>JAFEMH010000596.1:0-704078 GCA_022495995.1 Adenophora triphylla var. japonica | reverse complement strand
AAACACAGTAGAAGCTAAGGATAAGCGTAGTACCCTAATATATATCTAGGAAGATTAAAAAACATAGAATAAGTGTTATCTGTTGTGTTTCTGGGGTATCCTTGATCCCCTATTTAAAATAATCACAGGGTATTTTAGGGTAGAATAAACACATTCAAGCCTTGAATCCACCCAAACACAACTCCAAAACACCAAATCTTGATACTCCTCAAGTCAAACACCAAATCTTGATACTCCTCAAGTCAAATTCCAAGCCTAGGAAGATAGGGTGTCACGTTGGTAAAGCCCTCCTTCTCTAAACCCTAAAATTCCCTTTTAACCTCTTATTCATCTCTTGTTCTTCTTATTTTTGATTTGCTTTATGTATAATTTAACTTAAGTTCCTTGACCTAAGATGGTCATCTTGAAATGGCAGAGTTCATCTTCATGAATGACCATCTCAAATGGTCCAAATTTTAAATCTCTAGTTGATTTGTCTCTTCTTTAATTTCATCTCTACAAAATATCCCCTTTCCCTTTGCCAAAGGACATGTTTAAACCCCATAAAATTCCTCTAAGGAATGACTTGAATATGATAACACACTTAACACAAAGTAGTAGGTCAAGTCTAGGGGATGAAAATGGGAGTGAACATGGAAATGCAAATCCCAAAAATCACATTTTCCTCAAGAACATCTTGCTGTCCAGTAGCATTGTTCTGAGATCTCAGTCCATTTTCCTATTTTTGACATAGCTTGAAACTTGAAGATTTGGTGTGTGACTACAAAATACTTTTTGTATCCAGCATCCAGATCTTTCCAGACATATATTTTACTTTATTTTTTGTGTAGAGTAAAAACTCCTTTTTTTCAAATTTTCTATTAAAGGTCAGTTCCATCAGCTTCTGGAAATCCAGATTTCATATCTGAGATTTCCAGAAAGGTTTTTGACCCCTCAAATCATCTCCAAAATGAAAAGTTATTTTACAGAAACCTTTTTAAGGTGTTTTGAACATTTTTCATTCTCGGACTTTTCCCAGATTCTGGATTTTTCAAGCCCTAAAGTCCATTTCAAAATTAAGTGTCCACTGCCTTTTTCATTCTGGCAGAAATGGTTTCCAACTTCCAAAAATCTTTTGAGTATCAAAACTCAACCCAAAAATCACACCAAAAATCATGGGATCAGTTTACAGTCTTAAAAAGAGTTCCCAATTTTTACTTTTCTCAGTTTCGATTTGTTTTGGTCAAAGTAATACACCCACACACACACACACTCACAAACAAATGGTTTTTAGCTTGGAAGACTCGTTTCACGAGGCGTTCCGGGTGCACACTAACGTCCTTCCCGGCACGTAACGTGACCTCCGAACCCAAATCTCTAATCTCGGGCATTTTTCAAAGTTTTGGCCCTTAAAACAAAAATGGCGTGGCGACTCCGTTTGATTTCAAAAAAAAATCGGGTGCATCCTTGAGTGGCGACTCATTTGGGACACATAAGCTTTTTCTAAAAAAAAAAATGATATTTGGTATATTGGTGGAAACCATTAAACTTCCCGTTATCGCCTCCTAACACGAGTCGGGGATAAATTGTGGTTTAACAATCCCACGTACCGGTATCATCGTTTTCAAAAAAAAAAGAAAAAGCTTTTGAGGGTCAAGCTTCCGTCCCGGCTTTAAAAATCATTTGTTGTGTGTGTTGATTTTTGCACATTTTTCGTGTTGTTTTGGCCGCCTCGGAAAAAGTCAAAATTTTGACCGTTCGGAACCATGTCCCTAGCGCCGGAATTTTGTGCTTATGTGTTCATTAAATTTCAAAAAAATTTAAAAAAAAAATTAAAAAAAAAAAAAAGATTTTCAAAAAAAAAAAAAGAAAATTTTCAAAAAAAAATCATGCATCATATTTTTAAGACACATGAAAAATTTCTATTTTACTCAGAAAAAGAAGATAGACTTCTTGCACACTACGCGCACGTGAAAAGGGACAACCATTTTACTTCTTGTGCTAATTGTGTATGATCAATGGCGGTGGTGCTACGTTATTAGGACAAACAACACTAAACCTCCATTGCTATTTAATATTTAGACTTTGATAATATTTGCTCCGTCCCATTTCTTAAAGACTCTTAATGATCTCACCATATTGCATCTTGAATCGAAGTGTGAATTAGACTCTTAATGATCTCACCAAAAATAACAATCACACGGAACTAATTAGGCTCATCAAATTAACTTACTTCCGTTGTAGTGGTGGACTCCAACCTTGGCAAGCATAGCATAGTACTCAATGGAGTATGATTTACGTTCGAGAGGTAACACTAATGGGAGGAATTAGACAAGGTGTAAACTTAGTATTATTTGCTTCGATTACAAACAAATAAGTAAGAAAGCGTGGATGAAATAGTTTAGGAACATCTAGTTCTAGATCTCATTTTGGGGCGATTGACGGCATCGCGGACGGTGATTATGTCGCCTACGTTTGAGCGCTGATATCAATCACAGTACCCTAGATGCACCTTATATGAAACAAATTAGGATACAGTTTCTGTATCCTAGTTTGTTACATATTTAGTAATATTAACGAATAGAAGAAAACATATGTTAGTAATATTAACGAATAGAAGAAAACAACCACTACCATGGGGTTATGCTGGAGTGGAAAATCTCAAGTTTTTTGCACAAGCATTAGGTCCAAAGATTGAAACTTTGAAAGTAGATTTATGCAATTAATCGAGAAAACAAGAAAATCCCCAACTTCGGTTTGTAGAAGATACAAAAGCTGGAGTTGGGGATTTTCTTGTTTTACGATTAATTATAATAGTAAATCTACTTTCCAAAGTTTCAATCTTTGGGCCAAATGCTTGTGCAAAAGACTTGATATTTTCCACTCCAGCTCATTATAAATGTAAAGCCCTCTCTCTCTCACCCCTCTCTATTTTGTTAATTTTTGTGGTGGTGGTGGTAGTAGTAGTGATGGTGGTAGTGAGATTCTTTAGATGCACCTTAGGAGTATTGTGGTTAGTGGTTAACATCTTAAAAATATAAATAAGATGAGAACCTTTCTCACCACGGACTATCAAAATCCGTCCATCTTTGATCAAACAGTCGAGAACTTGTTTTGCTCTTGTCTTTCTTGGTCTAAGATGAGATAGGGTTTTGATAGTTGTGGATGAAGCGACTCTCATTTGTTTATAAATGTTAATTTAATTCATCATTGTAAAATTATATATTTTACAACAAAGAATTAAATATTAATATTTAAAATTATTCACAATAGTAATAATTTAGGACTATCTAATTTTCAAGTCTTTTAAAGTCGAAAGGGGGAGGAAGGGGTGAATGTCTCAATAATGTAACATATTCAACTGCATACTACCTTAGTGGTTCTAGATCTCATTTTGGGGCGATTGATGGCATCGCGGACGGTGATGTATATCGCCTACGTTTGAGCGCCTGATATCAATCTTGGCACCCTAGATGCACCTTATATGAAACAAACTAGGATACAGTTTCTGTATCCTAGTTTGTTACATATTTAGTAATATTAACGAATAGAAGAAAACATATGTTAGTAATATTAACTAATAGAAGAAAACATATGTCACTATAAAGAAAACGATAAATAACCGTACTCATAATCAAATATGTAACATGTTATATTTAGTAAACATAACATGTTACATACTCCCTCCGTCCCACTATAGTTGACACCCTTGAGGTGGGCACGAGAACTAAGAAGAAACAATTAAATAAAGAAAACGTGTGGTAGAAAATGAAGAGAGAGAATGAGTGGGATAAATAGTGGTATTGGTTTAATAAATTGAGTGGTGGAAAATGAAGAGAGAGAATTAGTGGTGGGGTCCATCTAATATAAAAATATAAAAACTAGGTTATTTTTGGAAGGTGTCAAGTGAGGTGGGACGACCCAAAATGGAAAGAAGTGTCAAGTATAGTGGGACGGAGGGAGTATTTAGTAAACATAACATGTTACATATGCAACAATTAGATAAGTATTTAAATATCTAATTTTCAAGTCTTTTAAAGTCAAAGGGGGAGGAAGGGGGTGAATGTATCAATAATGTAACATATTCAACCGCACACTACCTTAGTGGTTCTAGATCCCATTTTGGGGCGATTGACGGCATCGCGGACGGTGATGTAATATCGCCTACGTTTGAGCGCCTGATATCAATCCTGGCACCCTAGATGCACCTTAGGGTATTGTGGTATAGTGTATAACATCTTAAAATATAAATAAGATGAGAGCCTTTCTCACCCACAGCTATCAAAATCCGTCCATCTTTGATCAAGAAAGATAGAGCAAATAAGTTCTTGTCAGTTTGAGCAAAGGATTTTCTGTTTAATAAGAGTTTTTCCAGTTTCACTGTCCTCTTCTCTCTAAGGATCTCAAACTTAGTATTATGTTCTTGTCAGTGTCTGTTTTACTCTTCACTGGTGTTATACGGTCACAAGTAAAAACAAGGTAACAGTATAACACCAGTGAAGAGAAAACAAAACTTTCCTCCAATTTTTTTAATCTCCACCTTCCATTTACTCGAGATCCTGATTACAGAATCTTCCTCATGAGCTTGAAAGATGGCGGTGTTGCCCTCAATCTCACGGTTGCTTCGCATGTGCAACCGTGAGATTGGCAACACACCAACTTCCAAGCTCATGAAGATGTCAGATCTTGGGTAAATGGAAGGTGAAGATTGAAAAATTGGAGGAAAGTTCTGTTTTCTCTTCACTGGTGTTATACTGTTACCTTGTTTTTACTGTGACCGTATAACACCGAGTGAAGAAAAGCAGGCACGTCAAGACATGGCTGTGATGTTTGAGATTCTTAGAGAGGAGGACAGTGGCTGAAAAACCTATATTAAACAGAAAATCCTTTGCTCAAAGCTATCGAGCTTGTTTGCTGTCTTTCTTGGTCTAAGCTTGAGATAGGGTTTTGATAGTTGTGGATGATAACGACTCTCATCTTGTTTATAAATGTTAATTTAATTCATCATTGTAAAATTATATATTTTACAACAAAGAATTAAATATTAATATTTAAAATTATTCACAATAGTAATAATTTAGGTCTATGCAAAAGCCGAAATTTCTTTATTTTCGATTATAAAGCAAGTAGACAAAGTGATATTTGCATTTCATATAATCATGCATTTCGGGATGGGATAGGTTTATCAAACATGCACTTAAAGGACGAGTAGGTGGTTAGGTAGGGACACCATTATCCTTTAGTTTAGTTTGAACTAGAGCTCAAGATTTGTTGATACTAAGAAGCCAACCCCAATTCTAAACCTAATTTTAAATATTAACAATTTACAATTATTCACAATATTAATAGGTAAAAAGTCAGCGGCCCCAATTTAAGGCGGCATGGAGCATTACAATGGAGAAATTGTTTCGAGTATCAATTTCAACAAGACATTCTTGAACTCTCGCGCTTTCACCAAAAACAACAGGAAACTTATTGACGGGAGGTATAGCATGCCATGCATGCGGTCTCTAAAAGATTGGAAGATTGATTGGGATGCGCTCAGGCGCTTCGTGCTTTTGGGATTCGGAGCGACATGTGTTCACCCTATCGTACAACGATACGATGCTAACGATGGAGGATTTTCGAGCAGCGGCCGGGTGTGGGCTGAGTCGAGGCTGTGGCATTTCCTCGAGACGGACGATCGATTACGGAGCAACTATCGAATTCTTGGGATTAGAAGCGGAGGCGGGTATCGGGCATTGTCGTTGACGATAGATTCATAGACTTGACTCATATAGCCGGATTGAGTCGGACCGGCCTGATTGTTTGATCTATCCACTTCCTTAGATATATTCATGTTGCTCATTACGTGCATGCACGCCTTGCTATACGCGGCTACATCGGAGTGTGTCTAGCTACGGCTGTTAGAAGATCATCGGGCGGTGAGAGGTGATCGAGGAGTTGACATCCGGCATATTCAATGCGGACGGGGAGCGATGGACATCATTCCCTTGTTGCTAGCGGAGACATACCACGGCATTGATAGATTAGCCGGAGGATCAGTACGTGGGTTCGAGCGGCCCAGTTACTATCATTGTGGGCAGTATGAGAGATTTCACTTGATCTCGCCCTTTGCCGGAAGAGGCGAGACGGCATTACCTTGGGTGGGGACGGCGCGGGATATTGAGGGATGCCGCATTGCGAGAGTTGGCATAGGAGGTTGGCCTTGGCGGATATGAGACCGCAAACCTATACTATTGGATTCCGGCATGGGGATTGCGGACTATGAGAGATATTCGGGACGGGTCGGTTATTGTCGACTTAGGGACTACATGTATCATCCTTTTGCATTCCATCTCTAGTGAGCGAGACGGTACGGATACCCGCGGCGGACCATTCGGACTTTGAGAGAGCGATTGACGACTAATACAATGCCGATGATTATGGTGAGCCTCGAGACTACACATTTCTTTGGCAGAGCATTTCTAGAGGGCTTTCTTAGATACGACCACTACTCAGTCATACTAGAGGTAGCACATTTCGACCACCGAGTATCGGCATGGTACGAGGAGCGGCAAGGTCATGTACGGTGATGAAAGAGGCTCGGCCGAGAGTGTTTTGGGCGGACTATTCTTCCAGTAGGACATTAAGAGACATAGAGGCCAAGAGCAACCACGATGAAATCACTGGCGACATTGCGGCGGATTATGAGAGACGAGAGATTCGGAGAGTTGCTTTGAGAAATGATCCCGAAGTGATAGCTCGCGAGGGAGGCCTTGAGGCGGGAAAGAAGCGTGCGAGAGCTACCGGGCCCGATTGATCCACCGGCTCACACGATACGAGCCGGGATGAGGTCGAGGCGGCTTTTTCAACATACCTAGACCAAAGACCTCCGGGGACCGAGGCGGAGGAAGAGTAGGGATTCGAGTTCGGGAGGCGGGAACGAGTTCCTAGACACTTTAAGAAGACCTGTTAATATATTGTTAAATATGAGTTAGAAGCTTTATATTTATTTTAAGAAGATCTGTGTTTCTTTTAAGTTTGTAATTCAAATTTAGGGAATGATAATACGTTAATTACTTCTAAAGCTGTTAATATATTATGAAATCCAATAATTATTAACATCCCAATTTTGTTTCATCCGTCGATTAAATTGAGTGTACGTATAATATATGGATTGCAATGCGGGAGTGATGTACATTAACGATGATCGTAGTTGGATGTACAAGCGGAAGTTGCCGAATCATAGCGGTATCAATCACGAGTTTTATAGAGGGTTGAAGGGGTTTATTGAATTTGCTCAATCAAATAAAACCGGTCACATGGATAAGGATGGTAAGATTAGGTGTCCATGCGAAAAGTGTTGTAATGTCAAGTATCTAAGCTTGATCAAGACTCGAAACATCTTTTGCGTAACGGGTTTGAAGTTGGGTACAAACGGTGGACCCGTCATGGTGAGCCGAGATTGCGCACGAAATGTTGCGAATAATCCCCAGGAATATTCATGTACCTCCGAACCCGAACCTATTATTCGGGACAATGAAGAACCACCTTTGAATATGGAAGATATGGTTAGGAATGCGTAGGTCCTTCCTTCGATTGGTCGAGAGAACCAACGGCAAGAACCCGACCCCTGCGGCCAAGAAATTTATTGATGCTATGGACTGCAAAAGAAGGTCTATCCAGGTTGCGAGATCGGTGTGTTGGAGGCTGTGGTGAGCTCCTTAACATAAAGGGCGATTGCAATATTAGCCGATCTGCTTATAATCGTATCATGAAAGCAATTAAGCGGATGTTTAGAAAGAGAATAAGATGGTTACAAACTTTTATGAGATAAAGAAGTTGGTTGGGCGAGATTGGGCTATGTTATGAAAAGATTGATGCGTGTAAGAATGATTGCATGCTATTCTACAAGGAAGATTCACGAGAAGACGAGTGTTCAATTTGCGGACAAAGTAGATATAAGCCAAATCGGAGGGAGTTCAAAACACAAGAAAAACGGACCACATAAGAAGTTGCGTTACATGCCGTTGATTCCAAGGCTGCAACGCCTCTACGCGTCTAAATCTACTTTGCGAGAGGCAATGCGTTGGCATAAGGAAAGTTTGCGTGAAGAGGGTGTGTTGATTCATCCCGGTGATGGGGAGGCATGGAAACACTTTGATGAGACTTATCCCGACTTTGCGTACGAAGCAAGAAATATACGGTTATGCATTTGCTCGATGGTTTCAATCCGTTTGGTCTGGGGCAAAATCTTACTCTTGTTGGCCGGTTATAGCCACTGTCTACAATCTTCCGCCTGGTTGTGTATGAGTGATCCCTACATGTTCTTGTCGTTATTCATCCCGGCCCAACTTGACCACAGGAGGAACATTGACGTCTATCTCCGAACTTTGATGGACGAATTGAAGCGGCTTTGGGAGGATGGGGTCGAAACGTGGGATGCTTTCAAGCGAGAGAATTTCAGCATGAAGGCTGCGTTGATGTGGACGATTAATGACTTCCCTGCATATGGGATGTTATCGGGTTGGAGAACCCACGGGAAGTTGGCTGTCCGTATTGTATGAGTGACACAAAGTCTTTCACGCTCACGCACTGGAAAACCATGTTGGTTCGATTGCCATAGACAATTTCTTAAGGAGGACCACCCATTCGGGACCCGGAAGAATGCGTTTAAAAAGAACAAGATTGACCATGATGAGGCCCCGATTCGTTTAAGTGGTGACACGGTCTATGAGAAGGTATCTACATTGCCCGATCCTCGGTGGGGAAAAAGTTTTCGAAGACCAAAATACAAGGGTTTGGGACTACCCATAGCTTGGATCAAGAGGAGTATATTTTGGGAGCGCCATCTTTGGAAAACAAATCTCATTCGACATAACCTTGACGTGATGCATATTGAGAAGAATGCATTCGATAATGTTTTTAACACGTTGATGGATTTCAAGAGAACAACTAAAGACAATGAAAAAGCTCGAAAGGACCTTAAGGAAATGCATAAGCGGCCGGCCTTAGACTTGGTATACGTCAATGGTAAACCGGTTAGACCGATGGCTCAATACGTGCTTACAAAGGAAAAGAAGCTCCTCCTCTGAAATGGCTCAAGGATTTAAGGCTTCCGGATGGTTACGCGTCTAACATTGGTAAGCTGTGTCAATGTAGAGGAGGGGAAAGTGCGGGGTTTGAAGAGTCACGATTGCCACGTTTTCTTTGGATAGGCTACTTCCGATTGCTCTCGGGGGTCTCTTGCCTGACAATATACGGGTGGCGTTAACGAGTTAAGTGAGTTTTTCCGAGCATTAACATCGACCACACCGCGTGTTGATCACATGAAAAAGCTTGAGGAGAGCATCGTAGTGACTTTGTGCAAACTTGAGAAGATATTTCCTCCTTCATTCTTTGATTCTATGGAGCATTTACCGGTCCACTTGGCATACGAAGCTAGAGTCGGTGGTCCAGTTCAATACAGATGGATGTATCCATTTGAGAGGTAATTGAATTTATTCTATTTCTAAATAATTTGAGCGTTAACAATATACCTTCTTTAACATTATTTATGTTTTAATCTACGAATGACTTTTAGGTATCTAGGCCAATTGAAAAGGAAGATGAGCAATAGGGCCATGGTCGAGGCCTCAATTTCGAGAGAATTTGTTATCATAGATGAGATTGTTGCCTTTGTCGGAACATATTTTCCTCCTGATGTTGATACGAGATTGACTAGGGTTGGCCGCAATTACGATGGTGGTTTTCTGTCTAAGGGAAACATCTCTGTATTTTCATCCCCTGGTCGGTTCCTCGGCAAACGGGTTGGTATGCGTACGTTAACCGCTAAAGAGTTTGCCGCGGTCGAAACGTATGTTCTTCTTAAATGCGACGAGGTTGGGGAATATATCAAGTAAGTCATTGATGTTATGTTTACGCCTCGTCGATTAAATTATGCATGTTTAATTACCTGCATATGAAATGCCTTGTTTAACCCTATTGCAGAATGTTTAAAGATTTAGCTCAGGATTTATCTCCAGAACTCATCGCAACTAGGACAGAAAGAGAATTTCCAAACTGGCTAAGGAAATACTCCCTCCGTCCCGGAACAATCTTCACACTTTCCCTTTTGGGCGTCCCAAAACTTACTTCACACATTTAAAACTTACCTAAAATGGAAAGGAATCTTTACTATTCCCTCCACTCATTCTCTCTCCTACATTATTTTAATACTCACAACACCATTATAATTTACTATTCTCTCCACTCATTCTCTCTCCTATTTTATTTTCACACTCACAACACTTTCAATATAATACTCCCTCCTTAAAACCAGTGCAAACAGTGTTTGTGAAGTAAGTTCCGGGACGGAGGGAGTATGTAAATATTTCGTTTCATTAAAATTTATTCTATACACTTCTTTAAACATTCAATCTTAAAATTGTATTAAATTGGTTACAATATTGTCTTATAGATAGCTGAACATCCGGGTGATGCCAAAGCTGCGAGGTTAAGACATTTAGCATCATCTCCGTACTTGAACGTTCATTTATACAACGGTTATTTCGTGAATGGCTATGTGTTTCATACCAAAGCTTACAGGGGCTCTAAATTGACGTGGAATAGCGGTGTGAAGCTTAAAGGAAACCTTGATTATTATGGCGTCCTGAAAGAAGTAGTCGAGGTGGAGTATTTGGGTAGAAACAGTGTTGTCTTGTTCAATTGTGATTGGCGGGATGCTGTGCGAGGTGTTAAGAAGAACGCCATATTTGACCTCGTCGATGTAAAGGACTCGTCCAGACATAATGGCGACGACGTCTTCATCTTAGCATCTCAAGCACAACGGTATACATGACTCCCTACCCTCGTCCGCGACCCGACGGATGGTGGGGCATCCGGATGACCAAGGCTAGGAGCATGATTGACAACCTACCCTCGCCGACAACTACAGTAGTCGTCATTAGAAACACCCTATCAAGAGGATGAAATGCCAGTGCCACCTAACGTTTCATCAGCTAATCATCCATTAGATGATGTCACTCATATTCCTCAAAATGTTGATGAACCCGAGGAGGATATCTTACCAGTGAATTTGCCAACTCCTCCGCCTCGTTCAGGTCATCTCGCGCACATTGATATTGATGAATCAGAGGAAGAGGAAGAGGAAGAGGAAGAGGAAGAGGAAGAGGAACCAGAGTTTGATTCATCAGAGTCCGAAGACGAAGATGAAGAACTCGAGTTTTGTAGTAATTCGAGTCCGGTGATGATGATGGGGACGAAGATTAATAATAGTTTAAACTTTAAAATTGTATTGTGAATGCTTTAGATTATTAGAACTTTAAAGTTTTATATGTATTGTGAATGCTTTAGATTATTAGAACTTTAAAGTTTCATATGTATTGTGAATGCTTTAGATTATTTTTAATATCCGTCGTTTTATATATATTGTGAATGCTTTAGATTATTAGAACTTTAAAGTTTTATATGTATTGTGAATGCTTTATATTATTAATAGTTTAAAGTTTTATATGTATTGTGAATGCTTTAGATTATTAGAACTTTAAAGTTTTAGATGTATTGTGAATATATTGTTTCCTATTGTTAAAGTTGTATATTTTAATATTTTTACTGTAATACAGATATGAGTTCTAGTAGAAAGGGTAAGGGTAAGCTTAAGACTAAGCCCATCTACACATTGATTACTGGGACGCAACCGTCCCGATCCGGTACCGATGATGTCGACCCTTCACGCAGTAGTACTAGCTCCACCTCGGGGCCGGTACTCGGACTCACCGTCGATTCTGATGGGAGGATATTTGTCCGGATATCGCCACATTATGACCAGTAAGTAACTCTTCATTAATTTGATATAAGTTGGTTCCTTTTTGTTTTATATATAATTCATTATTTAAGTTAAAATGTTATTGTATAAATATACTTGACAGGTTTGTAGGTGGATACCCCACCACAGGGACTAAGATCGGGCAATACTGGCGGTCTCGGAAAATGACCGAGTTTTGGCCCAACTGGAAAAAATTGCCACCGAGGCAGAAGGATGATGCGTGGGAGGAGTTTAAGGTAATGTGTTAATGGTTTTTATTTAAAACTTAAATGTTAGTTTGTTATTAAAATGTTATAATTAATAATGATTATACTCTTTTAGTTTTGTAATGTTATCATTATATGTTGTAGGCTAAATATTATTGGGCGTCAGACATCAGCGAGGCGACGGCTAGATATGTTTTCGATGAGCAGGCTCACAAGCTATTTAAGGATTTTATTTGTAACATATTTATCTATCCTTAATTAGTTTAATTAACAATGATTATACTCTTTTAATTTTATAATGTCATCATTATATGTTTACGAGATATTCATATTTTTTATAGGTACCACGAAGAGAAATTATTATACTAATCGGCTCGCGGCGGGACAACAGCCCTCGACACCTACTTATATGACCGATGAGGTGTTTCGTCAATTTTGCGAATATTGGGGGTCGGATGCGGCGAAGGCTATATCTGAACAGGCTAAGGCCAATAGAGCAGGCTCCTCGGGGTCGGCGGCGATGCATACCATGGGGACGCTCACGGTCGCCGAGCATCACGACCGCATGGTATGTATGTTAGTTTAAATGTAGTAGTGTATGCATGCTTTTAAATAGGTTTATGTACGTATGTTAGCTGGGAGCCATGTTGATGCTATGAAATCCATGGTTTTAGTGTAAATGTAGTGTATGCATGCTTTTAAATCAGTTTAAATGTTGCATTTATACAATTTCAAAGTAATAATCTCGCTTATTTTATTTATAGGAAAGGGAGCATGGTCCGAATATCAGTTTTGTGGATGTTTACGCTAGCACCCATCTTCGGAATCCTACAGCGCCCGATCAACCTCCGCAATGGGTTGACGATCGCTCTGCTAATGCCTTTGTAAGTAAACTATCATTAAATGACTTGATTTTGAATATGTAAATTTATTTATGCCCCTTACATTGTGTATATGATTATAATTGTTTGTTTTATTTTGACAGGCTGCATATCAAGCCGCCGTTGTTCCCGAAGGAATGCCTCCCGGCGAGCCCGTCCCCTTCGTTCCTGATGTTTGGCACGAGGTCACCTCTGAGGGACATCCAAAGAGAGGAGCCCGAGTGTTAGGGATGGGGGATTACGGGCGGCAATGCCCGTCGACCAGCCGTCGGCGAAATGTTGACCTGCCCACGTTTCATGATCCAAGGGTCGACACTCCTGGAGAGGCTGCGTTGGAGGAGGAGAGACGCGAGCGGGCAAAGCTTGCGGAGGCTCATGCGGAGACTCAAAGACAATTGGCGCTGTTGATGGCTCATATCGGCCAGGACTTCCAGGGTAATATCCGGCCGCCCCCGAGTTGATTACGGACTATTTTAGACTTGTTTGTACTATTTTTACTCGTTTGTAAATATTTGAGACATTTGGTACCCGCGGGAGCCCCTCCCCGCCCTCTCCCCCCCTCTCCCCCCTCCCGATTTGGTACGGTGATATTTAGATTTTATTTGGTACGTTGATTTTTGATTTTTAGTTTTTATAGTTTTAGTTTTATAAATTGAAATGTTATATCGTGTACAAAAATTTTGGTTTATTGATATTTTAAATTATTTTTTTTTAATTTATTTTAATCGCCGACGGAAATTTCCGTCGCC
Source organism: Adenophora triphylla var. japonica (assembly GCA_022495995.1). Classification (NCBI taxonomy): domain Eukaryota; kingdom Viridiplantae; phylum Streptophyta; class Magnoliopsida; order Asterales; family Campanulaceae; genus Adenophora; species Adenophora triphylla. The sequence continues at coordinate 690,454 of JAFEMH010000596.1, read as the reverse complement.
GAAATTAATTTCGAATTTAATTTTTGATTATAGCGGCGGAAATTTCGTCTGAAATAAAAATTAATTAAAATAAATTAATTTCAGCGGCGGAATTTTCCGTCTCTCGAAATTAATTTATTTTAATTAATTTTTATTTCAAATGACGGAATTTCCGCCGCTATAATCATTTAATTTTTATTTAATTTTTGATTTCAGCGGCGGAAATTTCCGTCGCTGTAATAAAATTTAAATTAAAATTAAATAATTTCAGCGACGATAATTTCCGCCGCTGAAATGAATTCATTTTAATTTAATTTTCATTACAGCGACGGAAATTTCCGCCGCTGAAATTAATTTAATTAAATTAATTTTTATTACAAATGACGGAAATTTCCGCCGCCGAAATGAAAATTTAATTAAATTAAATTAATTTAGCAAATGGAATTTTTCGTCATTTGTAACCATTAATTCACCGGCGGAAATAAATTCCGTCGGTAAAATAAAAAATACCGGCGGAAATTGACCCGTTGGAGCACTGCGACGGGCTGGTAGCGGCGGATCACCGACGGAATTTTTTCGCCGGTAATTATTTTTAGCGACGGAAATTTAATTTTAGCGGCGGAAATTTCCATCGCTAAATGACCTTTTTCTGGTAGTGTGATGTGCCCCAAAGAAATATTTCCTCCGTTGATAATCAAATGAATAAATACTGCATGCTTCCACGGAACTTTCACATGCTGCGCTGTCGGAAGGATCCTATAGCATACCAATTTGCTCACTCCCTTTGCCACTATGTTAAACTGAGTCTCATTCACATACTTGGGCGAACCTCTCGGGTTGTTAGTCCATTGGAGTTGGTTACCCTCCAACGTCCTAACCACATCAGCAAAATACACTCCCCAATCCCCTTTCATTGCTTGAAAATACTCACACTCCTCTTGCTTCACTCTAGGAAGCCCATAAAACCTGTTAATATCATCACTCTTGAATTTAATCGTCTTCCCCCTCACATAGGAATGGCCTCGGTCCATGGGGATTTTGTTCATATTCGAATAAAATTCTTTCACAACCAAACTGTTACCCTCCTCCATAGGCTCGTCACAAAACTTTTGCCATTTTCGAGTCCCAAACTTAGGAATAAGCCCGAAAGATCTAATGTTAAATTGCCTCTCCGCAATTATGGCTCTATCAGAATGGAAATAAAAGTAGTTTTGGGACATGTAGTAATTGAACCTCAAGGAATCATGGGTATCCTCACAACGCAAAAATGATCCGAGGGGAGGGGGAGGAACACTAGATGAACTCTCATCAACCCTTTGCTTTTTCCGTAAATCCTTGGATTTACCTCCTCCCTTTTTCGATGGCTCATTCGTTTTACCCATATTAAACAATATATCAATCACCCAAACAACAAATAACCACCAACTCTCCAACCAAAACTAAATTTGCAATCCAATTAAAATAGAAGGAAGGAAGCAGTTTGAACCTTTCAATATTGCTGGAAGAATCCGGTCGGAAAACACAAAGGACTCGCCGGAAAATTTCAACTCGCCGGAATCTGCAAAATTGTCGCCGAAAAACTCAAAGATTGGAGAAGAAATCGCCCCGAATTTGCACAAGGATCGGCTAATCTTAAGGTTTGGGGTGAGGGAAAGATATTTTGTGGAGGAATGGTGGTGAGATTTGGGGTGGAATAGGGAGTTCGCCGGATTGAACAGGGGGCTTGGTCGGAATTGAGAGAGTTTACAGAGAGGAGAGCAACACGGGTAGGCTAGGTTGTTGGCTGTTGTTAATGGGGGAATTTGGACCCACTCTTTATTTATATCACGACCCAATTCATACCAACCGACCCACAATGGATAATCCGACCCGTTGCAAACTCCTTCATGGCGTTGGATAGAACGCGAGGCGGCCGCACCATTGGAGGTGAGGCGTGCGCCTCATTCACCGAGACATGGGTTCAATTCTTGACAAAACGAGGCGGGCGCATAGGATTCACGAGGCGGACGCCTCAAGTGCAGAAACACGGCCCCTATTTTTTTCAACACGATGCGGCCGCATGGAGGGGACCCGGGCGGGCGCCTGGAATACCGAAAGCTGGCCCATGTTTTCAATATTTGATGCGGACGCCTGAATAAAGTGGGACGGGCGCCTCAATACCAGCCCTTTTTGGCCCTGTGCTTGCCGGCTTGATGCGGGCGCCTCAAGGACTTGAGGTGGGCGCCTGATATCAAAATCAAATTGTTTTTTTTTTTTTTTTGGCACCAGTTTTGCTCCACTCCCATGCGTTTCCCTGCACAACACCACAAAACAAAAACCCTCAGTAGGACCGATTCTAGACATCAGTAAATAAAAAGAACACAAAAATTAAAAACATAATGTACAGAATGACTAATAAAATAAGCAATTAAATCCCGGATTGCCTTCCGGTTAGCGGCCCGTCTTTAACGTCTTTAGCTAGACCAAACGCCGGGTAAGCCCCCGACTAGCATCAACTTTTAAAGTCTTTGACAAGACTCGGACCCATAGAAATCAAACATATACCGGGTCTTGGAGATCAATTTCCTCCAAACTCGCGGTATTTACCACTTCATTTTCAAAGTACGGTTTTAACCATTGACCATTCACTTTAAATCCTTTGTCCTCATTAGGACTTGAGATTACTACCGTTCCAAGCGGGGAAACCTCCCTCACCACATAAGGACCGGTCCACCGGGACCTCAACTTGCCCGGAAACAAACGAAGACGGGAATTGAAAAGAAGGACCTTTTGACCCACCTTAAAGTCCTTTCTGATAATCATTTTGTCGTGCCAAATCTTCGCTCGCTCCTTATAAAGGAGGTTATTTTCATACGCATCCCTCCTAATCTCATCCAACTCACTCAAGTGCAATTTTCGCTCCTCACCGGAACCCTCCAAGTTCAAGTTGAACTTTTTGATTGCCCAATAGGCTTTGTGCTCAAGCTTAACCGGTAAATGACAAGGTTTACCAAACACCAACCGATATGGTGACATACCAATTGGTGTCTTGTAAGCAGTCCGGTAAGCCCACAACACATCATCAAGCCTTTGACTCCAATCCTTTCTATTCGGGTTCACAGTTTTTTCAAGGATGGATTTTATTTCTCTATTGGATACCTCGGCTTGGCCATTTGTTTGGGGGTGATAAGCAGTCGACACCTTATGGGTGATGTGATATTTCTTGACTAGAGCTTCGACTGTCTTATTGCAAAAATGTGTCCCCCTATCACTTATAATGGCCCTTGGCATCCCAAACCGACACAACACGTTGCTCCTAAGGATGTTGACCACCACTTTAGAATCATCAGTGCGGGTAGGGATGGCTTCCACCCATTTGGATACATAGTCAACCGCAAGTAAAATGTACACAAACCCACAAGAATTAGGGAACGGACCCATAAAGTCTATCCCCCAAACATCAAAGATTTCACAATTCACAATGAGGGTTTGTGGCATTTCATTACGGCGCCCAATATTACCAACCCTTTGGCACCTATCACACGACTGACAAAAAGTGGCTGCATCCCGGAACAAAGTTGGCCAAAAGAAGCCACACTCTAAGACTTTCCTAGCGGTCTTTTTCACACCAAAATGACCACCACACGCATGCTCATGACAGAATTTGAGAATAGAGGACACCTCACTATCGGGAATACACCTCCGAATGACTTGGTCGGCACAATGCCTCCACAAGTTGGGCTCATCGCACACATAATACTTGGCATCACTACGAACTTTGTCTCTTTTAGATTTTGACATTCTCGGAGGAAATTTATTAGAGACAAGAAAATTGACCAAGTCCGCATACCAAGGGGCCATTGAATTAACTGCCCAAAGAACCTCATCAGGAAACTCACCCCGAATTGGGGCTTGTTTATAAGGCTTGTCCTCCTACATAACAAGGCGAATCAAATGATCGGCAACTAAATTTTCAGCCCCCTTTTTGTCCTTCACCTCTATATCAAATTCACTCAACAAGAGAATCCACCGAATGAGTCTCGGTTTAGCCTCTTTTTTAGACATCAAGTATTTTAGAGCAGCGTGGTCGGTGTAAACAATGATTTTAGTGCCCAACAAGTAGGACCTAAATTTTTCTAGTGCAAAGACCACCGCCAACATCTCTTTTTCCGTAGTGGAGTAATTTCTTTGTGCCCCATTCAAGGTCATAGACGAATAATAAATCACATGCGAGGCACGCTCCACTTTTTGACCCAAAACCGCCCCCACGGCATAATCACTAGCATCACACATGATCTCAAAGGGGCGAGACCAATCGGGTGCTTGAATAATGGGGGTGGTTGTCAACCTAGACTTCAACTCATTAAAAGATTGCTTGCAATTATCATCAAAATTAAAATCAACCTCTTTTTGCAACAAAGTGCATAGAGGTGAAGCAATCTTTGAAAAGTCCTTTATAAACCTCCGGTAAAACCCGGCATGACCAAGAAATGACCGGACTTCACGCACGTTGGTAGGTTAAGGAAGTGAAGAAATGACATCAATCTTAGCTTTGTCAACTTCAATACCCCTTTTTGACACAACATGACCTAACACAATGCCTTGCTCGACCATAAAATGACATTTTTCAAAATTTAGGACCAAATTAGTTTCAATGCATCTATCCAACACTAGTCCTAAATGAGTAAGGCATTCATCAAACGAGTCTCCATGGACAGTGAAGTCATCCATGAAAACTTCCATAAATCTTTCCATAAAATCGGAGAATATACTCATCATGCACCGTTGAAAAGTTCCAGGTGCATTACACAATCCAAATGGCATTCTCCGATAGGCAAAAGTGCCGAAGGGGCAAGTAAATGTAGTTTTCTCTTGGTCTTCCGGGGCAATAGGTATTTGAAAATACCCGGAAAAACCATCAAGAAAACAAAAATACGCCCTTCCGGCTAACCTTTCCAACATCTGATCAATAAAGGGGAGGGGAAAATGATCTTTAAGAGTTACCTCATTCAACCGTCGGAGGTCAATGCACACGCGAATCCCCGTTTGCTCCCGAGTTGGAACCATCTCTCCCTTCTGATTACGGGCAACTGTGATCCCGCCCCTCTTGGGCACACACTGTGTGGGGCTCACCCACTTACTGTCGGAGATGGGATAGATGATTCCCATCTGTAGTAGCTTCAGGACCTTTTTCTTTACCGCCTCCATCATTGGCGGTTTAAGTCTCCGTTGCGGTTGTCTCACTGGCTTCGCACCCTCCTCTAGGTTGATCCGGTGCATACACAAAGATGGACTAATGCCCTTGAGATCGGCAATGGTCCAACCAATCGCAGATTTTCGCTCCCGAATCACCTCAATCAACCTCTTCTCTTGATCCTCAGTCAAACTGCTAGAAATCACTACCGGAAGCGTCTCTCCCTCACCTAGATAAACATACTTAAGGTGCTCAGGGAGAACCTTCAGCTCAAGCTCCGGTGCCTTTTCTATAGATGGAACAAGCTTCTCCATCGGAACCTCTAACTTCATGTAACCACGACCCGGTTCTGTAGCAAACATAGCACTCTCTGTAAGACCCATAACTGCTTCCTTCATCGAATCTGAGATGTCAAAATCCAAACTAGCATACCCCAATGCATTCTCTAATGCGGTCTTGAGATCATCATCTCCACTAGACACCTCAAATATCTCCTCTACCAATGGTTCGACCACATCAATGAAACACAGTGACTCCGTATCCTTAGGATATCTCATAGAGTCAAAGATATTGAGCTCCATCACTTGGCCATCAAATTCCATTGTCAAGGAACCATTCGCCACATCAAGCTTTATTTGCGCAGTTGACATAAAAGGCCTCCCCAACAATATGGGAGCCTTGGGATCCGACTCCATCTCTAGCACATAGAAGTCTGCGGGAAATATCATCTTCCCCACTCTAACAAGAACATCCTCTACCAATCCTTTTGGGTAGGCATTCGACCTATTCGCCAGCTGTATCACAACTCTGGTGTCCTGCAGTGGTCCCAACTTAAGAGTTTCAAACAACGAGTAGGGCATGACGTTGATTGACACCCCAAGTCTAACATCGCCTTGTGCTCAGAAGCATCCCCCAAAGTAACTAGAATCACGAACATCCCTGGGTCACTGCACTTCTTAGGCAATTTTCGCTGATACATTGCAGACACGTGCTCACTAACCTTACCCTTCTTCATACTCCTCTCCTTATGATTTCTCTTCAGCGTACACAACTCCTTCAAGAACTTCGCATACCTAGGGACAGTCTGAAGGAGATCCAAGAAGGGAATGTTAACCTCTAACCTCTTGAAAGTATCATAAATTGCCTTGTCAGTCTTTGGCTTTCGATGCTCTTTCAAGGCCTCGGGGAATGGAACCTCAGGCTCATATACAGGAGCCTTAACCTCTGGTGCAACTTTTGTCTGATCTGGTGCCGTCTGTACTGGCCCTGAAATTTCAACCTCTATCTCCGGTTCCTCTGCTACAACCCTGTCCTGTAGCTCTTTACCACTGCGAAGAGTGATCGCACATGCATTCTGCTTGGGATTCGGTTCAGTCTGTGATGGCAGCTTTCCCGAATTTTGAGCCTCCAACCTACCCACAGCATCTGCCATCTGCCTCATCTGTCTCTCCAGACCACTAAGACTCGTGACGAGTCCCTTCCGCCGATATCGCCAAGATTGCTGATACTCGTATCGGTCCTCTGCTGATACTGCTGCAGACCGCTGGATAATGTGCTCATACTCTGAGCCAGTGTACGGAACATATCTTCTGTAGACTGTCCCTGCTGTGGCTGCTGCTGCTGTTGCGGCTGTTGTGGCTGAAACTGTTGTGGCTGCATAGGTGGCCTGAACGACATGAATTGTTGAGCCGGCTGAAAACCCCGCTGATTACTGAACTGATTCTCGAACTGCGGCTGCTGTGCCCCACTCGGATTAGACCAACTGAACCCTGGGTGATTCTTCCAGTTCGGGTTGTAAGTGTTCTGTCTCTGCTGCGCAAACCCAACTGCATTGACATCCTCATACTCACCCGTTTGTAACGTTGGACAAGAATCCGTCGGATGAGTCACATCGTAGCAAATACCACACTGCTTCGGCGGCTGTCCCAACATCATTGCCTTCATCATACTTTTGATGTCCTCGACATCAGTTTTAAGTTGATCCGCCACCCCACTACTGGACCCAGCTGCATTAACCTGTCTGACACTTGACCTTATACCATGTGTCCGGGTACTCTTCGCTAGCTCGTCCAATAATTTCTGAGCTTCCGCAGTAGTCTTGTTCAGTATGCTACCCCCACACGAAGAGTCAACCATCCTCTTGTCCTGATCAGTAAGTCCTCCATGGAAATACATAATCAACTGATCTGCATCATACCCATGGTAGGGACAACTCCGAGTAAGAGTGTGAAACCTGTTGTAGTAGTCATAATATGACTCATCCCCCTTCTGCTCCATATTGCTTATGTCCCGTTTCATCACATTGATTTGATTCACCGGAAAGAACTCATCCAAGAAAGCCTCTTTCAACATCTGCCAGGTAGTAATGCTGTTCGGGGCCAGGTGATAATACCATACGTTGGCCCGGTCCTTCAAGGTAAAAGAGAAAGCTCGGAGCAGAAGCTGCTCAATTGGGAGATCCGAAGGCTTCATACTGTTGCATACTTGCACAAATTGGGAAACATGTTGATTCGGGTTTTCACCGGGTAGCCCACTGAAGCTAGGCAATTGATTTAGCAGTCCCGGTTTCAACTCAAATGTGACTCCCGCCGGAAATGTAGGAAAAGTAACTGCCTGCGGTTGCTCCGTCCAGTTTGGAGCAGTTTTCTCCCTCAGTGACTGCACAGCTCTATCCCCCATATCTGTCTCACAACAATTATAGTTCAACCTCCTGTTTGCTTTACGTCCTTTCCTGAAAGAACGTTCTATCTCTGAATCAAGAGGCACAAGTAAATTATTAGTAGAACGGGTGTGCACCATGCACGGTTACACACCACAGGGGGCAAGGTAAAACACTTAGCAGATAGCACAAATACTAAAATGAAAAGAAATAAAATAAAAGAGAAATAGATTAAGAAAAGAATAAGCACGTAAACAATTACACCGTTCCCCGGCAACGGCGCCAAAATTTGGTAGGCTTAATCGCACGCCTACAAATTACTACAAGGACTCCTAAAAATGTAGATAGTGAAAGTCCAAAATCGATCTCAGGGAACAGTATTGATTACGAACTAGTCACGGACAAATGGGGGGTTTGTTTGTTTTTGAATTACTTCCTAAGAACAAAAATTAAACTAATTAAGAGTAAAAATAATGATTTCGAAACACTTCAGATTTGATTCAATCCCCACCTAATTATGCAATCATCATTGATATCTCTTTTCAATGTCACCCTATTCACTTGATCACGAGATATATTTCAATCTCTGTTTCTTCTTTCAGAATAGTTACTAGCAGTGGCACACTCACTAGAAACCCTAATTAATAAATTAATCTAACTGGCATAGTATAGATCGCAGAATTAATTGATGAACGATTTGAGAAACTAAGATCAAGAATGCTTTCTATGATTATTTCACACAGATAATCACCTAATTTTACCCACTTCACAATTTACCATGGCACATGCATAAATCGTAAAGATGCTACTCATGAATTCCTACACTGGCACAGTAATAGACAATTCTAGCAAAGATTTATAAACAGAACAAGTGAATTGGCCAAATCCACAAACCCTAATTATAAATCTAAAATCAACACGAGTAAAATTATGAATAGGACTGAACAAATAGAAAAGAAAATACCTCAAATTGATAAATAGGGGTTCAAGCAATCAAATCCAAAGCCAAAGAGTTAAGCTTCCATGGATGTTCTAAGCTTTTCTCTAGGTAAAAATAACATAAAAGATGGAACCCTAAAACTGAATATAAAAAGAGTACTTATACTTCCTTCTAAAAACCCAAAACCTAAACTAATAAGGAATACTAAAAAAAAGAAAAAGAAAAAGAAATTATTATAATAATAATAATACTCCTCCAGTCAACGCCCTCACACACGCCTTGGTCCTCGCTAACTCCACACGCATTCAATCCCAAGTTCACGTGCACAGCATCAGCAAAATTTTTGAAATACAATTTCTTGATATCTATTTTGGTCACCCAGCTTTTCATACTTTCATTTTGGTTACTGAAGTTTCCACGTTGTTGCACTTTGCCCCCCTTGCATGCAGTTGACCTGACTTTACTTGAATATTGACCTTCTAATTAGCCTCTCCAAAATACCATTGTCCCATATTACATACAAATGCTAACAATAATATCCCTATTACATTATTTCCTCGCGAATACAAAGTATAGCAATTTTAACTCAAATAAACACAACATATACCAAAATTGCTATAAAATGTCAAGAAAATCGAGGAATTACCATAGCTAAAAATCAACCTATCACATATGTGCAGAGGGGCAGTTGCAGGTTTGATTTAATCCAAAGATGGCTTGTTGAGCAAGCTATCTAGAACGACTCCCTAGAGCTGTATGTCTAGGAGGGTCGTTGCTAGATAGGCTTTGGATGGGCTAGGTCGCTCGCTGGAGACGACGGCCATCCCTTGATCAACGGGCTACGACCCAACTCAGGTGTCTGTCCTCCGGGCTCGGTCTCTTGGTGGGCTTGTAGAGCCCACTTTGCAAGGGAATGGATTGGGCTCGGCCCATCACAAAATATTCCGTTCAGAATGGTACAAGGATTGGCTTGGAACATGAATTTCCATGATCTAACAAAAAAAAAAAAAGACCAATAATTAAGATCAAAACGTAAGCTCTCAATTTTCTTCAGCTCAGCACTATTAGACGAGATATCAAGATTGTTATACCGTGATATTCTCAACTTTATATATGGCTAAGGATCCCATATTGATGTTATGTATATATGATAGTATCAAATCTTAGTTTAATAGAGTCCTATATTTCCTATAATAGTGCCAAGGGTCTGATGTATATATAGGGAGTCTGTAAATCTTATTGAATGATCAAGAGAAAAGGTTTCTTCAACCCTAAATCATATGCGCCTCCCTCTCTTTTTTTTCTGCCGTGTTCCTACTCTAACAAGCACTTCTGGTATTGCGCATCTGGTTTACTAAGTTTTTGAGTTTGGAAGAGTGATAATATTGCGGGTGTTAGTGTTGCATAGTTGTAAAAAGAGATGATTCCATTCAGCACTTCTGTAATCTAAAGCTAGGTTTAAATTTGTAAGTTTTAAGGCCTGTGGTAAATTGATGGACTGCTGCAAGAGGAGTATTGAGTGATGAAATTTATTGTAAGAAATCTGGAGTTCCCTATAACACAACATTTCAGTTTCTTCACAACGGATAGATACCAAGCCGCAAACACAATAAGTTAGTCAATATAGTAAGAGAACAATTTGTCATGTACTCTTTCCGTCCCACTTGAGTGGAGACTTTTAGTCAAATTGATGTATCCTTAACCATTAATTTAAATAAAAAATAATGATCCTAATAAAAATCTAAAATTTTTTATTCAATGTATTATTAATTTTGATACAATAAGAATTTTAAATTGTTTATTAAAATCATTATTTTTTATTTAAATTATTGGTTAAAGTTACATCAATTGGACTAAAAGTCACCACTCACGTGGGACGGAGGGAGTAAGTTGCAAAGTATAAGTTAAATAATACAAAATATAGTATTCTACATCCCTTACTCCATTTCTCTCCATATATTTTCAGCCCCTACATATTACTACCTTCCGATTCTAACCAGTGCTATCAGAGCTTAGGTTCCGTCAAAGGTATTCAAAAAAATATAGTTCGTCTTTAGTTCATTATCTAGTTAGTACTTGAATAAATAAGCACATGTATCTCTTCTAGATAATATAAGGATCATCTAATGTCAGTATAGACTTTTTCTATGTCAAATATAAACTAGTTTTACTCCAGTGCGATGCACGGATCATTACATGTTACTCTAAAATAGAAATGAAAGAAAAGCAATAAAAAAGTGAAATAGATTTATACATTATGGAAAACTTCCTTAAACACTACATTATCAGTACATAGATCAGATTGGTAGGGCTTATCATCATTACAAATCAATATTTTAAGACCTTAGTCAGTTGCCACTCAAATCAAGGTACAAACTTTGTCTCACTTTAAATTATAAAATAATAATTATTAATAAAGAAAATTAAATAGAAATATTATTTTTTTCATCTCAAATAAATATTTTAAAAAATATACTTCTATAAAAAATTATATTATTCATTTCAAAAATAAATATTACTTTCGACTCAAAATGAATAACCAAAAAATAATACTACATTTTTTATCAAAAAAAAATAGCATTACTTTCTTCATCCCAATGAATATTTTAAAATTAATACTACTTCATTCGCCTCTAAAATTAATGTTTGTAATGTTAATTTTTGAGGCGAAGGAAGCAGTATTATTTTGATTCGAGTAAATAACAAATATTAATTTTGAAGGACAAATTTGTAATCTTCATCTAGCAAGGGAAAATATGTAATTATCTTTAATTTGGTAAATTAGTCAACTTTGCATGCATGTACGTCGTTATTAAATTTCTTTCTTTCTATCCAAATGTAGATAAATGTGATTAAAAAAAAAACTTAACTTATCCACATTTGTTTTTGAATTTTATACATGTGAGTAAAAATAAAATATTATTTACCCTAATTAGCTGAAATCATATTTAATTTATGAATATGATGGAGAAAAAAGAATAACGTAATAAATTAAATCAATTTAGTATATTCATTTCAAAATAAATATCCAAAAAAAATCAAATTTACTCGAATCAAAAGCAAATTTGTTTTTTTTTCAATATTCATTTTAAAACGTAGGAAGTATTTAGTTTAAATAGTCACTTTCATATATGAATTTACAAATTTGATGAAAAGTCATTAAAAAAACATTCTTAAATAACAATTTTTTTCATGTAAAATAGTAAAGTTGAGACATCATCTATCTTCTATCTATATTATTTAAATATTTCTCTTGACAAAAAATAATGTTCATTTTTTTGGACAAAAAATGTAGTATAATTTTTTTGGTTATTCATTTTGAGTCGAAAGTAATATTTATTTTTGAAATGAAGATTATAATTTTTATAGAAGTATATTTTTTAAAATATTTATTTGAGATGAAAAAAATAATATTTCTATTTAATTTTCTTTATTAATAATTATTATTTTATAATTTAAAGTGAGGCGGATTCGAATTGATTGGAAAAAAGCAGGCCACAATCGATCGGTTTGCATGAAGACCCTATTCTAAATACGGAGTAATAATTATGCAAGTAAGCAGTGATTTTATGTTTACATAATAGATAAAAATTGCCTTTCTTCTAAACAGGCCACAACCGATCCCCAATGACAAACCCGATTCAAACAGTCCCAGCCGATCCAAGGTTGTGACCGATCCAAGCAATATTATTTTTTAAATATTTATTGGGATGAAAAAAGTAATGTTCATTTTTTGGACAAAAAATATAGTATTATTTTTTGGTTATTCATTTTGAATCGAAAGTAATATTTATTTTTGAAATAAAGATTATAATTTTTTTATAGAAGTATATTTTTTAAAGTATTTATTTGAGATGAAAAAAAATAATATTTCTATTTAGTTTTCTTTATTAATAATTATTATTTTATAATTTAAAGTGAAACAGAATTTGTACCTTTGGTTTGGTTTGGTTTGGATCGGTTATGACCAGTTTGGATTGATTAAGCAGTCAATCGGTTAGAAGTCAATCGGTTAAAGTCAACCGTTTAGAAGCCGATCGATCGGTTAAATAATTAAATGAGGAAGCCGAAGCTTGAGTGCTTGACCGATGCTTTGATGCTTTGCTGGTTGAGTTAGTTGAGTAAACATATTATAACGTGTGATAGATCACCTCATCAGTATCACATCACAGGTAGTACAACTTAAGTTATTTAACTCATGCAAAAAGTAGATATAAAAATAATATAGTTATAAATTTTTTTTATTTATTATGTTGTTAGCCTTATTTATTTTTTCAATATAGAAGTAAATTTTTTAAATATTTATTTGAGATGAAAAAAATAATATTTTTATTTAATTTTCTTTATTAATAATTATTATTTTGTAATTTAAAGTGAGACGGAGTTTGTACCTTTAGTTTAAATCGGTTGTGACCTATTTTTGAATCGGTTGTGGTGTGAAATTATATAAAAGTATGACCGATGGAGAGAGAGAGAGATAGAGAGGGGGGGGGGTAACCGATGGAGAGAGAGAGAGAGTGAGAGGTAACCGATGTTATTAAAAAGAAAAAAATGTTCAGTAATTTTGACAAAGGACAACATTATAATAAATCAATCATATAATAATAAGTGACTTGCTCTTTTTTTAATGAATCTGGATAACTTGGTTAAAAAAGTGACGATTTCAAAATGTCACAAAATTTGGCATCGGTTACACCCTCTCTCTCTCTCTCTCTCTCTCTCTCTCTCTCTCTCTCTCTCTCTCTCTCTCCATCGGTCATACTTTTATACAATTTCACACAACAATCGATTCAAAAATAGGTCACAATCGATTCAAACCAAACCAAAGGTACAAACTCCGTCTCACTTTAAATTATAAAATAATAATTATTAATAAAGAAAACTAAATAGAAATATTATTTTTTCCATCTTAAATAAATACTTTAAAAAATATACTTTTATAAAAAATTATATTATTCATTTCAAAAATAAATATTACTTTTTTTAGATGAATAAAGTAGTATTCTCTTTTTAAATGTAGTATTATTTTTTGGTCGCTACACATAGCGATGGTAACCCTTGACCGGTGGTGAAGACCACACTTGTCCGATGGTGAAGAACACACTTAACCGGTGGTAATAATTATTAATAAAGAAAATATATTTGTTTCGGTAACCGTGAATCGCCGATTAATCGAACCGGCTAGGTTGTTTAGGCTTTGTTTTTTGTTTGAATGACACATCGGTTAAGCCTTGTCTTTTTTAGATCCTTATTTTTTGTTTGGATGACATCATCGGTTAGGCCTTGTTTCTTTTTTGGATGACATCGGTTAGGCCATGATTTTTTGGATAGGTTTAGGCCTTTTTGGATCGGTTTAGGCCTCTTGTTTGTTTTTTGAATCGGTTTACGCCTTGTTTGTTTGGATGACATCGGTTTAGGATTTGTTTTTTGGATCGGTCATCCAATAATATTACAATAATATTGATCGGTCACCACATCAATTGTTGACCGGTCACTATGTCAATTATTGACCGGTCAACATGTTAATGATTTACCGATCCTTGAATTACCGATTATACCGGTTTTAACCGTTTTTAATTTTTTTTTTCTTTTTCAAATTAGGTTTCTAAAATAATTTTTTAACAAAATTATTTTTTCAAAAAATCCAAGGCCACGCCCAAGGCCGACCAATTCTAGCAATGCCACGGCCGAATGATTATGCTAACCTTGGCCAAGGCCTCATTATACATCAAGGCAAGGCCATTTCACTTTCTTTTTCTATCGATGTGGGAATTGAGATATCACTCCTTCTCCGCCTGCGTACACGCGCCTAAATTATTGATTTTTTTCTCAAATAATTTCATATTAAAAATCTAAATTCCAAAATAACCCACGTTTGAAACTATTTGCCAAAATGATCAACTTTTCGAAACTCGCTACACGGTGTAGCGAGTTTATAATTTTTCCGATTAAAATCGATCCAAATCGGGCCACAATCGATCCAAACCAAACCAAACCAAAGGTACAAACTCCGTCTCACTATAAATTACAAAATAATAATTATTAATAAAGAAAACTAAATGAAAATATTATTTTTCCATCTCAAATAAATACTTTAAAAAATATAATTCTATAAACAAATATATTATTCATTTCAAAAATAAATATTACTTTGGACTCAAAATGAATAACCAAAAAATAATACTACATTGTTTATCAAAAAAAAATGAGCATTACTTCCTTCATCCCAATGAATATTTTAAAAATTAATATTACTTCATTCGCCTCTAAAATTAATGTTTGTAATGTTAGTGCATTGTCTCAAAATATGACATTAATTTTTTAGACGAATAAAGTAGTATTCTTTTTTTAAATGTTCATTGAGACGAAGGAAGTCATATTCATTTTTTTTTGACATAGAAAAAAATTCCTTCAATTCAAAAATGAATATTACTTTCGTCCCAAAATTAATACTATTTTCTATATCAAAAAAAAAATGCTTCATTTGTCTCAATGAACATTTAAAAAAAAAAAAAATACTACTTTACTTGTCTCAAAAATTAATATTCATTTTCTGAGACGAAGACACTAATATTATAAACATTAATTTCTACAAAAGAATACTACATCGTCTAAAAAAAAATTACTATCTTCGCCCCAATGAATATTTTATAAAATTTTACTTCATTTGTTTAAAAAATTAATGTCATATATTGAAACGAATAACATTATAAATATTAATTTTTGAGGAAAATGAAGCAGTATTATTTTTTAAAATATTCATTGGGATGAAGAAAGTAATGTTCATTTTTTTGGACAAAAAATATAGTATTATTTTTTTGTTATTCATTTTAGTTGAAAGTAATATTTATTTTTGAAATGAAGATTATAATTTTTTATAAAAGTATATTTTTTAAAGTATTTATTTGATATGGAAAAAATAATATTTTTATTTATTTTTTTTATTAATAATTATTATTTTATAATTTAAAGTGAGACGGAGGAGTTTGTACCTTTAATTTGTTTTGGTTGAATAAAGAAGTGGCTTACCGATTGTTTGTTGTGCCTTGGTATTTGCTGACCGATTGCTGTGGCTTTAATTTGATTTGCTTGAAAAAAGAAGTGGCTTACCGATTGTTGTGCATTGTTATTTGCTTTGTTTGGCTGACCGATTGCTGTGGCCTTAGTATTTGATTTGTTTGGCTGACCGGTTGTGGGCTGACCGATTTGTGGCCTTGATATTTAATTTGTTTGGAGTAGCTGACCGATTGTGGCAATGGTTTGTGTTTGGATCGGTTGTGCATTGTGGCTGTGAGTTGTGGCTGACCGATTGTAGCCTTGGTTTGTTTGGATCGGTGGTCTGGTTTGGATCGGTCATCCACTTATTATTTACCGGTTACCATTTTAATGATTTACCGACCCTTGATTTACCGATCGTTGTCACAACAGATCCTTGTGATCGGTTAAACTCGCAATAAAAAAAAAAAAGAAATCTGCCTGCATACCCGCGCCTCTGTCGGCACGTGTAATGCATGCTGTTGGGATAGAGGACCAACCGGGCTAGACATCGAAGCAAGGGGGAAAAACTCGTCAGGGGTTGCTAGGAACAAGAGCGGCCGCGCAGGTGGTGTGCGCGACCGCGCTCTTGGACAGAGAATGATGCTCGGGTGGAATTCTTCGAGGGCGATCGCGCTGGACAGTGAGGGCGACCGCGCTGGGGGATTTTACAAAGGCGTTGGAGTTTCTGGAGGGTTGCGCGACCGCGCTCGGGGTGAGGGCGGCCGCGCTCGGCCCGTTTTTCAGCAGTCATAGTTTCCTTGTTTGATTAGGTTTTGGTTTAATCCCTAGGTCATATATAATCAATGTTCCGCCTCCAAATCAGTTGTAACACAAATTCTACATACATAGTGCAAGATCCTGGCTTGGTAGTGCCCCCAGACGTAGCCAATCAAATTGGTGAACTGGGTAAACAATTTCTCTTGTCTTTTCTGTGCTTTTAATTTCCTTTTGCTTTGTTTGTGTGCGATTATTATTCTTGTGGTTTGCTTGGTTTGTGGAGGGCTATATTCACAACAACTGGTATCAGAGCTTTTGGTTTCAAGATCAAGGGAGTTGTTCCAAGCAATCAAGAATGGGCAAGGACAAACAGGCGGTTGAGAAATTCGATGGGTCTGACTACGGATATTGGAGGATGCAGATAGAGGATCTCTTGTACAACAAGGATCTCTACAAGCCTCTGAAGGGTGTCAAACCGGAAGATGTAAGTCAGGAGGAATGGGAACTCATGGATCGGAAAGCCCTAGGGGTGGTCAGATCTACTTTGTCAAAGTGGATTGCGAAGACTACCAGGAAGGCGACAACCACCAAGGAGCTATTGGATTATCTTACTGAGAGATTTGAAACTCCGTCTGCTGCAAATAAGGTTGATTTGATAAGTAAGATGGGTAGTCTCAAGATGCAAGAGGGAGGATCCTTGGCTAAGCACATCGATGAGTTTATGGATGTCATAGATTCATTGACAGCGGTGGAGATCAAGTTCGATGATGAGGTTCATGCATGCTTGTTGCTAGCTTCTTTACCGGCAAGTTGGAGTGGAACGGTGACTGCAATCAACGCTTCAGCAGGTAAGAAGAAATTGAAATATGATGATGTTAAAGACTTTCTTTTAGGTGAAGAAAATCGCATGAAGAAGTTGGGGACATCAAGTACTTCGGGAGCGGCTTTAGCTACTACTAGTAGGGGGAAGCCGGGTACTAGCAAACAAGGGAGGACCGAATCAAGGGAGAACGCGTGAGTGGAAAGTGGTAAAGCCGATGAGACCAAGGACAAACCGAAGGTTGCGAAGGGATACCGTTCGGTGCTATTATTGTAAGGAATTGGGACACTTCAAGAGGGATTGTCCAAATCGTAAGTGGCAATCAGTGAATGTGGCGATCGAAGGTGATGATGTAATCGGTTCCGAGTGTTAGTAGTGCACTAGAATCATGGGTGCCGGATTCGGGGCATCATTCCACTCTTGCGGGCACAAGGAAGAGATGGAAAACTACACTTCCGGTGATTTCGGGAAGGTCTATCTAGCGGATGGCGAGCCTTTGGAAATCAAGGGGAAGGGGGATGTCAGAATAGGAGCATCAGACGGGAAGGTCTTACATTTGAACGGGGTCAGACACATTTCAGGTTTGAAAAAGAACCTACTTTCAGTTGGGCAGTTGGACGACGAAGGTTACAAGGTGACATTCGGCCGTTAGAACCGGGTTATTACCAAGGAGGATTGTGAGATCGCTCGGGGTAATAAGGAGGGTACTTTGTATTTGGCGAATAACACCAAGGACAGTATCGCGGTGGCAGCAGCCAAGGGTGATACGGATTTGTGGCACTGTCGATTGGGTCACATGAGTGAGACAGGGATGAAGGTGCTTTGTTCAAAAGGACTACTACCGGGTTTGAAGACAGTCAACGTGGGGATCTGCGAGGATTGTATGTTTGGCAAACAAGGGAGAAATAATTTCTCGAGGACAGGTAGGGGTTTGAGGGAAGCAAAGTTGGAATTGGTTCACACGGATTTGTGGGGGCCATCTCCGGTTACATCTCTGGGTGGTGCGTCATATTACATGACTTTCATTGATGATTCTACAAGGAAGGTTTGGGTCTATTTCTTGAAGGGGAAAGATGAGGCTTTCGAGGTGTTCAAGAAGTGGAGGGCCTTAGTGGAGAATCAGACGGGACTTAAGCTTAAGTGCTTGAGATCGGACAATGGTGGGGAGTATGAGCTTGGTGAGTTTAGGGAATATTGTGCTGCGAATGGGATTCGTATGGAGAAGACTCCAAAGCGGACACCACAACTCAACGGGGTAGCAGAAAGGATGAACAGAACATTGAATGAGCGGGCTAGAAGTATGAGATTGAAGTGTGGACTTCCGAAGACGTTCTGGGCATATGCAGTTGACACGGCAGCTTTCTTGATCAATCGGGGACCATTGGTACCATTGGGGAATGGAATTCCAGAGGAAGCGTGGAGTGGCAAGCAGGTAAATCTGTCCTTTCTTCGCATATTTGGCTGCGTTTCTTATGTTCATGTTGATTCAGCTGAGAGAACTAAATTAGATGCTAAATCTGTTAAGTGTACATTTATTGGGTATGGCGGGGATGACTTCGGGTATAAGTTTTGGGATGACCAAAATCATAGGGTTATTCGTAGTCGAGATGTGGTATTCAATGAACAGGTATTGTACAAGGACAGAAAGGGTGCATCTGATGACACTAGTTCAGAACCGGAAATTGTAGAGGTGGATATTCCTAACTCGGGTGGGAGCAGAACGGTTCATGATGACCATGGTCAGGAGGTCACTGAAGATGAACCACGTACTCCGGAACCAGATATTCCGCTGCGTAGATCCAGCAGGTTGCGTGGATCGCCTGACAGGTATACTCCATCCAATTATTATTTGCTATTGACAGATAATGGGGAACCGGAATGTTATGCGGAGGCAATTCGTAGTGCACTTTGTAACAAGTGGAAAGCTGCGATGGATGATGAGATGGACTCATTGAAGGCCAACAAAACTTGGGAGTTGACTAAACTACCTAAGGGGAAGAAGGCACTGCATAATAAGTGGGTTTACAGGATCAAGGAGGAAGCAGACGGTAGCAAGCGTTACAAGGCAAGACTGGTTGTAAAAGGGTTTCAGCAAAAGTACGGAATTGACTACACCGAAGTATTCACTCCGGTTGTGAAGATGACCACTATCAGAATGGTTCTGGGGATAGTAGTGGCGGACAACTTGTTGCTTGAACAGATGGATGTGAAGACAGCTTTTCTTCATGGGGACTTGGAGGAAGAGATCTACATGGTACAGCCAGAGGGTTACTTGTCTAAGGGTAGCGGGGAGCTAGTTTGCAGATTGACTAAGAGCTTGTATGGCCTTAAACAAGCTCCTAGGCAGTGGTACAGGAAATTTGATGGATTCATGCACGACATTGATTTTATCAGATGTGAGGCGGATCATTGTTGCTACTTCAAGAACACGGACAATGGGTATATTATCTTGCTGTTATATGTGGACGACATGTTAATAGCGGGCTCTAGTAGTAGAGAGGTAAACAGGTTGAAGACTCAGTTGTCAGAACGGTTCGAGATGAAGGATTTGGGAGAGGCAAGGAAAATCTTGGGCATGCGGATTGATCGGGATAGGGAGTCGGGCAAGTTGGTTCTTTCACAAGCAGAATATGTTGAGAAAGTCTTGGCAAGGTTTTGTATGGAAGAGGCGAAGCCAACAGGGACGCCATTGGGTTTGCATTTCAAGCTATCCGAGAAGGACTCGCCTAGGGACAAGGAGGAGCGTGACAAGATGGAGAGAACTCCATATGCTTCAGCTGTGGGGAGTCTCATGTATGCAATGGTGTGTACAAGGCCGGACATTGCACATGCGGTGGGAGTAGTCAGCCGGTTCATGGGCAATCCAGGAAAGCAACATTGGGAAGCGATTAAGTGGATCCTACGTTACTTGAAGGGTACTGCTGGTAAGGCTCTATGTTTTTCAAGCAAGGAAGTGGTGTTAGCGGGTTATGTTGATGCGGACTTGGCATCAAGTGATCTTGATAAGAGGAGAAGTAATACGGGTTATGTGTTTACATTGGGTGGTACAGCAATCTCATGGGCTTCTAAGTTACAAAAGACCGTGGCTCGATCGCCGAGAGCGAGAATATGTGGCGATGTGAAGCGAGTAAAGAGATGGTTTGGCTGCAGAACTTCTTGAGTAAACTTGGGAAGACGCGAAGTGGTAATATTCTCTACAGTGACAGTCAGAGTGCAATTCACTTGGCAAGGAATCCGGCGTTTCATTCGAGGACGAAGCACATTGAACTGAGGTTTCACTACATCAGACATCTCTTGGAGGAGAAGATTTTGTGGCTTGAGAAGATATTGGGATCGGAGAATCCAGCTGACATGTTGACAAAGGTTGTGAACCTTGAGAAGTTGAAGCTGTGCAAAGCTTCAATTGGGCTTGAAGAATGAGAGAGGAGGATGGCACTACCATGATCGAGGTGAGCACTAGGAGGACACCAAGGGTGAGTTGAAGACGGATACGGGGCTTATATGTGTGGTTGATCTCTAGGTGGGAGATTGTTGGGATAGAGGACCAACCGGGCTAGACATCGAAGCAAGGGGGAAAAACTCGTCAGGGGTTGCTGGGAACAAGAGCGGCCGCGCAGGTGGTGTGCGCGACCGCGCTCTTGGACAGAGACTGATGCTCGGGTGGAATTCTTCGAGGGCGACCGCGGCGGAGTGAGGGCGACCGCGCCGGGGATTTTACAAAGGCGTTGGAGTTTACGGAGGTTGCGCGACCGCGCTCGGGGTGAGGCGGCCGCGCTCGGCCCGTTTTTCAGCAGTCATAGTTTCCTTGTTTGATTAGGTTTTGGTTTAATCCCTAGGTCATATATAATCAATGTTCCGCCTCCAATTCAGTTGTAACACAAATTCTACATACATAGTGCAAGATCCTGGCTTGGTAGTGCCCCCAGACGTAGCCAATCAAATTGGTGAACTGGGTAAACAATTTCTCTTGTCTTTTCTGTGCTTTTAATTTCCTTTTGCTTTGTTTGTGTGCGATTATTATTCTTGTGGTTTGCTTGGTTTGTGGAGGGCTATATTCACAACACATGCGCCATTTTTCTCCCAATCATGACCTGCCACGTGTAATTTGCGTAGCATATCTTCAATTATGCCATGAAAGGAAATGGCTAAATTGTCCCTGAAATTTTGACAAAATTTTTGGCGCTATTCCTGTTCATTGGATGACCTGCTTTAATATATAGATAGATAGGCTTGTCATGTACTCTTTCCGTCCCACTTGAGTGGAGACTTTTAGTCAAATTGATGGATTTTTTTTTCCAAAATATAGCTTTTTAAAAATTTATATTCCAAAATAACATTATTAAAAATTTAAGTACCAAACTAACACTTTTCATTTGAATCCGAAATTGTTAATTCCGGATTAATGCATTCCGGAATTACCAATTCCGGATTTGTTTTTTTTTTTCAAAACTGAATTTCCGAAAATAATATTTCCGTTAATAGGGAGCGATCGCGCTTCTAGCATGGAGCAATCGCTCCTATTGTACTCCGGCGTTACCAATTCCTGATTCCTTTTTTTTTTTTTTTGCAAAACCGATTAAATTAGCTAATTAATATTTTCTGGAAAAAATAGCGAGCGATCGCGCGTTTTGTGGGGGCGATCGCTCCTAATGTAATCCGGAATTGGTAATTCCGGATTTTAATTTTTTTTTAATACTGAATTGAATAATTGAATTAAGTAATGTTTTTTTTTTGAAAAATTCAAATCCGGAAATGCTAATTCCGGATTTGTTTTACAAAACCATTCTTCCCCAGCAAATCTGTAAACAACCTTCGTATAATCAAAACTCAGTGAAGAAGATTGAAAAAAGAAGGAAGAAGAAGAGGAGAGTAGGTGAATTTTTTTCAAAAAAATCTGAAAATTCAAGAAGTTGATTAAGAAGTTCAAGAAGAAGAGAAGAGAGGTGATTAAGAAGGTACATTTAATCCCTCTTATTTTTTGTTTGAAATTTAAATTTAGTATTTATTTGATTTTTTTGTAAATGTAGTGATATTGTTAAATTAGATTTTTTATAATTTATTTTTTCAATTTTTAGGAATAAATATGGCTGGAATTCCACTTATTTTCATGTGTTATTAGGGAGGAAATGATGAACACCCGTTTGAAGGTGAACATTTTGAAAGGGGACCAAAACGTGCACTTAGGGCTAAAACTCGGTGGAGTTACAAGAAGTTGATTAAAAAGTTAGCTAAGAAAATTGGGGTAGATCGAGCTATTGTTCAGTTGCAAGTTACATGTCGATATCCTCATCTTGTCGCTCCCGGGATTGCAAATTACATTCCATTTGTAATCGACAATGATATGGGTATGGAAGTCATGTTTGATGTTTCTGCTCAGTTTGGTGGGTTGAGTAGCTTACAAATGTATGTTAAGATAAATTTAGTTGATAATGTGAATGTTAAGGAGTTTGAAACCCATGAGGAGCCATTACAAAATGAGTATGTTAATGACATGGATACCTTCCAGATTGGTTCTTTAAGCTGCTATAGTCAGAGGGATGCTGGAACAAGTACACAAACATATGTGGAAGAGGAAGAGGGAGAGGAAGAGGAAGAGGAAGAGGGGGAGGAAGAGAGAGAGGAAGAGGGAGGGGGTGAGGGTGAGGAATTGTATAATGATGATGATAATGATTTAGATTATGAAGAAAATATTGGGTTGCTTCTAAATGAAGATCGTGACGATGGATATGATGATTGCAGTAGTCCTACTGATAATAGCGAGAATGAGGGAGAAGATTTGGCGTTACATTTGATTGCTTACGAAGAACCACAACATCATGTGCATGAGAGAGTCGGGTATCAATTTTATCGTGATATTGAAGAAGGATCAGAGATATATGATGATAACCAATATGACTTTGCTGAATGGAATGTAGAACATGATGAAATTGCCAAAGGTATTCGCTTTTCAAAGAAGACAGATGTGCAGTATAAAATGAAGTTGTTTCATATTAAGAAAAATCTGCGCTTCAAGGTAAAACGAAGCACAACCCGAAAGTGGACTATTGAGTGTTTGGTGAAAGATTTTTCGTGCAATTTTTATGTGAATGTGAGTTTGAAGAATGCTGGGTATTGGGAAGTTACCAAATACAAGGGTCCTCATTCTTGCTTGGGAACTGAAATTAGCCAAAATCATCAAAACATGGATGCTAAGTTCATAGGGCAAGAAGTTTTGGGCTGGTTAAGGCGATCCCGAGTTGAAGATTGCACTAGTGAAGGCGGAAATAAAAAAGCCCATGGGAAGGAAGTTTCATATAGAAAGGCATGGTGTGGCAAACAAAAAGCTATTGCGAGAGGCATATGGAGGCGGGAAGAATCTTACATAAGACTGCCACGTTTGTTAGCAGCCATCCAAAAGTGGAACCCTGGAACCATTGTGGAGCATTCTGATCCTCCTCTTCCCGGTGCTTTAGGTATGTTTGATCGTGTGTTCTGGGCATTTGGCACTTGTGTGGAAGCAATCTCTCATTGTCGTCCTGTTATTTCTGTTGATGGCACATTCCTGCATGGAAGATATAGAGGGGTTATTCTTATTGCCATGGGTGTCGACACAAATGATAGTCTACTTCCTCTCGCATTCGCTATTGTTGAAAAAGAGGACTATCGAAACTGGTGTTGGTTTCTGCATCTTATTTGCAAACATATTGTTAAGGGTCGTGAAGTTTGCTTGATATCTGATAGACATAATGGCATCCTTTCCACGGTTGGAGACATTGCCAGCTGGCCACGAAATGTTATCCACAGATGGTGCATGTTGCACTTGCGAGCTAATTTTCTTAAAGCTCACAAGGGCGTTGGATTGAAAGATCTTTTTTGGCGTGCTATTAGCACCACCCAAGATAGAAAGCTTAAATGCTATCTGAGGCAAATTCATATCATCAACCCTGAGGCAACTAAATGGTTTGAGCTCTTGGATGCTAGAAAGTGGACAATGGCTCACGATGGTGGATATAGGTACGACATTAAGACTACTAATTTGTCTGAAGTTTTTAACGGCGTTATGAAAGGAGCCCGGGGGATGCCTATTTTAGCAGTTGTTGAGACCTCATTCTATAGGTGTGTGGTATACTTTCAAGATAGACTCACTAAAGCAATTAGTGCTTTAGGGGGAGATCCTAATGGCATCCTACCACCAAATGTCACGCTACAATTCAGTGAGAGAATCGATCGAAGATACCGATACAACTTGAATAAGGATGGGTTTCATCACGTCACAAGGTTTAACACTACGTCTGTGGGTGTTTATAGTATGACGACCAGGGTACGTGGTGACAAAGGTGGACACATTCAAGTTGTGAGATTGCGTGATCGTACATGCACTTGTGGCAAATGGATGCAATATCATTACCCTTGTTCGCATGTGCTTGCGTGATTCAAATCGTAAAATGTCGATGGTATGAGTTATATTCTTCCTTTTTACAACCCTGCCTCGTACTACAAGACGTGGAGTTGCTCTTTTCATCCAATCCATGATGAGGCCTATTGGAATGTAGATCATATTGTCCCACGTTTTTACCCTAACCCGGACCATAGACGTGACCAGAAGCAAGGGAGACCCAAGTCAAGGCGACTGAGAAACTCTATGGATTGGCAAGTTGCAAAAAAAAAAAAAAGAATTTTTGTGGGATTTGCAAGGTAGAAGGTCACACGCGAAGGAGGTGTCCAACTCTTAGGCAGTAAGAGTTAATTGTTATTTGTATTGTAGCAAATAATTTATAAAAAACTGAAATAACATTAAAACAAGTAGTTCAAATTAGTGAACACATCCCGATCACATAGGATAGAAATAACATTAAAATAAATAGTTCGAATTAGTGATCACATCCCAATCACATAGGATAGAAAATACAAGTTCAACAACTATTATATTAATCAAACAAAATATTTAGTAACCACTTCCAGTGACATGAAAAACCCCTTCATGGAAAATCATTTGGGATGAAAACCTTATGGAATACCTGCAACGCAAATAAACTAATGCCATTTGTTGAACAATCACTCACTCATAGTAGGATCCTAACAATTTTACCTTGAATACATTGGGAAGTGTGATGTTGAGATAATATGCTTTACGTGAGGGGGAGAAAACAACAACCTAAAAATTACAAAACAACATAATTAGATGGCCATATTAATACTAGGTTCGAGCTGTTATATTTTTAGTACAAAATACCTGATGAAGTATCATAACAGAACCAACATCTATGTCATTTGCGAACTCACTCTCAATAAGCACCTTACGATGAATTGAAGCACCTATTGTTCCCGTAGGATCCTATCAATTTTACCTTAATTAGTAAGATAAGACACATACTAATCAGACTAGAAAACATAAAAAACTCATATTCAAACCTTTAAAGTCACCATAGCGTCACCAAATTCATTTCGTGTAATGGTCTTGACAACAGCAACGACAACATTAATCCTATCAAAATTGATACATCCACCCTTGACAGTATTCAAAGGGGTAGCAGGAATCATACCATCGCTATTGAGCAGTTCAAGTGCGGAGAGCCAAGGACTGCGTTGGAAATCTTTATCCTCCACGGGATCTTCAATCGCTCTCCTCACATACTCTTGGGTCGGAATCAGAGGTTCCTGAGAGGAAACGCTCTGACGATCGAGGTTTCTCTGACGCATAGCCAACTGCACGGAACCAGCGGGACCAGGAATCAGACGCACTGAAGAGGGTTGAGACTGATTTATTTGAGAGAGGTGAGAGGGTTGAGGGGCAGATGTTTGGCCGGAAGAATGAGGACGGAGATTGGAATGGCGGGGGAGTCTACGATCCATATTTGAGTTTTGTATGAAGCAGGTTGTAATGAAACTACACCTTCCTTTTAAAGGGGAATTCAGATTTGATAAAACCGGCATTAGCAGTCCCGAATTTGTAAGTTAAGATAAATCCGGCATTGGCAGTGCCGGATTTGTCAGTGAAGATAAGATCGGCATTGGCAGTGCCGGATTTGAACGTATATTTAGTATTATATCTTTATTTTTTCATTTTGTTTATGAAATATTTACTTTTTAAAGGGGAATTCATTTTGTTTATTAAATATTTGCTTTTATATAATTTTTTACCACCACATTATAACATATAACATATAACATAGTAATCAATATTCAAATACTGCAACATTTAAACAACGACATTAAAACCAAGTTTGCATGCCAACAAAGGCATGACGAATTAAAATACAAACCAAAGATGAAATATTGTTTATGAGGATCCCCCTCATCAAATTAAACCACAAACCAAAGATGAAATTAACAACGAGTTTTAAAATTCAACAAAAAGCAGTAATCTTCAATACTGTCCACCATAGCCCGAGTCATCTCCCGGTGGTGGTGGCATCCGTCCTAGGATAGTCTGGAGCAACCGAGTCTGCTCCTCCAGCTGATGATCATGTTGTGCCTTCCAAAGATTTTGTTGTTCCCTCCAAGCCTGGGCCGCCTCAATCTCCGCATCCACGCGGACGGATAGATGTCCGAATCTCCCCTAAGATCGCTAAGCTGACTCTCCACGGAGCCAATCTGTTGTGACAGATAATAAGCAGCCTCGGACGGGTCTGCTTGCCATTCATCCTCCTCCTCCTCCTCCTCCTCCTCCTCCTCCTCCTCCTCATCATCATCATCTTCAGCCTGACGTCCCCTAGATGACCCCTCACCGCTCTTTTCATTCTGACATTTAGTGGTGAGGGTGAACCTGTTAATCTTAGGACCTGTTCTAATGTTCTTGTTCACTAACCGGACATTCAATCCCGTTTTCGTTATCAGGTATGTGATCAACAATGGGAAATTGTAGTTGGTATTGGCCATACCCTTAGCTGTGTTCCTGTTAGTACCCGGTCCGAAAAAAGGTAGTCCAAATACCTGGCCCGGTTGATATTAATTAGAAACCCTAGGGAAACCTTAAAAACCCTAATCCATTTAATTCTTCCGTACTGCGCCGTCGCTGTCAGCTTGGAAAGGACGCCAGTTGGAAGAGCCGATCGGCCCTTTGCCCGTGCATTGGCCGATCGACCCTTTTATTTAGAGCCGATCGACCCTTCTATCCTAGAGCCGATCGACCCTTTAGAAGCCCAGCCCAGGTACCGAGGTATTATAAATAGGGGTGCCCGGCTCCCATTCTCAACACACAATTTTCTCCGGGAGAAGCGAGCTACATTTGCTTTAACCCTCAGTTCTTCTTTTTCCTCTCGAATCGCCAAGATTCGACCCCCAAGTCTTGCTACAATTGGTAAGACTCTCTTTTTAATATTCTTGTTCTTTATTATTGTCTTTATTATTATTGTTTGCATGCTTAGTATATTTTAATTGCTTTATTTCTTGCTTATGCCATATATGCTAGATTTAGGGTTGTTTTAATATATTTAATTGTTCATAGCCGAGGATGATCTAAGGTTTCGCCCTAAGAAACCCAATGGATCTAGGAACTATTTCTTTCCTTCCACCTTAGTTATAATTATCCCATGATCAACAATCCCCCAAGGATGAACATTGATTAGTGCACCTTCCGAGGGCCTAACTCAAAGGTTCTAGGGTGTGATCATTAATTAATTCTTTCTCTCCCCTCCTCCTTATGCATGATCCCGTTTCTTCTATCTATTCCTGTAAACACCGCACACAACCAACACCCCACATGTTAGAAAGACCGATTCGTCGGGCAATAGGAGTGATAACGTTTCTTCTTCTGTTGTAACTTGACCCCCGAACCCAATTAACTGTTTATCTTTTTTCAAAGCTTTGGGCTATATCAAAGTGGCGTGGCGACTCTCAAAATTAAACTAATATTTTAATATGGTTTAAAGCGAGTGTCACTAAATGAATATCCCATTTCGGTCCAACATTTTTATGATGAATTATTTGAAACTTCCGAATGCGCGTTGCATCGGGACGGGGTATTCACAGTGGCGACTCTGCTGGGGACTGTTTTGAAATCTTTTCAAACTAAGTGGGTCAGACTTTCATTTTCCTTTGTGGTGTTGTATTTTGCTTTCTTTTTATTTTCTTTACTCCTAACTGTTGCATTGCATGCATGCATTTCATGTAAATAAAAAAAATCTTTCTCTTTTTTCTTTAAAAAGAATTAGATACTTTTACCTCACACTACCACTAGAGTCCGTGTCACACTGCACAGACACCCTTTTACCCTTCGGAGAAGCCAAAGTGCGGGAAGTGTGGTGATCATGTCTCCTCCCTTCCGAGTCTCACTTGGCCATCCACTCATCAGTGCGCTTCGGCTGCACGGTGGGAGCCTAAAACCTAACCCTTGCGTCACCCACTTTTCTAGGAATACACTCCATATGACCGGTTGGTTTGACTAGCTTTTTTATATAGACAATTAATGGGGTCTTTATGCTAAGTCACCACGAACCAATGATAAGTCAAGATCTATCGAGAGATTAAAAGCACTAAAAAATTGATTTCCTTTCAAAGGACGTGCTATGTGAGAACGAGTTATATATTGTTAAAAGATCTCGACCTATCATTGGTTTGCAGTACTTTTCATAAAAATCACATTGACTGTCTATACGAGAAGGTTAGTCGTTAGGATTCACCACTTTAGGATATTTAGTTAGTTGCGAAAAAGGGGTATCCCTTCCAACCTTTGTAGGACTAAAATGTACAAAGCTTTTGTAAATGAAAATTTCAAGCTAGTACACTGCATTGAGTCAACCCCTCTCCTAAGACCGAGTCTTTTCTGATACTTCCGCAGAGCTAAGGTCGGGCCGCGTTCTTCATTCAACAATGACAACCTTGCCTCCAACTACTCCAAGCGCACTCCGTCGCCTCTCTCGCAACCGCCTCTACACCGGCTCACTTCAATGGAAGGTCCCGTAAAACCCCGACTTCAATGACATTCCGCCTCGCCCGCACGCCTACTTTGCCGGTTTAACCATGAGGGTTGAGAAACTTGAAGAGCAGAATCGCACTTTGAAGAACCACAATCAAGAGCTGAAGGATCATTTTGTTGAGGAACTCAGTAAAAGGGGACATAAGGTTATCTTGATGGGGAATGAAGTGGTCGATGTTGAAGATGAAACTGTCAATGCTCCTAATCCCGCCAATCCCAATGCACCTACCTTCCCTCTACCCAACTATGTTCCAAACAGCTACAATAATGTTCCACCACCTGTTATGTATGGGAGCTCAAGTAAATCCAAGAGACCCTATCAACCTCCTGCCAACACACCCAAGGATCACTTTGCTAATCTACCCCCTCCCACTTTACCCTTCAATTATTCCGGCCACCATATCCCTACCTACTCCACCTCCCCTACCATCACTCAACCCCCAGTCATGCAGAATTCCAACATTGCTACGGACCCGACTGTGTTAGCATTGATTGAACAAGTGAAGGCATTGACCGAGCAAATGGGAAAGCAAGGTGTGTCCCCCATCAAGATGCTTAATCCGAGCAAAGTTGCACCCCTACCTCAAGATTTCAAGATGCCCAAGATGGCTATGTTTGGAGGAGTTACTTGCCCGAAGACGCATTTAGACAGCTATACGTTGGCGATGAGGGCCAAAGACTGTACACCCAAGCAGATGGCGAGAATGTTCCATAGCACATTAGAAGGGGCTGCTCTCCGTTGGTTTCTGAAGTTGAACGAGGAGGAAAGGGACACATGGGACAAAGTTAGTAGGGTGTTCTATGAAAAGTATCAAGCAAACATGGATTGGCAAGTGAATAGAGCTGATTTGGAGCACACGCTTCAAAAGAATGGAGAATCGATTTATGACTTCTACAAACATTGGAATGATAAGTTGAGCGAAATTCAGTATCCGCCCAAGGAGAATGAACAGAAACAGATTTTTTACAAGTGCTTGTTGCCCGGACACAAATTGGCAGTTGGTAATGGTTACTTTCCCAATCTTAGGGAAATGGTGGATTCGGGCGTACGTTATGAGAGTGGCATCACCGGAATCGCTCCACCAAAGGACCTGGGGTGCTAGTAATTCATTCCGCTATAGAGCTCCCGCAAATACCGCAGCAAAGAAAGAGCCCGTGGGGCAAGTAAATTATGTGCAAGGGGAAGCTGCTTTGGATGTTCAAGCCGTAATGAGGGGAAATAACAGTATTCACCGCGAGAGGGACGTATTTGATGATTTCGGAATGCCCGATGGGCAAGGTTTTCGAAGTGCTAGTGAAGAAGGGCTTGGTCAAGCCGCTTGAGAATTATGAACCGTTAAACCCGAAGGAAGGCTTGGATGCTTCTAAGTATTGCCACTACCACAAGTACAAGGGTCACACTGCGATTACGCCTTCAGTTCAAACGTTTGGTACAAGACTTGATTCGGCAAGGTAAAGTGGAGAAGCCGAAGTCTCCAAACGTTGTGGGGAATCCTCTCCCTAACAACAAGATCCACATGGTGGAAGGTAATTTTATCAGCTTGGTAGAGATGGAAGATGCTTTTGAGCCAGGGTTTGTCGACGGAAGATGTATTCTCATTGTTGTCGAGAAAGGGATTGTTCGTGCCGAAACTCTCCGAGTATGCTTGGTTTTGCTTTGAAAAGGGCCGTGCGAAGCTCATCATTGAAGGGAAGGTAGAAAATCCTAGTAAGATAGTTGGTAGCGATGTTGCTATGGTAGAGAAAGACCTCACCGATCCGGTCAGTACATTTGTGACGGACGGTGAGGCGGTTGTGTCGTCTGTAATTTGAGTCCAATTTATAAAGAATTTTCTTGTTATATCTTTGTCTTTTGAGGAGCTGTCTAGAGAAGTTGCCTCCTTAAATGGTGGTTATGTGGAAGAGAGTCCTAAACCTCTCTCGTTGGCTGAAATTCACGCGAAGTATCCGATATGGAGAAGAATGGGGTTAGTCTACTCACGAGGTCCGGAAAGGTGTATCAACCGAGAAAATAAAGGGGCGAAGAAAGTGTTTGGTCCGAAACTGAAGTAGTGAACCCCGATAAAGAAGACCCTATTCTCACGCAGTGAAGCTAACTCAAGCCAATATATCCTTATGGTCATTGCTAACGTCCTCTTATGCCCATAGGATGATGTTGGAACGTAATCTTGCCGCGACTTTGGTGCCGTCTCGATACAAAGCCAGAAGATGTAACGCGAGATGATCGGCAACATACACTTTGGGAATATCATTACATTTTCAGAGTTGGACATGCCGGAGTTTGGATCGGATCATAATGAACCACTGCACATTACTATTGAAGTCAACGGAAAAAGGTTGCCACGTATTTTCATAGATAACGGTTCTGCGGTGAACATACTGCCTTCCAGGATGATGGACGTCCTTGATCTAAGTCCCACAGATTTGAGACCTTCAGTTCATTCCGTGCGAGGATACGATTCCACTAGCCGGTCAGTGTTGGGAATAATCAGTTTGCCCCTTACTTGCGGGACCACTACTATGATTGCTGAGTTTCAAGTCATAGACATACCTTCCACCTTCACCATGCTGCTGGGTAGGCCATGGTTGCATCAGATGAATGGAGTCCCCTCCTCATTGCATCAATGTGTGAAATTCCAGTCGGGCGATCAAGTGACAGTTATTTACAGCGATCTGGTAACATCTCAAGGAACAAGCACTGGGGGAAAGCCGGTCCTACAGATTCAGCACGAAGAGGGTAGTTCAATGTTCAGCGGTTTTCAGCTAATAGCACAAGCACAAGTTTGCGCGGTGGACCTCACAAAGACATCGGACAGAGTACGGCCAGCTATAAGAATGATGAGAAACATGGGATTTGTACCAGGACTGGGTCTTGGCAGTCATCTCCAAGGACCCACGAAAATAGTGGAGGCTATTGATCACCGCAGCTACCAAGGTCTAGGCTACGTCCTTACTCCCGAAGATAAAGCCGAGATGGAAAGAATTGAATACATCAAAAGGGTGAAGCTGCCCTACCAACAGCGAGAGATGAGGCCATACCGTCTTTCCCTCAACAGTTACTTTGTCAAGGAGGGCGAAGAATTCTCTTGCATGGAGTTTAGTGAGCCATGGTTTGATCACACAGGCAGGCTTCAGAAAGGTTTCGAAATCTTCAGGGATACAGAAGTTGATAGGTCGAAGCTGAAGACGGTTCTCATGGATCCACGTCAGAAGAGAGGCAAGGTTGTCACAGTCCAGAGCCGGTACGTCATCAAGACCGAAGATGGGTTGGCCGATCAGCTAGGGCAGGTATCTTTGGATGAGCCGATGGTTGAGAACATTGCAGTTTCAGAGGATGCAGAAGAATGGGATGGTCAGAACCTGTTGCAGCATTTGGGGAATCTGAATATAGAAGACGATATGGTTGCAGTCATTGGGGCAGAGATGGCAGACGATACAGATCCAAGGACGTTGGTGACACCCATGGTTGGAAAGCTGAAGAATTGGTGCGTATTTGGCGGACCCGTAGCCACGAAGGAATACATGGTTGAAGAGCTGGGGCTGATGCCTCCTCCCGTCGAGTCTCCCCCTGATTCCCCCAAGTCCTCTGTTTCTTCAGAGTCATCTGTTTTGTTTGAGTCTGATGTGTTTTCTTTTGAGTTTGAGTCGTCTTCCAAGTCTGATGACCTCACGTCAGAAGACTATGAGTTAGTTGCAAATGTTGTTTTCCCTTTCGCTATGAATGAAAAACTAGATCTTTCTGAGTATCCCCTCATAGCCAATCTTCTTAATGATAAATTAACTAAAAATAATGCTCAACTTAATCAAATTAACTTAGTTAATAATGACTCATTAGAAGAAGCGGACACACTAAACAATGAATACATAAAAGAAGTTTCTAAGCAAGTTATCAATCAAAAGGAAGGTCGGGCCCAAGCTGCCGATGAGGTGTTATCATGTATTAATTTGGGAACGGAAGAAGAGCCGAGGGAGACACAGATTGGAAGCTTCTTCGAAGGGACTGAAAGGGAAGCGTTGATTGAGCTGCTTAAGGAGTATTCGGATGTGTTCGCATGGTCATACAAGGATATGCCGGGCCGGATAACTCGATAGTGGAACACGTAATACCGCTAACACCAGCACGCCAAGCCTGCGGCGTAAATTGCGCCGCATTAAGCCAGAATGGTCTCTGCAAGTAAAAGAAGAGATAGAGAAGCTCCTTCGAGTGGGCTTTATCAGAGTTATTGAGTATCCGACGTGGCTATCTAATATTGTGACGGTCAGTAAATCGAATGGCAAGGTTAGAGTTTGTGTTGACTTCCGTGATCTCAACAAGGCTAGCCCGAAGGACGACTTCCCGCTGCCCAATATCGATATGCTAGTAGACGCCACTGCTAACTACGAGGTCAAGTCTTTTGTAGATGGTTTCGCAGGATATAATCAGATCAAGATGGCAGAGGCGGACCAAGAGAAGACGACTTTCACTACACCATGGGGAACATACTGTTACACTGTAATGCCATTCGGATTGAAAAATGCAGGGGCTACATACCAGAGAGCGGTCACAGCGTTATTCCATGACATGATCCATAAAGAGATTGAGGTGTATGTCGACGATATGATCATTCATTCCAAGGGGTCAGACGGCCAAGCATTTCATTGATTTGAGGAAGTTCTTCGACAGCATCGCGTGAGCACGCAATGCGTCTGAATCCTGCCAAGTGTACATTTGGGGTTATTCGAGGAAAGGTCCTGGGCTATATGGTCACCGAACGAGGAATTGAGGCAGACCCAAGGAAAATTCAAGCCATCATGGAGATGAAGCCACCACGCACAGAAAAGGAAGTCAAGGGATTCATGGGACGGTTACAATACATCAGCCGCTTCATTAATCAATTAACTACCATGTGTGAGCCGATTTTCAGACTGATGAAGAAGACCGCAAGTATAGATTGGGACTGGAAATGTCAAGAAGCCTTTGAGGAAATCAAGAGATACTTGGTCAATCCCCCTATCCTTCGCCCCCCACATTCGGAGAAACCATTGCTATTATACCTAACAAAGAATCGATACAGCCGTTGGGGCTATGCTGGCACAAGAAGCCAAGGACTCTCGGGTGGAGAACGCCGTTTATTTTGTTAGTCGAAAGTTGCAAGGGAGTGAGCTAAACTACTCAGCATTGGAAAAGACCTGTACCGGGCTAGTTTGGGTGGTTAATAAGCTCAAGCATTACTTGTCAGCACATCCGATTCTGCTAGTGTCGAAGATGGATCCAATTAAGTATTTGTTTGACAAACCTTCTCTGTCCATGAGATTAGCCAAGTGGTCGGTATTTCTGGGGGAATTTGATATCACCTATGTGCCGAGGAAAGCCGTTAAAGGGAGAGCCATGGCGGATCACTTAGCAGAGTTTCCAAGTACAGAAGAACAGGGGCTTGAACCGGAATTTCCAGACGAGGGGATTTTTAGCATTGATACGGAAGAGAGATGGCAACTATTCTTTGATGGGGCCGCGAACAAGAGGGGCAGCGGAGTAGGAATCCTTTTGGTCGATCCCAAAGATGAGCACACCCCCATCGCCATCAAGCTGAATTTTACAACCACCAATAACGCGGCTGAATACGAGGCATGCATAGCCGGTTTAGAAGCAGCCTTGGAGCGTAATGTAAAGGAGTTGGAGGTATATGGAGACTCAGCTTTAATTATCAATCAGACGTCTAAGAAGTGGAAGACTGTTGACCCCTACTTGCAACAGTATCAGACTCATATGGAAGAGCTTGTCAAGCAATTCAAGGAAGTGACATTCCATTATCTACCCAGAGACAGAAATAGATTTGCCGACGCTTTAGCTACACTGGCTTCTTTGGTCGAGATCCCTCACGGAATGTCTGTAAAACCGTTCAGAGTTGGCCGAAGAGAGAATCCCGCTTACTGCTACGAAGCCTACTGCTGCGAGATTCAAGCTGACATCGAGGAAAATAAGGATCCGTGGTACGCACAAATCTATGAGTATCTCAAGAAGGGTGATGTGTCTTTTCTAGGTGACGTGAAAGCCAAAAGTTTGCAGGCATTGAAGCGATTGGCCGGACAGTTTGTTCTACTGGATGATATGTTGTACAAAAGACACTACGATGGTCTCCTGTTACTCTGTGTAGACGCGAAACGAGCAGAAGTGATCATGGAAGAAGTACACGATGGCTTATGCGGTCCACACATGAATGCCAGAATGTTGAGACAGAAAATCACACGGTTGGGTTATTATTGGGTCACTATAGAAGCCGACTGCATCCAGTTTGTGCGGAAATGTCCCAAATGCCAAATGTGTTCCAATTTGAACCACGTACCCCCTCACGAGTTGTATAGTATGGTAACCCCTTGGCCATTTGCGACATGGGGGATTGATGTGATTGGCAAGATTACACCGCCGGGAAGCAATGGGCATTGTTTTGTATTAGTAGCAGTGGATTACTTCACCAAGTGGATCGAGGCAAAATCTTACAAGGTGTTGACTTCCAAAAAGGTGGCACAGTTCATTAAGGAGGACATCATGTGCAGATATGGAGTACCAAATGAGATTATCTCGACAACGGGTCCCACTTCGGCGGAGATTGTGACAGACATCGCGTAGTTCAAGATTACCCTAAGACAAGTCTTCCCCTTATAGGCCTCGCACCAATGGAGCAAAAGGCGGCTAACAAAACGATTGAGCAGATAATCGTAAAGACGGCGATTCGAGGTAGGGATCGGCCCGAGAAACTACCGTTGGCACTTTGGGGATATAGAACTTCCGTCCGTATGCCTACAAAGCGAAACTCCTTTTGCTCGACATATGGGATGGAGGCAAGACTCCTGTTGAGTCGGAAGTCCCGTCTTTGAGGATCTTATTAGAGAATCAAGTAGCAGAAGTTGAATGGCTCCGCAGTCGATATGATCAGTTGGCCACACTTGACGAGCGCAGACTCAAAGCCATGGAACACATCCGAGCCTATCAGAGACGGACAGCAAGGGCTTTCAACAAAAAGGTGCAGCCCTTAGATATTAAGGAAGGAGATTTGGTTTTGAAGCAGCAACTTCCCAATAAGTTCAACCCTCTTGGGAAGTGGGCCCCTACATGGACCGGCCCGTATGTGATCAAGAAGATATTTTCGGGTGGAGCAGTTAAAATGGCAGATTTGGATGGCAACGAATTCAAGGAGCCCACCAACCTCAGCAAGCTCAGACGCTACTATAATTAAGCTCTTCCTCTCCCTCTAAATAAATAAATAAAAAAAAAAAAAAAAAAAAAAAAAAAAACCGCAAAAAGAAGCCCATTGAAAACCCGCAAAGGGCGGTCTAGCAACAAAAGAAAGGGTGCGTTCAAAAGCTCGCTAGATTGAAAACCCGTAAAGGGCGGTCTAGGCAAAAGTTAGAGCAAGTAAAATAAAAATTGTCCCGCTTCTATCTCCCCTTTCTAAAAATAGTAGCTTGATGAAAATGAACTACGACGACCTGAGCCCCTTGGTTCTCATTGTAAAAGGGGAACGTAGGCAGCCTTAATCGGCGCGGTCCAAAAAATAAATAAAAATCCAATCTGTTTTTACTAAAGCAATAAACTCTTTCATTCCCACAATCAATGCTTGATTACACTTATTTGATGAGTCTAAGCTCGACTATACTAATGACTAAATAACTTGCAAAAGAAACTAAAAAAAAAATTAAAAGACAAAATAAAAAAAACTAATGTGTCTGCATATGACTGTGGGTGGATACTCGGACATATAAGGTCTACTCCTTGGCACTAGGCCCCTCGTCTCCGTCTTTCTTCTTCTTGGCAGATCGTCGAGTCGGTTTCTTCTTATCTTCTCTCTTAAAATAAGGCAAATACTTCTTCTTTAATGGGGGAACCTCCTCGATCGCCTTACCCTTCAACTTCCGCTCCATCCTCTTGGGAGGATTCTCCTCCACTGTGTCTAGAGAAATCCCCAAAGCCTCCTTGTCTCTGAGAAAACGGCTCGAGGATATGTTAAGAACCAATCTCCGTCTCAAGTCATACAAAGTCTCCCTCATCGGTCCCAAGTTTTCTTCATACCATGTCAAATAAGCATGCGACAAATGAGTGCTAAGGGTCCGCTGCGCAAGATAGGCTCGTGGCATCCCATGAGAACTCCATAAGCTTACCATCAAAACTGAAACACCAACGTCCATTGGAAGGACTTTGGCAGAATCATCAAACTCAGAAGTGCCCCAAGTTGGAGGACGGACCTGCTCCATGCCATATTGCCGAAGTACCCGCTTCCGCATAGTAAAAGGTGGTAGTCTCAAAAGCCGGTACACGAATCGGGCATTGCCCAAGTCAAGGCTCCGAATGAAAGAAAGGCCCCAAGTCGTACTCGCCAATGAATCCTATCGCATCCACCTCCGCCAAATACATCTTCCACTCCCGTTCTGACAAGTTGGAAAGCGGATCAATCTTCCTCCTACAACCATGAAACCAAGGCCTAACACTCGAAGGGGGAATCTCTAGAACAAAAAGTCGATCCTCGAGCCACGTGGTCGGCAATTTGGCACCGCCCTAGTCATAAGCGGAGCACCCCTAGCTATCTGAGATATACCATGAAGCGTCTCGCCCAAGAGAACCGGAATGATGCTCCTCCCCGAACGGGCCTGATCTACCATATCCAAGCATCCACTGGTAGCTACACCCACATAAGGAGAAAACAGAACCTTGGAAAATAAACAAAGGGCCAGGCAATCCAAGGCAAAATCTGAGTCGAAGTCATCACCATGGGCAAATCTCCCCGGCAAATCACAGATATCTATGTCTACACCTTCAACCAAACCTCTAGCCACAGCTGTAGGGAGGTGCAGAAATTTGGCCACCCTTGTCACCAACGGAACTCTATCCTGTGGAACCGCTATCAAACTGACATCATCCCCTCCACACAGGGCAAGAAAATCCTCGTAGGTGGGTGTAATCTCGTTGTAAGAGAAGTTGAAAACGTGATTGGATTCATCCCAAAAAGCGGCGGCAGCATGTAAAAGATTCCAGTTGGGATGCATGGGCAAAAGAGACCAAACACACTTCACCCCAAAACGTTTATCAAAAGCATGACGGACGGAACGAGGTACCTTGGATACCCAAACGGCCAAATCACTCTCAAAATTGTTTTGCTTCTCCATCAAAACGGAGGGATGAGAATTCATCGTGCTTGTCCACGGCAGGAAAAAGAAAGCAATAAAGAAAAGAGCAGAACAGTACGAAGAAGAGAAAGTTGTGTTTTATAACTGACGGCTGGC
The DNA here is from genome assembly GCA_022495995.1 of Adenophora triphylla var. japonica. Taxonomy (NCBI): domain Eukaryota; kingdom Viridiplantae; phylum Streptophyta; class Magnoliopsida; order Asterales; family Campanulaceae; genus Adenophora; species Adenophora triphylla. The sequence continues at coordinate 651,977 of JAFEMH010000596.1, read as the reverse complement.
AAAGGGTTTTTATAGGTTTTGGTGATAAAATCCGTACAGGAAAAGGACTACTAGGGCAATCCATGTAGGGAAAGGACATTGGAGGGCCGATCGGCCCCTTCCAGGAAGACCAACCGCCGCCTTTTCAGTATAGGGCCGATCGGACCTTTAATTTTGGGCCGATCGGACCTTTATATTTGGGCCGATCGACCCTTTAATTCCCCAACTTCAACGCTGCTGCAGCAAGTTCCAAGGCCCCACCTTTTGTTCTTTTATTTTATTTTTTATCTTCATTCTTTATTTTTTACTATTAGTTTCTATTTTCAATTTTTTACTTTACTTTATTTTATTTTGATTCGTCCTCATTTTGTCCAATGCAGTGTACAAAAATAGATAACATCCAAGAATAGAAATGTACATAAATGGAAAAGACTAACTTTTATTAAATCCATAAACTAGTACATAAATCAGTCGCATACATCAGTGAGTCAGCATAAAATCTAGAGTCCGCATGCTCCTACTTTTTCCCTACAGGTACTACATAAAAATAAAAAATCCTAATGACCACTACGGGAAGTCGAGGCACGGCCGCGAGAGAATCCGGATGTCGAGCTACCCTCACCCCCGGGAGCGCTGTCTCCACTGTTTGTGTAGGGTCCACATCTACCGATCTCCGGATTGGCAAGAAAGCGCCGCCACAAAGACTCCTCGCAGACGGGTCAAGACATTACCGTGCCTCACCGACCGCACATAAGACTCCCGAGAGACTCGAAAAATCAAAGGGCGAGAGTTACATCACGCCTAAAGTATAAATACCAGGATATAAAGAGGAAAGGTAAAAGGCATACCCCGCCAACGCCACCGGGAGGAAGATGAGCACCCTCGACCTCGTCAGCCTCTGTGGGTGTCAAGTCTACTCGCACCTCCCCGTCAGCCATGTGCACATAGAAGTGATCAGGAAAGTGAGGCATATCTACTATCTCGGGAGGTGGAGCACCCATCTCGCTCGGGAATAACCGGATCCCGCTCCCCATACCAAAGCCTGGGCCTCCGCATGAGCCCCGCCGCACCACTGTGGTGATCTCGTATAAAGAGCTACAAAATCTACGTATGGCATGTCAAGGCGGAAGTGATGAGCGGGGACCCCATACAGGTACTCCATCCTCCTCGGCAGTCGGTCCGGATACCACATATTCTTGGGAGGATGCTGTGGCGCATAAAGAGGAGCCCACGCATGGTGTCCGTCTCGACACCCGCCGCCCGCATACATCTCGTCGGCAAGCAATCCAACCAGCTAGCCTCGGGAAGCAAGAACATCCCTAACGGCACCAACAGCCTCGAAGCCTCGGGGTCCAAGGGAAGAGTAAAAGCTCAGTCTCACCGGGACCATCAAACACAGCCCTCAAATCAGATTCGCGAACTGTCTTCGGATATCCCTCAACCCGGTTCTCCTTCCTCCAGTACCGCAAGACGGGCACATCCCGAGTCTGGTCCCGTAAGGTGAACGGCGCAACGCCGAAGATCTCATAAACCCAAGCCTGCAAAAGACGAAAAGGCATATATTACAAAAAACGGAAAGACAAGTAACAAGTAAGAGGTAATGAAAATAACAAGAGTTAGCATACCTCCAAGACAAAGTGGAAAGCATCGAAAGAAGAGGTGTTGGACCTCGAGACAAGTTGTCAAGGGCCCGGTACAGCTCAGCCAAGCCAGCCCCTCCCCAAGAAATATGCCGCACTAAGTCCAAATCAGACAAGGCGCCCAATAAAGAGAACCGGCACACCGGGCCCGAATTGGGAAAGAGAGCCACTGATAAGCCGTACCAGAGGAATCCCCGGACAAGTGCGTCCATCCCATACTGACCGACTACGTATCGATCAATAGCAGCCTCCACAAGCTTGCATGGCTTCCTGCGTCAACACCGAAATTCCTGCTCGGGCCAACGCTAGCACCGAGCAGTGACCTCGACGAGCCTTGTCAGAATGTAAAGTCTCGTCAAAAGGCAACACTACATCCGTAAACCTCAACCCGGTGAGGACGGCAAAGTCAGTAGGAGTGATCGTAGCCTCACCCCAACTCAGATGAAAAGTATGTGTCGTGTCCCACCAGAACTCACGACACACCTTCACCACCGCATTACACTTCCGGGTCTGACCCATCAGTGCAACCATATCAAAAAAGGGGCCCAACCCCAAGTTCCACACCATCTCGCGAGGACCACCCTCACCGGCCGGCAACAGCGCCCATAGCTCACCAACCGCCTTAAGGGAACTACGTCCCTTCATCTTCTTCATCTGCAGGTAAACACAGCACAGGTATGTGTCATTACTCGCATTTTAAATAAAAAAATACTTTGCACATGTATCAATTATTATATTGTTAAATAAATTGTACCTTCATCCCGACGCGGGATCGGAGACCAGTAGATCCATGAAAATTCAGGCCCGCATAAAAGTCCGCCTGGTTGTGCAATAGAAAGAACAGCCTCGAAGGCCGATAGTTACGCGAAGCTCGCCGCCTCCTAGCCTCGGCATTCCCGCCGGCGTCACTCCGGTCACTCTCCCCGGCATCAACATCAACCTCCTCTTCATCATCATCACCACCACCATTCCCGCCATGGCCGCCATCATTGCCGCCATATCCACCGCCATCACCACCATGGCTGCCGCCGCCAGCACCACCATAACCGCCACCACTGCCGCCATGGCTGCCACCTCCATAACCTCCATAACCACCTCCAAAACCACCACCCATATCACCAAAATCACCCCTAAAACTGCCAGAACCGTGGCTTCCCCCGGCGCCGTAGCCACTAGCACCGACTCCTCCGCCTTGGCCATAAGAAGCATCACCCATACCGGTGTAAGATCCTAAAGGTTGGTGGTCCGGGCGATTCATCAAGGAAATCACATCTTCAACCCAATCTGGAGGATTCATGGTGAGATCTCAGCACAAATCAAAGGAACAAAAGAATTTCTCCGGCGAAAATCTTCAAGAAAACTCGGCAGAGAGGAAGAATTTTCAGAGAAAGAAGAAGAGAGTGAGTTGGAGAAGAAGATGGCGTACTCTTAAGGCCGATCGGCCGCTTTTTCAGCCAATGGGAGTCAAGGGCCGATCGGCCCTCCCATTTTTGTGTTTCTTTGCCTGATCGAACGGCCAGGATCTCTCCCTGGCGACCCCAATCCCCGTCAAAAGGCCTCAGCCAATCAGAGCATAGGGCCGATCGGCCCTTCAGTCTCTAGGCCTGACGCGTGTCCCCCTCGGTCAGAGTATGTTGACTGGCCAATTTATTTCTCCTCCTTCCCGAGGAACTCTTCCTCTTTTCAAAAAACAAACCCCCCATTTTCAAAATTCCCCCATTTTTCAAAACATAACCGCTTTCAAAAAACCTTTTTTAAAATAATTCCTTTTTTTATTTTATTTTATTTTTATTATTAGTTATTTCATAAATTACAAACTTCTTTTTATATATATTAATATTTTTTCGGGGTGACTCCCGCAAAAAGTCAAATGCTTAGTTTTTGATTCCCACACAGTTTTTTCCACATTGCCCCATATACTTTCTCTTGGGACACGAGTCAAGACTACACTTGATTCGTTCCATCACATACAATTTTCAAAGGAAGAGTCAAGACTACACTTCTTGAATTTCCTTTCCACATATTTTCAAAAGAAAATTTCAAGACTACACTTCTTGAATTTCCTTTCCACATATTTTCAAAAGAAAATTTCAAGACTACACTTCTTGAATTTCCTTTCCACATTTTTTCAAAAGAAAATTTCAAGACTACACTTCTTGAATTTCCTTTCCACATTTTTTCAAAAGAAAATTTCAAGACTACACTTCTTGAATTTCCTTTCCACATATTTTCAAAAGAAAATTTCAAGACTACACTTCTTGAATTTCCTTTCCACATTTTTTCAAAAGAAAATTTCAAGACTACACTTTTTGAATTTCCTTTCCACATATTTTCAAAAGAAAATTTCAAGACTACACTTCTTGAATTTCCTTTCCACATTTTTTCAAAGGAAAAATCAAGACTACACTTCTTGAATTTCCTTTCCACATATTCTCACACGGAAAAATCAAGACTACACTTCTTGAATTTCCTTTCCACATATTTTCTCACGGAGAAGGCAAGACTATATTTGACTCTCCTTTTCGAACTACGACTTGGCTTGATTCCTTTTGGGATACGTAGGTAGCCCGACGTGGGTCCAGCCGCTTGACCTACACAGTCATCTTTTTGCGACTCGGATCGAGTCCCAACCTCACATTCGCAAAATCACTTTCCTTACCTCCTGAAATCCCTTTTTCGGGACGGATCCTTTCTTTTATCGTCGACCCCACTTGTCTTACAAGAAGCGTCGCCGAGGGCTCTTGTTAGTACCCGGTCCGAAAAAAGGTAGTCCAAATACCTGGCCCGGTTGATATTAATTAGAAACCCTAGGGAAACCTTAAAAACCCTAATCCATTAAATTCTTCCGTACTGCGCCGTCGCTGTCAGCTTGGAAAGGACGCCAGTTGGAAGAGCCGATCGGCCCTTTGCCCGTGCATTGGCCGATCGACCCTTTTATTTAGAGCCGATCGACCCTTCTATCCTAGAGCCGATCGACCCTTTAGAAGCCCAGCCCAGGTACCGAGGTATTATAAATAGGGGTGCCCGGCTCCCATTCTCAACACACAATTTTCTCCGGGAGAAGCGAGCTACATTTGCTTTAACCCTCGCTCTTCTTTTTTTCCTCTCGAATCGCCAAGATTCGACCCCCAAGTCTTGCTACAATTGGTAAGACTCTCTTTTTAATATTCTTGTTCTTTATTATTGTCTTTATTATTATTGTTTGCATGCTTAGTATATTTTAATTGCTTTATATCTTGCTTATGCCATATATGCTAGATTTAGGGTTGTTTTAATATATTTAATTGTTCATAGCCGAGGATGATCTAAGGTTTCGCCTAAGAAACCCAATGGATCTAGGAACTATTTCTTTCCTTCCACCTTAGTTATAATTATCCCATGATCAACAATCCCCCAAGGATGAACATTGATTAGTGCACCTTCCGAGGGCCTAACTCAAAGGTTCTAGGGTGTGATCATTAATTAATTCTTTCTCTCCCCTCCTCCTTATGCATGATCCCGTTTCTTCTATCTATTCCTGTAAACACCGCACACAACCAACACCCCACATGTTAGAAAGACCGATTCGTCGGGCAATAGGAGTGATAACGTTTCTTCTTCTGTTGTAACTTGACCCCCGAACCCAATTAACTGTTTAGCTTTTTTCAAAGCTTTGGGCTATATCAAAGTGGCGTGGCGACTCTCAAAATTAAACTAATATTTTAATATGGTTTAAAGCGAGTGTCACTAAATGAATATCCCATTTCGGTCCAACATTTTTATGATGAATTATTTGAAACTTCCGAATGCGCGTTGCATCGGGACGGGGTATTCACAGTTCCATATCTCATTACTGATTATTTTCCCGAAATCAATTTTATTTCCTTGAACTATCATGTGCATCATAAATGCACATCTCCAATTCACCTCATTAAAATGAGAGGAGGGGAGGATCCTCTCACAAATAAATCTATGAATATACTTCATCCAATTGTCCATGTTTCGAGCCTTTACAATTACACCCTTTTTCACAGAGTTCGGGTCAATCATCCCGAAAGTCGGAGCTAGCAAATGCAAATTCTCCTTATAATTTTTTCCAATCCTCTCTATCTCTTTTGTATACTCACACCCATCCTCCTCAATGTCGGAGGCTAACCCGTAATGTTGATTAATCACATCCCTATCATATTTTACCTCCACTCCCCGCACAGATGACTTTCCCTTGTTCCCCAGTTCAAAAACATTGGCATAAAATTCTTTTACTAAAAGCCCGATTCCAAAGTTTAGGGGCTTACTCCCCAACTTTTCCCATTTGTATTGGGTAACATAGTGTTCTAGGTACAAGCCATCAAAATCAAATTCCCTCTCCGGGTTGAATGACTTGGTTTCGTATAGCTCAAAGAAATGTTGAGCTTTATACTCAACAAATTTGGAAGCATCAAACGGGGGACCGACGGGAGGGGTGGTAGTGTTGGTAGTAGTGATTCATGCTCTTTTAGGCATTATAAATCAAAACTCAAAGATATAGATTGGAAGCTTACTTTGGAATTGGCCGAAAATTTGCCGGAATGTCGCCGGAATCTTTGTCTTCAAAATCAAATGTGTGACCCTCTTCAAAATACACCTCTAACCTTGAATCTGTGTTTAAAAATGGTTGATTGGTTGATTTTGGGGTTGAAGAAGATTGATTTTGGGGGTTGAAGATTGAAAGTTTAGAGAGAGAGAGAGAGAAAAGGGGGCGGCTGGGTTGAGGGTTTTTTGTTTGGGAGAGGGGAGAGTTTTTTGATATACCAGCGTTCTTGGGAAATACGCATAGAGAGCGATCGCACAGTTTTAATGGAGCGATCGCGCATTTTCTCTGTAAAAAGAGGGCGATCGCTCGTGATTTTGGGGTGATCGCGCAACCTCTTTGTTATTTGTTTTTAAAAATAAAAATAAAATTAATAACATAATCTGGAATTTTTAATACCAGATTACATTGTGGGTGATCGCCCTATATAAGGGAGCGACCGCTCTCTTGTCCGTCCCTCTTTTTTCAAATTTCAATCAGTTTTTTAACGTTTTTAGTTAGTTTTTTTTAGAATTTCCATCAGTTTTTTAACGTTTTCAGTTAGTTTTTCAGAATTCCAATTAGTTTTTTTAGAATTTCCAGTCAGTTTTTTAACGTTTTCCAGTTAGTTTTTCAGAATTTTCAGTTAGTTTTCAAATAGTAATCTTTATTAAAAAAAGACATATAGAGTACAAAACTTAACAGAAACTGTTAACCGGCGGTTATAACCATTTCATTGGACACGTCTCTCTATATATATATATATATATATATATATATATATATATATATATATATATCAGTCCATGGCAAGCTTTCATATAATTAAAATTAACAATAATAAAAGAATAAGTATGATAGAAAATTGACCACATCCCGGTCACGTAGGATACCCGTCAAGGATAATTAGACGGGGTAAATTCATCAGGAGGATTGCGAATCCTACTCCCTCTCCTCGGCATACGACGACCACCTGATCTAGATTGTTGAGATGAGGATGAGGATGATCCATCGAGATTTTCTGAAAACTGCACACGAGGCAAATGGAAACTAGGCCTAAATCCTGGAATCCCGAATGCCTGCTCAGGAGTCTGAGTATAATTACTAGTAGAAGGGATCTCAGGCGGTTGCGTGAAACCAAACTGATTCATCAATTCAGTAAAAGAATTACCCGGTCCTGTCTGAGTGAACTCAAATTGATGCATATCACCGTATTGATCCCCCATCTCTGGCTCATCCTCCAGCTGGTATCCGCCATGCCTACGAACCCGATTCTGCCTCCATGGCTCCTCTTCAGCAGTATGATCAATCGTTGGAGGGGGAGCTTGGGCTTGCAGTCGTTCCTGCTCACTAATAGCTGTCAGTGTGTTATTGATACGTTGTTGAGTGTAATTCCGCAGGTCTTCCAAGGATGTGGCATTCTGGCTGTATATGTACATCCCTTGGAGACTTTGAATCTGTTCAAAACAATGAACTAAAATTAATTAATACGGAAAAAATGGTATTTTTTTTTGTAAAATCATTGTATGTAATATATAACTTACCACACCCTCAAAACCAGTTGCACGTGGCCTGAACCCTAGTCCCTCCACATTAGACGAATTCTGGATGAACGATCGAGTAATACTCCTACACCATCTCAAATAGGGGTGATGGTAACTCATATCCACTTCACCAAACTCTCCATCAACGACATTAAACTCCCGTTCATTCCACTTTTCTATGTGCGGACCATGTTCTTGCATCCAGTTAACGCCTGACCGACCTCGCCGACTAATTCGATGCAGGTCCAAACTAGTGTCGCAGTCATCAGGCACACCTTGAACCATCCCAAATTGTCGCATTACGCGATCTGGAAAGTGCCATTCAACCCTCTCAAAGCAGATGAGGGGCACCTTCGCCCTCCATATAGCTTGGCCCTGAAGGCAGAAATTCGAAACTGTCACACCGTTGTATGGCTGCCACACAACCTGATCCTTGTCTAAATATGACAATTGGTCTCGATAGCCTTGCAGGTTATGGGCAGTCACAGAAGTATACGACAATGGACCCTTCCACCTATATATGAAACAATTGACATAAAAAATAATGAGTAAAAAAGCAATAAATTACAAAACAGATCATTTACAAAATGAAGTAATTGAAATATACCTGTAACCCACTGGTTGCAATCCATTAAGTGTTATTTCTGTATGTCTCCTAGGTTGTGTACACAACAACCTCTCCTATGCCCAAAGCTATAAAAAAAATTGTCATTACGTACAAAACAGATTAAGCCCACTAGCATAATGTAATCAAATATAATTGACATACCTGTACAATGGTCAAGAAGACACCACACCCTTTCGAATTGTGCTGAGATGCTACACACATCTCCCTATACAAGAAGGCCAACGCTCCACTACCCCAACTGTACTCACCAATATTATTTATTTCCCTAAGAAGTGAGAGGTACATCAACTTCACTAGGTTATCAGACGAGTCGGGCATAATGTATGACCCCAATAACAGGAAAATGTAGGCTCGAGTATATGTCTCAATCATATAATCGGACGCATTATTGGGAAGCTGATCAAAAAGAGGGAAATGATCTAGAACCCATATCATAGACACCATTCCACCTTTTTTGATGTCTGCGGGTGAGGGTGTAACCCCAAATAACTCCTCAACAATCTCAACCCATGGCCCCGTACTCCTACTAGTTTCTGAACTAGTCACCGCCATTCTGTCTACAGGAAGACCACACAACATACCAATATCCTCTAAGGTGATGGTCATCTCCCCTACAGGTAAGTGAAAAGTGTGGGTCTCTGGACGCCATCTCTCAATCAAAGCCTCAATCAAATGCTAATCATATTGTAAATGACCTAATAAATACACTCCATAAAAATCCAGTATTCATAAGCTTAGCTTCTATCCTCCAATCAACTCTAGCTGGAAGTTCTGTACCACGCCTAGGTCTTAAATTGGTTAACTGTTGTCCATCTCAAATATAATTAGATCTATGTGTAGCCTGAGAAGTCAATATATGTGGATCGATTGGCCCAGGATCAATAAATGGTTGTTGTTCATGTTGGTTCATCTGGAACACAAAAATTTAATAGTAATTAAATTTAAATGGGACTTAAGGTTTTGCTACATTTAAGCTCAAATTTTAAATTTAACACTTAAAAATTAATAATTAAATAGAAAAATTGCAACAAGTTTGTCAAAGTAATTTTAACAAGCACTTTATTTTAAACCTAACTTAAGAAAATCCTAACTAGGCAAAAATTAAATTACAATTGTTTAATTCATTGACAATCAACAATTAAGTACATAAATCATAATAGTTTTAACAACAAATTATATAAAAATGCACAAATAAAAATTCTTACAAAAATTTATATAGCTAAAATTAACAACTCAAAACAAATAAAAAGAAAAAATAAAACTAACCATTCTTAACTTTCTCTCACAACTCTTTCACCTTCTTCTTCTTCTTCTTCTTCTCCTTCTCCTTCTCCTTAATTCTTTCTTTCTCTCTCTCACTACTGAACTATCCTTCTTTCTTTGAATCTGGAAAAAGAGAGGTTAGGTTTTCAAAGTTTGAATTCGAAAATGGCATCACCGGAATTCAAATTAAAGCAATCCGGAATTTGCATTTCCGGATTTGAAGATACGCCCTTTAGGAGCGATCGCCCCCTACACCACGCGACCGCTCTCTTCTTTCTCAGAAAATATTAATTTCCTAATTAAATAAGTTTTGCAAAAAAAAAAAAAAAGGAATCCGGAATTGGTAACGCCGGAGTACATTAGGAGCGATCGCTCCATTCATAAGCGCGATCGCCCCCTATTTACGAAAATATAATTTTGGGAAATTCAGTTTTGAAAAAAAAAAAAAATCAAATCCGGAATTGGTAATTCCGAAAATGCATTAATCCGGAATCACCAATTCCGGAATTCAAGTGAAAGTGTTAGTTTGGTACTTAAGTTTTTGAAAATGTTATTTTCGTATATAATTTTTTAAAAAGCTATATTTAAAAAAAAAATCCAAATTGATGTATCATTAACCATTAATTTAAATAAAAAATAATGATCCTAATAAAAATCTAAAAATTGTTATTCAAAGTATTATTAATTGTGATACAATAAGAATTTTAAATTGTTTATTAAAATCATTATTTTTTATTTAAATTATTGGTCAAAGTTACATCAATTTTGTTAGGACCTAACTATGTAAACCACATAGTTATACATGGTTTTGACAAAGAAACATATCATATCGAATGTTATCTGACAGCCAAGATAAACTCATGAACATTGGACAGCCAAGCTCAACCTGCACTTCTCATGAATCATCTGGACAGCAATGATCTAACAAGGATCAATCATATAAATCAATGTATTTAATTACATAATGATCATTACATATCAATCATCCAATTCCTTGTCTCTTAAAACCTGCAAATCAAAGAACTAAGCGTGACAACTAAAGTTCTCAACAGCAGAGGTCTCATCCCTCTGACAGCTATGATCTTCAAAGACAACTGCAGTGATGTATCTCTGTGATAACCAAGATGTGCCTTGTCCAAATTTTCTCAACAGATGTTGCCAGCACATCTCCATGAAGATCATATACAATGGTTGCAGACAGGAGAAGGCTACCGATATCAACTACATTAGATGTGCAATCCTCCGTCCTTTTTCTTATGTACTCCCTCCATCCGATGATGATAGTCCCATTTCACTATTTAAACATTTTAACAACCTATTTTCATTTCCATCACTAACCTTCTCTCTTCTTCCTTGTTGGCAATTTGGGAAGTTCAATGACTTTAACCAAACAATTTTAGAAATGGGACTATCTTTTTGGGACAAAAAAATGGCAAATAGGAACATCTTTATGGGATGAAGGGAGTACATAGCATATTTTACGTGGATATTCCAATAGAATATACATCATTAATCAAAAAATTCAGAAAATAACATAATCAAATAATACATGTGGCATTATCTTAAACCAGTCATCACAAAAATGCTAGCAAAAGATTTCGTATCAAGCAAAGAAACCACTACGCTAATTCGAACTATTTGTTTTAATGTTATTTCTATCATATGTGATCGGGATGTGATCACTAATGAAACGCTGAAATTGACATTGCCCAAATCAACTCCACTAATTCTACTAAAATACCAAATTACTAGTTCAATATATTACAAGTTCGAATAAAACAACAATACTTAAAAGTTCAATTACTTAAATTAAGAACTAAAAATACAAATAATAATTAACTCTTACTGCCTAAGAGTTGGACACCTCCTTCGCATGTGACCTTCTATCTTGCAAATCCCACAACGATTCTTTTTTTTTTTTTGCAACTTGCCAATCCATAGAGTTTCTCAGTCGCCTTGACTTGGGTCTCCCTTGCTTCTGGTCACGTCGATGCTCCGGGTTTGGGTAAAAATGTGGGACAATATGATCTACATTCCAATAGGCCTCGTCATGGATTGGATTAAAAGAGCAACTCCACGTCTTGTAGTATGAGCCAAGGTTGTAAAAGGGATGAATATAACTCATACCATCGACATTTTGCCATTTGAAACACGCAAGCACATGCGAACAAGGGTAATGATATTGCATCCATTTGCCACAAGTGCATGTTCGATCACGCAATCTCACAACTTGAATGTGTCCACCTTTGTCACCACGTACCCTGGTCGTCACACTATAAACACCCACAGACGTAGTGTTAAACCTTGTGACGTGATGAAACCCAGCCTTATCCAAGTTGTATCGGTATCTTCGATCGATTCTCTCACTGAATTGTAGCATGGCATTTGGTGGTGGGATGCCATTAGGATCTCCCCCTAAAGCACTAATTGCTTTAGTGAGTCTATCTTGAAAGTATGTCACACACCTATAGAATGAGGTCTCAACAACTGCTGAAATAGGCATCCCCCGGGCTCCTTTCATAATGCCATTAAAAACTTCAGACAAATTAGTAGTCTTAATACCGTACCTATATCCACCATCGTGAGCCATTGTCCACTTTCTAGCATCCAAGTTCTCAAACCATTTAGTTGCCTCAGGGTTGATGATATTAATTTGCCTCAGATAGCATTTAAGCTTTCTATCTTGGGTGGTGCTAACAGCACGCCAAAAAAGATATTTCAATCCAACGCCCTTGTGAGCTTTAAGAAAATTAGCTCGCAAGTGCAACATGCACCATCTGTGGATAACATTTCGTGGCCAGCTGGCAATGTCTCCAACCGTGCAAAGGATGCCATTATGCCAATCAGATATCAAGCAAACTTCACGACCCTTAACAATATGTTTGCAAAGAAGATGCAGAAACCAACACCAGTTTCGATAGTCCTCTTTTTCAACAATAGCGAATGCGAGAGGAAGTAGACTATCATTTGCGTCGACACCCATGGCAATAAGAATAACCTCTCTATATCTTCCATGCAGGAATGTGCCATCAACAGAAATAACAGGACGACAATGAGAGAATGCTTCCACACAAGTGCCAAATGCCCGTAACACACGATCAAACATACCTAAAGCAGGGAGGAGGAGGATCGAGAATGCTCCACAATGGTTTTAGGGTTCCACTTTTGGTTGTACGCTAACAAACGTGGCGCCTTATGTAAGATTCTTCCCGTCTCCATATGCCTCTGCAATAGCTTTTTGTTTGCCACACCATGCCTTTCTATATGAAACTTCCTTCCCATGGGCTTTTTATTTCCGCCTTCACTAGTGCAATCTTCAACTCGGGATCGGCCTTAACCGGTTCCAAAACTTCTGCCCTATGAACTTAGCATCCATGTTTCGATGATTTTGGCTAATTTCAGTTGCCAAGCAAGAATGAGGACCCTTGTATTTGGTAATTTCCCAATACCCGACATTCTTCAAACTCACATTCACATAAAAATTGCATGGAAAATCTTTCACCAAACACTCAATAGTCCACTTTCGGGTTGTGCTTCGTTTTACCTTGAAGCGCAGATTTTTCTTAATATGAAACAACTTCATTTTATGCTGCACCTCTGACTTCTTTGAAAACCGAATACCTTTGGCAATGTCATGATGTTCTGCATTCCATTCAACAAAGTCATATTGGTTATCATCATATATCTCCGATCCTTCTCCAATATCACGATAAAATTGATACCCGACTCTCTCATGCACATGAAGTTGTGGTTCTTCGTAAGCAACCAAATGTAACGCCAAATCTTCTCCCTCATTCTCGCTAACATCAGTAGGACTACTGCAATCATCATATCCATCGTCACAATCTTCATTTAGAAGCAACCCAATATTTTCTTCATAATCTGAATCATTATCATCATCATTATACGATTCCTCACCCTCACCCCCTCCCTCTTCCTCTCTCTTCCTCCCCCTCTTCCTCTTCCACATATGTTTGTGTACTTGTTCCAGCATCCCTCTGACTATAGCAGCTTAAAGAACCCATCTGAAAGGTATCCATGTCATTAACATACTCATTTTGAAATGGCTCCTCATGGGTTTCAAACTCCTCAACATTCACATTATCAACTAAATTTATCTTAACATGCAATTGTAAGCTACTCAACCCACCAAACTGAGCAGAAACATCAAACATGACTTCCATACCCATATCATTGTCGATTACAAATGGAATGTAGTTTGCAATCCCAGGAGCGACAAGATGAGGATATCTACATGTAACTTGCAACTGAACAATAGCTCGATCTACCCCAATTTTCTTAGCTAACTTTTTAATCAACTTCTTGTAACTCCACCGAGTTTTAGCCCTAAGTGCACATTTTGGTCCCCTTTCAAAATGTTCACCTTCAAACGGGTGTTCATCATTTCCTCCCCAATAACACATGAAAATAAGTGGAACTCCAGCCATATTTATTCCTAAAAATTGAAAAAAAATTATAAAAAATCTAATTTAACAATATCACTACATTCACAAAAAAATTTAAATAAATACTAAATTTAAATTTTAAACAAAAAATAAGAGGATTAAATGTACCTTCTTAATCACCTCTCTTCTCTTCTTCTTGAACTTCTTAATCAACTTCTTGAATTTTCAAATTTTTTTGAAAAAAATTCACCTACTCTCCTCTTCTTCTTCCTTCTTTTCTCCTTCTTCTTCACTGAGTTTTTATTATGCTTGATTTGTTTACAGATTTGTCGGGGAAGATGGGTTTTGTAAAGCAAATCCGGAATTAGCATTTCCGGATTTGAATTTTTCAAAAAAAAAACATTACTTAATTCAATTCAGTTAAATTTAGTATTAAAAAAAAAAAAAATTTAAATCCGGTGTTATCAATTCCGGATTACTCTAAGAGCGATCGCCCCCACAAACGTGCGATCGCTCTCTATTTTTTCCAGAAAATATTATTTTGCTCATTTAATCAGCTTTGGAAAAAAAAAAATCCGGAATTGGTAACGCCGGAATACACTAGGAGCGATCGCCTCCTATTTACGAAAATATAATTTTGGGAAATTCAGTTTTGATAAAAAAAAAAAAAAAAAAAAACAATTCTGGAATTGGTAATTCCGGAATTCATAATCCGGAATTACCAATTCCGGATTTCAAGTGAAAAGTGCTAGTTTGATACTTAAATTTTTTGTAATGTTATTTTGGTATATAAATTTTTAAAAAGCTATATTTTTTTAAAAAAAAAAAAATCGTATTTGATAATGCACAAAATATAACAATCTGCATTAGTTAGGACATCATCTGGGGACTTTTAATCCTAATCGTTAATTAGATTTAATATCAACGGGACGTCGGGACATAGAGTATACCGCCCTAATTTGGTACTCCCAATTCCTTAAATACTTCAACTTCATCTTGAGTGTGTCGCAGCTGGCTTTGGAAACCCTAGTCCCCTTCATCCCAAACAAAGAAGAAATCCTTCATTCCTGCCCTCCCTCTCTCCGTCCATCATGTACAACCTGCGTACTCGTCGGAAAACTTGTTTAACAGCTTCAACTCGCCGGCGTAAACGGACCAAAAATCCAAGAAAGCCCATGATAATCCCATCAGATGTACTGATGGAAATTATCAAAGGATTCCCAGCAAAGGATTTGATGCAGTTAAGGTGCGTTTCAAAAACATGGAATCTTGTAATTCGTGACCCATTATTCGCTCAACTACATCATAGAATCTCTGAAACTCGCCCTTCTGCCACCGCCACAATCTTAATGTGTTGTATTAGGCATACTCGGAAGCTATATTTCTTCAAGATTAACCACCAAAGAAAAGCAGTTCATGAACTAACCATCGATGATGAATTTATTAACTCAATAAACACTTTTGTAACTGAAATTGTTAATGGTTTAGTCTGCTTGTGGAGATTTGGCAACGTCATGGTTTGTAATATAACCACTCATGAAATTGTCTCACTCCCACCTCAGCCTCAAAGTTGTCTAGACCTCTATCCAGTTTACTCTTTGGGCTATAATCCGATGAACAAAGAATACAAAGTTTTGTGCATTTGGTATCGTCCTGGGTTTTGTAAGTGCACTGTATTCATCATCGGTAAAAGCACAGAATGGAGGGATGTGATTCATCCCCTACATTGTGATTTGGTTCCCAAAGTTTCTAATACAGTTTTGTATCGTGATGTTGTGTATAATGATGGAGCTCTTTATTGGTTGACTCGGTCTTATCATGGACAAGAACAGAAAGTGGTATCATTTGATGTTAGAAGAGAAACTTTTCTGGTTATTGATCTTCCGGCTGTACTTGTAAAAGGAGTTGGAATTAAACTAGTACTAATAGGAGGTGACATATTTGTGTTTGCTTGTAGTTCAAATTTGTTCATGATAGAGATTTGCCAAAATCATGTATGGGTTGAGGGGAATTTTGAGGTTCCGTCATGGATCAGTCCCATTGGCAGCACAGGAAATCGCCTTATTTATCGCCAGACGTGTAACAATACGTCTGAATTGGATCCTGATACTGGTGAGGTTTCAGATTTTGTAGTATCTGGGGAAGGAAATGACGACGTACAGAAGTCTGTAGGATCCCTATTGTACCCAGCTAAGTATTCTATCAGTGAAACTGTTGAGAACATCTATCCGTTGCGGCAATTTACTGGAGGGAGGTGACTTAGTAAGAGGGTGGTTTGTAGGACGTTAGGCCATTTCACTTGGATGATGTGTTATAAGAACCAACTGTTAATGTACGACGAGATGTTATTTTATTTGTAGTGTTGTTGAAATTTGATTTGATCAATTTAAATTGCTGAAATGTTATCTTCTTATATTATCCTATTGTTGTTTGAAGTATTAAACATATGCTAGCTAGACAACATTGTGCCTATTGGCTTGCATCCTTTGCCATTAGCTGAGACTGAAAAATCTGTCTTTCGGACTTCCATTTTGTGCCGAGTTCTTTTTACAGGCAAAGTGAAGTGATTTTGTTGTCATTCTTAAAGTAGATCAAAGTGACTTGTTTAAAGAAAAGACTTTGGTTGCTTTTGTGCCGAGTTCTTATATATAGCAACTCCATAGGAGTATTCTCGTGCATACTAGGTTTTATCGCTTACTCCATGTCTTCCATTTAAAGACTTCACTTTTCATATTTATACGTAAATATTGTGCCTCCTTAAATTTTTTCTAAATAATTGCTGCTTTTATTTTAAAGATGAGATAATATTTTTACGACAAATTAATCAATAAGGTAGTTTCACTTTGTGTTTACTACTGCTTCACATTTGTGAGAAATATATTTCATTATTAGCTGTTTCTACAAATCTCATGCTGGAAATTAGCATGCAATTGTTTTAGCAACAATTGTTTTAGCAACTAATGCTTTTAACTCGTGTTCAAGGGCGGACACAAAGCATAAAAGGGGTGGTAGTGAACCCCCCTTAATCAAATAACATGTGTGGCTTATTGGTTAAGTTGTTGGGGGTTATAACATTAAGGTAGTGGGTTTAAGTCACATATCAAGCGTTATTTTTTTACATAAGAGGCTTTATAGTTTATTTGTGCATCCCCTTACAAAATGTTCTAATCAAACACTGCTCGTGTTGCTGGTAGTGTGAGGGTATACTTTGTGATTAATTTATTGAATACAGCTAGTGGAAATGCTTATTGAATACAAGCTATCTTTGTTGCGTACTAATCCTAATCCTTATATGTATTGATGGATGAGTCGATTTTCTTTAATTTGCAATTACGCCATTTTAATGCAGTGTGATTTCTGCATCATGTAGACTATAAGGGGTAATTTACCCTGCCACACATTGAATTATTACTGCCCGTTTTTAAAATGGAGCTGTAATCTTGTATTTAGGTGAGACTCGATTTTATTACAACGGAAAAGTCTACATCTCTCTTCGTGCCAATATTTATGGAAGAGAGGACTTTGTATTTGTTTCCATTTTTGACGCATATTTATTCCCATCAAGAAAAAAAAATTATCTCTAATTTTTCTGTAAGACTTTGACGTTGCAATCTTGGTTTGGTTCAGTCGTGCCTGCATGTTGTTTAAGACATTTTGAAGATAGACAAAAGATTACTGAAATGGTTTATGGAGGGGCTTCAATTGCTTGAATCCTTGAGGATGATTGGCGCTAGGGCATTAGTATGTTTCCTTGGCCTTGAAAAAAATGATGTACAACAGCAACGAGAAATTTGAGAAATCGCGTTATTGTATCCATTGATAAGTTTTCCATTTTTGTTTTTGGTACATATCCTAAATTAAGTATGACAAAACTAGTCTTCACGCAAAATTAAAAGCAAAGTACAAACAACTAATGCACAGTCCTTAAAAGGATATGACGCGGCTGAATCAATAATAAATGAAATCTACCGAGTAGAAATCCTTGAACGAAGAATTTTACCGAAGAGAATTTTCAAACAAAGTCAACAATGACTTCTAGGGTTTTAGCACACCAATTATAATTAGAACTATGAAATATTATTAATCAAAACTTGTGTTCCATCAAACCCTAACAAAGTAATTATATTAAATTATACCATAAATATTCTAAACTCTAATAAATAAGAAATAATAAAACCCTAAACCTGTTTTAAATAACAATTACGAAAATAAACCTAACTAAAAGTCAAAAAAAAAATGTAACTGCCAAAATATCGGCAATGTCGTGCTATCAAAATTGCATGGTCGTGCAATTTGGTCCGTAATACTCCTTCTCTCTGGTTCATCATCTGCACGGCCTTGTTCCACTTTCTGCACGGTAGTGCATGCAGTTGGCTCCCAGATTGCTCCCTTGCGTGCACGGTCATGCTACTCTCCATGTGCGGCCGTGCACCGTTACTTCTGCCTTGTTCGAGCTTGATCCTTGCCTAGTTTATCGCTTAATCCATATCTTCCATTTAAAGACTTCACTTTTCATATTTATACGTAAAGATTGTGCCTCCTTAAAATTTTTCTAAATAATTGTTGCTTTTATTTTAAAGATGAGATAATATTTTTGCGACAAATTAATTAATAAGGTATGTGGGGAAAGGCCACCATAAGATGTTTATAAAAAGAATGTGGCTTCGGATTTCTTGCTGTGCTCTTCATTCATACAAGAACCAAAATCTTGATGCTTCAATATATTGAGCAGATAGTTTCGCTTTGTGTTTCCTACTGCTTCGCATCTGTGAGAAACATATTTCATAATTAGCTGTTTCTACTAATCTCATGCTAGAATTTAGCATGCAGTTGTTTTAGCAACAATTATTTTAGCACAATGCTTTTAACTCATGTTCAGGGGCGGGCACAAGACATATAAAACGGATGGTAGTGAACCCTATCACTCTTAATCAAATAACGTGTTTGGCTTAGTGGTTAAGTTGTTGAGGTTATAACATGAGAAAGTTACCTCCTATTCCCCGGGTAAAATCAAATCTACATTCTAATACAACATATTATCTATTTTACGTCCTAGTATCACGAAATATTTTATCTAACCATATAGTCATTCGCCATTTCAAATGAGATAACTACACCCTTCCCCCACCCTCTGAAAAACACAACACACACACACTCTCTCTCTCTCTCTCTCTCTCTCTCTCTCTCTCTCTCTCTCTAAGTTTCTCTCTCTACTCAATCTCTCTCCGGTCACCCCTCCCCACTTCCGGCGAACTCCCCAACCCTGTTGGAATATTAGGTCAATAGTAAGGGTGAATGGCAAAAGTCAGCAACTGCTCGGCCGAGCAAGGCATAAGTCTCAGCCGAGCATACCTGTCCAGAAACAAGCCAATCTTCCTAGCCTCTGCTCGGGCGAGTCACTATAGTGCTCGGCCGAGATACCAACCAAATGCTCGGGCGAGTCACCGCAGTGCTCGGCCGAACCATCTGTGCTCGGGCGAGGCACTTAGTGCTCGACTGAGCGCCTTTAGTTTTACTCATCTGTCAGTTGTTGGCTTGATGGGCTGGCTTGGGGTTTCATGACTCTTCATGCTATATAAAGGCCTCTTATTCCACTCATTCTTCATTAAAAAACATCAGAACACAATTTTCTCGTAGTCCAACAAATTTCCAAAATCTTTGTTTTGTTTTCAAAAGATTTCAAGAGCAAGTCAGATCATTTGGTTCGCCTGTCAAGGTTAGTTAAGTGCAATCTAACTCTTGGAAAAAGCGTTGTATCTTGGGAGACATTCGCTGTCATTCCGTTTGCACAGTTACGGAGGCGAAATATTGTCTTAAGGAGATTTGCTTCGGCATACCTCGCTTTCTACTCTTTCATCTAAAATTCTTTTTTGTTTTGAAGATAACTTAGACAAATAAATAAATAAACAACAATCTTAAGACAATATTTTGGTATTTGTTTTATTTATATCTTCTCTACTTCATCTCCTTTCTTATTTGATTTTCTGTTTTCGTAACAGAAAATGGCTAATGAAAATGAATCCAATAGCAGTGAGACTATTGCAACTACTACAAATGCAATAGCGAGCACTTCAAGTGCTAATCAGCTTATGATGCCACCGACCTAGCAGTACAAGAAACCAGAAAAATTCAATGGGACTGATTTCAAGCGTTGGCAACAGAAAATGTTGTTCTATCTCACAACGCTAGGATTAGTAAAGTTCTTGCGTGAAGAATGTCCGGTAGCAGAAGGTGTTGTAGACAAGGCAGCAGAATTGGCTATTGATGCATGGAAACATGCTGACTATCTATGCAGGAACTACATATTGAATGGACTAGACAACACATTGTATAATGTGTACTACTCCATTCAAAATGCAAAGGGACTTTTGGAATCTCTCGACAAGAAATATAAAACCGAAGATGCTGGAACAAAGAAATTCTTTGTTGAAAAATTTTTGGATTTTAAAATGATTGATTCTAAAACTGTAATGAATCAGGTTGAAGAGATGCAAGTTCTATTGCATAACATTGAAGCTGAAGGCATGCAATTGAGCGAGTCTTCCCAAATTGCATGTATGATCGATATTTCAAAAACTATCTCAAGAATAAACGCAAGGAGATGTCAATGGAAGACTTGCTTGTTCGTCTTCGTATTGAAGAGGACAATCGTGATGCAGAAAAGAGAGCCACTGCACGGAATATGGAAGCAAAGGCTGACATGGTGGAAGACTCCAGACCTAAGAACAATAAAAAAAAGCATGATGACTCTTCTAAGAAGAAGAAGACAAGTAATGACAACAACAAATGCTTCAAGTACAAAGGACTGCTACAATTGTGGGAAAAGCGGTCACCGGGCAAAAGATTGCCGAAGCTCGAAGAAGAAGCCTCCCCAAGCAAACATGACAGAAATAGATACTCTATATGTGGGTGTCTCCGAAGTAAGTCTGTCCGTTGTTGTATGTAAAGCCAACTTGGTGTCAAACGTCAAGGATTGGTGGGTGGACACAGGAGCCACTCGTCACATATGTGCCGACAAAATCTTGATTGCAGAATAAAAGAAGATGGAACGTGACGATTTTCTCTATATGGGAAATTTTGCGACCTCCAAGATTGAAGGCATTGGGAAGGTGATCTTGAAGTTCACATCGGGAAAGGAGCTTACTCTCAACGATGTGATGCATGTACCCGATGTAAGAAAGAATTTAATTTATTGTTCATTGCTTAGTAAGAAAGGTTTTCAATTATATTTGAATCTGATAAGTTTGTACTTACTAAGGGGGGAATGTATGTTGGAAAAGGATACTTTCTAGATGGCTTGTTTAAGGCAAACGCTGTTGTAGTGGACAAGAAGTTCACCTATTTGTACCCACAAGCTATTAATAAGATTGACAATTCTATTTACTTGTGCGAGTTTTCTAATTTATGGCATAGTCGTTTAGGATATGTGAATCGTGCTACTTTGAGAAAGCTTGAAGGTTTATACATATGAAAATCAAAGATTTTGAATATCAAGGAATCGTCTTGCTAGATTCTGGAGCCGATTTAAACTGTGTAGAACAAGGGATAATACCCTCAAAATATTTTGTCAAAACAAAACAAAGCCTTTCGGTAGCCAATTCATCAAAATTACAAGTAAAATACAAAATACTAGAAGCACACGTATGTAATAACAATATTTGTTTTAAGATAAGTCTAATGCTTGTAAAATATCTAAATACAAAAGTTATTTAGAAAATCCTTTTTTACAAATGATATACCCTTTTTCAGTTTCTAAACAAGGAGTAGAAACAAGAATATTGGGACAACAAATAATTTTTAAATTCTTGTACCCTGTTTCAAATCATGATGTGAACAACCTACAAAAGACAAATATTTCAAAAATAAACATTTCACAAAAACAAATTGCTTTTCTTAAAGAAGATTTACAACACACAAAAATAGAAGAAAAATTAGAATTAAACGAATATCAACAAAAAATTGCAAAAACTCTAGAAAAATTTGAAAACAATTTATGATCTGACTTACCATCAGTATTTTGGAAATGAAAGAAACACGTAATAACCTTGCCTTACGAAAAAGATTATAGTGAAAAGACAATACCTACTAAGGCAAGACCTAATAAACAAGATTTATTAAAAAGATTTTGCAATGCTTCAATCTTCTCGAAATTTGATATGAAGTCTGATTTTTGGCAAATTCAAATAGCAAAAGAAGACAAATGCAAAACTGCTTTTACAGTCCCATTTGCCAATACGAATGGAATGTCATGCCTTTTAGACTAAAAAATGCACCAAGTGAATTTCAGAAAATAATGAATGAAATTTAACCAACACACGTTCATTATTGTTTACATAGATGATGTTTTAGTCATTAGTACAAATTTAGAACAACATGAAAAATATTTAAATATATTTTACAGGGTACTAGTAAGAAACGGTTTGATCTTATCAAAAGCCAAAAGAAAACTATATCAAACAAAGGTAAGATTTTTAGGACATGATACCATAATACCAATTCAAAGATCAATAGATTTTTCAAACAAATTCCCTAATGAAATAAAAGACAAAAATTAATTACAAATATTTTTAGGATCATTAAACTACATCGCGGATTTCATTCCAAAATTAAGATAAATTTGCAAACCTCTTTTTGATAGACTAAAAAAGGAACCAAAACAATGGACAAAAGAACATACAAGCATTGTGAAACAAATAAAAATTCACGTTAAAAGACTACCTTGTTTAACAATTTGTGATCCAAAAGCCCAAAAAACAGTCTCTTCTACTGCACTACCAGAAAAACATGTTTTGGCGGCAGAAATTTCCGCCGCTAAAGCGGCATTTCCGTCGCTGCTGAATACCCACCGGTAGAATAATTCTGTCGGTGGTCCGCCAGTGGCTGTGTGTGTACAAAAAAAATATTATAATTTATATATATATATACTCCCTCCGTCCCAGAACAATCTTCACACTTTCCCTTTTGGGCGTCCCAAAACTTACTTCACAAATTTAAAACTTACCTAAAATGGAAAGGAATCTTTACTATTCCCTCCACTCATTCTCTCTCCTATATTATTTTAATACTCACAACACCATTATAATTTACTATTCTCTCCACTCATTCTCTCTCCTATTTTATTTTCACACTCACAACACTTTCAATATAATACTCCCTCCTTAAAACCAGTGCAAACAGTGTTTGTGAAGATTGTTCCGGGACGGAGGGAGTATATATATATATATATATAAATGAATTATAATTCTACTAAAATACACTTATAAATAACATTATATTGAAAAAATTGTCATATACATCAATTAACAATGTCAAAATACCACTAATAAAATGTAATTCACAGTCATAAAATTTCCTAAATCAAAATTTTTAAAATCAATTACAATTATAAATGGGGTCAATTATATAATCAATAAGAATTTCCTAAACCACCACTATCAACTGCCAATCGCCATCACCAGCAACCACCGGCTGCCACCGTCTCGTCCAACTTCAATGCTGCAAAAATAAACAGAAACATACATAAATTGGTTAACACACACACACACACACACACACACACAAACGCATATCTGGGCACACACAAGATCTACATGGATTCGTAGATTCGTCCATCCAGAAAAAAGCAGATCAAAAGAAAGAGAAGGAGAGAGAGAGATTGAGTTACCTGAAGTTCAGGGGGCGACGGTGATGGCGCTGTCTTTCGTGGGTGGCTGTGGAGGAGGTGCGATGGTAAAAGAGGTAGAATGGGTGGTGGGGACACGGCGTAGGGATTTCGTCAACTACGCCGACTCCTTCCACAACACCAGTCACCGTCAGCTTGGCCCGACCCCATCTCCGCCTAAAAGCTCAACTCCGGTCAGCTCTCCTAACAGTTGATGTGAGCACCCCAACCCGGGACCTAACGCGTGTCCCGAGCTTGAGAAGCTCAAACTAAGAAAACCCATCTTAGATTTTTAAAACATTTATTTGCCTTTACAAGAAAATCAATTCTAAATTTTCCATAAACAAAATCAAATAATAATATCTCCACTTGGAGGAATTTAAACAAATACTTTAATAACCATACTTGATTAATTACATTGAAAATCCTAATTAACATTGTTTGACAAAAGAGTTTTCCTTCCAACTTTTAAAAGAGTAAAACTTAAATGTGACTCCCGACAACCCACTCATATACCTATCCTGATAAGTCCCAAAAGCGAGAGTCCAAACTCTTTCCCCGGCCTCACTGGTTCAGGTCACCTGTCTCAGCACAATCTAAAGCAAGAAAGGGAAGGGGTGAGAATAAATCTCAATAAGCTATTATGAATGCGGCAAGATGCCAAACAAGATGCAACACATAGCACGGCAAAGACATAACACATTATGAAAGCGGTAAACACCTTACGTTACCTCATTTTACCTTTCCCGTCTGAACAATAAGTCGTACAACGTGGGAGTAAAACTCCTCTCTTTGGTGAACTGCCTCCAGCACATTCACCGCTTATAGGACTCATACTCCAGAGATCCATATAAGAAAATGAGATACTAAATCAGAGTATCCAACAACAATACCGCTAACTGTAAAGCTTTTGGCTTAATACGAAGCATTCCCCCAAATCACCAAATCGCAGCGGTGCAGTAAGGCTTTTTGGCTCAATACGGTCGTTAGCACACCCACTCTGTGGCCACAGAGGGGAACGGTCACAGGTATAATGAACCTTCAATCACTTATAGAACAAATCAATAATTGATTGAATTCCATTATACCCCCGAATATCAACACGTTCAAGCACATAATAGATACTTGAAATAAATCCACAAAAAGAGATAATAATATAACAACATGGTAAATTATACTCATGCTAATCCATACCATAGTGCAACAGTTCATTTAATACACTATGCATAATACCATTAATGAATATGAGTTCAAATAAGGTATCCACATAACCACATAATCCACACCGGGATGCAATATAATCAACATGCCAGATAATCCACAACTGGGATACAACATAACAATACCAAATAATCCACACTCGGGATACAATACAACCATATACCAAATAATCCACAATCGGGATACAATATATTGATGTAACACATATACATTACTAACCAACACACTAGTGTGATTATAGTCTCTACACTGTTCAACTAATCACCAAGGTATGGGAGCAAGTAAGGCCAACCTAAACCGTAAACCATTCTTACAAAGTTACTACTCAACCTTGAATAATATTAATAAAGGTGCAAGACCTACTTCCCACAATTCCATTTTGACCAAATAAGACATCATGGCCTAGCCAAGGTATTCTACTTTAACTTAGGTTAAAAAGGATTAATTCATATCTGAAGTAGATTAGATTTCACTACTTTGAAAGGGTTAGGAATCATACTTAGTGGTTGTGGTTAAAATTCAGCAAGAAAGGAAACTGATGAACTTCTGGTGACATGGGCGACCGCCCAAGTCACTATGGGCGACCGCCCAAACAAGGGTCAAAAGGGGTTGATATTTCTGTGCTGATGGGCGGCCGCTCAAGCCACCATGGGCGACCGCCCAAGAGGGAAAATCTGAAGTCCAAAGGCTGCATTGGTGGGCGGCCGCTCAAGCCCATATGGGCGACCGCCCAAGATTGAAAATCCTCAAAATCCTGTTGAACCAAAATCCCAAGCCAAGCTTCTTCAAAGTTTTGAACATAAAAGGTTTTACTAACTTTCCTAACCTCATTATAAACCATTTAAACCCAAAGTAGTATTAATTTAGTACTCAAAATCCATGTCAACATCCCAAATAATTAAGACTAACCTAACCCTTTCACTTACTTAATTAATTCTCACATTTCACTACCACATTTCAAATTTAACCTTCTTAATCTAACTCAACCCACTTTCTTACATTCTTGATCAACTTCCTTAACAACAACATCATTCTTTATCATTAACCAATTTATCAACTCCAAGAAGATTTCCAAGGTATCAAATAACCATTATAACAACAATAACACAATTATTTCATGAGCATTTAAAGAAAGGAAATATCATAATAATTCAATTCCTAACTCTAATACTTGGCCAAACCCACATTAAATCCTTACTCTTGAACCATAAATTTTCCCAATTACTCTATACCACTCTTCTTTCAACTTAGATCACCAATTTACAACTTAAGATCAATTCCAACTCAATTATCATTATTCAAAATACCAAAAATCATCTTCTTTCAACAAGAGATTAATTAACACATAAAGTGGGCAATTATTAGAAAGAAGTCATAATAACTTACCTTAGAGATATGAGGTGAAACTATGATTTCTCTAGCTTGATGCATTCCCCTTGCCTCTACGAACATGGAAGTACACCCGGATCTTCAAATGGAAGAGAATTGCATTTATTATAATTTTTTTGGAAGGAGGAACTTAGGAGAGAATTTCCATGGAGGAAGTATGAGTGAGGAGGTGAAGAAGATGATGGAAAAGGTATGGGAGGAGTATAAGAAGTATGGGGAGGAGTTGAAAATAATGAAAAGGGAGGAGGAAATCAAGGGGAGAGCATGGCCCCCCCATTCCCAAAACTAAGGCTTTCCAATTTTTCCACATAAATAAATCTAACTACCCACATTTTATTTATTTTGTACATTTCTATTATTATACTTCTCCCAAGATGCTTTATTTAATTTCTCAATCATCTCAACCTAATATAAGAAATCAAATATATAAAATGAACACAAAATATTAATAATAATACTAAAAGAATTTAATATGATGCTAAAATAGTGCCTAGGGTTAGGGTCGTTACATTCACTTCCCCTTAAAGAAAATTCGTCCCGAATTTTAAAAGACTTACCTGGAGGATCAATAACAAAGGTTACTCTCCCAAGCATTTTGAATTACAACCTTCAAACAGTTTCCTAAATGTCATGATTCTTCTATACATTCTCACAACCCAAATATTCTAGAATTTACTCCCGAAATTGTAATTCTAATAACTCTTCAACGTTTTCCCCACATATGTCAAATCCGCCTAAACATCATTAATTGAAGAACTCCATAAGTACGAAGGATCATACAAATAAATTTTCCATATCACGTTTTATACAGTATCCCTTCAATGCTTAAACCAAAAGCGCTATTATACGCAACTCCGCTAAGATTAATAAAACCTTTCAAGTTGAAAAGAAATCTATCACTCCACACACCATCTATTCTTCAAGAGTTTGGATAGTCTTCTAATCTCTTCCTTTTAAGTAACTAAATCCTCCAACTCTTAGGATCGGTAACAAATTCCACAAGAGAGCTTCAAAAGGTAAGGTTCTCACATAAAACAATTGCAGCCACTCTCGAGTAGAGGGTAAGAAAATTCTGGTTTATCTAAGCCAACTTCCTCGAAGCATACGCTATTACTTTCCCAATTCTCATAATATCACCATCTAATTCCCCTCTAATACGCACTTAAAATTTCACAAAGTCCTCCCATCCATTAAGCAAGGTAAGGATCGGATCTATAGCCAATCTATTCTCCATCTCTATCAATATAATTCATACTTATTACATCCTACACCATTTATACATCCTTTAGAATTAATTAAAGCAACGATCTTTCATTTTTCAAGAATTCCTTAAAATTTCCTTCGGTAGCACTTGCCAACCCCAAAGATCACGAACACAATCCTCGTAAGATCTAGGGGACATCCAAGCTTAAGACTTTAGAACCCAAAATTTGGAATCCTCTCGATCCAACTCACACTAGCTACAATTTGCATACAAGGACTCCTCACGAGGAATCATTAAACCAACTCTCAAATGATTTTAATGATCATCCCGAAACTTTAATTAATAAGGAGACCATCAATCCTAATTACCACAAAGCCATCAAACTAAGGATTGAAACTCGGATTATCATACTTAGAATCAACACATGAGATACCTTGATGGAAACACAATTACCATCTACTCACAACTAGCAAGAAAAATTTCCGAAAAGACTTCTTATGCAAGTCTAACACATACTCATTACCCTTCACACTTTTAACCAAAACTTTCTGCCTTTAATGCTTATATAACAAGAATACCATATAAAGGTTTATCTATATCAAATACCAATATAATCAAATTAGGTATAGAAAAGGAGACTCACTTCTTATGATAGTCTACCAATGCACAACAACTACTTAACCCTCCAGGTCAAGTATATCTCAAAATTACAAATCGGTAATCATACCAAATCAACTAGCAATACATGCCCAGATATAACCACACACCATCGTGGTAAACCAAAGGAGATTCGAGGTACTCTCTCATAAGAGCAGAAACCTCTATCACATAAAACAATCTCAAGCAATGTATGCCACATAGAAGCAAAATGTTATGCCAAACATAAATGACATGAAACAGGATCTATAAAATATGACCCCTAACTTCTGAGACAGGTATTATACCTCTAGTGACCTTTGAGGGATCTATTTTTCCTAGACCCGAAGCACATACTCGGCCTTGGACCTTCACTTTACAATACCATTTTACCCTAGATAATATTGTTATTACTAAATCTTCCTTCAATTCCTTTCATGATCATTCTAACTTAACTAAAATGGATATAGAATTCCCAATAACTTTGAATATCAACCTTACCAAATTCATTCCAAAACCACCATTTCCTGTTTATTTTCAAAGCCCTATTAATTTGACTAACCATTACAACCACCATGTATCTCGCCTAACACATCATATACTATATATATGATCACAATTCAACAACAACTATACCACTTAGTCAACTTTAATTATAAGGTTCTCAAATGATACCACATACCTTCTCCAAGCCATATAAACTTATTACTCTATCTTTCCACTTTAAACCATATCTTATTATCACTATTCGCCATTTTCATTCACCCACTACCCAAGTTATTTTCATTATTTTTACACATCACAAGCCACCCAACAATACTCTCTCCACCATATATTAACCTTTATGATACCCTTTTCAATTACCAACCTATATTTTATCAAACCATCACTCTACTCATTTCCAAACCCCCTTTTTTTTATTTCAAAAGCCAAGCAAATTGTCAAACTTATCAATAATCATTTATAGGGTACTAATAGTATCATATAACATATATAACAACAACTTTACAACTTAGCCAACTTCATTAAAAGGAACCCGAAGCAATATCACATACTTAAATCATTTTTCTTAACATCAATACTATACCAAAACTTCACTATACCATATCTCAACTAATTTAACAAATTTCAATCCAAGTAAAATGTACCAACCCACCTGCAACATTTCCCATATTCAACCCAATACCATTTTAATTCATTACTAAAATACCATGACTGTGAGGCTACAATTTAAACATTCTTCATTTTCTAAAACCTTTCGATGGTCATCATTGTTTCCAGCCATTAGAACAAACTCCTGCACTAAACACTCGGCGTAAATTACCACACACTCCCCCTTAGTTTAGACATCTACCCTTGACCTCTAAACTAAGCTCTGATACCAACTGTGAGCACCCCAACCCGGGACCTAACGCGTGTCCCGAGCTTGAGAAGCTCAAACTAAGAAAACCCATCTTAGATTTTTAAAACATTTATTTGCCTTTACAAGAAAATTAATTCTAAATTTTCCATAAACAAAATCAAATAATAATATCTCCACTTGAAGGAATTTAAACAAATACTTTAATAACCATACTTGATTAATTACATTGAAAATCCTAATTAACATTGTTTGACAAAAGAGTTTTCCTTCCAACTTGTAAAAGAGTAAAACTTAAATGTGACTCCCGACAACCCACTCATATACCTATCCTGATAAGTCCCAAAAGCGAGAGTCCAAACTCTTTCCCCGGCCTCACTGGTTCAGGTCACCTGTCTCAAAGACAATCTAAAGCAAGAAAGGGAAGGGGTGAGAATAAATCTCAATAAGCTATTATGAATGCAAAGCAAGATGCCAAACAAGATGTAACACATAGCATGGCAGCACATAACACATTATGAAAGCGGTAAACACCTTACGTTACCTCATTTTACCTTTCCCGTCTGAACAATAAGTCGTACAAGGTGGGAGTAAAACTCCTCTCTTTGGTGAACCGCTCCAAAGACATTCACCGCTTATAGGACTCATACTCCAGAGATCCATATAAGAAAATCAGATACTAAATCAGAGTATCCAACAACAATACCGCTAACTGTAAAGCTTTTGGCTTAATACATAAGCATTCTCCCAAATCACCAAATCGCAACGGTCTGTAAGGCTTTTGGCTCAATACAGTCGTTAGCACACCCACTCTGTGGCCACAGAGGGGAACAGTCACAGGTATAATGAACCTTCAATCACTTATAGAACAAATCAATAATTGATTGAATTCCATTATACCCCCGAATATCAACACGTTCAAGCACATAATAGATACTTGAAATAAATCCACAAAAAGGGATAATAATATAACAACATGGTAAAATATACTCATGCTAATCCATACCATAGTGCAACAGTTCATTTAATACACTATGCATAATACCATTAATGAATATGAGTTCAAATAAGGTATCCACATAACCACATAATCCACACTTAGGGATGCAATATAATCAATATGCCAGGATAATCCACAATCGGGATACAACATAACAATACCAAATAATCCACACTCGGGATACAATACAACCATATACCAAATAATCCACAATCGGGATACAATATATTGATGTAACACATATACATTACTAACCAACACACTAGTGTGATTATAGTCTCTACACTGTTCAACTAATCACCAAGGTATGGGAGCAAGTAAGGCCAACCTAAACCGTAAACCATTCTTACAAAGTTACTACTCAACCTTGAATAATATTAATAAAGGTGCAAGACCTACTTCCCACAATTCCATTTTGACCAAATAAGACATCATGGCCTAGCCAAGGTATTCTACTTTAACTTAGGTTAAAAAGGATTAATTCATATCTGAAGTAGATTAGATTTCACTACTTTGAAAGGGTTAGGAATCATACTTAGTGGTTGTGGTTAAAATTCAGCAAGAAAGGAAACTGGTGAACTTCTGGTGACATGGGCGACCGCCCAAGTCACTATGGGCGACCGCCCAAACAAGGGTCAAAAGGGGTTGATATTTCTGTGCTGATGGGCGGCCGCTCAAGCCACCATGGGCGACCGCCCAAGAGGGAAAATCTGAAGTCCAAAGGCTGCATTGGTGGGCGGCCGCTCAAGCCCATATGGGCGACCGCCCAAGATTGAAAATCCTCAAAATCCTGTTGAACCAAAATCCCAAGCCAAGCTTCTTCAAAGTTGTGAACATAAAAGGTTTTACTAACTTTCCTAACCTCATTATTAACCATTTAAACCCAAAGTAGTATTAATTTAGTACTCAAAATCCTTGTCAACATCCCAAATAATTAAGACTAACCTAACCCTTTCACTTACTTAATTAATTCTCACATTTCACTACCACATTTCAAATTTAACCTTCTTAATCTAACTCAACCCACTTTCTTACATTCTTGATCAACTTCCTTAACAACAACATCATTCTTTATCATTAACCAATTTATCAACTCCAAGAAGATTTCCAAGGTATCAAATAACCATTATAACAACAATAACACAATTATTTCATGAGCATTTAAAGAAAGGAAATATCATAATAATTCAATTCCTAACTCTAATACTTGGCCAAACCCACATTAAATCCTTACTCTTGAACCATAAATTTTCCCAATTACTCTATACCACTCTTCTTTCAACTTAGATCACCAATTTACAACTTAAGATCAATTCCAACTCAATTATCATTATTCAAAATACCAAAAATCATCTTCTTTCAACAAGAGATTAATTAACACATAAAGTGGGCAATTCTTAGAAAGAAGTCATAATAACTTACCTTAGAGATATGAGGTGAAACTATGATTTCTCTAGCTTGATGCATTCCCCTTGCCTCTACGAACATGGAAGTACACCAGGATCTTCAAATGGAAGAGAATTGCATTTATTATAATTTTTTTGGAAGGAGGAACTTAGGAGAGAATTTCCATGAAGGAAGTATGAGTGAGGAGGTGAAGAAGATGATGGAAAAGGTATGGGAGGAGTATAAGAAGTATGGGGAGGAGTTGAAAATAATGAAAAGGGAGGAGGAAATCAAGAGGAGAGCATGGCCCCCCCATTCCCAAAACTAAGGCTTTCCAATTTTTTCACATAAATAAATCTAACTACCCACATTTTATTTATTTTGTCCATTTCTATTATTATACTTCTCCCAAGATGCTTTATTTAATTTCCCAATCATCTCAACCTAATATAAGAAATCAAATATATAAAATGAACACAAAATATTAATAATAATACTAAAAGAATTTAATATGATGCTAAAATAGTGCCTAGGGTTAGGGTCGTTACAGTTGATGCCTTTGTTCCGTCATTTTTTTGAGAATTGTGAGAAGATGAAGAGGCCTGAAGCTTGCCATTGACAAAGATGGATAGCAATGGGTTGCTGTGTGGTTGGAGAAGGAAGGGAGAGGGAGGCGGTGGTGGAATGGTGCGGTGGGAGGAGAATTTGGGTGGGTGAAATGGTGCGGCGGAAGATAAGAAAATAAGAGAGAGAGAGAGAGAGAGAGAGAGAGAGAGAGAGAGAGAGAGAGAGAGAGAGAGAGAGAGAGAGAGAGAGAGAGAGAGAGAGAGAGAGAGAGAGAGAGAGCCACAAAAGATAAGAAGAGTGTTTATGTGAGAGAAGAGTGTTGGTGAGAAAATGTAGGAGAATTTGGGTGGGGTTTTTTTAAATGAATTTGGTTGGGTGATTGTGGGCCTTTGATGTTAATAAATGAATGGTTGAGATCAAGTAGTGGAGAGGTTATGTGAAGATCCATGTAAACCTTCAATAACTAATGAAAAAATAACACCTCGTATATGCTTTTATTATTGTTTTGTTTTTACTATAGTTATTAGTAATAATACACAGTTATACTAATAACAATTGTATAATTAGTGTAAATACTTAATAATATAATTAATAATACTTGTTAAAATTATAATAATAATAATAATAATAATAATAATAATAATAATAATAATAATAATAATAATAATAATAATAAAAATAATAATAATAATAATAATAATAATAATAATAATAATAATAATAATAATAATAATTGTTGATAATACTCATTAGCGTTGCAAATATTTATTATTATACTCCCTCCGGTTCAAAATACATGTCATTTAAGAATTAAAAATTTTGTCAAAAATACATTGTTTTAGGACAAAAACACAAACTTACCTTTCATTGAAACTTTTTTCATGTCATTAATAAAACAAGTAAATATCAAGAAGAAGAATATTTATTAATATTATTGAGAGATAATAAATAATAATTGAATAATATATAATAAATAAAAATTATGATAATAATATAGAAAAAATACTTAAAACAACAAAATAAATTAAACTTCTAAGAAATATTAATATATCTATTACTACATCTCAAATCGCATATACTTATACTCCCAAACCCTAAACCCTAAATCATATACATATACCCCAAACCCTAAAAATATGATTTATTGATATTAAGTAATAATTGGCATTTTTCATATTTCCTTAAATGATATTTCTACCCCTAAATTCTCATATACCCATACACTAGACACTCATACCCTATACCCTAAATCATAACTCATATCATATACCACTTACACCTGACACCCATACTTTATACCCTAAATCATATACTCCGTATCATATACGTACACATACCATATACTCTTAACTTTTTTTATATAACTTATTGTAAAAAATTCACTACTAAATAACATCTCAAATAGATTCATTTATCCAAAAAAAAAAAAAAAAAATTAAAGAAGTAAATGCTATTGTCAGTCCTACTTTTTTCTATTATATACTTTCATTTCTTTAAAAATTCTTAACTTTTTTAATATAACTTTTTGTAAAAAATTTCACTATTAACTAACATCTAAAATAGTTTTATTTATTAAAAAAAAAATGCTATTGTTCGTCCCTCTTTTTTTCTATTATATACTTTCATTTATTTAAAAAATCTTAACCTTTTTTATTTAACTTTTTGTAACAACTTTCAATACTAAATAACATCTCAAATAGTTTTATTTATCCAAAAAAAAATTTACAAAAAATTAAAATAGTAAATGCTATTGTCCGTCCCTCTTTTTTTCTATTATATAATTTCATTTCTTTAAAAATTCTTAACTTTTTTAATATAACTTTTTGTAAAAAAATTCACTAATAACTAACATCTAAAATAGTTTTATTTATTCAAAAAAAATTAAAAAGTAAATGCTATTGTTCGTCCCTCTTTTTTTCTATTATATACTTTCATTTTTTTTAAATTCTAAATTTTTCTATATAACCTTTTGTAAAAAAATTCACTACTAACTAACATCTCAAATATATTTATTTATTAAAAAAAATTAAAAAAATTAAATAGTAAATGATATTGTCCGTCCCCTTTTTTTCTATTATATATTTCATTTTTTAAAAATTCTTAACTTTTTTAATATAAATTTTTGTATAAAAATTCACTTCTAACTAACATCTCAAATAGTTTTATTTATTCAAAAAAAATTAAAAAAAGAAATGCTATTGTCCATTCCTCTTTTTTTCTATTATATACTTTCATTTCTTTAAAAATTCTTAACTTTTTTATATAACTTTTGGTAAAAAAAATCACTACTAACAAACATCTCAAATATTTTTATTTATTAAAAAAATTTAATTAAAAAGGTAAATGGTATTGTCCGTCCCTCTTTTTTTCTATTATATACTTTCATTTCTTTAAAAATTCTTAACTTTTTTATATAACTTTTTGTAAAAAAAATTAACTCTAACTAACATCTCAAATAGTTTTATTCATTCAAAAAAATTTAAAAAAATTAAAATGTAAATGCTAGTCTGCCTCTCTTTTTTTCTATTATATACTTTCATTCTTTAAAAATTCTTAACTTTTTTTATATAATTGTTTGTAAAAAATTTTAATAATAACTAACATCTCAAATAGTTTTATTTATCCCAAAAAAAATTTAAAAAATTTAAAAAGCAAATGCTATTGTTTGTCCCTCTTTTTTTCTATTATATACTTTCATTCCTTTAAAAATTATTAACTTTTTTTATATAACTTTTTGTAAAAAATTTCACTATTAACTAACATCTCAAATAGTTTTATTTATCCAAAAAAAATAAAAAAAAATAACTAAATTACCACCGGCTCAAATAACCGTCGCTGGATTTGGGAACGAATATTGATAGCAATGTACAATATATGTTAAAGCTAGAATATTATTAATTGTAGTATTTTGTTGTATCAGATTTTGTCGAACTATAATAGTTGTGTGTTCATCCGTTTGTGGAAGGATTAACTATTGCACTAAGCTAAGGGATTACGCTTTTAGTTACTTGATGTCCCATTCGATTTATAGGATCTTTCGCATTCCTATTATTTTTGAACTATAATAAATTAAATGTAACGAACATGGCGGGTACACTTTTGAAAATGAGTTCCGCTACTTAATTTTGTATGTTCTAAAATCTCACTCTAAGAATTTGTTAAAGCTAGAATATTATTATAAATTTAAATGTTTTTCATATTGTTCTAAATTTGTACTAAAGACTAAAACATCATCTACGTAAACAATAATGAACGTGTATAATTGGTTAAAATTTTGATTCATTATTTTCTGAAATTCATTTGGTGCAATTTTTAGTCCAAAAGGCATGACATTCCATTCGTATTGGCCAAATGGGACTGTAAAAGCAGTTTTTTATTTGTCTTCTTTTGCTATTTGAAAATCGGACTTCATATCAAATTTCGACAAGATTGAAGCATTGTCGAGTCTTTTTAATAAATCTTGTTTATTAGGAATTGGACATCTAATCCATTTTAATGTCGTATTTAATGGTTTATAATTAATAACTAGCCTTGATGCTCCTCGTTCGATCTCAGCATTTTTTAAGACATAAAAGGCAGAGCATGACCAAGGAGATTTGCTTTTCCTGATTAATTTTTTGTTTAATAAGTCCTGTACCTCTTTCTTGCAATATTCTAAAAGCTCTTGATTCATTTGTATAGGTCTTGCCTTAGTAGGTATTGTCTTTTCACTATAATCTTTTTCGTAAGGCAAGGTTATTACGTGTTTCTTTCGTTCCCAAAATATTGATGGTAAGTCAAAACACAAATTGTTTTCAATTTTTTCTAGAGTTTTTGCAATTTTTTGTTGATATTCTTTTAATTCTAATTTTTCTTCCATTTTTGTGTGTTGTAAGTCTTCTTTTAAGAAAAGCAATTTGTTTTTGTAAAATGTTTATTTTTGAAATATTGGCCTTTTGTAGGTTGTTCACATCATGATTTGAAACAGGGTACATGAATTTAAAAATTATTTGTTGTCCCAATATTCTTATTTCTACTCCTTGTTTAGAAACTGAAAAAGGGTATAACATTTGTAAAAAAGGATTTCCTAGTATAACTTTTGTATTTAGGTATTTTACAAGCATTATACTTATCTTTAAAAAATTGTTATTACATACGTGTGCTTCTGGTATTTTGTATTTTACTTGTAATTTTGACGAATTGGCTGCCGAAAGGCTTTGTTTTGTTTTGACAAAATATTTTGAGGGTATTGTCCCTTTTTCTACACAGTTTAAATCGGCTCCAGAATCTAGCAAGGCGATTCCTTGATATTCAAAATCATTGATTTTCATATGTATAAACCTACAAGCTTTCTCAAAGAAGCACGATTCACATATCCTAAACGACTATGCCATAAATTAGAAAACTCGCACAAGTAAATAGAATTGTCAATCTTATTAATAGCTTGTGGGTTCAAATAGGTGGACTTCTTATCCACTACAACAGCGTTTGCCTTAAACAGGCCATCTAGCAAGTATCCTTTCCCAATATACATTTCCCCCTTAGTAAGTACAAACTTATCAGATTCAAACACAATTTTGAAGGGGCACGCATTTTGAAGGGGCACACAAATTTTGTGGGTACAAATAGTGACATACCATTTCTGAAATCTGACTTTAGTTAATGTATACTCCCTC
Organism: Adenophora triphylla var. japonica; assembly: GCA_022495995.1. Classification (NCBI taxonomy): domain Eukaryota; kingdom Viridiplantae; phylum Streptophyta; class Magnoliopsida; order Asterales; family Campanulaceae; genus Adenophora; species Adenophora triphylla. The sequence continues at coordinate 614,910 of JAFEMH010000596.1, read as the reverse complement.
GGTCCCATTTATTGCTTCACCATTTTGAAGGGGCACGCAAATTAAGAAAAAAGGTTAGTGGAGAAATTGTTGTGAGTATAAAAGTAAAATAGGAGAGTGAATGAGTGGAGGGAATAGCAAATTTGAAAAATGTTATGAGTATAAAAGTGAAATAGGAGAGAGAATGAGTGGGTGGAATAGTAAAGATTCTTTGTCATTTTAAGAAATGTGAAGCTTTTAACGGGACATCCGTTTTGGCAAAAGGTGAAGCTTCAAATGGGACGGAGGGAGTATATACTATCTTCTGTAGAAGAATTTGTTTCTGTATCCGAGGAAGAATTTGTATTTTTTGCAAAGGGATTCTGAAAATGTTTATCTAAATCTTTTTCTTTGGTCTCGAATGTTTTTTCTTTATAAGTTGAGTGTATTTGATTTCTTCTAATGCTAACTTTGTTTCTATTTCTTTTTGTGTCTTTTGTAATTCTAAATTGTTCTGTTTTATCAATTTTATTTCTCGTTTTATTTCTTTAATTTCATTTTGTAAGTCAACTGAAGAAATTTGTTTCTTTTTATCTTGAAACATTTTTACGTCTTCATATTGAGATGGTGAAGATGTTTCTGGTTTCTCTTCATTAATGGTTTTTGCTAATTGTTTTAAGATTTTTTTTTTTGTTGGTTCCTTTATTTCTTTAATTTTGTCTAATATTTCATCTTATTGTTCTAATGTATTAATTTTGTTGTTACTCATGCATACTTCATTGTTGCAAGATTGACATTCTTCGTTGTCTGTATTGGATGAGTTGTCTGAGGAGTTAGAACAATTTTCTTCGGTGGATTGATCGAGATTGTCTATCTTATGTAATATTTGGTCTATTTCTTTTATTTTTAGATTATTACAAATTTTTTGTATTTGTCTTTTTGCTAGACAGTTTTTTGCTATATATCCTGGTTTTTTACATAGAAAGCATCTTATGTCTTTATTTTATGGTTTAAAAGGTTTTTTATATTTCTTATTATTGTATTTTCTTCTATAATTTATCCTTTTATTCTTATTGTAATATTCAGTGGGATCCTGTTGATATTTCTTGTTTATTTTTCTATGTTTTCTTCTGTAAGTATTATTTTTGTAATATGGAGTATGATATTGTTCATATTTTTTCTTTTTATATGGAGATTGTAATTTAGTAAAACCAAATTGTTCGCACCAGTGTCCTAATTCTTTTCGTATTTGTGTACTTTCTTTTTTCAATTTGTTACTTAGTTTTTGATCTTGACATAAACTTAAGCCAGTAAGATTTACGCAAGTGATTAGATCACCGTATGTGAGTTCGTTGTAAGAGAGCTTTCCATACTTTTGTTCTATTGTATCTTTTACTTTTTTCTGAGAATAATCCTAGTAAATCAGTAATAAATTTCTCTTTCCAATGATGATTATTTGGATCTGTTAGATTAAAAACTTATTTTAGGAAATTTTCTTTATACCATTTAAAATGTTCTAATTTTCTGCATTTTAAGTTTTGTAATATTTCAGAATTTATTTCTGTATATACGTCCATGTCTCCTATGAAATGTGTTGTGATATTGAATATTAAGTTTATTAATTGTGCTTGTGAAGGATTTTCGTTTTCGTCTATCAATGGTTGTCCTTGTTCATTTGTTTTATAGCATTTAAAATTGTTGTTTTTATTTCATTTCCTAATAATTTTTCCCACCAACTCCGTAGTTGGCCAGTAAATCCTATAATTATATTTTCTACTGCTTGTCGTTCTGTAATATTTGTAGTTTTATAAATATTGCCTACAATTATCATTTCTTTTGTTTTGTTTATAATTTCCATTTCACTTAGTCCATCAATATTCCATTCATATATATTTTTTGCATTATAAGCTTTTGTTGGATTTCCTATTATTTCTAGGTCATTTGGTTTTTTTTTTTTGTAATTATTAAAATTTTTCCTTATGGCTCGAATCGGTATTGTTTTATCTTTATATTCTTGGTTACTTGATTCATCGTCTATTGTGTCATTTCGTCATAAGAAGGAGAGAAGTCTGAGTTTGAGGTTTTGTCATTATATTTTGTTAATATCCTTATATTTTTATTTTCACTTGTACTTGATTCTTCTTTTACTTGTAGATAATTTTTTATTTTGTCCATTCGATCATTTAAAGAATTATGTAGATGTGGTTTAATTCATGTTACTTCGAAAGGGTTTTTAGGGGGTGGTATTTATTTTTTGAATGTTGATTCCTTTTCTTTTCTATTTGATGGTGTCATATTATATAATTCTGAATATTTCGTAAATCTTTGGGATTTATTTTCTGTTTTAGATTTTGTATCAATGGGTGTAGGAAAAGTTGTTACTTCTATATACTCTATTTCTCGTTTTATTAATGCTATTCCGTTTGTAGTATTATCTATTTTTCCTTCTACCCTATCTAATTGTTGTTCAATAGTATGTAGAGATAAGTTGATCCAATTGTTTTGTAGACGTAAATCTTTGGTTATTTTTCTTGTTGCTTCATTTAATTTATCAGGATGTACTATTGGTAACATACCATTGTTTAAACCACTTTTACAGAAATAAGTTGGTTCTAAAGGTGGTCTCTCGCTTTCGTAATGGTCATGACTTGGCAAAATATTTGACCTTACTTTGTACCATTTTCTTATTTTCGTAGTTATTGTTGTGATTTTATATAAATAATCATCATTTAAGAAGGCAAAAAATGGTATATGAGCTTCTTCTATTTCGCAGAATTCATAATATTTTTCTTTAATTAATTTTTGTTCCACTACTAGATTTCGGAGCTAATGTAACGCATCTAATGCAACGACAGAGCTAATGTAACGCATCTAATGCAACGCCAGAGCTAATGTAACGAGTCTAATGCAACGACAGAGCTAATGTAACGGCATATTTTGATTAATGCAACGGCTTTGATCTCAGCGTTACATTAGATTTTTTGGCGTTACATTAGATTTTTCTAATGTAACGGCTAAATTACTAATGCAACGCCGAAATAATTCCCTTTTTTTTAAGGCGGACTTTAATATTTTCCCCAAATTAATATTTCCCTCGTTTTTTTATGGGAAAAATTGAAGACCACAAAACTCGGTTCTCTCTCTTCTCCTTATTTCTCTTTGCGCAAATCCCCTCCCGCTTCTCTCTCTAGAACGGCTGCCCTAGCTTTGTCGTCGGCGTCGTCACAATCCTTCGATACAGGTAACGCTCTTCTCTCCTCTGATTCAATCTGTTCCCTAAACCCTTCCCATCCATCCGATTTTGATGTTGCCCTAAATCTTCCCTTCCATCTGATTTTGATTTCCCCCAATATTCATGCCCTAAGTTTCTAATTTTCATGAACACAAATTGATTAGAAGACAAGGGTTAGAACAAAAGTGGAAATCAAGTTGTGTAATTTTATTGGGTTTCCCAAATGCCTAAGCTATGTCAGTTTAGGGCATCAATTCTTTTCCTTCATTGAGAGAAACAGCTTAGATTATGCAAGTTGTGTAATTTTTTGTTCTTCGAGTTGTCAGAGTCGATTAAATAGAGTTGAAGTTAGGGAACTTGAAATTAAAATAGCCCTCAACATGGAGTGATTTTTGTTTGGTTTATAGCATGTAATATTATTATTTTTTGGGACTATTTATGGAAAATAAAAGACACTTTGGTGCTTATTATGTTAGTGTGTAATGCTCTATTTACTTGCAATATTGAAAATAATGTTTCAGTTTCGGATTCAGGGAGTGAAAGCTTGTATCGATATCATTTTGCTTGTACCATTCTACTTTATCTTGCCATTTTATACAGTTTTTGGTACAACCATTATCCGACCTTTTTGATGTTGGACGTTCCAAACCTATAATCGTCCAGAATCCGAATTCAAGCCGAGGCGAGTATATCGCAAAATCTTGTTTTTGCTTTCTAACACCAATGCTGGTCTTGCCAACATATTGGCTCTTTTTAACGCTGGCATTTGGCACTGATTAACTAGTACTTTGAATGCTAAAAAGAATACTATTTAACATATTTACAATGACACGGATTAACATATTTAAATAGAGCACTACACACTAACATATTTATAGTGACACGGATTAACATATTTAAAAGTGAATAAATTCAAAAAAAACCCAGAAAAGTTACAAACTAAATGCAAAAATAGCAAAGGGAGAAGAAGTTATACCTTTTCTGTTGAATATTGATGAAAACGAACGGACAAATCAAACGATTTTGAGAATCCGGGCACTCGAACTCAATAACACGAATGAATTTTGAATCTTGATATTTCGCTCTCAATTGCTAAGGGTTATAAAGATTGGAATTGAAATAAGGGTTTTGCTTTTACACCCTCAAAAATGGGTCAGATCCAAGTTGAAACAGGTCATAATAGGTCAAACGCCGTCCTTGCCCCCAACATTAAATGGGGTAGTGGGTTCCCAAGACGTGTCAGATATCGTGGACCACGCCCCATCATTGTACTATTTAACCGGCGGATATTGAAGCGACACTTGCCACATGATGCCTGTTCGTATTCTCATAAGCCGAGGTAGAGCTCACTTCCTCCTCAGCATAGCCGAGCTAGAAACACTCACTACAAGAAAACTGGTCTTTCGCGATTGCTTTTGGCGATGGCAAAAAAAGCAGTCACGTTTGAGTATATAAGGAGATGGCCTTTGTGACTGCATTTAGTGCAGTCACAGTAGGCTAGCGTGATGGCAAAGCAGTCACGGATGCCATCACATTATATGTTTTTCCCTCTAGCGCCAACAACGTAGTCCGGACGGGAACGGAAAATTCTAATTTTTATCAAAGGCGATGGCTTTAGCAATCGCGTTTTACAAAAATATTAAATTAAATAATTTTAAAATTAAATTTTTAATTTTTTTTAAAGGTGATTGCTTTTGCAATCACGTTATATGAAAAAAAAAATTAAAATTATTCAATTAATCGATTAAAAAACCATTTTTTCTCTGATATAGCATTCCACGGTAAAACCCTTTTTTCTGTCTCTCTCATTCCTCTTCTTCTTCCTCACCTTCAGCGGCGTTCTTCCAGCGGCGATTTCAGCGGCGATTCTTCCTCCGGCGCCTATTCTTCCGATTCCAAGGTACAAGGTGACTATCTCTCGCTCTCTCTCACTCTCGCTCTCTCTCTCGCTCTCGCTTTCTCTCTCGCTCTCTCTCTCTCCATGTCTACTCGGGGTGTTTGCAGTTGATTGGGGGAGGAGAGAGAAGCGGGGATGTTGAGATTTAACTGGGGATTATGCGCCTCATTCCAATTCAAACTAATCTCCGTAAGTTTCTTCAACTTTATTCACGGATTCTATTCCATTTCTGGGGATTATGCGCCTCATCTATGTAGCCAACCCAAGTTGTTAGGACATGGTTGAGTTGAGGTGAATGCTCCCTCAGAACTATCATCTGACTTGTGAATATTAGGAGTTTGAGAAATGAAAGTTATGATGTAGCGTAGTTCTTGTTAGCTTCAATTTTGCTTGTGATTTGGTGGGTGCCATCTTCTTATTGAAAGGCAACAGTTAGAAAACTAGGTATTTCTGTTGCTTGAACTCCAAGAATGTGGATGTTCGATAAATTTCACCACGTATTTTGTTATTAGTAAAGTGAGTGGGTTATTGTTATCTATGAGTTCTCATTCTGAATCTGTGTATTCCCCAGGTCTCTATGTTTTTTGCGGAATGGTACCGAATATATGAGCTCCCTGGCGTAAATGATGCAGCTTGTGCTCACTATGTCTTACAATTGCATCAAAATGGTTTGCTGAAAGCAGATGATACATCAGAGCGCTTTTTCCGCCGTTTAACGGTGATTCTGATGACTCTCGACATATTAATGCACTTGCACTCACATGCACAAGAAGAGGGGGAGAAACTAATGCAAACTGCCTTTTTTTTCTTAAATCTAAAAGCAATGAAGTGGCTAGATTTAGAATTGACCTTGTTCCGTTTTTTTTTTCTTTTTTCTTTTTTCCAGGACCTCTCTGTTTCACACTGTTTATCTTCTGAGGTGATGAACTCTAGCTCTCTACAACCCCATCAAGCACAGCCTCTATCCTTTCTTGCTATTGATATATATGCCGCACTTGTCCATTCGATCATGAAGGTAGTGACAGGCGAATATAGCTTTATATTTCTTTCTTAGTGCATTATCAATCTGTATCTATTGTCATGACATTTCTTTTTATATATTCCTAGTATTACCCGGTTGACCAAGGGTCAAGTAAATTGTCTCTGTTGTCCAAGGTTTGATTCTGAATTCAAAGTTTGTTTAAGCTCTTTGAATGCTTATGTAGGAAGTCTGCAACTTCATATTATATCTGGTTTTACAGGTTTTGGCGGTGACTGTGAGATTCATTCAAAATGATGCTGAAGAAAAGAAAGCATCTTTCAATCCAAGACCCTATTTCAGGTTGTTCATTAACTGGTTGCTTGACCTGAGTACCCTGGATCCAGTATTTGATGGGGCAAATTTTCAGGTATGTGTATTTAATTTGTTATCTTGGTCAAAGCTTCCAGTTACTAATTTAATGGGGTTATACAGGTTTTGACAGCTCTTGCAACTTCATTCCATGCTTTACATCCCCTAAAAGTTCCTGCGTTCAGGTTCGTGTTGTGCACTTCAGTCATTCTTTTTATAATAAAATACAAGATTGTGGAATAGTCCAGACGTATGATTGCCATGAGGCGGGATGAAGTGGATAGTTTTTTTTTGTTTTTTGTTTTTTTGGTTTGAGATGAATCTGGAGCTTCAGCTTCACATCATTGAATTTTTTCTTACTTCCAGTAATGGCTAGCTAGATATTGTTTTCCAATCGTTTCTCCATAACACCTTTTCTCCTGAATTGATCTGAATATGTTACTTACATGCTGAAGCTGAAACATTCTCTTACACACTTGGGCATACACATCGAAAAGGACACAGACACAATATATACACAATGTGAAGATGAGCTAGTATAATTTGTACTTGTTATCCAAGGTGGCATGTTTTCATGTGTTAGCTTCCCGGTTTCTCCTTCACTCGATTCGCTTGAGTGAATTCCTAATATCATTTGTATCTGTTAGTATAGTGAAATGGTTATGCAGTTGTTTGTTCTCTTACAGACTTTATTGGTATGATACACACACACGCAAACTGCCCCTGTCCCCAAAATTTGTCCCACTTCTCTTTTTGGTTTGTCTTAAGAAGACTGCCTCATTTTTAAGACAGACATTAATTATATTTTAATGTCAAGAAGGTACAAACAAGTACATTAACGTCTTAGTTATCCCAGGACCCTGCCCATACGTCTATAGATAAGCCTGCCTACTGTCACCTCCTCGACTGCCTAGTTTGCCTAAAACACACTTTGACTTGCCAAATGGGACAATCTTTTTGGGATGGATGGATATAAGCTTTTGACTTTTATGAGAACAATGGTACAACTTGAAGGGTGAAGGCAATCTTCTTGGTCATGAGGAGAAACCTTTAGAAAGTAACCTTCATTGTTGCGATGCAGTTTTAGTTTTTCTTACTGAATTCAGTTGAGTTGGGTTGCCTGTACTTTTCTGCCTTCACACAATGTTAGTTAATTGGATGAATTATTTTTTAAGTTTTGCATGGCTTGAGCTGGTGAGTCACAGAAGTTTCATGCCAAAACTGCTTACCGGAAATTCCCAGAAAGGGTGGCCCTATTTCCAACGCTTGCTTGTAGACTTATTTCAGTTCATGGAGCCGTACTTCTGCACCAGATCCTGCCACTGTAAGTGTATCGTTACATTTTTTTTTGCTTTATTTTTTTAAAAAAATTATTATTACCTTTTTGTACTTGAAATAAATCTTGAGCAAATGCTTTTTGGATCTTGTTACATAATCGTTTTATGATGTACTTGAAATAAATCTTGAGCAAATGCTTTTTGGGGCCGATTACATAACTTCTTTTTCTAATTTAACTTTTCAGGTCTACTGAAATAAAGACCCTCTGTCAACTCCTCGCTAACTAATCATGTCCTGTTAACTATCTTAATGAATGCTTTTGTTTTCGTCTTTCTCTTGTTGAAGACTCTTTGAGTTACCTAATGAAAGCATGGGGCTTGGTTTCTGCAATCATGCGGCATGACAGTACTAGAAAGTTATCTCCTTTAAGCTGTTGATACCGATATTTGCTTTTTTTTTTTCTTTCTTCGCCTCTTTAGCCATTGTTGTCACAGTTCTGTTTTCATTTTTATATGTATGGACTTTTGCATAGAGTATTTTTGTATCCGTGTGATTATATTCGTATTAATCTCACACGTTAATAAATTATTAATGCACCTCTGATTTTCGTGATCGAAACTGAAGCATTACTTTCCTACTGATTAATGCAGTCACCAGTTGACGGAAAGCCGATGCTCCTCACACCTGAAGAATCAATTCAAATCCAAGTAGGTGCTTTTTATGCTTGCATCTGGAATGAATTTATCATTTTAACTTATTGAATCAGCTACCTCTAACTTCAAGTATACTCTGTATTTGTTAGCTTATGCTGTTACTATTGTGTGCATCGAATATGCTTTTTCTATTGACATTGTTCTGATAGAACTTTAATTTATATGGACCACAGACGTTTTTAAAATTGATGCCTGATGCAGGACTTTGGCAATGTTGAAGAAGACACTAGATTGATGTGTTTAATTATTTGTACATTCTTAGCAATTTCATATTGCATATATGGAAATGAAAACCCATAGCTTGTCTGTTGCTGCTGTCAATTTTCTTGTTCTTGTTCTTGTTGTTGCTGCTGTTGTTGTTGTTGCTGCTGATGGTTCACTTCGAGATGCGGAAACTATGTTGGATCAACTAAGTTTGCTGGGAAAAAATATCACACCTTCTCTGGTTAATGAACTTGTGAGTTTCTACTAATCTTTCTTGGCTTTTATTTTTTCAACTTGGTTCATAATCTTCTACTTAAAACCAACTCCTGATAACTTATATTGTCTCCTTTCTCTTGCAGACTGCCGAAAGTGGATCCCGCTGGGAAGGACATTAAAATTGTTGGGAATTACTTTTTTTTCTTTTCTTCAGTCATGTAACATTAGATGACTACAGTCATTAGAGTTAAGTTTTTTACATGTCAATTCTTATCCTTGTATTTATATTGATCTAGTAGGATGATACATTTTCTTGACAAACCTAGTAGGTTGATTATTTTTTGGATTTTGTAACGATGATTATGATTCATAATACAGTGTTAAATGCTATAAATTTATTAATTTTCAGGTTGTGCTAATCAACCTTTCTTTAATTTTTATTCAATTATTAATTATAAATAGGGCCAGTGAAATGGAAAAAAAAATAAAAAATTTAAAGTACCTAAGGCGATTGCATTTGCCGTCTCCTTTTTCAAAACCTAAGGCGATTGCATTTGCCGTCTCCTTTTTCAAAACCTAAGGCGATTGCATTTGCCTTCTCCTTTGCTGAGCTAAGGCGATTGCAAATGTAATTAAAATAATTAAATAAATAAAATTTAAAAAAACTCTTACGCGATGGCAAAAGCAATCACGAAAAATAATTGACAAAGGCGACGGCTTTTTTCAGTCACCTTATCTTTTCGCGACAAGGCTTTACGCGATTGCCATTGCGACGGCATTTCCCGTCGCGTTAGCCTTCCGCGACGGCTTTAAGGGTTTACGCGACGGCTTTTGGCCGTCGCGAAAGATCAGTTTTCTTGTAGTGACTACTAGAAACAGGGGCTTTATCGACAGACTTTTACCGACGGAAAATAATAATTTACCGACGGAAAATAATTTTCATTTACCGGGAAATTTTTTTAAAAAAATTTCGTTTCGTCCGTCGGTAATTGATAAAATTCCGTCGGTATTACCGACGGACCCCGTCCGTCCGTAACCGTCCGTCAGTAACAAAGCCCTATATATATTGAAAAATTCCCGTCCGTCGGTAACCGTCCGTCAATAACAAAGCCCTGTATATATTGAAAAATTCCCCTTTTTTTATTTCGCCTTCATTTTTATTACGCCTTCCTTCCTCAGTAATTCGCAAAGAGCGAACCCTAACGCCGTCGCCGCCGAGCCTCACCGTCCCCGGTAACCATCTTTCTCTCTCTCAATCGCTTTCTCTCTCTCACTCGATTTCTCACTCTCACTTTCTCTCTCTCTCATCAGTAATTCGCCAAGAACGCGAACTCTAACGCCGTTGCCGCCGCCTCTTTCCATTCGCCGTTTGCCGTCGCCGTTGTCGGTAAGCCATCTTTCTCTCTCTCAATAGATTTCTCTCTCTCACTCGATTTCTCTCTCACACTTTCTCTCTCTCTCATTTGTCACAGCCATTCGCCGCCGTTGCCGCCGTTCACCGCCGTTGCCGCTGATTCCTTCCTAATTTCTGGTAAGGATTTCTCCTTTCTATTTCTCATGTTTTGATTTTTCAATTCAATATGGTATTTAGTGTGTTTTGTTACTGTTTTCTGATCTGATTAGCCGGTTATTGTTACTGGGTATGTGTGATTTGGGTTTAAAGATGCATTTTTTAACTATGATTTAGGATTATTGATTTTTATTTTTGAATTTTCTGTCAATAAAGTTCTAATCTTTTTGTTAAAGGGTTGCTTTGGTATTTAAATATACTCTGTTTTTTATTGATATATTGCTGATTTTTCCCTAGTTCTTCTCTCTTGCTGATCCATCTTTTTCTGCTTTGATCTCCGTATTCTGTTTTTATTTTCTGATAATGTTCTGTTTCTGATCCACGTTTTTTGCCATAGATTGTGTGTTGTGGATTAGTATACTTGTTTCTGTGCGTGTGTGAATAGGATTTTTGATTTTATGGTCAAAGGTTTTCTATCTTTTGGTCAACTGATTGTTTTTAGTTTCTGTTGTTTCTAGTTAATGCTCTATTTATGATCCATCTTATAATTTTTGATTCATTTATTTTATTATGTTTGATTTTATTGTGCGTCTTTTTTGGTTTATCAAAGGATGATCTTGTAGTTTATAATGTTGAAGCACTTATCCCATATGAGAATCTATAACTTAGTATGTGTAAGTTGTTTTTTCATGGCTGCCATGTTTATGTATGTGGGTATATGTAGATTTATGAAGTTGGGGCTAATTTGGTGAAAATGTTGTTTTGAATTAAAATTATTGGGTTATGTATAATCTGCCGCACACTACCTCACTAGTTCTAGATCTCATTTTGGGACGATTGACGGCATCGCGGACGGTGATGTATCTCGCCTACGTTTGAGCGCCTGAATCAATCCTGGCACCCTAGATGCACCTTAGGTCGGATCACACTTTTTGATCAATCAGTCAACTGTTTACTCTTAATTTGTATTAGATGGCTTGTGTAAAGTCAAAGGGGGAGGGAGGGGGGTGAATGTCTAAAATTAGGAAGACTTGAATGGAAGTATTGTTAAGGAATTAGACTCCTAATCAACATCAACAACAACAACAAAGCCTTAGTCCCAAAATAATTTGGAGTCGGCTAACATGAATCCTCATATGTCATCGTGCGAAAAGGTTGTTGGAAAAAAATAAATAAATAAGTAAAAAAATAAAAATAAAATTAAAAAAAAAACAAAAAAACAAAATAAATAAATAAAATAAATAAATAATAATAAAATAATAATAATAATAATAAATAATAATAATAATAAAATATAATAATAAAAAATAAAAAATAAAAAATAAAATAAACAATAAAAATAAAAATATACATATATGTATATGTATATATATAAATAAGATGAGAGTCTTTCTCACCCACAGCTATCAAAATCCGTCCATCTTTGATCAAGAAAGATAGAGCAAATAAGTTATCCACTGTTTGAGCAAAGGATTTTCTGTTTAATAAGAGTTTTTCCAGTTTCACTGTCCTCTTCTCTCTAAGGATCTCAAACGTCACAGCCATGTTTGTGACAGTGTTTGTTTTCTCTTCACTGGTGTTATACTGTTACCTTATTTTTACTTGTGACCGTATAACACCAGTGAAGAGTAAAACAGGCACTGTCACAAACATGGCTGTTATGTTTGAGATCCTTAGAGAGGAGGACAGTGAAACTGGAAAAACTCTTATTAAACAGAAAATCCTTTGCTCAAACAGTCGAGAACTTGTTTGCTCTATCTTTCTTGGTCTAAGATAAGATAGGGTTTTGATAGTTGTGGATGAGAACGACTCTCATCTTGTTTATAAATGTTAATTTAATTCATCATTGTAAAATTATATATTTTACAACAAAGAATTAATATTTTAAAAATATGATAGAACTAATACTATTAATTGTAATAGTTAACATATATAGTAACTATTATAGTTAACTAATACAATTAATAGCAATAGTTGAAACTCACATAGCTCAAAATCTCCCTCTTTGTAAGGTTTAAAGAAACTTATATGAAAGAAAAGAAAAAGCATAGTACCTCGTAATTAAATTCTCACATCCACCTAAACCGACTACATTTTCTTGCAATTTGAGCCCTTTCTTCCTCTTAAAGTCTGAAGAAGTCTAAAGCCATGACGATTTGCAAGTTTGATGGTAAAATCGGTAGTGATTATGAATTTTGGGTAGGGTTAGAGTATGAAAGTTGGGGTAGAAATAGCTTGGAGAGAGACGCTGGGAAAGAGAAGCCGGTGTGAATTAGGGTTAGGGTATCAAACCCTAACCCTAATTCACACCGGCTTCTCTTTCCCAGCGTCTCTCTCCAAGCTATTTCTACCCCAACTTTCATACTCTAAACCTACCCAAAATTCATAATCAAAAAAATGTTCTTTCATCCTAGGGAATGATATACTTTACAACAAAGAATTAAATATTAAAATTTAAAATTATTCAAAATATTAATAATTAAAAAAATGTGTTAGATGTGTGCGATAGAAGCCAACATCTTACTCCACCACTACTATCACGTACAACCACTACCACCATTACTATACCACCACAACTATTACTACTACAACCACTACTACCACTACTATTACTAATACTACTACGTATACCACCACTACCACCACCACTACTACTACCACTACTAATACTATTACCACTACCACAACTACCACCACCATCACTCCACCACTACTATCACTACCATGGCCAAACTGTGTGATTTGGTGAGAACTTTTTCAAAGCTGGGAATCAGGCATTTTTCATTCCAGATCCACTACACTACAAGAAAAACGGAAGTTACCGACGGAAAAATCCGTCACTAAATATCAAAAATCCGTCACTAAATTGATTTAGCGACGGATTCCCGACGGAAAAATTTCGTTGGTAAAACGCTCGTCGGTAAATCTTTCGACGGATCTCAATCAGCTTTAGCGACGGATTTTTCCGTCGCTATTGTTTTAAAATCTGTTGGTAATTTCGTAAAATAATCGACCAATTTAAAGCATTATGCCGACGGATTAGCGACGGATTTTTCGTCGCTATTTAAATGGTCGTTTTATTTTTCGGACCAATTTAGTGACGGATTAGCGACGGATCATTCCGTTGCTATTATTAATTAGAAAAATCAATATTTTTTTTATATGCCAAATTATTGAGGGCTTTCCCGATGAATATTTTTGTCGCTAAATTTGCATTTTATATTAACAATATTATATATATAAATTTAAAAATATATATTAATATTATATATATATATATATATATACTCCCTCCGTCCCATTAGTATTAGCACAAACACTGTTTGTGCGGAAATTAAGAAATATAATATTTTAATAAAATGTTGTGAGTGTAAAAGAATGAGTGGAGAGAGAATGGGTGGGGTTGGGTGAATATTTTATTAATATAAAGTTTCTTTTTTGGGAGTGTGCGGATATTAGCGGGACGCCCAAAAAGGAAAGTGTGCTAATATTAGCGGGACGGAGGGAGTATATATATATATATATATATATATATATATTAATATGGGTTTTGTTAGGATACCCACAATAGGAGTATCCTAACAAGTGGCCCATTATTTTTGGACAAAAATGCCCCTTCATTTTGAACATGAACTAAAAATAAAGAAGGGGTATTTTGGTATTTTAGGCACCAGCAGCGCCTGGGTATCAGCAGCGCTTGGGAATCAGCAGTGCCTTGGGAATCAGCAACGCCTTGGTATCAGCAGCACCCTGGGAATCAGCAGCATGCCTAAAATACCAAAATACCCCTTCTTTATTTTTAGTTCATGTACAAGATGAAGGGACATTTTGGTCCAAAAATAATGGGTCACTTGTTAGGATACTCCTATTGTGGGTATCCTAACAAAACCCTATTAATATATATATAGTTTTTGTAAATATTTTTAAATCAGTCCCTTAAGTTCCATTATTGTCAAATCAGTCCTTTAAGTTTTATTATTGTCAAATCAATCCCTTAACATATTTTATTCTCAAAACAGTCCTTCCCAAGAACACACTGTGCAAATGCAGCAACAGGGAAATTTCTTGCACCGGTCAAAAACGTCTATCGTCACCTGAAAAAGTGTGCAAATGCAGCAACAGGGATTCAACAAATGCATTGTTAAAAGAGACTTCCCAAGAACACAGTGTCAAAACCATGTAAAATTTAAGGTACTTCTTAGATCTGAACCAAGGAACTCTCTACGTTGTCGGAGGAAATGTTTGCTGCTATCTTTTGAGCAATTTTTTTTGAAAGCACGCCCATTAGGGCAAGGGAATTAGCCAACTCCAGTGCCTCACGTGGCTTTCCTACTAAGTGAATCCCCTCTAGCAACGACATTAGGTTCTCTCATTTGGTAGGTATCCCACTTCCACCATTATTTCCAGCACTTGGATCAAACAAATAGTAATAAAGAATCGCATTCCAAGAGTGGCAGTGGTGGCTGGCAATGGCGGAGGCGGCTGCGTAGGTGGGTGAGATAGAGAGAAAGGGTGGGGTGGGGTGGGGTGGTGCTGGTGACGAGATGGGTGGTTGGGTGGTGGTTACCGGAATGGGAGGGGGCGGTAGATGGAGATTGGGAAGAGGGAGAGTCGTTCTCAACATTTAGAGAGAGAGAGAGAGAGATGAGGGAGTTAGTAAATAAGGAAGGAAGAAATAAAATGTGAGGGTTTTGTTGGGATGATTTTGGATCATTGGATGTATATGAGTTAATGATTTAGATTATGTTGGGGGCTCAATCCATGTGAACATTTGTAAGCCAATCAAATAAAAATGTGTTGTGCTTTGTTAAATGAAATTTGAACTATTGGATTTAATTGTTTGTGATGTATTTAATGGTTAAGATTTAGATTGACTAGTGATTTATGTGAATATATGTGTTTCATGTGAATATAAAAGAAAAATAATAATATTAATTATTATACTCATTAATTATTATATAAAAAACTATTATTTAAGTTTTTTTTTAAAGAAATGATAGTAAATAGAAATAATTCAAAATATAAATAATATTAGATAAAAAAAATATTTAAGATCTTGATAAAAAAAATAATTGATAATAATACTAGTAATAATACATAATATCAAAAAAGTAAATGTTTTTATATTATATACTTTTATTTCTTTAAAAAAATATTAGTAATAATACTTAATAATAATACTAATAACGATGCTATTGTTAATTATTCAATTAAATAATAGAATATATTAATAATTATTATTATATAATTAATAATACTACTTAATAATAATATTAATAATAACTAGTAAAAATACATAATATCAAAAAATTAAATGTTTTTATGTTATATAATTTCATTTGTTTACATTTTTTCTAACTTTTTTATATAACTTTTTGAAAAAAACTTCAATACTAAAAAATGTCCAAAATATTTATTTATATTCATAAAAAATAAAAATAAAAACTATAGGGTATAGGGTATAAAGTGTAGGGTATAGGATATAGGATATAGAGTATAAGTTATAAAGTGTAGGGTATGCCCTATAGGGTATACCCTATACCCAATAGGGTACAGGGTATAGGGTATACCCTATACCCTATGCCCTGTACCATATACCCTATACCCTATAGGGTATACCCTATACCCTATGCCATATACCCTATAACATGTACCATATAGGGTATACCTTATACCCTATGCCCTATAGGGTATACCCTATACCCTATACCCTATGCCCTATAGAGTATACCCTATACCCTATATCCTATGCCATATACCTTATACCATGTATCCTATAGGGTATACCATATACCCTATGCCCTATAGGGTATAACCTATACCCTATACCCTATCCCCTATACCCTATACCATGTACCCTATAGGGTATACCCTATACCCTATGCCCTATAGGATATACCCTATAAGGCATAGGGTATAGGGTATACCCTATAGGGTATATCATATACCCTATGCCCTATACCCTATACCATGTACCCTATAGGGTATACCCTATGCCCTATAGGGTATACCCTATACCATATACCCTATAGGGTATACCATATACCCTATGCCCTATACCATATACCCTATAGGGTATACCCTATACCCTATGCCATATAGGGTATACCCTATACCCTATGTCCTATACCTTATACCATGTACCCTATAGGGTATACCCTATACCCTATGCCCTATAGGGTATACCCTATAGGGTATAGGGTATACCCTATGCCCTATAGGGTATACCCTATAGGGTATATGGTATAGGGTATACCATATAGGGTATAGGGTATACCCTATAGGGCATAGGGTATAGGGTATACCCTATAGGATATAGGGCATATGGTATATGGTATAGGATATACCCTATAGGGCATAGGATATAGGGTATACCCTATAGGGTATACCCTATACCCTATGCCCTATACCATGTACCCTATAGGGTATACCCTATGCCCTATATGGTATACCCTATAGGGTATAGGGTATAGGGTATACCCTATAGGGCATAGGGTATAGGGTATACCCTATAGGGCATAGGGTATAGGGTACATCCTATAGGGTATAGGGTATACCCTATAGGGTATATGGTATAGGGTATACCCTATAGGATATATGGTATAGGATATACCCTATAGGGTATAGGGCATAAGGTATATGGTATAGGGTATACCCTATAGGGTATAGGGCATATGGTATATGGTATAGGGTATACCCTGTACCCTATAGGGTTTCGGGTATAGGGTATACCCTATATCCTATAGGGTACAGGGTATACCCTATACCATATACCCTATACTCTATACACTATACCATATACCTTATACCCTAAATGTATATTTTTTTTGTTTTTTATGAATATAAATAAATATTTTGAACATTTTTAGTATTGAAGTTTTTTTCAAAAAGTTATATAAAAAAAGTTAGAAAAAAAATAAAAAATTAAAGTATAATAAAGATATTGTCCGTCTCTCTTTTTTCTATTATATACTTTCATTTCTTTAAAAATTCTTAATTTTTTTATTTAACTCTTTATAAAAAAAATCACTACTAACCAACATCTCAAATAGTTTTATTTATCCAAAAAAAAATAGAAAAAAATTAAAAAGTATATATGCTATTGTCCGTCCCTCTTCTATTATAATCCGTCCGTAATTAAATCCGTCGCTAACCTAAAATATAAATTTAATAAATATTTTAAATAATTTAGCAACGACTCAAATCCGTCGGTAATAATATGTAATTAATTTACCGACGGGTTTTAATCCGTCGGTAATTAAATCCGTCACTAATCCGTCGCTAACCTAAAATATAAATTTAATAATTATTTTAAATAATTTAGCAACGACTCAAATCCGTCGGTAATAATATGTAATTAATTTACCGACGGATTTTAATCCGTCGATAATTAAATCCGTCACTAATCTATCGATAACCTAAAATATAAATTTAATAATTATTTTAAATAATTTAGCTACGATTCAAATCCGTCAGTAATAATATGTAATTAATTTACCGACGGATTTAATCCGTCGGTAATTAAATCCGTCACTAATCCGTCGCTAACCTAAAATATAAATTAATCCGTCGGTAATTAAATCCGTCACTAATCCGTCGCTAACCTAAAATATAAATTTAATAATTATTTTAAATAATTTAGCAACGACTCAAATCCTTCGGTAAAAATATCCGTCGCCATTCCGTCATAAATCCGTTGAAAAAAGGTGGGCAAATTTTTGGCGCCAAAATGGTGACGGATTAGAGACGAAATGGAATCCGTCGGCAAATTCGTTACTAAATCCGTCGATAATCTCGTCCTAATTTTGTTTTTTGTTTTTCACTCGAGGTCGTTGCTATTTCATCGCTAATCCGTCGGTATTAGCGACGGATTTATTTTCGTCACTAATTTCCGTCGGTATCTGTCAGTTTTCTTGTAGTGACAATTACAAGAACCTATTTGAAGAACACACAGCAAAATTCGAGATTTTAAACCAACAAGTTCAAGTTATAGCACAAAATTAACAAAATAGAGAGGGGTAGAGAGAGAGGGTTTACATTTATAATGAGCTGGAGTGGAAAATCTCAAGTCTTTTGCACAAGCATTTGGCCCAAAGATTGAAACTTTGAAAGTAGATTTACCAATTAATCAGAAAACAAGAAAATCCCCAACTCCAGTTTTTGTATCTTCTACAAACTGAAGCCACCCATTTACAAAACAGAACTTTCCTCCAACTTTTTCAATCTCCACCTTCCATTTCCCCCAAATTCAGTTTTCAGAACAGGGGAAATGGAAGGTGGAGATTGAAAAAATTGGAGGAAAGTTCTGTTTTGTAAATGGGTGGCTTCAGTTTGTAGAAGATACAAAAACTGGAGTTGGGGATTTTGTTGTGTTCTGATTAATTAGTAAATCTACTTTCAAAGTTTCAATCTTTGGGCCAAATGCTTGTGCAAAAGACTTGAGATTTTCCACCTACCATTATAAATGTAAACCCTCTCTCTACCCTCTCTATTTTGTTAATTTTGTGCTATAACTTGAACTTGTTGGTTTAAAATCTTGAATTTTGCTGTGTGTTCTTCAAATAGGTTCTTGTAATTGTAGTGGATCTGGAATGAACAATGCTTGATTCCCAGCTTTGAAAAAGTTCTCACCAAATCACACAGTTTGGCCATGGTAGTGATAGTAGTGGTGGAGTGGTGGTGGTAGTTGTGGTAGTGGTAATAGTGGTGATAGTATTAGTAGTGGTAGTATTAGTAGTGGTAGTAGTAGTGGTAGTAGTAGTGGTGATGGTAGTGGTGGTATACTGAAATTACCCGGATCCGAGAGGCAGCGGAATCGCGCCCCGGCATCTGGCATTTCCCGCTTTGCAGTGTTTTCGTTGGTGGAGGTGTCTCGCTGTGTTTTGCTTTGTAGAGTCGCCACGCCGTTTTTATTATTAAGCCCAAAACATTGAAAAAGGGCATCAGTTTAAAAATAATAATAAACTGTTTTTGTGTGATGAGATTTTGAGTTCGGAGGTCAGGTTACTCCTCGGGAAGAGAATATTAGAATCTTAGAGCTCACCCGAGTCGCCTCGTAAAAACGAGTCTTTCGGTACCCCTTATATTCTTTAACTGTTGTGTGTGTGTGTGTGCTTTTAAAAATGCATGCTGTATCGGATGTCTACATTGTACACTGCTTTATTGAAATGTATTGAAATAGTGTAGGAAGGAAGCCTTACCAATGTTGGTTCGTGTCTGTCTTCCGCTGGGGAATAGTGCTTGAGGATGGAATAGTGCTCCGGGACGGACCGGGATTGCTTTGGAAGGAGTCGGTTGTCTGCGGACAGAGCTTCGGCGTGCCTCGGGATTGTCAAGTGTGCCCTCGGGCAGAGTTTCGGCGTGGGTTGGAATCGTCGGTTGGATTCGGGCAGAGGTTCGGCGTGCGTTGGAATCGTCGGTTGGATTCGGGCAGAGGTTCGGCGTGGGTTGGAATCGTCGGTTGGATTCGGGCAGAGGTTCGGCGTGGGCCGAGATCGTCGGTTGGACTCGGAAAGAGCCGGGACGCCTCGGGAAAGACCAGGCAAGGCCTCGGAGTACCACGAGGGGCCTCAGAGTACCTCGAGAGTGCCTCGGGGCAGCGCGGGAGCGTCGCGGGAGCGTCGCGGGTGCGCTCGGAGAGGCTTCGGAGCACCACAAGGGAGCTCGGAAGGCCTCGGAAGGATCCGAAAGGGGCCGGGATTGCCCCGAAGGGTCTTAGAGGGGGAGCCTGAAGGCTTAGGGAGAGAAGAGAAGAAGGAAATTGTGTGAAAATGAGGGAGGAGGAACCCTCTATTTATAGTGCCAGAAAACTGCAAGAAGGTCCGTACGGACCTTCTAGGTAATCTAGATTTTGGTTTTCCTCGATTTCAGGGAATGATGAGGATTTCTGAGATGATTATGTCCCCTATGCAAAGAGGTCCGTACGGACCACCTCAGCATGCAAAGAGGTCCGTACGGACCAACCATGCATGAGGGTAATCATTTCTCCGGGATTTGAGGGAATCTCGTGGACTTTAAGCGGATTTTGCAATTATGATGCAAAGAGGTCCGTACGGACTTCCATGCTTTTCCACATTTTATAATTGTGATGGCCAGCTAGTTCTCGTCGAGAGCTTTCCAACCATATATGGCACGTCTCAATCGGAGTTCGTATGAAGGAGTTATGACCTCCGAAAGTTTGCTTGGATGGAGAGCGATCCAGATTGGGGTACTTACAGAAGCCCCTCGGCGACATCACTTATGAAAGAAGTGGGGTCGTCGATAAGATAAGGGTCCTGATCTGGATCGCGTGCTGAGAGAGAAGGTGACCAGGTTGGTCGGACGGCTGGACCCTTTGATAGGATTCCTACGTATCCCTAGCGGGAATCAAGCCTGATCGTAGTTCGTGTGTGGGGTGAGCGTGGTACTGCACAAGGACGGGAGATGTCCTCTGACTAAGACTCTATGGGTGGACGTGGTGGTGTCCTGGGTGACCGTATAGGTCGATGGTAAGGACGTGGAGGCGTCCCGCGACCGTATAGGTCGATGGCCGGGACCCCGCGACAGATTCCTACGTATCCCTAGCGGGAATCAAGCCCGGTCGTAATTCGTGAGGTCGTGAAATTGTGGAGTGTATGTGGGCGTGATGGTGCCCCGAAGTATCGTGTGGGCGCGAGGTCGTGGTAAGGACGGGGTGGTGTCCTAAGATGTGGTGACCGCTGAGGTCAATTGTGAGGACGTGGTGGTGTCCTGGGATGGAAACTTTACGATTTTCCTAATCGGGTGGTTTAAGGCCTTCCGGGCCAGAGATAGTGATTTGGGAGGTTTATACGGTCTTCCGGACCGAGTGGTTTAAAGTCTTCCGAGCTGGAGATAGTGATGGGGGAGGTTTATACGGTCTTCCGGACCGAGTGGTTTAAAGCCTTCCGGGCTGGAGATAGTAGTTTGGCTGATTTATACAGCCTCCTGGATCGAGTGGTTTAAAGCCTTCCGGAAGATAGTGGTTTGGTGATTTATACAGCCTCCTGGTTGAGTGGTTTAAAGCCTTCTGAAGATAGTAGTTTGGCTGATTTATACGGGCCTCCTGACCGAGTGGTTTAAAGCCTTCCGGGCTGGAGATAGTGATGGGGGAGGTTTATACGGTCTTCCGGACCGAGTGGTTTAAAGCCTTCCGGGCTGGAGATAGTATGAAGACTTGAGTCGTCTTCTGGTTGCAGTTTGCCATTCGTGAGGACTTTGAATCGTCTTCTGGCTGCGGTTTGCCATGCGTGAGGACTTTGAATCGTCTTCAGGCTGCGGTTTGCCATGCGTGAGGACTTTGAATTGTCTTCTGGCTGCGGTTTGCCATGCGTGAGGACTTTGAATCATCTTCTGGCTGCGGTTTTCCATGCGTGAGGACTTTGAATCGTCTTCTGGCTGCGGTTTGCCATGCGTGAGGACTTTGAATCGTCTTCTGGCTGCGGTTTGCCATGCGTGAGGACTTTGAATCGTCTTCTGGCTGCGGTTTGCCATGCGTGAGGACTTTGAATCGTCTTCTGGCTGCGGTTGGTGGAGGCATAGCTGCCTTGAGCTTTGATTGCGAGAGGTGTAGATGCCTCGTGCTTTATCTGCTGGGGAGAAAGTTGGACTTACGATGGCCGCCGGTGTTGTTCTGTTGGGGATCATCGTGGCCTTGTAGGGGCTTTTTTTTTTGCTGAGAAGGTGACTTCGGGCTTACTTTTATGGCCGGAAAAGGCGAGGAGCATATAAGTTGATTTTCTTTGAAGGTGTCTATACCCTAAGTGAGACTGATTTGGGGGTGTTTACCCTGTGTTGAGACCTAGTTTAGGAGTATGACCCTAGGTTGAGACTATTCTAAGGCGTCTGGACCTAAGTTGAGTTTGATGGCGCATTTTGTGAGTCATGTAAGAACTTTTGTTTGTGGGAATTTTTTAGAAAGGCATCATGCCGTGCTGGGATTCCTCTTTTATGTAGCATTTATTACAGATATGTCTCGCATTTGAAGTTTATTGACATACCTTTGCTGTGTTTACCTGCAGGAGGAGGTGCTTGTGACCGAAGTCGCTGAAATGCTGAGGACACGCCGACATTTTTTTTTTAACGAAGTTGCTGAAATGATGAGGACGCTATGGCGCCTTTGTCTGAACTTCCAGTGAGGGCGAGGTGGTGCCTATGTCTGAACTTGCGGTGAGGGCGAGGTAGCGCCTCTGTCTGAACTTGTTGTGAGGACGTGGTGATGCCTCTGTTTGAACTTACGGTGAGGGTGAGGTGGTGCCTCTGTCTGAACTTGGTGAGGGCGAGGTAGCGCCTTTGTTTGAACTTGTGGTGAGGACGTGGGGCGCCTCTGACCGAGTTGTTGAGGTGTTGAGGACGTGGGACACCTCAGGTGCTGGACAAGGAGAGGAGGGATGGCTCGTCTTCTCTTTCCTTCTTCGTTCTTACTCCTATGGACTTCTTGGACTATCCGGTCGAGGAAGGTGCTGGGTTCACAGAGGATGATGAGGTGGCTGGCGGAGGCACCGAGATGCAGGAGTCTTTACTGTGCGGTGGTGCCGATGACTTAGAGTAGGACTCCCTTTTTCTCGTTCGTGCACTATCTCGCTTTTGTTGCAGCGGGTGCTATGAGATCTTCCGTTGCGCCCGTGGACCGGGAGGATGAGGCCATGTTCGGTTATCCCGCCTGATGTGCCGGGCTCATCCTTCGAGGAAGAGGAGGACGGGAGAGGGATAGTTTGGAGGGGTTTCCGCCGTATACTTGGACTCGGTATGACGAGGATGAGCCTGAGGGTGCCCCCGGGTGATGCGGCAATGAGGCTTCGCGGGGTCTTACTTGTGACTCCGTACTGGGGGAGAGGTTATCTCGGGCAAGATGGCACTGTGCGCCTCCTATGGCTTTGAGCGATCCGCCCATCCATATGATGAGTCCTCTTGATATGGACGTGCTGGAGTATGAGAGGTACCGATCCGGCGTGAGTGCTGAGGAGTTCGTCCTGGAGGGCGAGGAGTATGCGGCCTTGGTCAGGCAAAAGCTGAGGACGCCATAAGTGTTGGTGAGGGAAAGACAGACTGGCTTGTCACGTCCTCTAGATGTTTCGGTGCCTTGGCTGGACTTCACCTATGTTCGCGGGGATTCGTCGAGGCGGAGGGTGTTGGTATCCGTCCCTGAGCAGGCTCCTGCTGCCTATCGGGTTGACCCGGATGCGCCGGTGAGTGTGCTTACTCTTTTCCATCTTGGCATCTTTTCTGTATTTTTCTCTTTTTTGTTGGGTATGACTGTATCTATTTTGCTGAGCGTTTCTTTGGTTGTTTGCTTGTGCAGGCCTCGGGGAGATCCTTTGACACGTTGACCCGCCGTTATGTGGCGATGCGGCCTTTTTGCAAGGAAGTTCGCGGGGAAGCCGTCTTGCAGTGTCTCGCGGCACGCGGCGGCGTTCGAGCCAGTGCCTTTGAGGAGGTCTGTGGATACTCCTTCTTCGAGGGCTGAGCCAGGGCCACAGCCGGAGGTGCCGGTTCGAGAACAGCACGGCTTTGATGTGGGGACGTCTTCGGGGGCTTAGAGGCCGCAGACCCTTCATCAGTTCTTTCCTCCGCCGGAGGCACAGGGTGAGGGTTCATCCTCGCATCCCTTCTTTGATCCTTTCACCGGGTTTTGACCCTTCAGAGTACTTTGAGTACCCGCACAAGGAGGGGGTGCTGTATCCTGATGACGAGGATGTGACTGTCGAGTTTTCCGAGATGCCAGATTTCTCATTTGTGGAGGATGATGATGATGAGTCGGATTAGGGCTCTTTTGCTTTCCCTCTTTCCGTTGTTTTTTTTTCTTTTTTTGTAGAGCAACAGACATTTTGTACCTGTAATAAAACACTTGTATTTGCACAACAAAGTATTTTATTTTAAGATGTAATGACGTATTTGTGATTCCCGGGATTGACCTAGGAATTGTTGCTAGCTTATTATTATTTTTGTGCATGTCGCATGAGCTGGGAATGCATTTGTGGTTAGTGGAGGCTGAGGCAGCTTTGGCAAGTTTTCTGAGCAGTTGGGGGCTGAAGCAGCTTTGACAGTTTCATGAGCGGTGGCGGGAGTGATGTCTCCTGGGACGCGTTCGCTTTGTGCTTGATAGTCACTCTTTTCGGGGTTGGCTACCTCAGGATATGTGACGGTGCTCTGTTGGATGTGGCAGGCCATTGTCGGGCGGGCGAGGATATCATTCATTTGGTTCCGGGGGAAACCTTCCACGGTGTGGATCGTCTGGTGATGAGAATCGATTCATGTGGGGGAAGCCCCTGCTTTGCTTGCATTATGGTCGTGAGAGAGGCTTCAAACCATACCTGAGTCTCCGGCGTCTCTTAGTCCGTGGACGTTTGCTTGGCGACCTCTTGTCTTGGACATGGATCAATCTGCTTGGGAGAGATGGATGGCACATCTTGGTACGCATCAGATCCGTTGGTGGGTTTCCCCTTTGGGGGATTGAGACTAGGAGGGCCTGCCAGGAAGGTTCCTATGTTGTCAGAGTTCCGTGTTTGCCTTGGTCCTCTTTCTATGTTCCGTTGCTTGTTTCCCGACAGTTCGGGATGAGGCAGGAGCCTTTGCTGGGCTGGGATGGCATTGCCAATGTGGAGGTAGCTTCTTTCTGCATGACAGATCCCGATGCCTTTCTGTATTTTCTGAGGGTATGGAAGTATTCTGCTTTCCCTCCTGTGGTGCTCCTTAGAGGCCGGGAGAATGTTGTCTTGACCACTGAGTACCTGGATTGGTATGAGTAGCATATCGAAGCACCCAAGTGGTTTTGGGAGCAGCGCAAAGCGGTTCTGGGGCAAGATTGCCATTTCAGCTACGACCTTAGGAGTGCAGAAGCTTGGGTTAACCCTCAGGGTGTCACGGGAGACGCTTTATTTGACTACGGGACTAGAGTTGACAAACTGGCGGGGGGGAGGTCCCTTTTTTCAGACTCATAGGGAGGAGATCCGAGCCGAGGCACGGGTGAACGATGCTCTAAGAGCGACTGGTTCGTTTGACACGACTAGGAGGACTCCTGATCTCGGAATGAGGGAGACAGAACTCGCTCATGTGGAATGAAAGAAGACTCGTTGGGGACGAGGGAAGAAAGGAAAGAGTGATGAAGGGCCAAATGCGAGTAGCATGGAATGACCTTCTGAAACACTGAGTATCCATTCATCGTCATTGCAGACACATTGATTGTTAAATGTTTTAAGTTGTCTTTTAGCATGTTGTGAATCGAGAGTAGACCGTGCTTGAACTCATCAAAAAGTGTTTTAACTGTGATGATTTGTGATTTACTTTTAAAGCTTTGTCGAGACGCAAAATCTCTTGTTTGCTTCTTTTCTGAGCCTTGGTGGCGTCAATTTTTGGAATTTTGTGTATTCCTTAGACCGAACCAATGAAGGCCGCCTACATTCCCGGACCGAGAGGCTCAGTCCGCGTAGTTCGACCCTCTTTTGTGGGAGAAATGACTCGTAATGTACACTTGCAAGGGCGTATTTATTTTTGAAAAGGTGGGAACGGGTCCCCTTTTGTGTGAATGCCTTATTTGATGTAGGCACAAAAGAAATGCTTTGGGTTTGACTCTTTTGAGAGAGTATGAGTACTGAAAAGCTTGTAAAAGTGTATGGAAGCCCTCACGACGTAAAATCGTTGTTTAGCTCTATTTTCCTATTTTTGTAGAAAAAGAAGACTTGTCGAGACATTTGAAAACTTGATGTGTTCACAATGATCACTTGTTTGCTGAAAACCCTGTGTTGATGTTCGGGTTATTCAACAATTAAACCTGATATGCTTTGATTAATCACGAGGAGAAAGTCAATCGGTATCAAGGATCGAGTTGGTCTGGTGTGAAAGAAGGTTTGTGTATAGGAGAGGTCATTGTTGAGACCGGGTTTGTGGAGTTGTATGTGTTTATGACCGGACCATTTCTGGTTGCCTACGTTCCCCTTAAGACAAGGAGCTCAGGTCGACGTAGTTCGGGGCCGAACCGTGTTTGGCTTTGGGGCCAGGGCATGAATATTTGTGCGGCCTTTGACGAAATGGCTCGAAAAGCTGAATGATGAGGCACGGGCCTTGAGGTAATTTCTTGACAAGTCGTATTTGACGGTCTTTTCAGTGACTCCCTTGCTTCTTGATCGTTGGCTCTGGTTCTTTGACCTCATTTATTTTTGTGAAGCTTCTACTTGAGCTCTTTTTTGTAGCTTCGCTTGAGCTTTTTTTTTTTTTTTGTAGCTTCGCTTGAGCTTTTTTTTGTAGCTTCGCTTGAGCTTTTTTTTTTTTTTGCAGCATTTGAGGGCGAAGGCAAGCCCCTGCTTGAACTTTCTTGATGTGCACGAGGGCGAAGGCAAGCCCCTAGATTGTTGTCGATATGGGGTCAATCTTTTGATGCTGAGTGACCTTTTGTTGTCCTTTGATGTTCCTGCCGTCGTTGACTTGGTCAAGGTGGTGGTGGGGACATGTTTTGGAAAGTGTATGGCTTGATGGAGGCCTTTGTGTGGGGTATGGTAAGGTGTATGGGGAGCTATCGAATGACTTTCTCACACCAATTAATCAAAGCATTAATCATTTGTGGAATTACTTGTTAAGCAATGCAAGTGATCACATAGAACAAAACCATTTCATTAAATGTAATGCAGGGTGCAAAATAATGTCTCAAGTCTAGCAAGAAAAGAAAGAAAACTTTCGTATGGAAAATTGAAGACTTAATTACAATGTCC
Source organism: Adenophora triphylla var. japonica (assembly GCA_022495995.1). Taxonomy (NCBI): domain Eukaryota; kingdom Viridiplantae; phylum Streptophyta; class Magnoliopsida; order Asterales; family Campanulaceae; genus Adenophora; species Adenophora triphylla. The sequence continues at coordinate 587,872 of JAFEMH010000596.1, read as the reverse complement.
GAGGAGGACTTGATTGAATGAGAACAGTACTAGAACATACGAGGTGGACTGTATGATTCTTTGATTTGCGCCTCTTTGGACTCTTCAAATAGCTTCCCAAATTCATTTTGGTTAGAACATTCTCGGCTTGGGCCCGATTTTTCTTTCGTTTGGCAACATGCTTAAAGATTTGTTTAATGCATTGTTCATTAATGTGTCTGCGTCTTTATCAAGTGAATCATTATTAACTGTTTTGATTAGTTAATTTATCGTTTGTTAAAGTGGCAATGAGGGGATACTCAGAAAGGTCGAACTTTTATTCGAAGCATAAGGAAACATTGTTTTTTGCTACAAACGCGTAATTTTTAGGCGTAAGGCCGTCAGACGACTCGAGAGACTCAAACTTAGATACAATAGACTCGGGGTCTTTTATTTTCGAAGTTAGACTCTAGGAGACGGGGGGTTAGTCCAAGCTTCTCGTCCTATCTCTTCTGCTGGCCGGATGGGTCCGTTTGTGAAAGTCACGCCATTTTTGACATCGCCACTTTGCTCGGCCTCGTCTCGAACCGCCTTATCTCTGGGAAGGCTCGATCCATCCCTTTGTGTGCCCCGATTCCAGAAAGGATTGTTGGGGAATAACCGTTCTTGGATTCTTTCTCTCGAATTCTTCATTGCGGAAGCCCCAGGTTACGTCTTCACGTCCCCATTCATCACGGGAATTTGCAGAGGACTTATCCACCATGCTTACCTCCTCATTTCTAGGGAAAGGATTTCCGATCGTGTTAGGACCGCGGGGGCGTTCCAACTTTCCTTCTTCGATTAGCCCCTGGACCACTTGCTTCAGCACGAAGCAATTGTCGGTGGTGTGACCGGGGTAGTTGTGGAAGGCGCAGTGCTTGCTCATATCCATGTTGGTCTTGAGAGCCTTTGGTTGGAAATTCTCGAGGGGTTTGAGAATGTTCCTCTTTATTAGTGTCTCGAGGACTTGGCTCAAGGGCATCCCAAGGTTATCGAAATGTTGGAACTGTGGTATGCGAGGAGGTTTGTTGCTTCGGGGTGCTTGATCGCGGTTTACTTGGGCTCCATTTTGGATGTAGCGAACTGCTCTGGTAACCTCTTTCTTCTTGTTTGGAGGTGGATTAACTGATGGGATCGCCATTTGGGAGTCTCGGGGAGGCAGTTGGGTGTATACCAACCCGTATCCTGGATTATTGAAATTGGGAGCATGATTGTTCGGACCACTAAGGGTTGTGTTTGGGAATTGGGGAAATGTTTCATTAGCCCCAAGTGGCAGTCCAGCGGGTGGAAGGTTTGAAATGTTAGGATATCCGCTTGGGATGTCTGTCCCTGATAAACATCGGGATTTCAAGTTGTGGCTGCGGGGCTCATACAGAGGCACAGGATTGAATTCCAGGGGATATTGAGAGGTGTTAGGACCTGAGGGAGCAGGCCCATAGGTGTGCTGGTGATATTGAGTTTGCAGAGCAGGGCCGAAAAACGTCAGGCCGAGGTTGACAGATCGGAGCCGCTTGACTGGGGCCCGAGTTAAGCTCTGAGCGGGAGCTATTTTGCATTGCTAGGTTTTCGTGGCTTGGCGGAGGTGGGACCTGTTGATAGCTTTGATGACCCGGGGGAGCAGGTATTTCTTCGTCTTCTATGAGAACGAAGGTCCCATCAGGTTGGGGAACCGCGACGGTTCTGCGACGGCGCATGGAATATTCGATCCAAGCCTGCTGCTCTTCTTGGCGTTTCTCGAGAGCCTTGAAAGCTTGCCAAACTTCTTCCATCGTTTGGAAATTTCCCGGGGGCGGGGTTCCATTTCCCTCACTGTTATCTGTTGATTCGGCCATGGGGGAGTAGCGGACTGTTCGGACCGCTGAATCGGAAGGGCTGTCGGACCTTGTGACCTTGATACTGAAAAGGCGGCTACCGGGTACTCTCAACCACTCTCGGTTCACTGGAGGGGGTGACGGGTAAGGTTTAGATATGGGAAGACCTTTGTGGATGAAGGGGGGAAAGCTCATGTGACATGCAATTTCCGCTTTTCTATTTTTTTTGTTGTTTTAATTTACTTAAAACATGTTTTCTAAGAGTCCTAGGTAGGTTGGAAAAGATTGCTCTTCTTTTTTGCAACTATGCTAGATCCTGGGTCAGTGGAGACCATCTGTGCGGCTATAAGCCCCTCGTTTTGCACCTGTATTTCGACCTCCCAGGGTGGACAGCCCCGGGCGAGGGTCCTATAGGGCAAGCGGTTTCCACCGGCCTAAAAGAAAAATTGAACCTAAGGACCGAGCCTGTCATGTTCATTTTGATGCGTTAGCCATGTGAATAGTGAACCGAGCCGGCCACTGAGTCAAGATCAGGTCAAGAGTTCGGCATGACCTCTCTTTACCTTGCTTGTGCAAGGGATCTGTGATGTTAGGCATTGGCTGGGTCATATCGTCATGGCTGACGTATCAAAGGCGTGATGACATGGTGTCATGTGAGCATGGATGTATATCCGGGACGGAACATCGTCTGGGTGTAGCTTCGGAGATCAAGATCAGGTCAAGATGACCTTTCATCGCTTTGCTTGCGCAAGGGATCTTGAGTTCCGAGCCTTGACTCAGAAAATGGCCGGCATGGTATATGTATCCAGGCTGTATGACACAGACTGGGTAAAAACCAACCGAGTCTGGACAGAGTGTGACTCAAGACTCAAACGTGCAGGGTTGACGCTTGGCTAGGATGGGATGTTTGGAATGATCCCGTGCGCATCCGAGAGGCCTAGGAAGACCAAACGAACTGCAACCGAGACCACCCCGGGTAGAGGTTGTAGTGTGCGGTGTATCCGAGGCAAAGAAGTGCGCGTAGCGTGCGGTGTAACCGAGGCAAAGAAGTGAGTAGTGTGCGGTGTAACCGAGGCAAAGAAACGTAGTGTGCGGTCTCTAAAATTCTTTTTCCGAGTAAAACGAAGTTTTTCGAAGAATTTTAAATGTATGCACGTATAAATATTGATGCATTTTTTTGTATTTTTTTTTTTTTGTAAAATAAAAAAGTAAAGCACATGCACACACACACAACAGTTAAAGAAAGGGGTAAAATGAAAGTTTGACCCTCATCATCATTTTAAAAATCTTTTGTTTTGTTTAAAAGTTTTTAAAACAAAATTTCCCCAGCGGAGTCGCCAACTGAAATTACCCGGATCCGAGAGGCAGCGGAATCGCGCCCTAAGCATCCGGCATTTCCCGCTTTGCGGTGTTTTCGTTGGTGGAGGTGTCTCGCCGTGTTTTGCTTTGTAGAGTCGCCACGCCGTTTTTATTATTAAGCCCAAAACATTGAAAAAGGGCATCGCTTAAAAATAATAATAAACTGTTTTTGTGTGATGAGATTTTGAGTTCGGAGGTCAGGTTACTCCTCGGGAAGAGAATATTAGAATCTTAGAGCTCACCCGAGTCGCCTCGTAAAAACGAGTCTTTCGGTACCCCTTATATTCTTTAACTGTTGTGTGTGTGTGTGTGTGCTTTTAAAAATGCATGTTGTATCGGATGTCTACATTGTACACTGCTTTATTGAAATGTATTGAAATAGTGTAGGAAGGAAGCCTTACCAATGTTGGTTCGTGTCTGTCTTCCGCTGGGGAATAGTGCTTGAGGATGGAACAGTGCTCCGGGACGGACCGGGATTGCTTTGGAAGGAGTCGGTTATCTGCGGACAGAGCTTCGGCATGCCTCGGGATTGTCAAGTGTGCCCTCGAGCAGAGTTTCGGCGTGGGTTGGAATCGTCGGTTGGATTCGGGCAGAGGTTCGGCGTGGGCCGAGATCGTCGGTTGGACTCGGAAAGAGCCGGGACGCCTCGGGAAAGACCAGGCAAGGCCTCGGAGTACCACGAGGGGCCTCAGAGTACCTCGAGAGTGCCTCAGGGCAGCGCGGGAGCGCTCGGAGAGGCTTCGGAGCACCACAAGGGAGCTCGGAAGGCCTCGGAAGGATCCGAAAGGGGCCGGGATTGCCCCGAAGGGTCTTAGAGGGGGAGCCTGAAGGCTTAGGGAGAGAAGAGAAGAAGGAAATTGTGTGAAAATGAGGGAGGGGGAACCCTCTATTTATAGTGCCAGAAAACTGCAAGAAGGTCCGTACGGACCTTCTAGGTAATCTAGATTTTGGTTTTCCTCGATTTCAGGAAATGATGAGGATTTCTGAGATGATTATGTCCCCTATGCAAAGAGGTCCGTACGGACCACCTCAGCATGCAAAGAGGTCCGTACGGACCAACCATGCATGAGGGTAATCATTTCTCCGGGATTTGAGGGAATCTCGTGGACTTTAAGCGGATTTTGCAATTATGATGCAAAGAGGTCCGTACGTACTTCCATGCTTTTCCACATTTTATAATTGTGATGGCCAGCTAGTTCTCGTCGAGAGCTTTCCAACCATATATGGCACGTCTCAATCGGAGTTCGTATGAAGGAGTTATGACCTCCGAAAGTTTGCTTGGATGGAGAGCGATCCAGATTGGGGTACTTACATATACGTAGTAGTATTAGTAATAGTAGTGGTAGTAGTGGTGGTAGTAGCGGTAGTAGTGGTGGTGGTAGTGGTGGTGGTAGTACGTAGTGGTGGTAGTAGTAGTAGTGATGGTGGTAGTGGGACTCTCTTTTTACATAGTGTATATTGGCTGCAAACATCTTACTCCATAATTTGCTTGGACATGTAGTCATTATTTTGAATGCTTCCTATTATTTAAATTTTGTTCTACTTGATAATATTTTCTGTCTACATATATAATATACTAGTTTAGATATGTCGGGTCGAGGTGGCAATCGTTCAAAGAGAGGGAAGTTTGCGAGTTTTGTCCATCGTCTTGTTTCACCAAGGACGGGAGGGAGGGGCTCTACTTCTGGTTCTGGATGTAGTGATGATGATTTGAGCAGTCCAGGTATTGATAGCTCTAGTGTTCCTGTTAGTGAACCATCCGGGAGGGTTAATTTGGACGCAATTATTAATGAGGAAGGAAAAATGGAAATATATATCTCTCCCAGTGGCCAGTAAGTATTATTTAATTGTAAATGTCATATATATAATGTTTACATTTTATTATTGTCTTTTTATTCGTATATATATTGATATATTGTTTTTCAATTAATATCTTAATAGGTTTATACATGGTGGTTGTCAAGACCCTGCTCGATGGTTTGGGAATTTATTCAGTGGGTATATGATGTGGCGGATTTTCACTATGTAATTCCTATGTTTCCGGTCTTATATTTTGTTATTTCCATGTAATTAGCTAGGTTTGATGTAATTTTGAGTGATTTTATGTATGGTGAGGATTATGAGAGAAACTATGTAAATTGAGATAGTTTATGATGTAATTGTTTTTAGTCTTCAAAAGCAGCTCAAAGTCATCAAGTTTTACAACCATGGAAGTCAAGTCAAAGAAGTTCGGAAGCAAGCCAAGGAGTCGAGAGGAAAAAATGAAGAAAACAGAGATTTTGCTCCAGGGGACGAGTCGTCCCCCTTTGGCCTAACTATTCCCCAAAGGGGGGGCGCTGGAATCAGGAAGGGGTGAAACCAGGGACGAGTCGTCCCCTACATCACGACTCGTGCCCTTTGAAGGAAGGCTCAGGGACGACTCGTGCCTGGGAGGACGAGTCGTGCCCTGACGGGCTGACTTGACGTAATTTTGCAGTTTTAATTATTTTTAATGTATTTTCTTTTCCTTTTTAGCTAGGTTTTAGGGAGGAGGTATAAATACTAACTCCTATCAGTATTTTAGGTTATCTTATCTCTCCTTAGTTTTCAAAAACAATATTCAAAGTTTTGAATCTCCATGGAAGGCTAAATCTCTTGCTTTGGATTTGTAACTTTTGATCCGTCTTGATTATCAATTGAGGTTTGATTTCTTTTGATTATTCTTCCCTAATTACAATTTTGCTTGTGCTTAATTCAATTCAATTTCTAGGGTTTTGAGAAATTGATCAATCTCTTGATCCTTTTTAATTGATTATTGCTAGATCTCCCTTTTATCGTGTCGGACTAGGGTTGTCATTGTAGCACCTTCGTTATTCATGTATGTGTCATCTTGAATGGTGATTAAAAGTAAAATTGGCTTTAAATCTATTTGAAACAATAATAGATTAATTCCTTGATCTTCATCTCTTAGAATTGCATCAATTTATATTTAGAACCTTGATCGTGTCGGCTAGGTTTTATTTATTAATTAGGGTTTTTAGTTGAGCGTGCCACCGCTATTAACTACTATCAAAGAAGAGATAAAGATTTTATATCTCGTGATCAAGTAATTAGGGGAAAGAAAGAAAGAATCATTCCGGTGATATTGATTGATAGATGGGGATAATTTTGCATGTCCAAAGTGTTCTTTTACATTATTATTTATAACTTAGATTTTAATTCCCGTCTTAGAATTTTAATCATTCAACAAACAAAAATCCCCCCTTTCGTGTGTGACTTGATCGTTTGCAATACTATTCCCTGAGATCGATCCTGGACTTTCACTATCTACATTATTAGGAGTCCTTGTAGTAATTTGTAGGTGTTGCGACTAAGCCTACCAAATTTTGGCGTCGTTGCCAGGGAACGGTGTAATTGTTTACGATCTTATTCTTTTATTAATCTATTTCTTTTTCATTTTATTTCTTTTATTTTGGTATTTGTGTTATCTGCTAAGTGTTTTCCCCTGATCCCCTGTGGTGTGTAACCGTGCATGGTTCACACCCGTTCTACTAATAATTTACTTGTTTCGCTTGACCCAGAAATCGAAAGATCTTTCAGGAAAGGGCGACAACAAAGCAGGAGAGTCAAGGGGATATTATTAGCTGAAGAGATGCAGGATGGAGATAATAATGGTGGTGGTGGTGGTGAACAAGCAGTTCCACCACAGACTTTGAGGCAAAGGACTGCCCCGAATTGGAATGAGCAACCACATGCCGTCCAATTCCCTGCCTTACCTGTCGGGGTGACATTTGAGTTGAAGCCAGGGCTACTCAATCAGCTACCGCACTTCACAGGGATGCCCGGAGAGGATCCTAATCAGCACATATCTCAGTTTGTGCAAATCTGTCAGAGTATGAAGCCGGTGTCGATTTCGTTAGAGCATCTATTATTGAGGGCGTTTTCTTTTACACTGAAAGATAGCACGAACGGGTGGTATTGTTGTGAATTCACGCAGCAAAACGGCCCAAGCTTTGAAGTAATAATAAGAGCAACACACACGAAAAGTAAATCACACACAAAGGAACACACAAGAATTGTTAACCCGGTTCGTTGCAACAACAACTACGTTCGGGGGCGCTACCAAGCCAAAATATTCTCTCTAATATTTTCAGATGTTACAATTTGTTTCTAGGCTATCACATGTATTTATAGGGAACAATAAATCAAATCCTAGTAATAAAAGGATTCCTACTCAAGAAAGTAATCTTCTTTCTTCACAAGTCCTTCCAAATATTACTACCAAAAGGAATCACCAATGTAGGAGGAGATCTTGTCCAAATAGGAAATCAATCAGCTGCAGAAATATCCTCCTCGTCACGTGGGCGGTCGCCCACCACGCCATGGGCGGTCGCCCAAGTTGGAAATTCCCCGAGCCCAAACTTCTGTACTACTGGCCGGTCGCCCATCACCACCTTGGGCGGTCGCCCAGCTCGACAGTCACTCCTCCGCGATTTTCTTCTTGATTCCTTTATCTGTGGTTTTGACTCCACATCCCAACAATCTCCCACCTGGAGACAAACCATCCATGATACCTCTTCTTGAAACAAATTTCAGTGGCCAGCTAATGTGTTGGTAGCGCCCGGCCTCTTGTCTAGTTATCCAAGTGAGTTGAAGCTGAGCTACGCTTCAACATAACTGTCGGTTCTACCATGCTCCGAGTCTTCATTTCGAATGATCCTCCCTGCACATCCCCGCTCACTTGCTTGCTAACTATCGATCCTGAACAGCGCGAATCCACGTGCCCCACACGATCACAAGCTTGGAACCTTTGTGTGTTCTTTGCAATCCATCGCATCACCGTTCTAGATCCCGCTCCCATGTTGGCCAAATTGGCTCCGCGTCGGCCGACTTCATTACCCAATTTTCTACCAACATACCGTTTAGTGTAATTTCTCCCACCATGGAGATCTCGGCCACCACCATTCATTATTGGGATGCACCCTCGTTTCCCCCAACGACTCATGTTGCATGTGGTATATGATGGATGTGTTTTTACACACCCATTTTACATGTTTATGAACCTATTTTAGGCTCAAAATCCCGGGTTTTATGTTGTTTTAATATTGTTGTTGAGTTTTATGAGTACAGGGGAAAAGGATGAGTAAGTGTTGATTTTTGTCAAGAAAAATGGCAAGGAAATCAAGTTGGAGCAGAGCAGAGCAAGAAATTGTGGAACAGGCACCAGAGCGGCCACGCTCTATATCAGAGCGGCCGCGCTCCATTGAAGATTTTGAAGAACAACTCTCGGCCAACCATCGCGGGCGCGCTCAACCCAGAGCGGCCGCGCTCAAGTGACGTCGTTTTGAAGACCAATGTTGCTGTCATCCAGCGCGAGCGCGCTCAACCCAGAGCGGCCGCGCTTGTCCCGTTTTCAGTATCAGATTTCGGCAACTAATTAAGGGCAGTCTGGACTTTTCGCACATTTTTCCCATGTATTTTGCCCTAGAATATATATACTTCAGCAGCAGTTTTAAAAACAATCTTGGATATTAGTTTTTGTTCTAGTTTTGAGTTTTCGTAGAGAATTATTGTTCATCAATTCCGGATCTCGCAGGTTTTGATGTTCTTTTATTTTATGATTATTATGAGTTTTATTATGTCGTTGAGTAGCTAAGTTCTTTTAGATTTGCGGATTGGTTGTAGCGATTACTGGATCTTTATGCTATTGATTTAATTCTTCCCAATTGATCTCTTTCTAGTTCATCAAAATATTAATCTTTAACAGTTTTGAGGTTTCAATTTCATGTTAAGATGATTTTGGCCTTTTAATTATTTGGGTATTAATTCCGCCATTAATTTGGGGATTGATACAATTGAACACTGTTCTGAAGATTAGACCTAATTGAGGCCATAATAGAAATCAAAAGGGTTTAGATTCAATATTCTAATGTGTTGATTAATTATTTGATTGTTGTGTGGCCGTAACAGAAAACGCAGCTTGATAATAATTAAAAGGGTTGCAATCCGGGCACCACACCGTCCCAATCCTTACTTTTGTGAATGAATCCTAGATTTGAGATTGGTGTTTTTAGCAATAAAAATAGCATAGGGTGAAAGTAATTGTGAATCCAATCCGTGAATCTCCGTTGTTGATCCGAGTTAATTCGTTACATTTAAATTGCTTTCTTAGTTTTAATTGTTTACTTCTGTTTTAGAATTAGATTATTGTTTCAAATCAAAAATATGTGGTTACTTTATTCATTGCTTTAACTGCTTTTGTTTACCAACGAGTCTCTGTGGTTCGACCCCTGCTCGTGCATACTGCTACACCGGTAGTGAGTACACTTGCTCGGTTTTTATTACTAGAGGAATTTTTCTCCATCAGTATACAACATATTTTCCACGCCGCCACGAGCCACCAAGCTAGCTCCGCGGTTTACCTTCCATGTCCCACAACCGAAGGTCACCACACAACCCTCCTTATCAAGTTGCCTTATGGAAATCAAGTTCCTCTTCAAATCCGGAATATGTCGCACATCACGTAGCCGCAAAACAGTCCCATCCGTTGCTTTGACCCGAACAACCCCCTTTCCAATGACCTTGACAGGATTATTGTTTCCCAAACGAACAACCCCAAAATCACTGGAACATCTTGCTCCATTCTTTCCCGTGACCGGTGCATGAATGAAACGTCGAGCCCAAATCCAAAACCCACGAATCTGTTGAACTGCTCCCACCCAAGATTAATGCATCCGCTATCTCCTCAGCAACATTCAATTCCTTCGCTCTTCTTGACCGCTTCGGACAACTTCTCCTAAAGTGCCCCTTCTCCCCACAATCATAGCAAGTAATCACCTTCTTGCCACCCTTAATCTTTTCACCGACATTTAGTGCTAGCCCCGATGTCCCACCCTTGCTCTTCCTATGAATTTCTTCGCCAAGAATCACATCAACGACATCCGAAAACTTCAACTTCACTTTTCCTATTGAAACGTTAACTGCTATCGCAGTCGTATCCAAACTTTCCGGCAAAGAAGAAAGTAAAATCAACGCTAGTATGATGATGTCGCCCGATTTTTTGAAATCAAACGGAGTCGCCACGCCATTTTTGTTTTAAGGGCCAAAATTTTGAAAAAATGCCCGGAATCAAGAGATTCGAGTTTGGAGGTCACGTTACGCGCCGGGAAGAACGTTAGTGTTCACCCGGAACGCCTCGTAAAACGAGTCTTCCAAGCTTAAAAACCATTTGTTTGTGTGTGCGTGTGTGTGTGTTTGTGTGTTTCTTTGGCCAAAATAAATCAAAACTGAGAAAAGTAAAAATTGGGAACTCTTTATAAGACTTTGGACAGATCCCATGATTTTTGGTGTGATTTTTGGGTTGAGATTTGGTACTCAAAAGATTTTTGGAAGTTGAAAACCATTTCTGCCAGAATGAAAAAGGCAGTGGACACTTGATTTTGAAATGGACTTTAGGGCTTGAAAACTCCAGAATATGGGAAAAGTCTTAGAATGAAAAATGTTCAAAACACCTTAAATAAGGTTTCTGTAAAAGAACTTCCCATTTTGGAGATGATTTGAGGGACCAAAACCTTCTGTAAATCTCAGATGTGAAATCTGGATTTCCAGAGACTGATGAACTGACCTTTAAAGGAAAATTTGAAAAAGGGAGTTTTACTCACGCAAAAAATAAAGTAAAAATATGTCTGGAAAGCTATGGATGTTGGATACAAAAAGTATTTTATAGTCAACACCAAATTCTAAGTTTATCTGTGTCCAAAAAATTAGACCATGGACAGAGGTCTTAGAGAAATGCTACTGGACAGCAACATTCTCAAGAAGGAAATGTGATTTAAAAGGGGGTTTTGCATACATGCTTGTCCCCATTTCCCTAGGTTTTGATTAGTAGTCACTAGACATTTTAGTGGTGATCTACTATATCAAACCATCTTTGGGGTACATTAGGACTTAAGCATTTCATTTGCTTGGGAAGGGGAATTTTGTAGAGATGAAATTAAAGAGAAAAATCAACTAGAGATTTAAAATGTGGACCATTTGAGATGGTCATTCATGAAGATGAACTTCAAGATGACCATCTTAGGTCAAGATTTAAGTTAAACTAGACATAAAGTAAACCAAAGTAAGAAGAACAAGATGAACAAGAAGTTAAAAGGGAGTTTTAGGGTTTAGAGAAGGAGGGCTTTACCAATGGTGACACCCTATCTTCCTAGGCTTGGAATTTGACTTGAGGAGTATCAAGATTTGGTGTTTGACTTGAGGAGTATCAAGATTTGGTGTTTGGATTTTTGTTTGAGTGGATTCAAGGCTTGAATGTGTTTAGGGTTTGATGATAGAGTTGGTCAAAGAGAAAACAAGTAGATAACACTTAAGTCCTCTATGTTTTCTCTCTAATCCTCCTCTTTGATGGTGGTTTAAGCTTGAGCTTGTGTATGAATGGGAGTGATTTGAGAATATTTGGAGTGAATGGGATTTGGGAAAGATTCAAGAGAAAATGGTGGCAATTCTAGTGAATTCCCACTGTTTTCTCCCTATTTTTCGCAGTACGGCTTCTATGAGCCAATTGTGTTGTGTAGGCGAGAGAGGAGGGGTCAATTTATAGGCCTTTGGGAGACTCAAACGGATCCGCGCGGAGGGTTATGTAGACGTGCACAGTGCATTAAATGCTTGCTCCAGGCTTTGAACGGGAAGAATATTATTCAAAAATTCCGGCGGTTTATTGTTTTTCAACTTGCCTAATTCGGATTTTTCCAATTTCTTTTGCTTTTTGAGATTCTTTTCTTGGTTTAACCTTAAATGGCAATCCCTAATCTACCCTTACTTTGTTAGAAAGGTTAGGAATTGTTAGAAATGTTAGGAATGTTAGGACTTTCGTTAATTTTCTAACGAAAATACTAACAACTCAAATTGGAGCACTTACAGTAGCCCCTCGGCGACGGCGCTTTCGAAGGAAGCGGGGTCGTCGATAAGAGTAGGCTCCATATTTGACGAGGATGATCAAGTGATCGAGTGGCTGAACCTATTTAATAGGCTACCTACGTATCCCAGAATGGGAATCAAGCCGGCCGTAGTTCGGGTCTTTGACCACGGAGATGATGGCGTTTTAGGTGCCTCGAACCTTGAAAGCGAGCTCTGCGGTCGGGTCTTTGGAGAGAAACTTCTGCTTGGGGATAAGAGATGACCATTTTGGTCGGATGGCTATCGCTCTGGGGATAGGAATGACCATTTTCGATCGGATGGCTATCCGCTCTGCTTGGGATAGGAATGACCATTTTGGTCGATGGCTATCCGCTCTGTAAGGGATAGGAATGACCATTTTTGGTCGGATGGCTGAACCTAATGATAGGCTACCTACGTATCCTTAAGAGGAATCAAGCCAGTCGTAGTTCGGGTTTTCGACTATCTTTCAGACGTCGACCTAGAGGTGACTGTTTTAGGATGTCAACCTATGACTTGACTATTTTGGGGAAGTCGCCCTATGATTTTGACTATTTTTGGGAAGTCGCCCTATGATTTGACTATTTTAGGGAAGTCGCCCTATGGTTTGACTATTTTTTGAGAAGTCACCCTATGGTTTGACTATTTTGGGGAAATCACCCTATGGTTTGACTATTTTGGGGAAGTCGCCCTATGATTTGACTATTTTTGGGGAAGTCGCCCTATGGTTTGACTATTTTGGGGAAGTCGCCCTATGGTTTGACTATTTTGGGGAAGTCGCCCTATGGTTTGACTATTTTGGGGAAGTCGCCCTATGGTTTGACTATTTTGGGGAAGTCACCCTATGGTTTGACTATTTTGGGGAAGTCACCCTATGGTTTGACTATTTTGGGGAAGTCGTCCTATGGTTTGACTATTTTGGGGAAGTCGCCCTATGACTTGACTATTTTGGGAAAGTCGCCCTGGTAATGACTTCGGTTTGTCGAATTAGGGGATGATTGCGATTTATCGCTTTCCTCGTGTTGTGTGTGATAGCGTTTTAGGTGCCTCAAATCTTAATGATGGCGTCTTAGGTGCCTCGAACCTTCATGATGGCGTCTTAGGTGCCTCGAACCTTGGAAATGGCGTCTTAGGTGCCTCGAACCTTGATTTGAAATGATTTCTCTTTGATGGTTTGGGATAGATGGTCTATTGGTGGACTTCATTTGAAGGGATCGGTCTTATGTTTGCTGCCGAGGAAATGGATGATAATGGGAAAAGAAACGGGATTCCGTTAACCCATTTGGGGATTTTGTTAGCCTTTGTTGGAGTTTAGTTCGGGAGTATGAACCTAAATGGGGACTTAGTTCGGGGTATGATTCTAAGTCGAGGTTTAGTTCGGGAGTATGAACCTAAATGGGGACTTAGTTCGGGAGTATGATTCTAAGTCGAGGTTTTGTTCGGGAGTATGAACCTAAATGGGGACTTAGTTCGAGTATGATTCTAAGTCGAGGTTTTGTTCGGGAGTATGAACCTAAATGGGGACTTAGTTCGGGAGTATGATTCTAAGTCGAGGTTTAGTTGTATGAACCTAAATGGGGACTTAGTTCGGGGTATGATTCTAAGTCGAGAGTATGAACCTAAATGGGGACTTAGTTCGGAGTATGATTCTAAGTCGAGGTTTAGTACTGAGGAGACTATTTGAAGGTGTTCTGGGGAAGATTCGGGCTTACGAGAACTAGGGGAAAAGGGTGACCGTATTGGTCAAGTATTTGGACCTATGGTAGGCTACATAGTTCGTCAAAGAGGTGGTGATAACGAGAGGCTATGAGCTTTGTACCCAAGGTTATTGCTCTTAGGGGAGTCACCCGAGGATTGACTATTTTAGGGAAGTCGCCCGTTGCTGTTTGCCAAGATAGGGATAGCTAAAGCTATGGGTAATCATGCAACATTTGTGAGTGCATGCTTATTTTTGAGATATGTTGAAGGACTAACGTACCTTTGCTGTGCTTACCTGCAGGAGAGCAAGTTGCGGGGGGCTGTGTGGTAGTTGATAGTGTTGAGAGTCTTGATGCATCTTTGAGAACTTGGCGTCTCTGTCCGGACTGTATTTGAGAACTTGGCGTCCCTGACCTACTTGCCTTTGAGAACTTAGCGTCTCTGACCGAACTGTATTTGAGAACTTGGCGTCCCTGACCTACTTGCCTTTGAGAACTTAGCGTCTCTGACCGAACTGTATTTGAGAACTTGGCGTCCCTGACCTACTTGCCTTTGAGAACTTAGCGTCTCTGACCGAACTGTATTTGAGAACTTGGCATCCCTGACCGATTTGTATTTGAGAACTTGGCGTCTATGACCGATTTGTATTTGAGAACTTGGCGTCCCTGACCGAACTGTACTTGAGAACTTGGCGTCCCTGACCGATTTGTATTTGAGAACTTGGCGTCCCTGACCGATTTGCATTTTGAGAACTTGGCATCTCAGACCGATTTGCATTTTGAGAACTTGGCGTCCCTGACCGATTTGTATTTGAGAACTTGGCGTCCCTGACCGATTTGTATTTGAGAACTTGGCGTCCCTGACCGATTTGTAGACACTGGAGGTGGTCTGCACATGTTTTGCCCGGAATCATCTCTTGCCGAAAAGGGGGATTTGATTTCTTGCAATTTTGTTGAAACCATTGATTTTGGGCTTTGGTAAACATCTTCCTTGTTGAGGGTAAGTCTCAATAGCGAAGGAAAATGGTCTTTCACGTTTGAATTCCTGCATTGGTTAGTAGAGAGGAAGATGCGTATATGACATTCATGATGACAGATGCATGCATAGAATCAGAATGATTATGATAGTATCACTGCATATGTTCGCGAGATGATGCATTTACTTGCTTTCGAAGATGCACCTAGCCTAAGCTTTTGATAGGGAAATTATGATTTATGATCTTCAATCACTTAGGATTTTCCCTATTGATTCAAGTTTTGTGCATGCTACATGAGCCCTTGGGAGATTTTTGTGGGGATGCATGGTGATGAAAGGGGATGCATTGGGATGTATGTGTCTGGAGACTGTTTGGGACAGATTTTGAGCAAGTGGGGGAGGTGAGAGCCCTCGATCGCGATTTAAACAGTGGTTGTTGATGAGGTTTTTTTTTTACAGTATCACATGGACCTCAATCTTGATGAGATTGGATTCGGATCCCGGGTCTTGGTTGAAAATTTCCCTCTCACTCTTGGTCATTTGAAGGCGATCTTGACGAGGCTCTAGGGCACGTTGATATGAGTGAAGCTTCTTTCATTTGGGTGAGTGTGACTTCGGCGAAACCTTGTTCGGAGAATGATTTGATGAAATTGCTAATGCGGGGAGAAACCCAGATCTTAAATTCCGATGCTATGGGAAGCTGCTATGTACCAAGTTCTGAAGCTGAAAATCTAGTTGTTGATGTGACTAGACCTTTCTTGTGACTTGATAAAATTCAGGTCCAAAGGACCGGCTTGACAAAGCCCCCGGATCCTGAGTAGGCAAAGTCCAGATTTTGAAGAAGTGACTTGGCGAATCTATCTCGTAGTGAAGAACCCAATGTGGACCCAAAGATGACTATAGAAGCCCCAGCTTGAAGAGCTGATACAGGAGAACCTAGGAGAACCGCTTGGCAAGCCCCAGCGTGAAGAAATTCAGAGCGGTCTTATTGCAGACAGAGTCATTATGTGGCCGAGGAGGCACCCATCTTTTCAAATCTTAGTCAACCAGTCACTGGACAAGACTCAGAAACGTTTACGTGCAGGGGCACATCTTTCGAAAAATGGGAATGAATCCCGATTTTGTGTATACACACTCGCTTTAGGTTTGACTCTTTTGAGAGAGTATAAGCATCACAAGGTGTGGAAAAGTGTATGGAAGCCCCTGCTGACAGAAAGACAGTGTTTGGCTCTATTTCCCTATGATGGAGAGAGAGAAGACTTGTCGAGACTCTTGAAAACTTGTTTTATTCGTGATAATCACAAGGCTGCTTAAAACCCTTTGTTAATGTTCGGGTTATTCAACTCCTAAATCTGATATGAACAAATATTTTGATTAATCACAAGGAGAAAACCAACTGATATCGAGAATCAAGCTCGGAAGGGCGGAAAGTGTATAGGGACAATCCTTGATGAGAACGGATTTTTTTTTTTGAAATTTGTTTGTGATTTCGACCGGACCATTTCTGGTTGCCTACGTTCCCTTCATTATGAAGAGCTCAGGTCGCCGTAGTTCGGGCTTATCCCGAATGAAAAGAGAATGAATGTGAAAATTCAAGACTTAGAGGTCCTTTTGGGAATTTGAGGATTGGAGATTCGAATAACATATCCCCTTAGAGTGTCCATGAAAGACACGGATGCGAAGCCCCAGTGGGACATCCACGGCAAGTGTTTGTGGAGTAGAAATGAATTATGCTCACATGAATCAAATTTGAATTTGCACAATCTTTGATTGGTAATTTTGAACCAAAATGGATTAGATTCCAATTTAAGCAAGCAATGAAATATTAATTTGATTACGATGAAATTGCTATCCGATAGGAATTGCGGTGGGTTTCGGGCTTCGATCGGCCATCGGGTGATTTGGAAAATCATGACCTCTTAAGATGAGAGGTAGAGTTTGGGCCTTTTCTTGTTGAACCTCTAATGATGAGAGGTTGGCTTGCAGGGATGTGTTTGGGAAATCTATGGCGGGGAAGATTGATTACCTCTAAGAATGAGAGGTCAAATTTTGACTTTGACCAAAGGCGAGGGTAATGGGAGTATCCTCTAAAATCGAGAGGATGGCTTGGGATTGATTTAAGGTAATGGTGAGAGGAAGTCCAAGCTATCGACAACTTTTGCGAACTTGCGAGGATTCGGGCTCTTTTTTTATCATTGGAGAGCTTCTTGAGAAGTCGGGGACTTTTCTTTGAATTGTGAGTATCGACGGTCCTCTTTTTTTTTTTGAAGTTCTTGCTTGAATTTTTCTATTTTTTTTTTTGAAGAGCCTCCTGAGACGTTGAGGATTTTTGCTGAATTGCGAGGATTTTAAAATCCTTCCTTTGATAATTCGGAAGGCCCTTTTGAGGAGTTGAGGATTATCTTTCCTTCCTTCACAACTTGAACATTTTATGCATCGCTGACTCTCGAAGCTAACTTCTTTGGCGTTGCTTGGACTTCTCTCAATAAGGAGCAAAGGTGATGGCTAAACGGGGTTTCAAAACATGCCGATCTTGAAATGAAAGGATATTGTTTGGTGAGGGTAAGGTAATGGCTTTCCTATGGGTGAAAGGCTTCGACCGCAATCCTTACCGGATGACCTAAACGAAATTAAGTCTTCATTGCTTGCTTAAGCTTTAAATGAGAAAAGATCCATGCAAATTCATCGAGCAACGAGAGGATGATGATGAAAGGGATGTGAGCATATGAGATGCAAGATGGGGAGTTGGTAAGCCCCAATTTGGGAAGGATATCAATTGATTTTCTCACTCCGATTAATTTAAATATTAATCATTTCAAAGAATTAGTGGTTGAGCAGCACAAGTGATCATCTAGGATAAAACCATTTCAATTAAGTGTAACGTGGGTGTGCAAGTGATGTCTCGAGTCTAGCAAGAAAAGAAAAAAGACTTATATTAAAAGTTAGACATTTAACTACTATGTCCAAAATGGACTTCAACGACAAATGTCCAGGAAGGACTTAGGTGAAAGAAAAGTACTAGAACCTACGAAGGTTGACTTAAAAGACTATTTTAAAGATAGGTAGCCCCTAGTCTAGCCGCTCTTTGTTGTTGGACCATGCATCTACTCTTCGACACTTGAGATGGGGGCTATTGCAGATCTTTCCATCAGGATTTCTTTGGCAATCTCTTGCTTAATCCAACCATTTTCATCATCTGCGATGGTCGGTCCACCGACCTTACAAAAGGGTGAGTCAAATTCCATTATGCCCACAAGTCTTGAATCACCAAACTCGACCATGTTGACATTCGGGTTGTTGTTTCTAGGGAATGGAGTTGCGATAGTATTGGGCCCTTCGGGCACCTCTAACCTCCCTTGTTCAATCAAACTTTGGATTGCCTTTTTCGGGGGACGCAATCATCGTCGAGGTGCCCGTAGTGCGATGAAAGGCACAATGCTTGGAAGTATCCAAAGGAGCATTGGGGTTTCTAGGCCGATAACTTTCCAAAGGCCGGAGCAAACCTTCTCTCACCAAACCTCTGAAGATATCACTCAAAGGCATCCCAAAGTTTCTCAAGTCTTGGAGCCGGGATGCTGGATGCATCGGGTTTCTTGGGAACAAAGGAAGTGGCATTGTTCTGATCTGTGCATAGCTAATCACTTCTTTACCTTTTGGTTGGGCGGAGGCGTGTTGGAGGTGGAAGAAACTCGGTATCTGTAGCGGAGTGCAGCGGTCGGCTGGCGATTGTAAGCCTTTTCGAACTTAGCCGGAATTAACCATTGCACGCAAGTCGGCGTAGGGGAAGTGGCTGAGGGAAGCTCTCAAATGCGGCTTCAAACATGACCGAAAGATGTCTAAGCGCTCCTCGTCGGAGGAGGAATGGCCATTTCACTAAGCTTCAGGTTCCACCTTTTATAGAAATCCCCAATATTCTCATCGTGGCCTTTGCACCGTTGTCTGCGCAGTCAACTCTGTTTGTTTCCCATTCCAAGTTGGCTTTATACTTATACGTGAAACTTGGTAATCTGTTCCCAAGTAGCCCTAGCTTCAGGCTGCAATCGGAAAAACCATTTCAAAGCCCACGACTTCAAAGAGACTAAAGTAGTCGGCCAACTGGTTTGTGCATCCCTTAGCTTTCATTGCCAAAGTGTAGGTGTCCAAGTGAGTTTTAGGGCACGCACTTCCATCAAACAGTTCGAGATTGGGCATCACGAACTTGTGAGGCGAGTACAATTGAGTCGGGATACGTAGGCCGAAGAGCGGTGTTCCTTTTGACGGTCAATTCGGCGATCTGCGCTTTCATTTCCTTGTGTTGCTCCATAAACCAAGCCAATTGGGGATCCAAAGGTGGAGCGGGAATGCACGAGCCGATATTTGAGCCGGGAAGAGGACTAGGTTTGTTGGTGGTGCATTGGTGGAAGGAATACCATATCCGGAGCATAGGTGAAAACTGTCCTTGGCCCAAATTACCCAGGGAGTGTAGGTAGGAGCTTGGGCAAAGGGATAGAACCCGGCGACTTCTTGTTGGCTTCCAATCGGCGAGAGAAGATGGAGGCGGATCTGAGGTAGCCGAGATGGCTTGGATTTCCGGAGTGAGGCCCATAAGTAGGCTTAAGTGCGAGTGCTGTCCACTGGTTGTTGAATTGCATGGGTGGTTGAGGCGATGGTGCATAGCCGAGAGGATCTTGTGGTCTGGTGATTACGATGAAACCTGGGATGGGGGCTTGGTAACCCATTGAACCCTGAGTGAGAAATGGGTTTGCGGAAGGCTTGTGTGAGGAGCTTGGTGAGCTAGCATCATTCGAGGAGGGCTCTCATTGTTGCCCGAACCAAAGCTGTGGTGGCATTCCAAACCGTTCTTTGCGAAAGTCCGGATTGATTGGTCCCAACCGAGGCGGGATCCCAATTTCTTTGTGGCATTCCGGGGTATCCCCAACCATGGGAAGGCATTTCGTGCGACTTTGTCCCCACCGAGGCATTGCGAACCGGCTCATCCCGTCGAGGCTGCGTGGATCCGGTGGTGCAGGTTGGGGAGCCGATCGACCCGAAGATCGAGGAGCATGGGCTGCTGGTGGTAGTACCGTGGGAGGCCGGTGGTGGCATCCTGGAGTAGTCGGGTTGACCAAGAGCGGGATTGAGGTCTTCCTCTTCTTCCACGGTGAAGGTGCCATACGGGTTGAGGCTGGCGGCCAATCCATGGCTTTTGATAGCCTCCATAAGGCATTGTTGTGCTTCTGTCGCACTCTCATACGTTCGGCTAAGCGATTCCATTGCGGTTGTTTGAGGGTCCCGGGAGGCGGAGTGACGTTATCCCCATCATTACCGGCTGATGCGAGACATTACGAAACCCGGAGTCGGAACAAACGGCGAAGGCGATGATGCGCTTGACTCTTCCCAACTAATCAAACGGTGACCGGTGTCGAAACCAACCTTTGTGAGGAGGCTGCGGGGAAAAGGCACGAAGGTTCGAGATTTAGGGATTGAAGGAGGGTAGGTGTTTGGGCTTTGGGCTCATGCAACATGCGATTATTTGTTCTTGTTTACTTAAAACATGTTTTATTAACCTAATCGGTTGGAAAAGATTGCTCTTCTTTTCGCAAACTACTACGGATCTGGATCGGTGGGCCCCGTCACTACGTCTATAAGCCCCTCGTATTCCACCCGTATTTCGACCTCCCGGGGTGGACGGCCCCGGGCGAGGGTCCTATAGGGCAAGCGGGTCCCACCGACCGAAAGAAAACGATCCTAAAAGTACGGCGGGTAATCGAGTCTTAACGAGCATTCGATGTAAATTACGGACAAAGGCGACGTCAAAAGTCAAGATCATGTCGAGGGCTCGACGAAAAGTCGGCATGATTTGGGCGATAAGCGTCCAAAATTGATCTTGAATTGTCGTCGGTTAAGCCGTAATTAGGCATGGAATAATCATTAATCCTTGATGACTCGGTGTCATCTTTGGGAGTCTGTGTATAATTTGTGCCGGTCGAGCCGAAGTCAAGGCGCCGGTCAATATCTTGGTCAAAGTCCATGACGGAAAACCGGCGGGACTTCGACTTGATTAGGGTCCCCGAAAGATATTGAGTTAGTATGCCGACAAAGGCTTGAAAGGAAAGGTCTATACACAGACAGGGCATGACACAGACCAAACTAAAAACCAACCGGGTCTCGGACAAAGTGTGTCACGGACAAATGCATGGTCGACACGAGGCTCCATGGGATGTTTGGGTAGTCCTGTGCTTGCACCGAGAGGCGTAATAAGACCAAACGGGCCGCGACAAGGATTTCCCCGGGTTAGGGACGTAGTGTGCAGTGTACGGTCACGTGCGCGTAGTGTGCAAGCAGTCTATCTTCTTTTTCTGAGTAAAATAGAAATTTTTCATGTGTCTTAAAAAGTATGATGCGTGATTTTTTTTTGAAAATTTTCTTTTTTTTTTGAAACTCTTTTTTTTTGAAATTCTTTTTTTTGAAATTATTTTTTTTTGAAAGTAAATGCACACATAAGCACATAATTCAAAATTCAAGGCAACGGGTCCGATAGTCAAAATTTTGACTTTTCCGAGGCGGCCAAAACAACACGAAAATGTGAAAAATCAACACACACCACAAATGATTTTAAATGCCGGGACGGAAGCTTGACCCTCAAAAGCTTTTTTTTTAAAACAATGATACCGGTACGTGGGATTGTTAAACCACAATTTATCCCCGACTCGTGTTAGGAGGCGATAACGGGAAGTTTAATGGTTTCCACCAATATACCAAATATCATTTTTTTTTATAAAGCTTCTTTGTCCCCAGCAGAGTCGCCACTGTGATGATGTCGCCCGATTTTTTGAAATCAAACGGAGTCGCCACGCCATTTTTGTTTTAAGGGCCAAAATTTTGAAAAAATGCCCGAAATCAAGAGATTCGAGTTCGGAGGTCACGTTACGCGCCGGGAAGAACGTTAGTGTTCACCCGGAACGCCTCGTAAAACGAGTCTTCCAAGCTTAAAAACCATTTGTTTGTGTGTGCGTGTGTGTGTATGTTCCTTTGGCCAAAATAAATCAAAACTGAGAAAAGTAAAAATTGGGAACTCTTTATAAGACTTTGGACAGATCCCATGATTTTTGGTGTGATTTTTGGGTTGAGATTTGGTACTCAAAAGATTTTTGGAAGTTGAAAACCATTTCTGCCAGAATGAAAAAGGCAGTGGACACTTGATTTTAAAATGGACTTTAGGGCTTGAAAACTCCAGAATCTGGGAACAGTCCGAGAATGAAAAATGTTCAAAACACCTTAAATAAGGTTTTTGTAAAATAACTTCCCATTTTGGAGATGATTTGAGGGACAAAAACCTTCTGGAAATCTCAGATGTGAAATCTGGATTTCCAGAGACTGATGAACTGACCTTTAAAGGAAAATTTGAAAAAGGGAGTTTTACTCACGAAAAAAATAAAGTAAAAATATTTCTGGAAATCTATAGATGTTGGCTACAAAAAGTATTTTTTAGTCAACACCAAATTCTAAGTTTATCTGTGTCCAAAAAATTAGACCATGGACAGAGGTCTTAGAGAAATGCTACTGGACAGCAACATTCTCAAGAAGGAAATGTGATTTAAAAGGGGGTTTTGCATCCATTCTTGTCCCCATTTCCCTAGGTTTTGATTAGTAGTCACTAGACATTTTAGTGGTGATCTACTATATCAAACCATCCTTGGGGTACATTAGGACTTAAGCATTTCATTTGCTTGGGAAGGGGAATTTTGTAGAGATGAAATTAAAGAGAAAAATCAACTAGAGATTTAAAATGTGGACCATTTGAGATGGTCATTCATGAAGATGAACTTCAAGATGACCATCTTAGGTCAAGATTTAAGTTAAACTAGACATAAAGTAAATCAAAGTAAGAAGAACAAGATGAACAAGAAGTTAAAAGGGAGTTTTAGGGTTTAGAGAAGGAGGGCTTTACCAATGGTGACACCCTATCTTCCTAGGCTTGGAATTTGACTTGAGGAGTATCAAGATTTGGTGTTTGACTTGAGGAGTATCAAGATTTGGTGTTTGGATTTTTGTTTGAGTGGATTCAAGGCTTGAATGTGTTTAGGGTTTGATGATAGAGTTGGTCAAAGAGAAAACAAGTAGATAACACTTAAGTCCTCTATGTTTTCTCTCTAATCCTCCTCTTTGATGGTGGTTTAAGCTTGAGCTTGTGTATGAATGGGAGTGATTTGAGAATATTTGGAGTGAATGGGATTTGGGAAAGATTCAAGAGAAAATGGTGGCAATTCTAGTGAATTCCCACTGTTTTCTCCCTATTTTTTGAGTACAGCTTCTATGAGCCAATTGTGTTGTGTAGACTGAGAGAGGAGGGGTCAATTTATAGGCCACTGGGAGACTCAAACAGATCCGCGCGGAGGGTTATGTAGACGTGCCTGGTGCATTAAATGCTGCTCCAGGCTTTGAACAGGAAGAATATTATTCAAAAATTCCAGCAGTTTCTGTTTTTCAACTTGCCTAATTCGGATTTTTCCAATTTCTTTTGCTTTTTGAGATTCTTTTCTTGGTTTAACCTTAAATGGCAATCCCTAATCTACCCTTACTTTGTTAGAAAGGTTAGGAATTGTTAGAAATGTTAGGAATGTTAGGACTTTCGTTAATTTTCTAACGAAAATACTAACAACTCAAATTGGAGCACTTACAGCTAGTACCTCGTCATCAAGAGTAACAGCCACGGAAGACAGTTGGGTCGCAGTAGATTTGAATTCACTTATATGCTTTGTTGCCGACATGCCCTCCACCATCCTTATGTTCAACAGCTTCCTCATTAGATGAGCTTTATTCGCCGCCGATGGTGCCTCGTACATGCTCGCCAACATCTGTAACATCTCCATGGTAGTCTTCGCCTCCAAAACATTCTTCGCCACATCCTTGGTCAACGTTTGCCTAACAAGCCCTAACGCTTTCCGATCCATGATTTCGAATTTTGCTTCCTCTATGTCCGCCGACTTTTCTTTTAATGGTAGATACAAATCCTTGTTCCACAGAACATCCTCGATTTGTGTCTTCCAGAAATTGAAATCCGTCCCATCAAACTTTTCGATCAACACCTTATTACCATCCTCCAAAGCTCCCAAGAAATCCATAGCAAAAGACCAGCCAACCAATGATTCGACAAAACCAAAGGATCTCGATACCTGCAGGTTGTGAATTCACGCAGCGGAACGGCCCAAGCTTTGAAGTAATAATAAGAGCAACACACACGAAAAGTAAATCACACACAAAGGAACACACAAGAATTGTTAACCCGGTTCGTTGCAACAACAACTACGTCCGGGGGCGCTACCAAGCCAAAATATTCTCTCTAATATTTTCAGATGTTACAATTTGTTTCTAGGCTATCACATGTATTTATAGGGAACAATAAATCAAATCCTAGTAATAAAAGGATTCCTACTCAAGAAAGTAATCTTCTTTCTTCACAAGTCCTTCCAAATATTACTACCAAAAGGAATCACCAATGTAGGAGGAGATCTTGTCCAAATAGGAAACCAATCAGCTGCAGAAATATCCTCCTCGTCACGTGGGCGGTCGCCCACCACGCCATGGGCGGTCGCCCAAGTTGGAAATTCCCCGAGCCCAAACTTCTGTACTACTGGGCGGTCGCCCATCACCACCTTGGGCGGTCGCCCAGCTCGACAGTCAATCCTCTGCGATTTTCTTCTTGATTCCTTTATCCTTGGTTTTGACTCCACATCCCAACAGGTATTACCACTTGCCTCTCAACAGCATCACGACATGGCAGTAAATGAAAGAAGTATTCTTAGAAGTGTTCTTCCCTCAGGACCAGATTAATGTAATGAAGAGGGACATCAACAATATGGAGCAAAAGGCAGATGAGACTCTTTACGACTACTACAATTGCTTCTACAAGCTTTGTAGGAGTTGTCCATATCATGGGTTTACTGAGGATCAGCTGATTGTCTATTTTCATGGAGGGTTGACCATTCAGGATAAGAGATTAGTGGATTCATGTTGTGGGGGAAGTATTTTGAATAAGACCACTGATGAAGCTAAAAAATTGATCGAGGAGCTAGCTAAAAGTATGAGGACCCATGGCAAGAGGTCAACTGTGAGACAGGTTAGCGCAGTGGGTTCTAGCAGCGGGTTGACCAGTAAGTTTGAGACAGATATGGAGGATCTTAAGGGTATGGTAAAGCAGTTGGTTCTGGGACAGACACCGAAGCAGTGTGGGATTTGCTATGACATTAGGCACCCTACAGATTCATGCCCTTCGTTGCAGACGGGTGAGATGGAGGATGTCAATGCAGTTGGTTTTGTGCAACAGGGACAGAGACCGATGGATAACACTTATAACCCCAACTGGAGGAATCATCCTAATTTCAGATGGGGTACAGTCGGCAGCGAGAATCGGCCAGGTGGTCGGGGACAAGCGGTTTGGTAATCGCGGGGTTATCGGCGGCGGTACCGTGGTAATCAGTACAATGTTTTTAGACCACCATTTGGACAGCAGCAGCGCGGCAGCGGCCGTAGCGGCAGCAGGGGACAGTCTGAAGATATGTTCCGTAATCTGGCTCGAGTATGAGCACCTTATCCAGCGATCTTCACAGATATCGCGAGAGAACCGATACGAGTATCGGCAATCTTCAAGCCCGATATCACAGAAGGGGCCCGTACGAGTATCGGTGGTTTGGAGAGACAGATGGGACGAGATAGAAGATGCGTGGGTAGGATGGAGGCTCGAATTCGGGAAAGCCGCCTTCATAGGCGAACCGAATCCAAAGCAGAATGCTTGTGCGATCACTCTTCGCAGTGGTAAGGAGCTGCAGGAGACGGGGTTGTAGCGAGGAACCGGAGATTGAGGTTGAGATTTGAGCCGATGAAGGCACTTGATCAGACAGAAGTTGCACCAGAGGTTAAGGCTCCTGTATATGAGCCTGAGGTTCCATTCCCTGAGGCCTTGAAAGAGCATCGAAAGCCAGAGCCTGACAAGGCAATTTACGATACTTTCAAGAGGTTGGAGGTTAATATTCCTTTCTTGGATCTTCTTCAGACTGTCCCGAGGTATGCGAAGTTTTTGAAGGAGTTGTGTACTCTGAAGCGGAATCAGAAGGAGAGGAGTATGAAGAAGGGTAAGGTTAGTGAGCACGTGTCTGCAGTGTATCAGCGGAAATTGCCTAAGAAGTGCAGTGACCCAGGGATGTTCGTGATTCCAGTTACTTTGGGGGATGCTTCTGAGCACAAGGCAATGTTAGACTTGGGGGCGTCAATCAATGTCATGCCCTATTCGATGTTTGAAACTCTGAAGTTGGGACCACTGCAGGATACTAGAGTTGTGATACAACTAGCGGATAGGTCGAATGCCTACCCGAAAGGTTTGGTAGAGGATGTTCTTGTTAGAGTGGGGAAGATGATATTTCCCGCAGATTTCTATGTGCTAGAGATGGAGACGGATCCCAAGGCTCCCATACTGTTGGGGAGGCCTTTTATGTCGACTGCGCGGATAAAGCTTGATGTGGCTAATGGTTCGTTGACAATGGAATTTGATGGCCAAGTGATGGAGTTCAATATCTTTGACTCTATGAGATACCCTAAGGATACGGAGTCACTGTGTTTCATCGATGTGGTCGAGCCATTGGTTGAGGAGGTATTTGAGGTGTCCAGTGGAGATGCTGATCTCAAGACCGCGTTAGAGAACGCTTTGGGATATGCTAGTTTGGAGTTTGACATCTCAGATTCGATGAAGGAAGCAGTTATGGGTCTTACAGAGAGTGCCATGTTTGCTACAGAATCGGGTCATGGTCACATGAAGTTAGAGGTTCCGGTGGAGAAGCTTGTTCCATCTATAGAGAAGGCACCGGAGCTTGATTTGAAGGTTCTGCCTGAGCACCTTAAGTATGTATATCTATGTGAGGGAGAGAAGCTTCCGATAGTGATTTCTAGCAGTTTGACTGAGGATCAAGAGAAGAGGTTGATTGAGGTGGTTCGGGAGCGAAAATCTGCAATTGGTTGGACTATTGCTGATCTCAAGGGCATTAGTCCATCTTTGTGTATGCACCGGATCAACCTAAAGGAGGGTGCGAAGCCAGTGAGACAACCGCAGCGGAGACTTAACCCGCCAATGATGGAGGCGGTAAAGAAGGAGGTCCTGAAGCTACTACAGATGGGGATCATCTATCCCATATCCGACAGTAAATGGGTGAGCCCCACGCAGTGTGTCCCCAAGAGGGGAGGGATCACAGTCTCCCGTAATCAGAAGGGAGAGATGGTTCCAACCCGGGAGCAAACGGGGATTCGCGTGTGCATTGACCTCCGACGCTTAAATGAGGTAACTCTTAAAGACCACTTCCCCCTCCCCTTTATTGATCAGATGTTGGAAAGGTTAGCCGGAAGGGCGTATTTTTGTTTCCTTGATGGTTTTTCCGGGTATTTTCAAATACCTATCGCCCCGGAAGAGCAAGCGAAAACTACATTTACTTGCCCCTTCGGCACTTTTGCCTATCGGAGAATGCCGTTTGGATTGTGTAATGCACCTGGAACTTTTCAACGGTGCATGATGAGTATATTTTCTGATTTTGTGGAAAGATTTATGGAAGTTTTCATGGATGACTTCACTGTCCATGGAGACTCGTTTGATGAATGCCTTGCTCATTTAGGACTAGTTTTGGATAGATGCATTGAAACTAATTTGGTCCTAAATTTTGAAAAATGTCATTTTATGGTCGAGCAAGGCATCGTGTTAGGTCATGTTGTGTCAAAAAGGGGTATTGAAGTTGACAAAGCTAAGATTGATGTCATTTCTTCACTTCCTTACCCTACCAACGTGTGTGAAGTCCGGTCATTTCTTGGTCATGCCGGTTTTTACCGGAGATTTATAAAGGACTTTTCAAAGATTGCTTCACCTCTATGCACCCTGTTGCAAAAAGAGGTTGATTTTAATTTTGATGATAATTGCAAGCAATCTTTCAATGAGCTGAAGTCTAGGTTGACAACCACCCCCATTATTCAAGCACCCGATTGGTCTCGTCCCTTTGAGATCATGTGTGATGCTAGTGATTATGCCGTGGGGGCGGTTTTGGGTCAAAAAGTGGAGCGTGCCTCGCATGTGATTTACTATGCATCTATGACCTTGAATGGGGCACAAAGAAATTACTCCACTACAGAAAAAGAGATGTTGGCAGTAGTCTTTGCACTTGAGAAATTTAGGTCTTACTTGTTGGGCATAAAAGTCATTATTTACACCGACCACGCTGCTCTCAAGTACTTGATGTCTAAAAAAGAGGCTAAATCGAGACTCATTCGGTGGATTCTCTTGTTCAGTGAGTTTGATATAGAGGTAAAGGACAAAAAGGGAGCTGAAAATTTAGTTGCCGATCATTTGAGTCGCCTTGTTATGGAGGATGACAAGCCTTATAAACAAGCCCCAATCTGGGGTGAGTTTCCTGATGAGGTTCTTTGGGCAATTAATTCAGCTGCTCCTTGGTATGCGGACTTGGTCAATTTTCTTGTCTCTAATAAATTCCCTCCGGGGATGTCAAAATCTAAAAAAGACAAAGTCCGTAGTGATGCCAAGTATTATGTGTGGGATGAGCCCAACTTGTGGAGGCATTGTGCCGACCAAGTCATTCGGAGGTGTATTCCCAATAGTGAGGTGTCCTCTGTTCTTAAATTCTGTCATGAGCATGCGTGTGGTGGTCATTTTGGTGTGAAAAAGACAGCTAGGAAAGTTTTGGAGTGTGGTTTCTTTTGGCCAACTTTGTTCCGGGATGCGGCCACTTTTTGTCAAGCATGTGATAGGTGCCAAAGGGTTGGTAATATTGAGCGCCGTGATGAGATGCCACAACATTATGACTTAAATTGTGAGATTTTTGACGTTTGGGGAATCGACTTTATGGGTCCTTTTCCCAATTCATTTGGCTTCTTGTACATCTTGTTGGCGGTTGACTATGTTTCCAAGTGGGTTGAAGCAATCCCTACCCGCACTGATGATTCAAAAGTGGTGGTCAACTTCCTTAGGAGCAACATTCTGTGTCGGTTTGGGATGCCAAGGGCCATCATTAGTGATAGGGGGATACATTTTTGCAATAAGGCAGTCGAAGCTCTAATCAAGAGGTATCACATCACCCATAAGGTGTCGACTACTTATCACCCCCAAACAAATGGCCAAGCCGAGGTGTCTAATCGAGAGATAAAATCCATCCTTGAAAAAACTGTGAACCCGAATAGAAAGGATTGGAGTCAAAGGCTTGATGATGTGTTGTGGGCTTACTGGACTGCATACAAGACACCGATTGGCATGTCACCATATCGGTTGGTGTTTGGTAAACCTTGCCATTTGCCGGTTGAGCTTGAACAAAAAGCCTATTGGGCGATCAAAAAGTTCAACTTGAACTTGGAGGGTTCCGGTGAGGAGCGAAAATTGCACTTGAGTGAGTTAGATGAGATTAGGAGGGATGCGTATGAGAATAACCTCCTTTATAAGGAGCGAGCAAAGATTTGGCACGATAAAATGATCATTAGAAAGGACTTTAAGGTGGGTCAAAAAGTCCTTTTATTTGATTCTCGTCTCCGGTTGTTTCCCGGAAAGCTAAGGTCGCGGTGGACCGGACCTTTTATTGTGAGGGAGGTGTATCCGCATGGCGCGGTTGAGATTGGTAGTCTCTCCGGAGACAAGGTTCTTAAGGTTAATGGTCAACGCCTAAAATTGTATCATGATGGCGTGGGAATAAATGAGGATATGGAGGTGCATTATCTCCAAAATCCTAATTATGAGTAGACCTTAATTCTGAGTCTTGTCAAAAACTTAAAATTTGATGCTAGCCGGGGGCTTACCCGGCGTTTGGTCTAGCTAAAGACGGTAAAGAAGGGCGGCTAACCGGGAGGCAACCCGGGAATTAATCATTCATTCTTAGTTTTTTATTTTTGTTGTATTTTATCTTTTTTCATCATTAATTGAATCGGTGCTACTAAGGGTATTTGTTTTTGTGGTGTTGTGCAGGGAGTAGCAAAGGAGTGAGGATCATAGCCTGGGCCTGTTCTAAAAAAAAATTGCAAAAAGTAGCTAGAACAGGCCAAGGGACGACTCGTTCCAGTGCAAAAGGAATTATTCCCCAAAGGGGGGACGCCAGAATCTGGAGGGAGGCAAAATGGGACGACTCGTGCCCCTTGGGACGACTCGTCCCTTGAGGCCTGAAAAAAAATAGAAAATCAAGGGTTTTAACCCTACAGCCGTTGTCCCTCTATCTTTCTCAGTCGTACCCTTCTTCTTCTTCTTCTCTCTCTCTCTCTCTCTCTCTACAAACTCCAACTAAACCCACCATTCCCACCACCTAAATCCACCATTCTTCCTCTCTTACAACCAAAATCTTCACCCTCTTACTCTTCCCCCTACAAAACCGAGCCCCATTCTCCCTCTTCCTTCTTCTTCAACCTTCAACCACCATTAAAGCCCCAAGCTTTCTCTCTCTACCCAAATCCGAAATTTTCACCCAATTCTCTTTATTTCCTTCAATTTCTGACCCTAATCCACCTTCTTTACAAATTTTTGACCTACCCTCTTCAATTGGTTCCTTCAATTCACCCAATTTCGAAAATTCATCAAGCCCTAGAAAGTCAAAATCAAAACTTTTGGTCAATTTTGTGGGAAGCTGTGTTTGGAGGATACAAGGAGGGTTGTTGTTTACTGCTTTGGGTGTTTCAGTAAGGTAAAAATTTCATATTTTCTCTTGCACTTTAAATTGTTGGGATTTGTTGAATTGTTGTTTGGCGGTTCGGTTGGGATTTGGAAGGAGATTGTGATTGTGGTGGTGTGTTTTGTTGCATACATTGGGTGAATTTTGTGTGGAGGAGTTGTTGTGAATTGTATGAGTAAAAATGTCTTCTAGGGGAAGAGATGTTCGAGGGGGTAGCAATAAAAGAGGTAGAATATCAACCCAATCTGAGGTCCCAAATGATCCAACTCCCCCTAATACTTCCTTACCATTTATGGGATTGCTCCAGTTATCCTCCCCTCAAAAGAAAAAATGGCAGACTTTGGAAAATAGGAAGTTCCAGGTCACCACCTTCCTCCATTTGCCGGTGTTAAGGGTTTTGGGTTTAGAAACCTTAGTAGCGGATTTGATGAACCAAGCCGGGTTGGGTAGATTCTTGGGGAAGAGAGCGGATACTTATTTGAGATATTCTCTGGAATTTCTTTCGACCTTGGAGGTAGGAAAGGGGTCGCATGCTAATGATATTCGGTTTCATCTTGATGATGTAGTTTATAGATTAACCTATGATGAGTTGAGGGAAATCTTGAGGGTTGACCAGCCGAGGGGAGATTGGTTGGATGTTGATGGGGCTAGCTGTTTTTTCTTTACGGAGCTCACGGGGTTGCCTTGCACTAAGAAATTTCTTAGGGCTTCTTCTTTGTCTCACTCGGCGTGGAAGTTATTTTATAGAGGGTTAGCTATGACCTGGTTGGCAAACGGGGAACCCGCTCAATTGAATATTGCCATGGTAAATCTTTTGCGCACGGGGTTGAGGAGTTTTCAGGCGATTCCTGACTGGGTGGATATTTTTATGAGGAGATGTGAGGCGTTTGCCCTTACCAAAAGGACAACATTTCTGTAGGGGGGATGATCTATTTGATTGCTGCAGCCTGTGTGGGAGATTTAAAGCCCGAGGCGGTAAAGTTAACGGGGGGAACGAGCTTTTACTATAGAGACTGGCTTGTGCAATATGACAAGTTTGCGAGAGACCCGAGGGGAGCGGACAACTTTTCCTTATTATTTGAGTATGGTAATCCCAAGAGGACGGTTTCTTGCATGATGGGATCCACATTTCCGAGTGGCACACAGGCCAGGCATTGGCGTATGCCCGGTGTTGAGGATGAGATGGATCCTATTGATGAGGATGATGATGAGCATGAGCAGGAGCAGGAGCAGGAGCAGGGTGGTCACGATGAAGGAGAGCGGAACCAGGGCCAGCAGGGCTCTTTTAATCAGTGGGATGAGATGAGGGCGTTTATAGATGAGCAGCATGGGAGATATGCCTATGAGGACAGGAGGACCCAGGATAGATATGCTACGAAGATCAGAGGTTCATGATCCGGGTAGCTTTTGAGGATAGGTGGTGGGCGGAGTATGGTGATACTTTAGAGGAGATACAGGACAGACAGATTGCGATAGATAGCCGCCAGCGACAGATGGAGTCATGGATGATGCAGCAGCAGGGACCTTCCGCATATGTCCCTGTGGCGGATGAGCAGTATGCCAGTTTTTTGTCCCGTAGTGAGGCCCGTGAGATAAGGCGTGCATCTAGACGGACGCCTGCTACTGACGTGGGTTCTAGTTCACAGTCACATTCAGGTGGTCAGTGGCAGTATCCAAATTGGCAGTGGCAGACGTGGCAGTGGCCACCTCAGTGATGGTATTATTTTTCCCTCTTTTACGCTTTTACTGTCCTAGCACTTATATTGTTGCACACACATTGAGGACACTGTGTAGTTTAAGCGTGGGGGTATGGGGGATGTTTATATCTGTACATGTAATTTTGAAAAAAAAATTGATTAAAAAAATGAGAGGCTAGGTGAAAACCGGAAACGGCACCTAGACAAAAGGTGAGTGAGTGAAATTATTTCTATCCGTTAATTCACCGGTGTTGGAGTCATAAGGGGGGTTTGGAGTTTTGGGTTAGGATTTGCATCTTGGTGTAGGAGGCTCGGGTAGAGAAGAAGATAGGTTAGAAATCCTCATTCATTCTGGAGTAATAAGGGGGCGTAGGAGTTGTTTTCATGAGGTAGTTGTGAGGGATTAACACCCGAACAACTTTTTATTTTGAGGGATGAGGTAGTGTGAGCCAAGCGTGGGGGAAACATAGGTCATTTTTAGTTCCCCTTGGCTTTTGTGTGCGAATTTAGCTTGGATACCGTTTTATATTGGGAGTTGGTATCAAGTTAAAGTTTTATTATTCATTGTTCATATTTTGGTGATATAAGGAGACGGAGATTCTTTTACTCCGTTTGTGACTTTTGATTGACGTATTGGCGGATTAGAGGAGACTAGGAATCATTTACCCTCCATGCATCTGTTTTAGACCGGTGTTAGATTGGAGTTTAGGATATTACTCCGGGACGAGTAATGGTCTAAGCGTGGGGGTATTTGATGTGGCGGATTTTCACTATGTAATTCCTATGTTTCCGGTCTTATATTTTGTTATTTCCATGTAATTAGCTAGGTTTGATGTAATTTTGAGTGATTTTATGTATGGTGAGGATTATGAGAGAAACTATGTGAATTGAGATAGTTTATGATGTAATTGTTTTTAGTCCTCAAAAGCAGCTCAAAGTCATCAAGTTTTAC
This sequence comes from Adenophora triphylla var. japonica, assembly GCA_022495995.1. NCBI lineage: Eukaryota > Viridiplantae > Streptophyta > Magnoliopsida > Asterales > Campanulaceae > Adenophora > Adenophora triphylla. The sequence goes on along the minus strand of JAFEMH010000596.1, from coordinate 554,799 downwards.
AACCATGGAAGTCAAGTCAAAGAAGTTCGAAAGCAAGCCAAGGAGTCGAGAGGAAAAAATGAAGAAAACAGAGATTTTGCTCCAGGGGACGAGTCGTCCCCCTTTAGCCTAACTATTCCCCAAAGGGGGGACGCTGGAATCAGGAAGGGGTGAAACCAGGGATGAGTCGTCCCCTACATCACGACTCGTTCCCTTTGAAGGAAGGCTCAGGGACGACTCGTGCCTGGGAGGACGAGTCGTGCCCTGACAGGCTGACTTGACGTATTTTTGCAGTTTTAATTATTTTTATTGTATTTTCTTTTCCTTTTTAGCTAGGTTTTAGGGAGGAGGTATAAATACTAACTCCTATCAGTATTTTAGGTTATCTTATCTCTCCTTAGTTTTCAAAAACAATATTCAAAGTTTTGAATTTCCATGGAAGGCTAAATCTCTTGCTTTGGATTTGTAACTTTTGATCCGTCTTGATTATCAATTGAGGTTTGATTTCTTTTTATTATTCTTCCCTAATTACAATTTTGCTTGTGCTTAATTCAATTCAATTTCTAGGGTTTTGAGAAATTGATCAATCTCTTGATCCTTTTTAATTGATTATTGCTAGATCTCCCTTTTATCGTGTCAGACTAAGGTTGTCATTGTAGCACCTTCGTTATTCATGTATGTGTCATCTTGAATGGTGATTAAAAGTAAAATTGGCTTTAAATCTATTTGAAACAATAATAGATTAATTCCTTGATCTTCATCTCTTATAATTGCATCAATTTATATTTAGAACCTTGATCGTGTCGGCTAGGTTTTATTTATTAATTAGGGTTTTTAGTTGAGCGTGTCGCCGCTATTAACTACTATCAAAGAAGAGATAGAGATTTTATATCTCGTGATCAAGTAATTAGGGAAAGAAAGAAAGAATCATTCCGGTGATATTGATTGATAGATGGGGATAATTTTGCATGTCCAAAGTGTTCTTTTACATTATTATTTATAACTTAGATTTTAATTCCCGTCTTAGGATTTTAATCATTCAACAAACAAAAATCCCCCCTTTCGTGTGTGACTTGATCGTTTGTAATACTGTTCCCTGAGATCGATCCTGGACTTTCACTATCTACATTATTAGGAGTCCTTGTAGTAATTTGTAGGTGTTGCGACTAAGCCTACCAGTATACTTTTGAGGAATTTTATCCCACCCCAAAGTCAATATCAAAAGATGTGTACGATATCTGGTATAGCCAGTTTCGGGTAAAATTACTTAATTCTCTTTCCTTTGTAAAGTTTGTAGACTATTCCCCTGTTCATCTTTATGTTCTAATTTACGCTTAATAATTAATTAGCAACAACTATTTTACTTCCTGTTTATTTAACTACTTTTACTATTTTTGTAGCACATATATTCTTGCCTCGGATTCTCCGACCTACAAATAGAGAAGGCTTTCAAGCAACTAGTTGCTAAGCGGTACGCTGGCAAAGTGTATGATATGAAAAAAAGTGGCTAAGGGATGATTTGCCTCCAACTAATTTCTCGAATAGTGAGTGGGAGCAGTGGGAAGCCTATTGGAATAGTGAAAAATTTCAAAAAAAATTCAGAAATTGCAAAAAATAATAGGAACTCACAAGAGGGGCAGGGGAGTGTGCACACTGGAGGATCGATTAACTTCAGCGAGACTTGGTCCCGAATGGTAAACTTACTTAATTTATTATCCGTTTGTAAATTAAGCAATACTCTATTTGATTCATATATTGTTATTATTTGATGAAATTTTAAAGTTTTAATTTTCTTATATGTTAAGCGAAAGAAACACGGAGATGATGAGGCTGATGCAGCTGCTGTGTTTATGGCTACACATACTGCGGAGGCTCCTGATGGCTCAGGGCCACAATGGGTTAACCCTTATTACCAGACCCTTTATGTAAGTGTTAATAGTATTTTCTATTAGTAAATTATAAATTATTTAGTTAAAGAAATATTATTTTTTTACCATAGTGTATAATGTTTTTTTTAAGGAAGAGTATGATAGGCGGGCTCGTGACGAGGCTATTAAAGAAGGAAGTATGGCGCCTGAGAGCACCGAGCGGCCCGCCTTTCGTGAAAAGCTTTGGGCGGCCATTGTCCTCCGAGACAAGCAACCAAAGGGAGACCGCTTGCCTGGATTCGGAGGACATGGTGCTGGGTATTTTAACATGCCATTCCGCAGCCCTACTACGCAATACTTTTCATCTTCTTCCACCGGCAGTCAGCATGTGGATCAAGAGGCGTTTGATGATCGGGTCCAAGAGAGGTTCAGAGGCAAGTGGAGCAGATCCAGAGCCAGGTGCAGGCCCAGGTGCAGACCCAGGTGCAGAGGATATTGGAGCAACAGCTTGAGCAGCGCATGCAACAATACTTGGCTACCATGAATTTGCAACCACAGCAACATAATAGCGGTAATGCTTCTGACTCATCAGTCGGTCAATACCTTAGGCGAAGTGGCGGTGGTAGCGGTAGCGATAGCGGCAGCGCTCGTGGTCGTGGTAGTTAAACATTCATTTTATTTGGCATGTAATCAAACAAACATATTTTGTTTCCCTTTCCCTTCCCTTTTCCCCAAGCGAAATAGTTTCCCTTTCCCCTTTTCCCCTTTCTCTTTCCCCTTTTCCCCTTTTCCCCTTTCCCTTTCCCCTTTCCCGTTTCGCTTTTGGTTGTTGGATACAGTTTTCCTTTATTTGATGTTCAAACAAAACATTTTCCCTTTCCCCTTTTCCCCTTCCCCTTTTCCCTTTCCCTTTCCCATTCCCATTACCCCTTACCCCTTTCCTGTTTCGCTTGATTTGGATGGTTGTTTCAAGCGAAACAGGTTGTTTGTGTTTCTTTGTATGTTGGGATTTGTTTAAAACAGGTTTGACAGGTTTACAGGTGGTTTAATAATAAAATAGAATTTTTTTTTTTAAATCTGGACAAATTATCGACGGAAATTTCCGTCGGTAAATAATAAAAAAATTAAATAAATCGCATTACTGACGGAAATATCTGTCGGTAAATAATAAAAAATAAAATAATTAATCTCGTTACCGACGGAAATATCCGTCGGTAAATAATTAAAAATAAAAAAATAAAACTCATTACTGACGGACATTTCCGTCGGTAATGTTTTAGATTTTCGACGGACATATCCGCCGGTAAAATTTAAGGTTTCCGACGGATATAACCGTTTGTAATGAGTTTTATTTTTTTAATTTTTTAATATTTACCGAAGAAAATTTCCGTCGGTAACCTCCGGCAATGGCTCCGGCAAACCGATCGGCGTACCTCCTTGCCGACGGACGGTTTCCGGTGGAATTTTGGGTTTACCGACGGACTATCCGCCGGTAATACCGAAGAAATTGGTCTGTCGGTATTACCAACCAATTATTTTCGACGGAATCCGACGGACGAAATCCGTCGGTAATGTCCATTTACCGACGGAACTGGGGAATTACCGACGAAAATTTCTGTCGGTAAAAGGTATGTTTCTAGTAGGGAAAGTCGGGGGCCACTAAACAGTATAAATCGAGATACAAATTTGGGCTAGTTCGGGCAAGGCTCAAGTGGATTGGGCCCTAAACATAATCCATTAAAGTCTCATATACGAGGAAGGAAATGGGCTCCCTCGTATCAAGCCACCTCGTCATTCCCCTAAGTCGACCTGGACTTAATAGGCTGAATGACCTAGGCCTAACTCAAAGACAAGGGAGACCTCCCTCCAAGGCCGAGCTGAGCTCCCTTGACGATGAGGTTGTCTCCTCGGCTATCAAAACATCATGACGGGTTTCTCCAGTTCTCTCTTATCTCTTCCCCGGCTCATCGTAGGCCGACCTGGCCACGTATGATGAGGAGAGGCCATCTCGGCTTTCGTGTAGAGTTGCAGTTTATATCAGTCCTATTCAATTAAGGACATTGAGCAGTTATAATCTCTCTAGGATTGTAACCACCTCACATACCAAATTCAGGTCCAACAAGGACTCCTCAATTATAATTCTCTTAGGATTAATATCTTATCTCTTAGTTATCCAATTCAACATGGATTATACATTGCTATACATATAAATACAAGCCATAATACACATATTTTGGTACGTTATCTTTTGACTCTAAACTCTGTCAAATTGATTTCTCTCTCTCACAAGGCAAATACTTACTCTCACGCCGGAGGGCCTTCGCCGGAGAAGCCCCGGCTTAGTTTACGTGTTTGTTTCTCTGTTTCAGGCTGATCAATCGCTGGGATATTACCTACCGTCGGATTTGGGCTGATCCGATCGTTTCTGACAACATCAGCCGATTGATTTAATTTATGCTTATTAGTTCTTAATAATATCATTTTAAATTAAATGAATCGAATAATTTTTTTCATATATTTGTAGCAAGTTCACATTATATTAACGCTTTTTTTATTGAATGAGAATATTTACAAGCTAAGAGTTAATTATTAAAAAACTAAATAATAAGCTATTTTCTTTGTTTAAAATTTATTATTCAATTTATTTATTTAATAGGTAATAGAATTTATTCAGAATTATTATATGTAATATTTAATTAAGGACCAAGCTCACATAAAACGGAGTTACAGCTCCATTATTAATGCTTATTTTATTTTAGTTTAACATCAGCTAATAAATAATCATTTTCCAGAAAATTCTAAGTACTTGCTATTAGTGTGCATAAATGACTAGTTAATTAGCTTTTAATATTGACATGGGTATTATTAGGTTTATAATATTTACAGGGACAATTTCGGTAATTTAAATGGGAGCTAATGAACCTGGGCAATATCGTGTATAGATGATAATTTTGGAGGGAAAAGTGATAAAATTATTTCACTATTTATTTAGTAATAGATTAACTTGCACCTATAACTTGACCATGTGTGATTTTTCTTTTTAGTTTATGTATGTGCTTAGTTCATTTTTTTATTATTTTACTTGCGAAAAGTATTTTTAGAATTTCATTAAAATTATTAATTTTTCATACAAATTTTGTCAAAAGTTACTTAAGTTAATCACGAAAAATGAAATGAGACTATCATTTGGAGTCCGAGAGGATGAAGTACACAATTGCAATATACCCCCTCCCAAGATGAATATCTAAAATAAATTAAATTTGTTCTTTCTCATGTAAAAAAAAAAATGATTTTTTTTATATTCATTTTGAGAGAAGGGAGTACTATTAGAATAAAATAAACTTTGTAAAAATGGTGTATGAAATTTATGACCTTTTGTTCTGTCTTGCAATCAGAAGATCATTTAGGCAACAATGGTAACTAGCGAGGGAGATGTGTGAGACTAAATAAGACCTTAAGAATCGTTGTAGCTAAATCTCGCAGCATTATATTGTAGGGTGAATAACAAAAATTATCGGCGAGACCAACAATTTTCCACAAAATAACAAAAAAGTGATTGTACATTACACAGGCCCGGCTTAAACATAGAAAAATCGGTTCTTTCGCACAGGGCCCCAAATCTGAGAGGACCCCCATTTTAGATTGACCCATTAGGTATATATTTTCCATTAAAAAAAAAATAATAGGAGATGACGGTGACAATCACTCTGACTCCTCGCTTCCGTCAAATTAATTGACTGAATTACAACGGACGGCAAAAAAGAAAAATTCTTTTATAAATTCAATTGAAAGCGAGAAAGGGAAATATGTCTAAATTTTCCATCCCAAACAAAATAAACCCGTCTAACGCCTGAGAAGATGTTGACGTTGTTCCGACGCCGTCGCCGGTAAAAGCTTTGGACCTTGGTTTCACTGTTTCAGTAAACAACGTCTTCTTCATCTTCAATATTAAGGTATTTTCAATTTCGGTTTTGGGGGTGAGGGTCCTGGTGTTTGACTGCTTGCGAGAAAGAGTGGGGATTTAATTTATTTGTTGATAAAATAAAAGGCAAACTTACTCGTGTAATTTTTTGTTGATAAAATAAAAGGACAAATTGTCTAATGGAACTTTCATCTTGATTTAGCTTTATTTTTTTACTATTTGTGAGAAAGAGTGGGGATTTAGCTTTTTTTTTTTTTTTTTTTAGATAAAAAAATGGAACTTTCATCTTGATTTAATTATTAATATCAATGTAATAAATTATTTTTGAATTTTAGTGCTTGATTTTATAAAACTTTTATCTTTATATGAAAAGTACTTATATATATTTTATAGTTATTGTGTGTTTTTTTTTTTAAATATTAGGACCCAATTTTCACATTTCACACATCGCACAGGGCCCCTATAATTTCCGGAACGGGCCTGACATTACAAATAAAATGAAATGAAGTTATGATGCAATGAAAACATGGCGAATATTCTCAAAAAGAAGATAATGTTTAATATAAAATTAATCAAGTAATTAATCTCGGCTTAAATTTGAACTGCAGAAATTGGTGTGGCAAAAAACTACTCCTTCCGTCCTAAAATGTTTGTCCTATTTGACTTTTTTGTTGAACTTTGATCACAAATATATGATAATTTAATTATGTTCATAAAATTCTAAAAATTCTTATTGATTAACCATTAATAATATTATCAACAACAACTTTTAGAATTTCATGAACATGATTAATCTCTCATAAATTTGTGGTCAAAGTTCAACAAAAAAGTCAAATAGAACAAACATTTTGAGACGAAGGAAATATTTATTTTCCCTCAGTTAATCTGTTTCATAAGTACAAGTCAAGCACCATACTCGGACAGGCGAACGGTTCACCCATATTAGTAGCTCTTCTAGGGATGACCAAATCCGGTCCGGTTCCGGTTCCGGGCCTTGAACCGCCGGTTCCGGTTCGGCGAGGAGGTGAACCTTAACCGGCCCGCTTTTCTCACGGTTCCGGTTTTCTCACGGTTTTGGTCCGGTTCCGGGCTTTTCCGGTCCGGTTCCGGGCCGGTTCTATTGAAAAACAAAAAAATTTCGTCCGGTTAGGGCTTTTCCGGTCCGGTTCACCAATTTGGTGAACCTTAACCGGCCCGCCTCCAAACCGGTTCCGGTTACCCCGGTTCCGGTTTTCTCCCCGGTTCATGGCGGTTTCGGGCTTTTCCGGGCCGGTTCCGGTCCGGTTTTCCGGTTCCGGTCCGGTTCCGGTCCGGTTTGGCCATCCCTAAGCTCTTCCTTAAATACATGTATATCGGCAGACATAATAGAATAAAAGAAGGAACATCACCAAATGGGCCATGGCCCAGCGGTATCATGGGTGGCCTTCCTTCGGGGAGGTCGTCGGTTCGATTCCCTCCGGGGGATCATTGTGGTTTAATTTCATACCTTGGGTTTCAGGGACCTTTGGAGCCCCCCGGGCACATCCGTGCAGTTAAGGAAGCGGCATTGCTGGGCTTGCAACCTCAGTGTGGGGAGTTCGACTACCGCGTTGTAGGAGGGCTCCCTTGGGGCCAGGAGTATAAAGGGTGTTGCCACCCTGGCTGCATTGGGCACATCCGCGATTTACCTCCGCTAGGACACCGAGGGGCCGGGAGCTAGTGGTCCAGGATTAACCCGGCGAGAAGCCGGGGGAACACAGGTATCAAAAAAAAAAAAAAAAAAAAAAAAAAAAAAAAGAAGGAACATCTCAGAATAGCTATCTACTCTGCATATATATATAGGCTAAGTACTTGCTCTTAATGAGCATAAATGACTAATTAATTAGTTTTTAATATTAACCGTGGTATTATTGGGTTTATAATATTATAGGGACAACTTGCTAAGTAAAACATCAAACTGTTGCTTCCCGAGAGCTTTAGTAAATATGTCAGCTAACTGGGTCTTCGTGGGAACATAAGAAGGAGCAATAAGACCATTGGAGATAGCGTCACGGACGAAATGACAATCCACCTCAATATGCTTGGTCCGCTCATGATAAACAGGATTCTTGGCAATGTGAAGAGCTGATTCACTGTCACAGAAGATGGGAATAGCCTTGGGATGATGGACACCCATGTTCAACAATAAACCCTTCAGCCATTTAAGCTCGCATGTAAGAGCTGCCATGGCGCGGTATTCAAACCTTCAAATGAGAAGATCGAGAAACGGTAGGTTGTTTCTTAGTCTTCCAAGATATGGGGGAATGCCCGAGAAAAATGAGCCACCCGGTAAGAGAACGATGAGAGATGGGGCATGCAGCCCAGTCCGAGTCACACCATCCTTGAAGTATAAGATCGCTGTCAGAGCGCAAAAGAATGCCTTGTCCCGGGGTGCCTTTGAGATACCGAACGACCCGTAGAGCGGCATCCCAATGCTCGGAACGAGGTTCATTCATGAACTGAGAAAGGATGTGGACCGAATATGCAAGATCCGGCCGAGTTACAGCCAAGTAAATGAGGCGCCCAACTAGGCGTCGATAGCGTTCCGGATCTTCCAAAGGAGCACCGGTAGCAACACCAAGCTTATGGTTAGGTTCAATGGGGAAGCTAGAGGGCTTTGAACCTAGTAAACCGGCCTCAGAGATAATATCCAATGTATACTTTCGTTGGCACAGAAACAGGCCATCAGGATTGCGAGCAACCTCAATGCCAAGAAAGTATTTCAGAGATCCGAGATCCTTCATTTTGAAGCACTCACACAGGTACTTTTTGAAGGACAACAAGGCAGCGGAATCGTTCCCGGCTATGATGAGATCGTCAACATACACAAGCACATTAATCTGGATCGCACCTTTGGTGAAGGTAAACAGAGAGTAGTCAGAGTAGGACTGGAGGAAGCCATAAGTCTTCAAGGAAGTCAATAACTTGGCGAACCAACAACGAGGGGCTTGCTTCAGACCATAGAGGGACTTATGAAGACGGCAAACCTTGTTGGTGTTTGGTGCCCCAAAGCCCGGAGGGAGTTTCATATAAACCTCTTCTGCTAAGTCGCCATGCAAGAAGGCATTGTGAACGTCCATCTGATGTAGCTCCCAATTCTTGGAAGCAGCAATAGCAAGAAAAGCCCGAACAGTGACCATTTTAGCCACAGGAGCAAAAGTTTCTGTGTAGTCGATGCCTTCTTTCTGATGATTGCCAAGGACAACTAGCCGAGATTTGAGCCGGTCAACTGCTCCGTCAGAATTATATTTGATCTTATAGACCCATTGACATCCTAGAGCCCGTTTGCCAGGAGGCAGAGAAACCATGGACCATGTGCCATTATCCTCCAAGGCACGAATTTCCTCTTGCATTGACTGTTTCCAGCCATCATGAGCCATGGCCTCGCGAAAGGAAGTCGGCTCTTTAGCCACTGTAAGAGCTGCAAGAAAGGTACGATATTTTGCAGAAAACCGATCACAGTTTATATAGTGAGCTATAGGATAGGGAGTACCTGAGGAGCCGATTGAAGACGGAGAGGCGGGGGATGGACTCGAAGAAGCAGTAGTAAGAGCCACAAAATCGCGAAGACGGACTGAGGGCATTTTCTGTCTCATACCCCTCCCTAGAGGATCGGGTCCGGATTCTTCAGAAGGAGCAGAAGGAGCAGTAGACTCAGTAGAAACCGAAGGAACAGTGGGAGCAACCTCTTCCTGCACATCGGATAAAGTAACGGGCTCGACTGTAGTAGCTTCAACAGAAGGAGCAACGGAGTCTTCTTCAATAGGAAAATCAATGCAACCAAAAGCTTCTTCCTCAGCAAGAACATCAACAGAATCCGGGACATGAGGAACAGTAGTAGAATCGCTGTAAGGAAACACAGTCTCAAAGAACTTCACATCACGAGAGACGAAAAATTTCTTGGTCTCGAGGTCATATAGCTTCCATCCCTTTTTACCAAGAGGGTACCCCACGAAGATGCATTTACGGCTACGACTAGCAAATTTGTCACCCCTAGCCTGCCGATTATGAGCATAACACATAGAACCAAAAACTCAGAGGTAATAAAAAAGGGGGTTTTCCAAACAAAATATCGTAGGGAGTTTTATTATTTAACAAGGGGGAAGGAGTTCGATTGATCAAATGAGCAGCGGTAAGGACCGCTTCGCCCCAAAAGTAAATGGGAAGGTGAGCCTGAAACCTCAAGGCTCTAGCTATGTTCAAAATATGACGGTGTTTACGTTCGACACGCCCATTTTGTTGGGGCGTGCCAACACACGATGTTTGAAAAAGAATGCCGGTGGAAAGAAAATAATCAAACAAGGAGTTGAACTCCAGGCTTACTTGTCGATTGAACAATTTTGATTTTTTGAGAAAACTGTCGATCCACCATTGCAACAAAGGCCATAAACATGCGAAAAACTTCCGTTTTATCAACTAATAAATAAATCCAAACAGCACGCGAATAATCATCTACCAAAGTCAAGAAATAACGAGCACCACAAGAGGAAACATGGGTGTAAGGACCCCACAAGTCACAATGAACTTTCTCAAAAACTCTAGTAGACTTATATTCACTAATAGGAAAGCTATCTCTAGAATGTTTAGCACGAAAACAAACGTCGCAAGGTTGATGAAGACTACCCGAAAGATGAGAGACCGGAGGAAGAAGTTTCACTACTTTTTCAGAAGGATGCCCCAAACGATTATGCCATAACTCGAGCAAAGCAGATGTATTGTTGACAGAGACATGACAAGCAGAAGGTGCACCCCCGAAGTAGTAGAGTCCATCCCGCCTAACACCCGTTCCAATCAGATTCCTCGACTGGTCCTGTATAGCACACAGAGAAGCATTAAAATGGACAGTGCAATGAACATCATCAGATAATTGAGAAACAGACAGAAGACTGTAGTTCAAGTTTGGTATATAGAGAACATGATGAATAACAAGGGTATCTGTTAGGCGAACAGAGACTGAAGTGATGTTAGGAAGTTTGATGGGGCAAGCTTGTATAGAGTATGAATCAAAGAGACAAGCAGCGTTTCCGGTCACATGATTGGACGCTCCCGTATCAATGATCCAAGAAGATGTATCATACGTACCGTGAAGGCGATTATCTGGAATACGAGTGTTACCAACTTGGCCGGCTAGAGCATTCCACTGTTCTGCAGTAAAAAGAGGTGAAGAAGTAGAGGGAGTAGATCCGGCGGAAGCCCTGACTTGGGCGGCACCAACTTGGGTGACAGAGTTGGTGCGCGCAGCTCCTCTGCCTCGACCTTGTTGAGGACGACCGCCACCACGAGCACTCGTTTGCATCGTCTCCCACCATTCTGGATAGCCAACAAGCTCAAAACAAGAGGTGAGCATCAGCTGATCTTTTTCTCGACAAATTTCTGTAAGAACATGTAAGGCGTGGATTTGTTGGGTTTGTCATGTACCATGCAGGGCCGCTAGTCTCCGAGGAAAAACCAGCGCATCCTGAGGTTCATCAAGTATTGGTTTGGCAAGTCGCACTCGTCACTCGGGCTACCAATTGATAAGCACGATCAAGAGTGGGCAAGGGATCCTCGAGACAAGAGGTTAGTACGAAGAGAGGCATAATATTCAGAATTTAAACCCATAAGAAATTCATGAAGCTTGCAGTCGCCCTTCGTGCCGCGTGTTTCGTCCGGCCAGGCAGCTTGTCGCAAAGAAGAACAATCTATAAGCGGCTCGTAATTGTGTAGTGATTCCCAGCAAACCGGTCAATTTACCGAAATATACAGCCTGTGGCATGGTCTTGGTATGCTCACATCGTGCTATCGACATCTTCAGTTGTTGAATGTGAGGTCCATCTACCAACGCATATCGAGATTTAAGAGAATCCCATAAACGCCTAGCATCCCTATACTTGGATAGCGTGCTCTTAACCTCGGGATTAATAGTATTCATGAGCCATGATACCAACATAGCATGAATGGTATTCCAATCTGACTCTGTGCAAGGAGGAACGACGGATGGAATAGATCCATCCAAGAAGCCGAATTTGCGTCTAGCTTCGAGAGCAGTCTGTATATCGCCAGCCCAATCATCGTAGTTATCGCCGTGAAAGCGAGTAGGAGTTATGAAATCACCAGGTCGATCTTGGGGACCTAGGTAGAAGGGAGAGTTGTATTCGATCTTCAAAACCGGAGGAGGTCGTCCGTCACCACCACCGGCCGGTGCTTGATCCGCCATTAACAAGAACCTGTGTATGAAGGCTCTGATACCATGTAGAGATTTAAATTGAGACAATAATTCTTGTGTGTTTATTCTTCTCACAAGGAGGCAATATAAATATGAGAATACAATTTCAGTCAAAAGGGAACACTAAGGAATTAGGAAACTAGAGAAATTAGGAAATAAGGTAAATTGGAAACACAATCCTAAGCAAACTGGAACAGAATTTCCGTCTGGGCATTGGGAGCGGGCGCTCCACCCTCCCTGGGAGCGGACGCTCCCCGATCACAGAGACTTGATACGCCAATTGGCCAAATGGGAGCAGGCGCTCCCCCATCATGGGAGCAAGCGCTCCCCACTGCCACAAAATGAGAGCTAATGAACCTAGATGTATATATATATATATATATATATATATATATATATATATATATATATATATATATATATTGTTAAAAATGATTAATGGGAGAAACTCTTTTTGGGAGAAACTCTTTTTTTTTTTTTGGATGGGTGAGACACTTTTTTTAGAACGAAATATAATTAATAATTTTTTTCCAAAAGTAATAATATATATATATATATATATATATATATATATATATATATATATATATATATATATATATATATATATATATATATTATTTGTAATTGGAATTCATATTTCATTTTTTGTGATTATACTTTTCAATGAAAACTTCAATCTAATTCCCATTCAAAAAAATCTTAGTGAGAAAATTTTTAATTGCATTTAATGATTATTTTCTAATATATTTATTATGTACAATAAAAATTTCATAGAATATTTATTTCAATTTTTATAAGTAACATATTAATAATTATATTGCATTTTAAAAAATGTGTTATCTCCGTCTCAAGAATTTGTGTATTTGTAAAGATGGTTAGTGTAAAAAATGTCCATTTTTACTTTCGATTGAATCTGGTGGAGAAACTAATGAAAGTTGAAATTGAAGGACACTTCTTCCATTAATCAATTTTAAACATAAAAACCACTCCCTCCGTTCTACTTTTACTTTTACTTTTACTTTTTGATATATAACTCAATCAACTTGATTTTGATCATAAATTTATAAAAACCTAAATATTCTTTTGCAATTCTAAAATTTGTGATTGATATTATTGTTAATGGTGAATCAATAACAATTTTTATAATTGATTAAAAATAAACAGGTCTTCATAAAATTAAGGTCAAAATTCAATTAAATTGACCGTAAAAATGAAAGTGGGACGAACTTTCTGTAACGAAGGAACCTCGTGATATTAATTTCCCTCGTGAAAACAAGAATGTGAAATTATCCGATTCGACGCGCGGACAACATCTCACGTCGGGAGGCCCGTTTTGCTACTTTTCGTTTCGTAGAATCGCCACGTCGTTTTGATTATGCCCAAATCATTAAGAAAAGGCATGTTTTTGTTTGTTTTGTTGTGTGATGAGATTTTGAGTTCGAAGGTCAGGTTACGCCTCGGGAAGAGATATTTTGAGTTCACCCGAGTTGCCTCGTATACACGAGTCTTTCGATACCCTTCTTTCTTTAAATGTTGTGTGTGTGTGTGTGTGCGCTTTTTAAATAAAATGCATTAAGTAAATAATTGAAAGACAATGCGGGAATATTAACAAATCGCTATCACCAACAGACCTCCATAGTGCAATGGAAGGTCTTGTGAGATCGTTTGGACGGTTTGGATCTGCGTGAATAGTAAATGTATACTACATTGTAAGCAGTAAAGTATTTAAAGACTGAATTTAGAGCAGTATTTAAATGTGCGGAAGGAGAGCTCACCAATGTTGGTTGGGTTCTATCTCCCTAGGATTTGTAGGAGGGGTGTGTTTGGTTGAGGGTGTTTAAATAGGAGAGATGTTTTGCCCTCACTAATGGCAAAATCTCTCCTAATTAACTCTCGGTATCACACTCGGGGTTTCTAAAGAGGAGAGAAATTATGCACTCACTCGGGCAAAACCTCCCCAATTAGCACTCGTTCACAGTCGTTTGGACTCGCGGGTTTGGACCGGTTTGAGTCGTTTAGGTGTTTGGAGTTTGGCTTGGGATGAATAGGGCTGGAGGGACGTCTGAAGGTCGATCGGGATGGATCGGGATCGGCTCATGATGGCTCGGGAGGCCTCGGGAAGGACCGAAAGAGTCCGGGACGGCTTAGAAAGGTGCCTGAAGGCTGAGGAAGATAGGAGAAGGTTTTGGTGTGAATGAAATGAGAGGGTGAGCCCTCTATTTATAGGCCTTAAAAAATTGTAAAGTGGTCCGTACGGACTCTTGTGCAATTACAAGTTTTTGGTTTTCCTGGATTTCAGGAAATATTGTGGACTTTGTGGAGATTTTGCAATGATGTTGGCGTGTTGACATAAGTGTCCGTACGGACACATCTTGCATTACACATGTGTCCGTACGTACATGTATGCAAGTTAATGTATTTTTGCCTTTTATGTTATTTCCTTCAAAGTCCTTGAATTCTCTTTTATCCCTGAAAGGTCCTTCATTGGTTTGGCTGGTCAGTCTGGACCTTTTAGGCATTACGGGTCTTCGAGATCACGACTGCGTGAATCCTCGATGTTTCCCGTATGCTCAGATGGAGAGCGGTTTGGATTGGGATACTTACAGAAGCCCCTCGGCGACGTCACTTATGAAGAAGTGGGGTCGTCGATAAAGATAAGGGTCCCGATCTGGATCGCTTGTCGGGAGAGAGAAGATGACCGTGTTGGTCGGATGGTTGGACCCTTTGGTAGGATTCCTACGTATCCTGAGTGGGAATCAAGCCTGATCGTAGTTCGTGTGTGAGGTGACCGTGTCGATCGGATGGCTGGACCCTTTGGTAGGATTCCTACGTATCCCGAGTGGGAATCAAGCCTGATCGTAGTTCGTGTGTGAGGTGACCGCTTGGGTCGGATGACTGAGGATGTGGTAGCGCCTCTGGCTGAGGTTAGGAGGACATGGTGGTGCCCTGAGAGGAAGTAGTGAGGACATGGTGGTGCCCTGAGATGAAGTAGTGAGGACGTGGTGGCGCCTCTGACTGAGTTTTTGTCGCGTATGAGGACGTGGTGGCGCCTATGACTAAGTTTTTGTCGCGTATGAGGACGTGGTGGCGCCTCTTGTAGACACCCCATTCTGAACCAATAATTACATGATTACACTACTCATCGTCTCTCTTTTGTGTTTTGATGAAATCATATTAGTTTTGTCATATTTCGTTAAGTTTCTAACTAACCTTGTTAGTTTTGGACCTAACTGACTAACAGAATAACTGAAGAGAACAGAATAGTCAATTGACTAGTTGTCCCGCGCGGGACATGCGTGTCTCGCTCGAGACATTTTCTCTGCAGAATGTTCAGAATCACTTCCCTTGTCGATTTCGACCTCTTTTCTTGATAAACTCTTATCCAATCCGGGTCTCTACTGATCTTAGAGTTCTGGAACCTTCCTTGGGAGGAATCCTAATCCACTTGAGTCTCTTAATCTTGGTGACCAAGTAAATCAACTCCTATAAATACTAAATGACTTTCAATATTTCGGAGGACAATCGACGGACACAATTTACTGGTTTCTCTCCTTGAAAGATTCCTGTAAATCGCACATAAACAAACATCCAAATTCGTCCATCAAGCTTGTTGATCGACGAACATCAAGGTTCAAGCCTAGAATCAAGGCGAAACTCTGTCCAAATCCTTTCTCGACCGAGAAGGAGGAGGAGACACTCAAACCACGTTCTCAAAAACACAAGGTAAATTCCTATACTTTCATATTCTCCTTCTCAATCCCTCTAATTGCTTTTAGAGTAGTGTAATCCTATCAAAAAGGGTTAGCCTAGAGTCCCTTCAATCCATGGAGGTGATCTCGAAGCATACAACCCGACATTCCTAATTAAGAAATTAATTAGGGCTTTCTTGTTCTTATTTAACTGTTATATTGTTTGATTGATAATCCTCCTTAAGCAAGACTGATCTTTGGATTGGGTGGATGCGGTGCTCCTTGACCTTCCAAATCCATCACTTAAGTCCCGAACCGAAATCTTTCAAAAAGGTTTTTCTTATTGTTTTTCTAAATAAATGATAAGTGGCGACTCTGTGTTCATTAAAATCGCATCGCTACACCTCTGACTGAGTTTTTGTCGCGTATAAGGACGTGGTGACGCTTCTGATTGAGTTTTTGTCACTTATGAGGACATGGTGGCGCCTCTGACTGAGATTGTGAGGACGTGGTGGCGTTCTGGCTGAGATTTGTCGTGTATGAGGACGTGGTGGCGTCTTGGGATGAAACAGTGAGGACGTGGTGGCGTCCTGGGATGAAATAGTGAAGACGTGGTGGCATCTTGGAATGAAATAGTGAGGACGTGGTGGTGTCATGGGATGAAATAGTTAGGACGTGGTGGTGTCCTGGGATGAAGTAGTGTGGACGTCGTCAAAGAGGCTGAGGGGCCATAGAGAGGAGGTTGGATCTTCAAAGAAATTCCTCTCCCTACACACCTTCTACAATCAATCCGGATGAATTGCATCCGGGTGCGGGGGTACACAATGCGAGGGGGGAAAGTGAAAGTGGAGGTAAGAAATCAAATTTTGTCTTTGATTCTTATTCGAATGATGTATGCTAGAACTAGGGTTTTTGTTCTTGTGAATTTGGGGCTTTTGTTGTTGCCATGCTTATTTTACGAAATTGATATTGATTTGTTGAAATTGGATGTATATGGATTGTGGGTATGTGATTTTTGTCCAAAAATATGAAATTTAGCTCTTATTTGTGAAAATAAAATGTCTCTCTTTGAAATACATGCTTTGGTGACTTGTACCTTGATGGTGTTTTATATGTACATGGTTTTTTATTGAAAAATTGCCATGTAGGAACGGACTTTTTGTGGAGAAATTATGTGAAATGTGCCGTATTTTGTGACGGACTTTTGTTGTAAATGTGTCGTGTAGGGACGGGCTTTGTACGAAATGTGCCCTGTTTTTTGGACGGACTTTTGTGTTTGTAAATGTGTGCCGTGTTGGTACGGTTTTTTGTGAAAACTTGCCGTGTTTTGTGACGGACTTTTTGCTGATGTGTGTCGTGTTTTGTGACGGTCCCTTTGAAAATGTGTCGTGTACGGACGGACCCTTTGTGAAAAATTGTCGTGTTTGTGCGGTCTTTTTGTGGTGTGTGTCGTGTTTTGTGACGGTCTTTTTATGAAAAAATGTCATGTTGGGACGGACTTTGTTGATGTGTGTCGTGTTTTGTGACGGTCCCTTTGTTGAAAATGTGTCGTGTAGGTACGGGCTTTGTGTGAAATGTGTCGTGTTTGTACGGTCTTTTGTGGTGTGTGTCGTGTTTTGTGATGGACTTTTTATGAAAAATTTTCGTGTTGGGATGGATTTTTGTGTTTGTAAATGATATGTGTCATCATTTTTGTTTTTTTGTAGAGTGTATATTTGTTAAGTATCGTTATTGACGTACCTTTGATGTGTTTACCTGCAGGAGGAGGTGCCTTCGTCTGAGAAGGCGAAAATGATGAAATCACTGGGGTCCCTTGAGGCCGTGGTCGAGGTATGGAGGAGCATGCCCGATATCTCCTGGGAGGGGAGACCTAGTCCACGGAGGCTAGTTATTGATTCCGGGCTAAACGTGTTTGTTGAGAACCTGGCTGGGCTGGCGAAGACCCAGAAGAACTAGGGCGTTTTTCTGGCCTTGTCCGAGTATTGGTGGGATATCACGCACACCTTCCACTTCAGCTGGAGGGAGACGAAGATGACTCCCACGAATTTTGCCGCTATCATCGGGCTGTCCTTCAAGGGGAAGTCGGTGAGATGGAGCGATCGAATGACTGAGGAGCATCTGATCGAGCTGTTGGGATTTGTTCCTTCGCCTCGTAAGGGTTTGGGCATGCTATATCACGATGTGGAGGCGCGGATCACGGCCAACATCGGGGAGTACCGGCGAGGTCCGGGGGTAGTGTCGGTGGAGCAGCTGGCACGCTCATTTTTATGGTTTGCTCTTTCCGAGACTTTGTTCTCGAATCACTCTACCACCGCTGTTCTCCCTCTGCTTGAGAGTTTGGTGGATTTAGAGAGGGTATGTGATATTTCCTGGGGAGAGGCGGGCCTGACCGAGCTCTACTTCGCCTTGGATAAGTTCAGCCGGGGCATGATTAATTCCCTGGGGTGTTTTGACTTCGCCTTGAAGATATGAGTTTACTGCTTTTGTAGCTTTGTAATGTCATTGTTCCTACTGCGGATAATCCTGCTGACATGTTCACGAATTCCGTTCCGACTAGCAAGTTCATACATTGTTTGGATTTGTTGAATGTTCGCAGCTATTAGATAGCATCTGAGGCAGATGGGAGTTCTATTTATGTTTCGGAGGTTAGATGTCAAGGTGGAGATTTGTTGGGTTTGGTGTCATCTAAGTTGGGGACGCCTAAATTAGGGGATTAAAACAACGAAATTCGAAATTCCTAACAACAACCAAGGGAGCGATCGTGCCAAAGTGGGGCGCGCGATCGCGCTGAGTTACTGGAAAAAATGGGGTGATCGCGCCAATTCAAGGGGGATCGCGCGGTGCTGCTTTATGAGATGGGGCGATCGCGCCCTATGGCAGTTTTGGCCTGATTCAGCGGCAAATTCAGATTTAGGGTTAAAACCATGCATGGTTAGGAGTAGGGCCTATAAATACAGCCTACCCCCAACCACGTATGTTTAGTTCCTTTGCTCGTCTGTTTCTCTAGATTTAGGGTTTGTACAGACAAGAATTCCTTGCAAGGATTCGTGCACTAGATTAGAGATTGTAATCGGTCGATTTTCAGAAGATAATAATATTCTCTCCCTCTGCCCCCGTGGACGTAACCAAATTGGTGAACCACGTATATTCTTGCGTTGTTGTGTGATTGTTGCTTGCTTTTAGCTTTTATTTTACATAGATTTTGTTCTAACATAGTCAGATGCACCTTGACCATTAGAGAAAAGAGAGGAGACTTGATTAGGAGCAGACGGATGACTGTAGAGTACGTAATTTCCTCTATCTGGGCATTGCGGTGCGGTATGATCCGGCTTAAAACAGAATTGGCAAGCCGAATGACTCACGTGGTGGAATGGATTTGGTGGATGATAAGGAGTAGGCTGTCGGCCAGTAGGAGGTGGATGGTGTTGAGTGGTCTGACCGTGAGGACTATGATGGTAAGGTGATGGCAAGGAGTATTGGGTGTAGGCAATATGCCTCTACCAGACCGGCTATAGCCTCTTTTGCCTTTATTTGCATTGCCATTAGAATTACCTCTGCCCTCTTTGTTTCGATTTTTGCCACGACCAGGTACCGGATTTGGGCTACCACCAGAAAGGTTATAGGAAGGCGGATGGGAGGAAGCCTTCGTCCAATGTACTCCTTGGGATATGATCCGTTAAACTAATACAAAGTTTTGTGCATTTGGTATCCAGGGCCGCCTCTGGACAAGAGCATGGTGAGCAATTGAACAGGGCCCCCAAATGTGAAGGGGCCCAATTTTTTTTTTTTTTCCTTAGTAGTAATACTAACAGGCGGCTCTCTTCTCTCTCCCCACATCGTCAAATTCAGTGCGGCAGCAGTGGGCCTCCTCCGATCGCCTCCTCCGATCTCATCAAATTCTCTCTCAACTCCTCACATTCAAACCTAAAATTCTTCAATTCATCCTTAGCCCCATCCCTCTCCGTCTTACATTTCTTCAATTCATCCTCAATCGAGACCTTCTCCGACACCAATTGAATGACGCTGCTTGTTCTCCGAGTCCGACACCAATTGACGCTTTCCATTTGCTTGTTTGTTCTCCGAGGCACCACCGATTGTTTGTCACGCCGCTTGTTCTTCAATTCATCCTTAGCGGCTTAGCCCCATCAGGACCCTCTCCGTCTTACATTAACTCGGATCTACGAAATTAAGGTTAATTCGCTCCTTAACTTACTTAATTTTATTTTGTTAGTTTTTTCATATATTTAGCCATGGTTAAAAAATGTGAATCTGGATATCAAAAACTTAAAAAAAGAAAAAGAATAGAAAAGTTAACTCAATCTCAAAAAGGAGCACTTGATAAATTTATTTCTAAAGAATCAAATAGTTTTTCGGAAAATGAAAATCAAGATGTCGATACTAATGTTAATGAAAATCAAAATGTCGTTGGTGATAATGATGCTAATGTTGATAATTTTGTTAATGTTGATGGTGATGTTTGTGAGAATATTTCTGTTGAGGATGATAATGTTGGTGATGATAATGTTGATCATGTTGAGAAATTAGATAATTGTAGAAGTGAACTTCAATATTAAAAAAAGGGCCCATTTTCTTTGTTTGCACCGGGGCCTCAAAATCTTAGGGGCGGCCCTGTTGGTATCGTCATGAATTTTGTAAGTGCACGGTCTTTACCATAGGGAAAAGCAAAGAATGGAGGGAATCCTTAGGGGCGTTTGGTTGGGGTAATTTGGTCATTCCATTCCATGAGGGAATTGGAATGGTCAATTCCATTAACCATTTTCTTTGGTGTGTTTGTTTTACAATTTTTATGGCAATGAAATGATGAATTTCATCAAATGAAGGAATTGGCCATTCCTTCCAAATATGGAAGGAATGGTCAATTCCTTAGGAAATGGAAAAAAAAAATTTTTTTGATCAAAATACCCCCACCCCTGCCTACCCCCCCCCCCAATTCAGCCCCCACCCTGTTGTGAAATTGGTGCTCTCCCGTTGCAATCAAGACAAAGAAACCAACTCACCCACACGTACAAGAAAGAAACAATCACACACAAGAACACAAGAGTTGTTTACCCGGTTCATTCACCAACTCGTGAACTACGTCCGGAGGCAATTGCCAAGCCAATATGTTATTAGTCTCTCTCTAATATGTTGCTACAATATATTCTAGGCCGGATTTTATGTTTATATAGTTACAAGGAAACCCTAAATCTATTTTAAGAAGAATTCTAATCAACTAAGGAAACAAATCAGACCCAGAATCTCGGCCATGCTTGAGGCGCCCGCCCCAAGCCCTCCATGCGCCCGCCTCGCAAAGGAAAGACCTCGGCCACAGCCTCGGCCCTTGAGGCGCCCGCCTCGGCCAGATGAGGCGCCCGCCTGGCGCTGCTCAGTCACCTTCTCCGGTTTGAACTCCTTTTTGACCTCAACAAATCCCTCCGACTTAGTCCCCCTTTTTCCTTGTATGTTTAGGATCCAAATCCCAACAATCTCCCACCGGAGACTAAACTAACAAACATAGAATCACCCATCAACTCCCACCACGGAGTAATGACCTTCGAACACATTTCCCCCTCATCCATATTGGCTTGACACTACCTCTCCTCTCCTCAATTACTAAGGCGAGTTGAAACCAAGCGACGTTTCAACCTCTCCGTGTTAGATCGTTCTTGCCTCCCCAAATCAGCTTCTACCTTGATTTCTCCCCGCAAGTCTAACTTCGCCTTCTCCCTCCAGACCCACCTTCCTCGCAATGCCTCCCCTTGAAACTTGGACACACCTTGTTTCTTGCATCGACTGTTCTTGGTCTGAAACCGCTCTCTGTTAGGGCCCTTGGACTTCCACACCACGTTGATCAACTTTGAGTCCTCCCCAACATACCGTTTCTTGATGGCTCCCCTTTTCACACCAACAGCCGGTTCTTAAGCCTCTTGCTCCCAGGAACGAACATCGACATTGTAGGTAGAATCTGACAAACATCTTCCCCTTAACCCCACGAGCCAACACCTTAGCCCCTTTTGTGACTTCCCAGAGACCCACCAATGAAAGAAACACCGTATCCTTCACTGTCAAGTTGTCCCACGTAAATCACCCTCCTCCTCAAATCCGAACATGCATCACGTCGTGTAGTTGTAAAACAAACCTCATTAGGTGTCTTCATCATTACATCCCCTTACCTTTGATCTTTAATGGTTGACCATCACCAAGATAGAGAACCCCAAAATTTCCGGTTTTGTAACGCCTCATTGATTCCGCATCCCCACTAGCATGACAAGAAGCTCCGTAATCCAACACCCAATCTTCACCCGATTGCTCCTCCCCTAGGATTAATACATCACCACCATCATCCACTACGTGCGCACCACCACCTTTTTCCCGGACGGTCATAACCGATGTGCCCCAATTCACCACAATTGTAGCAACGACCTTTTTCCCCAGGTCCACCCCTTTTTCTCTCCACCCTAAGTGCGGCCCCATCTACGGACGATTCTCCCTTTTCTCTTTCCTTCGCAACTCCTCTTGAAGGATGAGATCTCTAACCTCCGTATACACCAATGTCTTGTTTTTCGACGTCTAATCGTTGTGACGAGTAACCTCCCAACTATCAGGCAATGACTTTAGTAGAAAACAAGCTAGCACTTCATCGGGAGAAAGTAATATCAACACTTTTCAATTGGTCCACCATACCTTTGAAATTGCCGATATGACTTGCCGCCGTCCGCCCTCTCGACATCTTCGCATTCGCAAACCTCTTTATCAAATGCACCTTATTGATATTCGACGGCTTCTCATACATGTCCGACAGCGTTTGTAGCAACTCCACCGTTGTCTTGGCCTCCATAGCGTTCCGTGCAACGTCGTCGGTTAGGGCACTCCTTACCGCTCCTAACGCCTTCCGATCCAACGTCTCCCAATCCCCTTGTGACATGTCTTCGGGCTTCGCCTTCAAGGGTCCATGAAGATCCTTACAATAAAGGTAGTCTTCAATCCTTGTCTTCCAAAACGTGAAATTCACACCGTTGAATTTCTCGATCGAGTTCTTCATCTTGACTGCTTCACCAAAATCCCCAAGAACGCGATTCAAAATTAATCAACTAATGAAAGAATTTTGAATCCACCAAACCAAAGCTCTGATACCAGTTGTTGTGAAATTGGTGCTCTCCCGTTGCAATCAAGACAAAGAAACCAACACACCCACACGTACAAGAAAGAAACAATCACACACAAGAACACAAGAGTTGTTTACCCGGTTCATTCACCAACTCGTGAACTACGTCCGGAGGCAATTGCCAAGCCAATATGTTATTAGTCTCTCTCTAATATGTTGCTACAATATATTCTAGGCCGGATTTTATGTTTATATAGTTACAAGGAAACCCTAAATCTATTTTAAGAAGAATTCTAATCAACTAAGGAAACAAATCAGACCCAGAATCTCGGCCATGCTTGAGGCGCCCGCCCCAAGCCCTCCATGCGCCCGCCTCGCAAAGGAAAGACCTCGGCCACAGCCTCGGCCTCGAGGCGCCGCCTCTCGGCCGGATGAGGGCGCCTTTGTGGCCGCTTTCAGTCACCTTCTCCGGTTTGAACTCCTTTTTGACCTCAACAAATCCCTCCGACTTAGTCCCCCTTTTTCCTTGTATGTTTAGGATCCAAATCCCAACACACCCCACCCCCCCCCCCATCCAGCCCCCACTCCCCCCACCCCCCCCAGCCCTCACTCCCCCACCCACCCCACCACCCCCTCCACACGAATTTTTTTTTTTTTGCATACCCCCTGCCCTACCCCTCCACCCCCTACCCCCCACCCCCCACTCCACCCCCTCCCCACGAAAAAAAAATTTTAAAAACCCGCCTACCTTCCCCCATCCACCCCCCCCCCACCCCCACGAAAAAAAAAAAATTAAAAAGACCCCCGCCTACCCCCCCCCATCCGGCCTTCCGCCTACCCCACCCCACCCCACCCCCCCCCACGAAAAAAATTATTTTTTTACTCATTTTGCATACTCCCTACCTAACCCCCTCCCCCACCCCCCCACGAAAAAAATTATTTTTTTACTCATTTTGCATACCCCCTACCTAACCCCCCACCCCCACCCCCACGAAAAAAATATATTTTTACTCATTTTGCATACCCCTACCTACCCCACCCACCCCCTCACCCCCCACCCAAAAATATTTTTTTTTAAAAAAGGGTAAATTGGTTATTTTATATGTTTTCATTCCATTCCTATAATTTGTATTTTCAAACCAAACATGATTTGCCAAGGAATTGAATGACAATTTCATTTCATTCTGTGCCAACTAAACGGAGGGTTTGACCAGTTTTTTTCCATTCTAATTCCTTCATGAATTTCATTCCATTGACCATTCCATTCCTTCACTTTTTTTTTCACCGAACCAAACGCCCCTTAAGCTTAAATTGTGCATTGTTCCCCCAAAGATGCTAGTGGAGTTGTGTATCGTGATATTTTGTATAATGATGGAGTTCTTCATTGGTTAACTGATAAGCCTTATCATGGAAAAAATCATGGATTGGTATTATTTGATGTTAGGGAAGAAAAGTTTAGGGTTATTGTTGTTCCATTTCTATCGAAATTTCTCCCGATATTACGAGTAGGAGGTTGTGTAATTGTGCATGACAATTATTTTGGTTCAAGTTTAGAAGATTACCATAACGACAGATTGCTCTTGATTCTATCAAGGGAGAGATTTCACAAATTATGTGGTATTTTTATCCTATAAATGGAGCGATTTCACAGTCCGTAGTATGTGGAAGACATCTATCCGTTGAGGCAAAACTAAGAGGTATTACTATTTCTTCATTGTTCTTTCATCCATAACCGAAATCTTGACTTCCTGTGTACCAAAATTTCTTTAAAAGTGCTAACAATACTAGGCATTGCGGCATAATTTGGTAAGGCGGGCTTTTAATTGAGACCATCTACTCTTAGATAAAGTGTAGTGAGGCAGACCTCTCGTTCCATTGTTAGATCGATGGTCTTCTTGTTTTCTATCTTAGGCAGGCTAAGACCGATCTCAGTATCGGTGTTTTTTTATGGATTTCTTAAGCAGTAGTGAGACGTCGACGTTGGTACGGAGTTGCGTTCCTCCCGGAAATGAGAGGGAAGGTCGATTTGACTTCGATTACCACTAGTTCAGCGACTACCATTTCCAATATCCATTTATTTGGATGTGGTCGTCACTTCTAAATCTCGTGGAAGAAACAGGTTACTGTAGCCCAAAGTCTTGTGACTGTGATATGGGCTAATTATCAAGACGATTTTCGGAGCCAATTCCCTAAGGAAGGAAGGGCGGCTTCTTCTTCTATTCCCAGTTCGGTCTTTAAGGTTCTTTGGGAGATCATTCCCGAACTTGCAAAGAGAGAGAGAGAGATGATTCACCACTTGAGGGACACGCCGCCTGATTTATCACCAATATCAGGAAGACTTTCGACACAAGGCACACACAGTGCTCCATTCGCGAGGTCACACCACTAGAGGAAATCCAACATATCTTCCAAACACGGTCCACTGCGTCACGCCCATCCACCAACCACTGCTCTGATACCAGTTGTTGGGACCGCGACCATCCCACCACTCCACATTAGTATGATATTGTCCGCTTTGGGCCCAGCCCACACGGATTTGCTCTTGGGTCAACTCCCAAAAGGCCTCATTCTAATGGAGTGGGTGGACACCTTTATATATTAGGCAATTATTCTTTCAATTGCTGATGTGGGACTTGGGTTGATACCCCAACAAGAGAGACGCTGAATGAGTAATTCAGAAAGTTCATGTAGATATCCCGGTCAATGCATTAGTTTTCCTAGATATCCCATTAATTTTTTGGGTTTCACTAGTTTTACAAGCATACGTATGTTTTCACCTTGGATCAGTGTTCTAAAAAGATCCCGCCTAAGGGCGCTAGGCCCCTCTCCAACGCCTAGTTCTAAGCCCCGCCTAGGTCTCGACTAATCCCGACTAGTCCCTGCCTAGGCGCTAGGCCTGGCTCCGCCGCCTAGGCGCTAGCATCCGCCTAACGCTTTTTAGAACCTTGCCTTGGATGCATGGTAGGGGCTTGTTTCAAGTTGTTCTCTTACTATATTGTTGCCTTGGATGCATGGTAGGGGCTTGTTTCAAGTTGTTCTCTTACTATATTGCTTAACTTATTGTGGCCGAATGAAATCCTCTGTTGTTGTGACAGTGTAATATTTTACGGGTGCTTCTTCAAATAGAGCTTGCATATCTAATTAACGCAGTCGGATTACATAGCAGCTAAAGTATTGGGTCGGAAACGAAGACTAGAGAATCTAGAGCTACAAGGGTATTAAGTAAAATACCATACTCATTCTATTCCGGCCTTCTTTTTCATGGCCGCTATGAAATCATCTCTTTCCTGTGTTGTCATTCCTTCTGCTGAACAATCCCCAACGCCCCATTCCGCCCCTCGTATGCAGTACTTGTCTAATATTGCTTGTTTATTCCTGCAGTTTTCTCAAAATCGTTCTCAAGAAAATTTAACATTGAAAAAATAGTGTGGGAAGAAAAAGAATTACTTCTCTTTATTCAGCTTGGACTTTTCAAGCAGCTCCTTTAGTATGGGAGACTCTTGGAATCTTTTATCATTTTCTTCATAAAATTTCTGGTTCTTTTCTGCAAAAGGAAATGACTAAGAGACCATTCTATTTAGTTCTGAATTTGAGCTTGAATTGATTTTTGTAGTAAAATTACGCTAAAACGGAGTATTATTATATCTAGAAAGTCGCGAGACAAAAAAAAAAAAGTGCGACAGTTATTATGTGGCTGAGTGACTAACTGTTAGTACCCGACCTGAAAATACCCCTGATAGGCATTAAGGAACCTCTGAGGAACTCTCAGTCATTTATGAGTTTCAATAGGCTCAAGTAATATTTCCCCGAAAGCCCCTATTTGTAGTTTTAGAATCCCGATAGACCAAATGTCAGCTAAAACTTCTGAAGGCCATAACTTTCTCATACGAACTCCGTTTTGGGCCCACCGCATATCAAATCGAACGCGAGAACAAGATCTACGCAAAGGTTTATTCGACCCTTCTCAAAAAAGTTCGATCGACCCTTATTAGAAAGGTTCGATCGACCCTTCTCAAAAGTGCCGATCGACCCTTTTCAAAAGTGCCGATCGACCCTTCTTTTAAAGTGCCGATCGACCCTTTTCAAAAGTGCCGATCGACCCTTCTTTTAAAGTGCCGATCGACCCTTTTCAAAAGTGCCGATCGACCCTTCTCAAAAGTGCCGATCGACCCTTTCAGTTTTCCCACATCACTTTCGTAACCGTTCCTCCCCAATTCCTTTCACTATATAAACCCCACTCCGCCTCACACTTTAAACACAGAATCATTCTACGGAAAACTCAAGACAAAACTTGAGATTTCCTCCATAGAAAACTTGAGACTAAACTCGAGTTTTCTAAGTCTAAATATTTTATCAAGAACGTTCTTCGAATCTTCATAGGTTCGATCCAAAAGCCTTGCCATCATTAGGTAAGTCTTCTGTTTATTTTTTCTGTCTTTATTATTATTGTCTTTATTATTATGCTAGATTTATTGTTTGCATGCTTAGTATATTTTAATTACTTTATTTCTTGCTTATGTCATATATGCTAGATTTAGGGCTGTTTTAATATATTTAAATATGCTATAGCCGAGGATGATCTAAGGTTTCGCCCAAAGAAACCCAATGGATCTAGGAACTATTTCTTTCCTTCCACCTTAGTTATAATTATCCCATGATCAACAATCCCCCAAGGATGAATGTTGATTAGTGCACCTTTCGAGGGCCTAACTCAAAGGTTCTAGGGTGTGATCATCAATAAATTCTTTCTCTCCCCTCCTCCTTATGCATGATCCCGTTTCTTCTATCTATTCCTGTAAACACCGCACACAACCAACACCCCATATGCTAGAAAGACCGATCCGTCGGGCAATAGGAGTGATAGCGTTTCTTCTTACATTGTAACTTGACCCCGAACCCAATTACATGTTTAGCCTTTTTTCAAAGCTTTGGGCTATATCAAAGTGGCGTGGCGACTCTCAAAATTAAACTAATATTTTAATATGGTTTAAATCGAGTGTCACTAAATGAATATCCTATTTCGATCCGACTTTATATAATTAATTATTTTAAACCTCCGAATGCGCGTTGCATCGGGACGGGGTATTCACAGTGGCGACTCTGTTGAGGAATTTGTTTTGAAATTTTTCAAACTAAGTGGGTCAGACTTTCGTTTTCTTGTATGGTGTTGTATTTTACTTCCTTTTTCTTTTTCTCCTAATCTTAACTGCTGCATTGCATGCATGCATCTCATAAAAAAATCTTTCTCTTTTTTCCTTAAAAAGAATTAGACTTTACCTCACACTACCACTAGAGTCAGGTGTCACCTTTGCACGGTACACCCTTTAACCCATCGGAGAAGCCAAAGTGCGGGAAGCGTGGTGATCATGTTGCCTCCCTTCCGAGTCTCACTTGGCCATCCACTCATCGGTGCGCTTCGGGTGCACGGTGGGAGCTGAAATCTAACCCTTGTGTCACCCACTTTGCTAAGAATACACTCCTTGTGACCAGGTTGGTTTGACTAGCTTTTCATGTAGACAATTAATAAGGTCTTTATGTTGAGTCACTACGAATCGGTGATAAGTCAAAATCTATAGAGAGAAAAGAGCACAAAAATTTGATTTCCTTTTAAAGGATGTGCCATGTAAGGTCGAGTGCTTGTTAAAAGATCTTGTCTTATCATAGGTCGTAGTACTTCCCATAAATATCATCTTAAATGTCTATATGAGACGGTTAGTCGTTAGGATCCACCACTTTAGGACCTTTAGTTAGTTGCGAAAAAGGGGTATCCCTTCCAACCAAGAGTAGGTTCTATAAAATAGAGGGCTTTTTGTAAATAAAGTGCTTAACTATCCCTCATTTCTAGGACCCTCTGAGGTCCGCTCCTCATTTCTAGGACCCTTCGAGGTCCGCTCCTCATTTCTAGGACCCTCCGAGGTCCGCTCCTCATTTCTAGGACCCTCAGGGTCCGCTCCTCATTTCTAGGACCCTCCGAGGTCCGCTCCTCATTTCTAGGACCCTCCGAGGTCCGCTCCTCATTTCTAGGACCCGTCGAGGTCCGCTCCTCATTTCTAGGACCCTCCGAGGTCCACTCCTTATTTCTAGGACCCTCAGAGGTCCACTCCTCATTTCTAGGACCCTCAGGGTCCACTCCCCATATCTAGGACCCTCGAGGTCAGCTCCTCATTCTAGGACCCAGGTCCGCTCTCCATATCTAGGACCCTCAGGGTCCGCTCTTTACTTCTTGGACCCTTGAGGTCCACACCTCTCTTGCGGACCGCTCTAGGATCGGTCTCTCTATCTTGGACCGTTGAGGTCCACTCTTTGACCCTTCGTGGTGCTCTTCCTATACTATGTCCACTCTCCCGATCTTGGACCATTCAAGGTCCACTTCTCATATCTTGGACCGTTCGGGTCCACTCCTCATATCTTGGGCCGTTCGAGGTCCGCTCCTCTTCTCTTGGACCCTTGAGGTTCGCTCCTCTTCTCTTGGACCCTTTAAGGTCCACTCCTCTTCTCTTGGACCCTTTAAGGTCCACTCCTCTTCTCTTGGACCCTTCAAGGTCCACACTCCTCATATCTTGGACCGTTCGAGGTCCGCTCTTCATTTCTTGGACCCTTGAGGTCCACTCCTCAATTTAGGACCCTTCGAGGTCCACTCTCTCTATCTAGGACCATTAAAGGTCCACCTTTCCACCTGATACTCTTCGAGGTCCACCCCTCGTCTCTTGGACTATCCATGGTCCATTCCTCTACCTTTGACCACCCACGGTCTACATCCTTCAAGTTAGGACCCTTCAAAGTTCTACCTCTTATCTCTTGAACCATCATGAGTTTGCTCCCTTAACCTTAAAACCATCCATAGTTTAGATCCTTTATCTCTAGCACCCTTCAGCCAAAGACCCACCTAGATCAAACCTCTCTCGACCCATATAGATCAAACCACCATCTAGGGCCTACCTAAGCCAACTTACCAAGTCCGATTAGCTCGTCTAGATCACCCTCACTTATATTTGACCAAGGATCGAGTCATCTTCCTCTCCTTTTTTCACCAAACGGACTCTTTTACATTCATCCTCTCTCTTTCTCTAAACTTAACCCTGGTTGTATCATCAATCGGGGCCCCCTCGAACTACGGTGACCTGAGACTCATACCTTAAATGGTAAGGGTTACGTAGGCAACTTCAGCCCGGTCAAACTCTCAAATTGTGGAGATCAACTATTTTCTCGGAGATGCCTTAAGATTAATTATGAATCTAATTCAACTCATTGGTTTGACTCTGCCGTATGTTCTTATTGAATTCTACATCATGTCTATGGAGAAAAGCATTGAAGCCCTCAAAGAAGTCTCAAACATGAGGTTGGGAGTGATCAACCTCCTCAAAGACATGCATGAAATTGAGCAGCATCATTTGTCCTACATCCAAGAATGCTTGAGAAGAGTTCCTCCTCTGTTCAATTCCGGGGTCCACTATCATCCACATGCTTATGGTCCCACTTATGGTCCAACACATCAGAATGTCTCATTCGGGATGCTGCTTTGTGGCCACCAACCAACGAAAGGCACCAATACAGAAGGAGATCAACAAGGAACATTTTGATGACTTAGGAATGCACAGTGGGTGAGTTCTTCGACATTTTGGTGGAAAAGAGTTTGATCAAGCCGCTCGAGAATTACAAGCCTATTAACCGAGATCTAACTTGGATACATCCAAGTTTTGCAGATACCACAAGTACGTTGGGCATACCACTGACAACTGTAAGCAGCTACAACGCTTGATTCAAAATTTGATCAACCAAGGCCTCATTGATGAAGAAGCCCTCGTACTTCAAGGAAGGATTTAGATTCATTCAGTCTTGTAGGTTCTAGTGTGTCTTTCTTACTTCCACTTTGGGCATTGGTTTGTAATGTCCACCTTTGAACTAGTTACTTCGATAATAAAAGAGTCTTTCTTCCTTTTCTCTCTAGACTTGAGACATAATCTCGCATTACTTTCAAGAAGAATTGTTTTATTTATAATTATCACTTGATTGCTAATCTCACTAATTAACCCACCGGCTAATAAAGTAAATAATGAATGAATGCTTTGATTGGAGTAAACAACTCACCGTTCCTTCTTCATATACACCATCCCTATACACCCCTCTCTCATACACTCTCTCCATACTCCACCATATACTTTTCACACACTCCTTGTACATACCCGTTATACCGTCTCAAACATACACTTCCCCAAATACACTCTCCCCCACTTAAACATCTTTTTCATATGATCAAGATAAGCAAAGGCCGTTGTTGCTCATCATCAGAAAATAGCTGCTCACGCCACTGCAATGTAAAGAAGATGCAAGGAGTTGTTCTTATCCTTCACAAGTGCTACATGAATATCAACTTGGGGCTCACCAACCCCCAAATCTCGCGTCTCCTCTGATTTTCCATTTGATCGATAAGCTTTCATTGAATATGCTCACATATCTTTCTCATGGTCCGAATACATTCTGCCTTACTTAATAAGTCGGTTAAATGAGTTTGCATTTATTTTAAATACTCTTTTGAGAATGCTATCCAGTAGCAATTGAAGCTTAAACCTCTCACCATAGGAAGCCATAACCTTATCCTCACTAAATAATACCCTTTCATTTCAAGATCGACAAGTTTTGAGACCCTAAGGAAGAAGCCCATACTAGGGGCTTCCTCGACTCACAAAGGAAGTAATCACCCCCAAGCTCAAGAAAGGCGGAATGCAAAAGAAACTCATACAAGGGACTCCCTCGAAGGGACCACCTCCAAACCCAAGAGGAAAAAGGTAAAACCATCCTAAGGCATACACTAGGGGCTATCGCGAGCAAACAAATCCGAAGGCGTTTCGCGATAAGAGGGTGTTTAAAAAAAAAAAAAAAAAAAAAAAAAAAACTTCATCATCCCGAAGTGAACCTCCCATCTCAAAGGTTGTGAAAACGAGACATCGAGTGAAGGTCCTATCGTGATCAAGTTACCTGCTGAAATCACAACAAACTCGCGAGAAGAAGCAACAAAAAATTCCCTCTTGGACAAATCCCGTAAACCAATTCCAAAGTCCATCCTCTCACTTTTAGAGGATTCCATCACCACCCTTGACCTTATCAAAATCAAAGTTAACCTCGCTCTTAGAGGTTACGAAGAAGCGGCAAACAAAGAAAATCCCTTCGCCTTAGAAATTCCAAACACGTCCCTCGAGCCCGACCTCTCGTGAATGGCCCGGTAGGCCTCTCACTTTAAGAGGTCATGTTAAGCATCATCCAATGGTCGATCGCAACCCAAAGACCGGCTACAACCGCTCTGGGATGGCATTCTCAAAAGATTATTTAAAAGAAATGCGTATTCAGATTTTTGAGTCACTTGTTATCCTACGTGAGCATATTACATATTCTCTCAAGAGTTTGGGAACTCGTCCTATTCTTGAAATTCGTTTATTCGACTCCTCAAACCGTCTGCAAAAGAAAGTCTCGGCTGGGGCTTCGCATCAGGTGCCTCTCGGCGGCACTCCGGTAAAAGCAGGAGACACGCGCCGGGGACTACTCCCTCGGCTTGCGAGAACAAAGGAACAAAGAATCTTCGCTTGAAGGAATGAAAAAATCTTTGGGTTATAATCGGTCAATTCCACCTTTTCTTCCACCCCAATCTTTTTCTATTTTTCATTCTTTCCCATGAAGGAGATCAATGCAACGGCGGCCCGCACCACAATTACCACCGAACGGAAGCGGCAAGCAACAGCGGAACATCCTTCTCCTTCTAAAGACAAGCCGATTTCACCTTGAAATCAAAACATTCATTTGTTTACCTATATAATTGGAATTTGATAAACCAATCGGTGAGGTCCATTCACGAGCAAGCAAGATATAATTACGAATAAAATAATTTTTCAAATGTCTCGACAAGTCTTCTTTTTCTACATCATAGGAAAATAGAGCCAAACCTTTGTCTTTACTGTGCGGGGGCTTCCATACACTTTTCCACACCTTGTGATGCTTATACTCTCCCAAAAGAGTCAAACCCAAAAGCGAAAGTGTCATACACGAACTCGGGATCCATTCCACCTTCGAAAAAATGCGCCCTGCACATATACATTTACGAGTCTTGTCCGGCAGGCGATTGACCATTGTTGAAACGAGGGGTCGCCAGTGGCCGCAAGATGACTCTGTACGCAAATAGGGATGCATTGAATCTCTAGCTGGGGCTTTTGTTAAGTTTGTTCTCTCGGGCTCCCTTTAGGTTTGCTTTGCATCATCGGCGGGCTTCGCCATTCATCATCAGCGGGGCTTCGCCAAGGTCACTTCATCGAAGCATTGGGGATCCCTCAACAAAAATGGGTCGACTATGTGGTTCTTGAGAGAAAAGGCGAGGGCTCTAATCAAGGCTCCGACGAAGTCATGTCTAGCAAGAAGGGCATCCCTTGTCATCAAGATCAGCATATGACAAACTCTTTGAGTTAGTTAGAAATATAATTGATCATAAGGCCTCCTTATCAAAATAACATGCTTTCAAAATACTGTCCTCCTTGGTACCTTGTTTACAAAAATCACTCTTTGGTCTCCACAAATTTTCAAACTCTTCAAATCTATCAAAAACGTATATCTGTGACTCTCAAGATGACTCGGCCCTTACTTACCTAATCCCACCTTCTATCATCGACACTTACTCGGCCTCGCCTAGTTTAAACCAATAACCTTTCTGCTCAAACTGCCTTGTTTAGACTTACCGCAAATGTAAAACCCTAGCCTCAAGCCTAGGTGACAAATACCCTTCTAAACCCTAGCCTCAAGCCTAGGTGACAAATACCTCTCTAAACCCTAGCCTCGAGCCTGGGTGACAAATACCTCTCTAAACCTAGCCTTAAGCCTGGGTGACAAATGCCTCTGCAAAACCACAGCCTTAAGCCTAGAGACGAGACTCCTCTAAGCCTTAGCGATGATTATCCCAATCTTTTAATCGCTTGGTTCTTCGGCTCGGGAAGCCATAATAATCCCGATCAATTCATGACTATTCTTCATCGATGCTTGATGGCCTAAGTCCTTTGGGCGGCTACGGTTTCCGCATTTTAGAGTCTATCCTCCACTTTCGAAAGTGCATCCCGCACCTTGAAAGTCCGTACTTTGGTCAGTCCGCATCTTGAAAGTCAGTCCGCATCTTGGTCAGTCAGGTACTTTGAGTCAGTCCGCATCTTGAAAGGGTCAGTCCCGCATCTTGAAAGTCAGTCCGCATTTCGAGGTCTATCCTCCATTTCAAAGTCCGTCCCGCGTCTTGAAAGTCGAGTCCCGCATCTTCAAAGGGTCCGTCCCGCATTTGAGGTCTATCCTCCATTTGAAGTCTATCCTCCATTTGAGGTCCGTCCCGCATCTTGAAAGGGTCAGTCCTACTTTGAATTAGTCCCGCATCTTGAAAGTCAGTCCCGAAGTCAAACTCTCACAAAATCTTTGGGTGACTCCCCGTCTCAAATCTTTGGGTGACTCCCCGGACAGTCAAATCTTTGGGTGACTCCCCGTACAGTCAAATCTTTGGGTGACTCCCCGGACAGTCAAATATTTGGCTTTTGATTCTCACACAGTTTTTTCCCATATTGCCCCATACACTTTCTCTCAGTACGCGAATCAAGACTAAACTTGATTTATTTGCACAACACACGGAGAAATCAAGACTACACTTGATTTGTTCCATCACACACAATTTTCAAAGGGAAAATCAAGACTATACTTGAATTTCCTTTCCCCTCCATTTCAAGGGTCCGTCCCGCATCTTCAAAGGGTCCGTCCCGTACTTTCAAAGGGTCCGTCCCGCATCTTCAAAGGGTCCGTCCCACAGAAGTCAAACTCTCACAAAATCTTTGGGTGACTCCGTACAGTCGAAATCTTTGGGTGACTCCCAGGACAAATCTTTGGGTGACTCCGTCTGATCAAATCTTTGGGTGACTCCCAGGACGAGTCAAATATTTGGCTTTTGATTCCCAGCTTTTTTCCCACATTGCCCCATACACTTTCTCTCGGACGCGAATCAAGACTAAACTTGGTTTATTTGCACAACACACGGAGAAATCAAGCCTACACTTGATTTGTTCCATCACACACAATTTTAAAGGGGAAAATCAAGACTATACTTGAATTTCCTTTCCACACATTATCTCACAACATATCTTCACACGGAGAAATCAAGACTACACTTGATTTGTTCCATCACACACAATTTTCAAGGGGAAAATCAAGACTATACTTGAATTTCCTTTCCACACATTATCTCACAACATATCTTCACACGGAGAAATCAAGACTACACTTGATTTGTTCAATCACACACAATTTTCAAAGGGAAAATCAAGACTATACTTGAATTTCCTTTCCACACATTATCTCACAACATATCTTCACACGGAGAAATCAAGACTACACTTGATTTGTTCCATCACACACAATTTTTCAAGGAAAAAATCAAGACTATACTTGAATTTCCTTTCCACACAAAACATATTTTCCCACGGAGAAGGCAAGACTATACTTGATTCTCCTTTCCGTACATCTCTCAATATTATTCGAATCGCCCTTAGATTCGATCCCCAACCTTGCCACAAATCGCATCTTTGGCTTGAGACGGCTGCACGTCCGCCACTCTCGGGTACTAAACGCCCACGTTTTCGAACTACGACTTGGCTTGATTCCTCTTGGGATACGTAGGTAGCCGACGTGGGTCCGGCCACTTGACCTACACTGGTCATCCTTTTGCGACTCGGCTCGAGTCCAAAACCTCACATCCACAAGGTCACTTTCCTTACCTCACGAAATCCCTTTTTCGGGACGGATCCTATTCTTTTATCGTCGACCCCACTTGTCTTACAAGAAGCGTCGCCGAGGGACTCTTGTTAATTGCAGGCACGAAAATACCTCGATAGGCATTAAGGAACCTACGAGGAACTCTCGAGTCATTTTATGAGTTTCAATAGGCTCAAGTAATATTTCCCGAAAGCCCTTATTTGTAGTTTTAGAATCCCGATAGACGAAATGTCGGCTAAAACTTGAAGGCCATAACTTTCTCATACGAACTCCGTTTTGGGCCCACCGCATATCAAATCGAACGCGAGAACAAGATCTACGCAAAGGTTTATTCGACCCTTCTCAAAAAGTTCGATCGACCCTTCTTAGAAAGGTTCGATCGACCGCTTCTCAAAAGTGCCGATCGAATTTTCAAAAGCAATGAAGTCGACCGCTTCTTTTAAAGTGCCGATCGACCCTTTTCAAAAGTGCCGATCGACCCTTCTTTAAAGTGCCGATCGACCCTTTTCAAAAGTGCCGATCGCCCCTTCTCAAAAGTGCCGATCGACCCTTTCAGTTTTCCCACATCACTTTCGTAACCGTTCCTCCCCAATTCCTTTCACTATATAAACCCCACTCCGCCTCACACTTTAAACACAAAATCATTCTACGGAAAACTCAAGACAAAACTTGAGATTTCCTCCATAGAAAACTTGAGACTAAACTCGAGTTTTCTAAGTCTAAATATTTTATCAAGAACGTTCTTCGAATCTTCATAGGTTCGATCCAAAAGCCTTGCCATCATTAGGTAAGTCTTACGTTTTATTTTTCTCGTCTTTATTATTATTGTCTTTATTATTATGCTAGATTTATTGTTTGCATGCTTAGTATATTTTAATTACTTTATTTCTTGCTTATGTCATATATGCTAGATTTAGGGCTGTTTTAATATATTTAAATATGCTATAGCCGAGGATGATCTAAGGTTTCGCCCAAAGAAACCCAATGGATCTAGGAACTATTTCTTTCCTTCCAACTTAGTTATAATTATCCCATGATCAACAATCCCCCAAGGATGAACGTTGATTAGTGCACCTTCCGAGGGCCTAACTCAAAGGTTCTAGGGTGTGATCATCAATAAATTCTTTCTCTCCCCTCCTCCTTATGCATGATCCCGTTTCTTCTATCTATTCATGTAAACACCGCACACAACCAACACCCCATATGCTAGAAAGATCGATCCGTCGGGCAATAGGAGTGATAGCGTTTCTTCTTCTGTTGTAACTTGACCCCCGAACCCAATTACATGTTTAGCCTTTTTTCAAAGCTTTGGGCTATATCAAAGTGGCGTGGCGACTCTCAAAATTAAACTAATATTTTAATATGGTTTAAATCGAGTGTCACTAAATGAATATCCTATTTCGATCCGACTTTATATAATTAATTATTTTAAACCTCCGAATGCGCGTTGCATCGGGACGGGGTATTCACATTAACATAGATACAGTTGGGATTGGGAAGAAGGTATACCATTGAAATCAGAGAGAAATCCGACTTTAGGCAACTCGGGACCAGGAACTGATTCTATTCCCGGGAAACCCGACAATATTCCAGCATTAACTACAAAGATCAATAAGGTAATTCAAGAAAATATAATTGATAGAGATGATGAAGAAATGGAAAGGCGAAAAGGGTATAACAGGAAAAGAGGATTACCAGGAGTTGAAGAAAGAAGAACGGCAATGGAAGCAGCCAAAGGAAGACCAGACTTCTGAAACCAAGAAGAGCTTGGATGGAGGTTTCTACTACTGGTGCAGCTAACAAGTACTGGGTTTTTCGATGTGGGCCCAGTTCGTTGGAAAGTATATGTGGGCAGAGGAAGATTTCTGAAGGTTTCATTGGAGGGTTTGATTGATGTTAATGGAGCCCCAAATAAAGAAGAAGAAACCATGGCTCCCAAGCTCTCTGTTTGTGAGTTGAAGAAGGATAGATATACATGATAGGGAGTGGAGAACCAACGGTTCATATAGTCTGACGTGGCTTTCATTCATTGGTCCATACTCTATTACCAAAATATTGCAAGAGTATCCTATCCTTTGGCGGGATGGGTTCTCTGAATTGAGGACGGAGCCCAAATTAATTATTTTTTTCAAAATCATGGTCTCTAATGATAGGGGTGGCCGGGTGGGGATCGATCCCAAACGGATTCGAAATTTGATCTTAATGAACAACAATCAAACTATTACGCAGACTAATGCTATTGGCCTCGGGCCCATCCTTTCGCTCTTGGTAAGGGGCTGCTGCAGCGAAGGAGCTGATACAGCCCACG
Organism: Adenophora triphylla var. japonica; assembly: GCA_022495995.1. NCBI lineage: Eukaryota > Viridiplantae > Streptophyta > Magnoliopsida > Asterales > Campanulaceae > Adenophora > Adenophora triphylla. The sequence goes on along the minus strand of JAFEMH010000596.1, from coordinate 516,925 downwards.
CATGGAAAATCAATACTCCTCTCTTGTTGCTGCACCTCATTCCACAGAGAGTAAGCATAATAAAGTAGGGATTAAAAAAAAAAATCTCTGCATTCAACTAAATCTATTCTCATTCCATTGATCAAAATCCTCCGCTGAAAATCCGATAAAAAAGATTAAGGAATGCATACATTTATTTCATCCGCATTTCGCACCAAGTCAACATGCTTGACCTGTTCATGTATGTAAACAAAGCAAAATCGTACAATTTTACATCGGTTTCATACATAGGTTCTCTTTGTTTATCTTACTTCACCGTAGAGCATGTTAACCTTCAAGCATGGCCTTAGCAACATCTATTAGTAATGGTCTCAGGTCATCTGAAGCTCGACCAAGCACAGTGTATCCCTCCTTATCTTCCACGTCCACATCAGCTCCGTGTCTGATTAAAAGAAGGGCCACCTGTTGATCAAACCGAAATTATATTCAAATTCTATTTAAACTGAATACTGACAACATCATTTAAACATTTTATCACTCCCAATTTTTCTAAGAGGTATCAGTAATCAGTTAGTCCTGGAATTGAAAGCAGAGCCACCTCCTAGGAGAAAAGCCACCTTGAGTACTACTCTCTCCATCCCAATAGAAGAGTAACATTGCGTCTTTAGAAAATATTTTTACAACAAATTGACCAAACTAACCTTCATTTCCCGCCTTAATTGAATTCTTTTATTTTGATAAGCATTAGAGAATTAGTCAATCATCAAACGGTTTTCTTTTGAGTGTTTACTCAATTGTGTTACTCTTCTACTGGGATGGAACTATGGAAGGAGTACTAAATAGACCGCTACATTTGCATCCAGTATTCTAGTCTCACCGCTTTATTCTTTTGATTTTTTTCTCCTTTTCATATAGGAGAGAGAGAGAGTATTTGTACAAGGTTCATATACAGTAGATATAATTTGTTCTATTCCGAGGAATAATATAACTTTGACCCACCAAAATATTTTGCACCATTTGGAAACTTCTGGTTTTGCCCATGTTGATGGATAAAATAAACGCATTAAGCATATTTACGAACCGGACTCAGAATCAACATATTAAGATGGACTACAGCAAAGCTAACATAATTTAAGAAGACAAACCTGAAGTTTCATCTAAACTGCAGACAGAGACCAAACTTGAACCATTAAACCTTGTTTTCTTACTAAAACTTTACCCACCAAAATCTTATCGATTTACATCAAAATTTCTTTTTTATTAAAATCATTAAATCAGACAATCACTTTATGATTGGTATCCAATGGATATGTATGCCTACAGAATGGAATAAACTCAAGTATAAACGGAAATGAAAATTTTGCAATGAATTACCTCTTTGTTGCCACATATTACTGCACTCATAATAGGAGTTTGGCCAGCTCTATCAACAGCACCAATCTCTGCTCCTTCCTCAATTAAAAATTCACATAACTCCAAGTTCCCTGTGCTTGCTGCACGGTGCAACGGGGTGCATCCAACCTGTTATGAATCGCTATTTTGAGAGTGAGATATGAGCACACATACAGGGGCAATGAAAGGCCAAAGGAAAACAAGTTAAAAGATATATTACTCCCTCCGTCCCAAAATGAATGTCCAAATAAAAATCTAATTTGCTCTTGATTCAAAATGAATGTCCAAAAAATAATCAAATTTGCTCTCGATCAAGAGCAAATTTGATTATTTTTTGGACATTCATTTTGGATCAAGAGCAAAATTTAAAAAAAAAAAAAAATTGGACATTCAATTTGGAATGGAGTATTTTTTGAAAAAAAAACAAAAGTGTAAAGGTACAGGCCTTATCCTTCAGGTTGATTTTTGCACCATGTGAAAGTAGAATTTCAGCTATTTTCATCCACCCTTTGCTAGCAGCACAGTGAAGAGCAGTACGGCCACCGTTATTTTCTAAATTAACATCAGCTCCTGCAAATTAATATTCTACATTAGTGAGCTACATATTACTGGTGTCAGAAGGAAGGCACAGTATTTTATGAAGTCCATATCCAAACAATTTGTTTTCCCTCAGAGCTCAAGAATCTTATGGGCTTCTTTTGCATAGCTATTTTGGGGGATTTTATGCTCCATAAGCTCGAAACTAGTCCTCCTTCCATCTTAAAAGATAGTCTCACTTTCCCTTTTGGTCTATACCAAGAAAGAGTCGCATTTCAAAATAAGAATACTAAGAAAAACTTGTGTAATTTCATGACGATACAAACAAGCAAGCTACACCCTTAAAATTTTGAATAGTCAAATGTGACTCATTTTTTGGGAAGAATGAAGTTTTGGGTGGAAACTTTGAACGTCCAGCTTATCGTAAGCAAAATTGGAGTTTATGATTCATAAGTTGGAGTTGATGATAGTTGAAAGTAAAGTTTAGTGATGACACTAATATACTTTCAATGACAGTAATTCAAATTTTGAGGAGCAATCATCTAAACAGCAACATTGGCTTCGTGGGTGGTAGTATACAAGTGTCTATTTCCCTCGAGCCTCGGCCAGAGCCCAGGGCAAGGGAAGGAGCGGGTTGCATAAAGTGCGGAAGAAAAGAACAACCCTGATAAGAGGATCAACACAGCTAGCACAACCACCCACACTACCCACCCCCCACCCCACACACACACCACACATACACAAACATGTGGAGATGCAATTGTATAGCTTTGATCTAGAAGTTGGAGCCACCAACAAAATAAGAGCTTTCTTGTTTTCTTATAATGATAAAATGGAAGTTCACACATGAAAAGAAAAAATACTACGTACTGCATTTCAGACCAAGCAGAGAAACTCAAGAATCATCCACTAACCTCTCTCAAGTAAAATCTCGAGGATTTCAGCATTTCCACTGCTTGTCACAGAGTGAATCGGTGCCCAGCCTTCTTCATCAGCACTATTTATACCACTAACTGACGGATCGGTAGCTGAAAGTATTTTCACCACCTGACTCATTCAAGAATATGCATTTATTAAGTACTGAGCAAAGACCTGTTTTCTCAGTCTTTTCAAAACAACTCATGGACGGTAGAGAGACTCAATGTCTCAAACTCGGCTCGGGTTTCTCGAACCTAAAAGATACATGTCTTGCCACCTACAGTTTTGAAAGTTCCCAATCACATTAGAATGCATAAGATTTTTAGACTTATAAGAATTACCTCGATACCACTTATTAGCATTACCGTACGCCTTAGTTAACCAGTAAGCCACAACAGGTGTGGTAATTTCGCTCACCAGTTAGAATGGAGAAGTGGACATAACTAACCAATGAAAGAGGAATATCCTCCTATCAATAAATTTAACTATATTCAAAGAATGCATACTTTTACACATAAAAATTTAATCCGGACTTCCAGTCTTAGCTAAATATAAATCTTTTCCGCATCCTTAAAAGCAATGTATGGAAACAACTTAGACCGAATCCACTCCCAATCCCGAACATATTAGTCTGCTGAAATATTTTCAATCTTCATTCTCTAGAGATACAAGAGAAAGAAATAACTTCATCCATATTTCATTCTATCTTTCACTTAACAAATCCAAAATTGACACCATTACAAAAAGCATCAACCAAGTGTTTTTGTTATACACCCTGCATTCCACCTATCGACCTCTGCATCCCTTTGGGGCGGATCAACAAGTGGTTCCCCAGGGGGTATCAAAGTCAGTCGATAAATAAGGGATTGTGACCCATTCCACTCAAACTGTCTCATTTCAAACACCACGCTCGTCCTTTCCAGAGTATCACAACTTAACTCCATAAATCACATGAAAACAAGTTGCATAAAATATGTAGCTATTAATTTTATGCCTACTTCCAAGGTCAGTTAAATATCTCTGAAATATTTGAGCCATCATAAAAAGAAACTTTTTGACCCAAATGCACTTGCAATATATACTCTTGGGGAAAAGTACTACTACCTACGCCCCAAAATAAATGTCTCATTTTTGTTTGTTCTAGATCAAATCGAACACGAAAAATGTACATTCATTTTGGGATAAGTGTGAGTATTAGTTTGACTTGTTAAGATTCATATAGGGCTTCCAAAACAAAGTACTAAGAATGAAACTCGATACAGTATTCAGTTGACCTAAATGGGTAGAAAAACGGACCTCTATTTGGGCTGCTGATACGGCAACGTGAAGGAGAGACCGGCCATCTTCGTTACGGAGGGCGAGAGAACTGAGAAACTGCTGCTGAGAGAGGAATTTGAAGGCAGAAGAGTCGCCGGATTCAGCTAATTTGAAGAGGTTTTTGTCGTTTACGGGTTGGGTTTCATCGGATTCCGGCGTTCGCGTGTCGATCTCCATATCCATTTTGAATTCAGGGTTTCGGGGGTTTATCGAACTGAACTGTCTGACAATGGAAGTTAACAAGGGAAGGCATAGAAAGCTGGAATAGAAAGAAGAGAAAATTACCTCCTAGTCCCTCAATCTAACCAAATCTACCTCTTATGGCAACAAAAGATCATATTTACGTTCTAATCCCACCCCATAAAATAAATTACCGTATAATCCCTCGTACACCCAATAAAATCCTACCCCTCCTCTCTCATCACACTTTCTCACAGACGCTTTCTCTCTCTTTGACTTTCTTCCTCTACTCCATCTCTCCGGTCACCTCCCCCACTTCAGGTGTACCCCTATTCTCCCCAAATCCGGAGACCGTCTTCCTCCCCAACTACGGCAACCGTCTCCCTCCCCACCTCCGGCCGTCCAACAGCCCCTCCCTCTGTCGGCTAACCCTCGTCCTTCCTCCTTTTCGTCTCTTTCTCTCTCATCCTTTGTCCACCCTCTCCTCCTTACCTCCAATCGCACTCTCTTTGCCGGAGCAAAGAAATTCAGGTCAGATCTGGTCCTCTATTGGCTAGAGTTAGAAGAAAAAAAGCTTTCAGCACTAAAATTATATGAAAATTTCAATTTCAACCCCTTTTCTTGAAGAAAAAATAATACTGAAATGTAATTTCGAACCCCTTTCTAGTTAAATTTGCAGGTTATTATGACAAGAATATCAAGCATTGACAAAAGAAAATAATAACAAAAAATGGAATACATGTACATTTGCAACCAATGGCTGCCAATATCTAAAGCAAGCAATGACAAAAATATAAAGCCAGGCCTGCAGAAGTTTGGAAAATAAATTAAATTACTCAGGAAATTGTTTGAAGAGAAGTTACAGTTCCGTTCAGTTCAGTTCGATAAAATCAACAATGTATATGAATCATTTACCTGTAAACTTTTACCTGTAGGCTTAAGATAGAATCATTGATGAACCTTGTATAAATACTCTCTCTCTATCTCCATATCCATTTTGAAGCAAGCGATAATCATTGATGAATCATTTACATGGGGATAAAACATATACTCCCTCCGTCCCATTACAAACCATAAATATTTCTTTTTGGGCGTCTCATTACAAACCACAAATTCACTATTCCCTCCACTCATTCTCTCTCCTATCATTATTTTAATACTCACAACACCATTATAATTTACTATTCCCTTCACTCATTCTCTCTCCTATTTTACTTTTACACTCACAACATTTATATCATTATTTTTTTCCTTAATCTACGCGTGAACAGTAAATTTCCTCTTTGTTTTGTAATGGGACGGAGGGAGTACACAAAAGGCATACAGTCTAAAGAACAATTATGATTCTTTAGAATAATCACCTATCTTTAATTATGTCCAGAACTGCACCGAAGGTTGAAACTGAACATAAAAAATAAAATTGATAAATCATAATTCAATCACATTGCTTCCGTCCGACCACAATCCAACTCCGGTTAACTACTCCGGTCAGATCTTCCGTCCATCTCCTCCCTCCGAAGAACATTTGTGAGGACCCCAACCCGGGACCTACACGTGTCCCAAGCTGAAGCGTCCTCGAGCTTACCCAAATATCAAAACTTTTTAAAAATCTTTATTTAAACTTCCAAAATAAATATAAGTATTATAACCATTTTCAAAATAAGTCTACACCTTTTCACAACGGGGAAAATTGACTAACTTAGAAAGTAAGGAACGGTTTTAATTACAAAAGGGCCTCGGTTATAACATAAAGTAAAGATTTATAAATACAATTCCACAAATGAATTATACCAACGTACACTTTCTATACCAACCTATACATAACCCGACAATTCCCAAAATACCACTTCTAAACTCCTTTCCGCCCTTACTTGGTCGGTCCACCTGTCTCGGAATCTAAAACAAGAAAGGGAGAGGGGTGAGAATAAATCTCAATGAGCTATTATGAATGCAAGAAGATGCCAAACAAGATGCAACACATAGCATGGTAGCACATAACACATTATGAAAGCGGTAAACACATTACGTTACCTCGGTTTACCTTTTCCCGTTCGAACAATAAGTCGTACAACGTGGGAGTAAAACTCACTCTTTGGTGAATTGCCTCCGCACATTCACCTCTTATAGTACTCATACCCGGACCATCCATATAAGAAAGGATACCTATATTAGAGTATCCAACAATAATATCGTCCCTCCTCACAACGATCGCAACAGTGCAGTAAAGCTTTTTGGGTCCAATACGGTCGTTAGCACGGCCCCGCTCCGTGGCCGCGAGAGTGGGGAAGGGTCGCCCGGTATGATGAACCTTCAATCACTTATTGAACAAATCAATAATTGATTGACTTCCATCATACCCACCCGAACGCATTCAAGCACATAATAGTCACTTGAATTATAATCCACAAAATGGGATAATCATATAACAACATGGTAATGTATACTCATGCAATTCAATACCATAGTGCAACAACCATTTAATACACTATGCATAGTATCATCAATACATATGAATGATAACAAATAAATCCGCAAATGGGATAATCATACAACCACATAATAAACATATCCACATATTGGGATAACAATATAATCAACATGCCACATAATCCACAATTGGGATATCACACCACCATATAACACATAATCCACACAATGGGATGCCACATAACACTTGCCAATTAGTCCATACTTAGGATCTTAAGGTACCCATATAATCAATAATTCCACAACTTGGAACTAATGCCACAAGGTGATACATACCCGTTACCAATTAGCTCAATAGCGAAACCTATAGCTTCTACTCTATTGCAAACTACTCACCAAAGATATGGAGTAAGTAAGGCCACTATGCATCGTAACCATTCCTACATTTTTCATTATACAATAAGACAAAGCCTCTATGAAGGTTCAAGCTCAATTTACTAAGTGGGAGTCACAATCTATAAGGGACCAAACAAGGTTACTACACAAATTCTGGTTCAGATTTGAATTCAAGTTTCTGGGGTCTTGGGCGACCGCCCAAACCTCTTGGGCGACCGCCCAAGAGGGTTTTCAAGCAATGGTGATTTCTGGTGTGATGGGCGGCCGCCCAAGCCCCCATGGGCGACCGCCCAAGGCGATTTCCAGCTCAAATTTATTTCTAACTTTTTCTTCTTAACTTCAATTCCTTTTCTTTTCATCCACCCTAATCTTAAGAACACCAAGGAGGATTCTAACCTTACATAACTCATCTTAAATCATCTAAATCCAAGATCATGTAGATCTAGATTATTTATCACCAAGTCTTCCACCCATTTCACTACTTCATTCAAGTTTATCCCATTAATCTATCTCCATCCATTTATTACATCCTAGATCATCTTCCAAGAACATTAACCTCTTTCCATATCATTAACCAAGCACTCAACTCTTTAAAGTTCCCAACCATTTCATTATCTCATTTCAAGCTAAATCTCCTAATTTAACTCCACCCATTTCATAAATCAATTCTTCAACTTTCAAGAAGGTTTCTAAAGCATTAACAACCATTACAATAACAATCACAACATCAAATCATTGATGAGCATACAAAGAAAGGAAGTCATAATAACTCACCTTGGGATTTTAGAATGGAAGGAAGATCTTTCTAGCTAGATGGATTCTCCTAGATGCTCCAACTTCAATGATGCTCCTAGACTTGAATTTGGTGAAGAAATGTCTTGGATTCAAAGCTTGGATGGAGGGCTTCAATGGAGTTCCTCTAGTCTTTCTCTAGGAAGGAAATGGGATGAATGAAGGAGAAGGAGGAAGGAGTATAAAATGGATAAAGGAGGAGGGGGGGGGGGCGGTCCAAGGAGGGGAGAAGGGGAGGGCTTTAGGGGAGTTGTCCCCCACCAAAATATCCCCTACCAAAATTCTTTCATTATTTTAAATTAATTCCCCAACCCATAACATTTTATTTGTCCAATTTATTACCACTTCATTCTATTACTTTAATTATTTCCAATTATTATTTTTCCTTTAGAACACTATTTATTTCCTTATCATTTTATTCTAATATAGAAGTCAAAGATATAAAATGAGCACATAATATTAACAATAATGTTAAAAGCATATAATATTAGACTAAAACTAGTGCCTATGGTTAGGGTCGTCACACTCACTCCCCCTTAAAGAAAATTCGTCCCGAATTTGACTGTCACTTACCTAACTGATCAACCCGCATCGGTTACAAGTATACATCAAACTTCAATTTCCAAATAGTCTCTTCAATGTTGTGATTCTTCTTCCAAAGAAATTAAATTTCTAATTCCATTAATAATATGATGTTACCGCTTAATGATCCAAGCATACTATGCAAATATCACTAACACGAATTTTCCGATTTCAATGAAAATATAAATAATTAAAGTATTACAACTTAGGTCACCAAATACATTACAATATCACATTAAAACTTCAAATACTCTACAATTTGCTCCAAGTCAGTCTATAAGCCAAATCACCGACCTTTCCTAAACTTCAAATGGGTTATCAAACTTTGGCGCCACTTTATCTTAGGTCTTGCCTCTCCAATTTCACCCCAACAAATTAGAGATCGATTTTTTTTTTTTTCTTCCCAAACTATGCCTCATACGGTTTTATCTCAATGTTAGAATGATAACTACTATTATACGCATTTACCACTGGTAACCATTCGTACTATTGACTACTAACATCCATCGCATATGCCCGTAGCCTATTCTCAATAATAAGTAATGATTCCTCAAATTTTCACAAGGTTAAATTTAATAGCCTTCCTACACTCCAAATGGATCTTTCCAAATGAATGACTATCCAATCTTTTAATACTATGGGGTTTATACAACCAAACTATCTCCTAACATATATGAGGACTTATCAATAAATATCTCATGATATAAACATCAAATAACTGCCCATGAAATAATAAATATGAACATGCTAATACGATCATGATTTCTATAAACGGAACACTGGTCGACTATATAACACAATTCAATGTTCCACTTATTTTCAGGTCCAGAGACAGATCAATATTCAAATCAAATGGTTGGCCGTCCACAACGGAGCCGATCCAACTCCAAAACAAAACCGAGTCTATTGTGACCGACACAATAATAACCCCACATTTATCAAATCATTTCTTGGACCAACACTTGAATACAGTTAATCATTATAGGGAAACTAGATTGCCTTTTTACTTGCTTCTGTACTAACTATAACTTTAAAATAACATGTCTTTCGAAATTTTACAACATCTTTCAGAATTCCAAATGATAATATAAAAGAGATCCAAAGAGACCCGAATGGTTTACTTATTTAAAACCGGCCCATACCAGTTTTAATTAACCAAACCACTCAGAAATTTCAAAGGGTTGATAAGCTAACAAAATAACTCGAGTGATTTAATTATCTACAACCGTCCCATACCAAATGGTGGTAGATAGTTAAATTACTCACGCATTTTAATTTACACGAAAATGGTTTACTGACCTTATTAAATCAACTATCCCCGAAGGGCACAATTGCTTACACAGAGGTTCAATATATACTCCAAAGTTTTAAAACACCTTTAAAACAATTTTTAACAAAATATTCTTGATTGACCTCTATTTATAGTGTAGCCACCACTCATACTATTTAGACTTAGTTAACTTCTCTCTAAGAAAACACAATCTCGCAATACTATTACTATCCCTGATAAATAACACTAAAACAATCATTAAGATTATAACTAGGTAAACCATCCTCAATTCAATAATTCCTCAAGTTGAAAGTTCAACACTTTTATTTAATTTGAGTCATCTATTCACCACCTTTGATATTGGTATTGTACTTAGCAACAACATATTGTAAAACATCTAGTTCCCAATCAAATACCATAATTTCTAAATCGTAGAATATAATTGGAACTCACATAGATCAATCATTCCCGAATTTCAATTAAACATTACAGTATAATCTAACTTAACTCTCAATAACCATCAACAAACTCAAAATCCGTACAACGTCAATATCTTTCAAGCATCACACAAATTCCTCATATGATTCACGTAACTAAGTCGAACTATAGTATATAACCATCCTAAAGTATCCTGTCTCCCAATAAGATTCATCCTCATTTTCTCAACTAATGATAATCAATTCTCAAAACGAACCCTATACCTATCTTACCAATTTAAGTTGACCCTATAAGTCACCAATAACTACGTCTATTATACTTCTTCACATTTACCCTATTTACCTCTCCATAGCTAGTACAAAATCCATAAATCAAAACGGTCATACTAGATATAAATGTTGTCTTAAGTATATCCTTAAAGCAATTTTTCACTGAAATTGTAACACTCCGAAAATTCAACTAATAACCATTGAGTATCCTACTAGTTTCTAAAATCATTCATACAAATCGTCAACAAGTGCTAACGAATACTTATTCTTCACAGTTACCTATTTAAGATTTCTATAACCCTTTGATTAACCACCAAGTATCATCTTTTCTAAATATAGTACTAATTTATCCTTACGAAGAGTCGCTAAACTAATTATCTTCTTTATCAATTACTTTCCCAAGATGAATCATCAAGTCCATCATCCCAATTAGTGTCCTCTATCTAGGAATCCGAATACCAAAATAGTACTTTATAGCAACTCAAAATCTCAATATCCGGGTATGATACCTGATGAAACCCAATTTGAAACTTACATAGAAAACACCACTTAGTCAACTAATAGCACATAAGGCAGAGACATATTAGTTCTATAAGATCTCGTACTCGCGATATTTATAACTCATATAATCCCACTTAGACTATCACTTTCAATACTAGTCTCATATATCTAGTCTCCCCACGAGACACCAATGTAAGAATACTCACGCAAGTTACACAACCATAAATCACTCTTAATTAGGCCATATACCTATCCTCAACTAAGAGTTCACAAATTCATTTACTACCGTACATGAGATAACTCAAGGTTCCTTTAAATCAAAGATAACACACAACCCAAATAATCTTCACATTCCTTAGGCCATACTTTCCACATTTATGCATATATGATAAAATAGCAAATAATGACTCATCCCCCTCTACCACACACCTGAGGCAATTCAAACATAGATAAGGAGACTCGCCCAAATCCACCGGCAATACATGCCCACTTAATCACAATTATCAAGATAATTAAGGATGATTCGAGGTACGACCCCATCGGAGTAGAACCTCCAACACATAAGGCAACTCTTAGGCCAATTATGCAAATAAAAGATGAAATGTAATGCCACGTGAGAACGAATGAACAGGGATTTATAGAAGTATGAACCCTAACTCCTGAGACAGGTAAAATACCTCAAATGATGGTGGAGGAATCTATCTTTCCATAACTCACCTTTCCTTGATTCCTTTGGTTGGTCATTATCCTTTTACATCGTTATATAACAATTTCTGCATTAAACCCTCGACGTCAGTTATCACACACTCTCACTCAGCTAGACTCTACCCGAGAACTCTAACCGAGCTCTGATACCAACTGTGAGGACCCCAACCCGGGACCTACACGTGTCCCAAGCTGAAGCGTCCTCGAGCTTACCCAAATATCAAAACTTTTTAAAAATCTTTATTTAAACTTCCAAAATAAATATAAGTATTATAACCATTTTCAAAATAAGTCTACACCTTTTCACAACGGGGAAAATTGACTAACTTAGAAAGTAAGGAACGGTTTTAATTACAAAAGGGCCTCGGTTATAACATAAAGTAAAGATTTATAAATACAATTCCACAAATGAATTATACCAACGTACACTTTCTATACCAACCTATACATAACCCGACAATTCCCAAAATACCACTTCTAAACTCCTTTCCGCCCTTACTTGGGTCGGTCCACTTTGTCTCGGAATCTAAAACAAGAAAGGGAGAGGGGTGAGAATAAATCTCGATGAGCTATTATGAATGCAAAGAAGATGCCAAACAAGATGCAACACATAGCATGGTAGCACATAACACATTATGAAAGCGGTAAACACATTACGTTACCTCGGTTTACCTTTTCCCGTCTCGAACAATAAGTCGTACAACGTGGGAGTAAAACTCCACTCTTTGGTGAATTGCCTCCAAAGACATTCACCTCTTATAGGACTCATACCCTGACCATCCATATAAGAAAGGATACCTATATTAGAGTATCCAACAATAATATCGTCCCCTCCTCACAACGGCATCGCAACAGTGCAGCAAGCTTTTTGGGTCAATCTGATCGTTAGCACAGCCCGCTCCGTGGCCACGAGTGGGGAAAGGGTCACCGGTATGATGAACCTTCAATCACTTATTGAACAAATCAATAATTGATTGACTTCCATCATACCCACCCGAACGCATTCTCCAAGCACATAATAGTCACTAATTATAATCCACAAAATGGGATAATCATATAACAACATGGTAATGTATACTCACGCAATTCAATACCATAGTACAACAACCATTTAATACACTATGCATAGTATCATCAATACGTATGAATGATAACAAATAAATCCCATGAAATGGGATAACCTACAACCACATAATAAACATATCCACATTGGGATAACAATATAATCAACATGCCACATAATCCACAATTGGGATATCACACCACCATATAACACATAATCCACACAATGGGATGCCACATAACACTTGCCAATTAGTCCATACTTAGGATCTTAAGGTACCCATTATAATCAATAATTCCTGACTTGGAACTAATGCCGCGAGGTGATACATACCAGGTGCAAATTAGCTCGAATAGCGAAACCTATAAAAACCTTTCTACTCCATTCGCAAACTACTCACCAAAGATATGGAGTAAGTAAGGCCACTATGCATCGTAACCATTCCTACATTTTTCATTATACAATAAGACAAAGCCTCTATGAAGGTTCAAGCTCAATTTACTAAGTGGGAGTCACAATCTATAAGGGACCAAACAAGGTTACTACACAAATTCGGTTCGATTTGAATTCAAGTTTCTGGGGTCTTGGGCGACCGCCCGAGCCTCTTGGGCGACCGCCCAAGAGGGTTTTCAAGCAATGGTGATTTCGGTGTGATGGGCGGCCGCCCAAGCCCCGTGGGCGGCCGCCCAAGGCGATTTCCACTCAAATTTATTTCTAACTTTTTCTTCTTAACTTCAATTCCTTTTCTTTTCATCCACCCTAATCTTAAGAACACCAAGGAGGATTCTAACCTTACATAACTCATCTTAAATCATCTAAACCCAAGATCATGTAGATCTAGATTATTTATCACCAAGTCTTCCACCCATTTCACTACTTCATTCAAGTTTATCCCATTAATCTATCTCCATCCATTTATTACATCCTAGATCATCTTCCAAGAACATTAACCTCTTTCCATATCATTAACCAAGCACTCAACTCTTTAAAGTTTCCAACCATTTCATTATCTCATTTCAAGCTAAATCTCCTAATTTAACTCCACCCATTTCATAAATCAATTCTTCAACTTTCAAGAAGGTTTCTAAAGCATTAACAACCATTACAATAACAATCACAACATCAAATCATTGATGAGCATACAAAGAAAGGAAGTCATAATAACTCACCTTGGGATTTTAGAATGGAAGGAAGATCTTTCTAGCTAGATGGATTCTCCTAGATGCTCCAACTTCAATTATGCTCCTAGACTTGAATTTGGTGAAGAAATGTCTTGGATTCAAAGCTTGGATGGAGGGCTTCAATGGAGTTCCTCTAGTCTTTCTCTAGGAAGGAAATGGGATGAATGAAGGAGAAGGAGGAAGGAGTATAAAATGGATAAAGGAGGAGGGGGGGCCGGTCCAAGGAGGGGAGAAGGGGAGGGCTTTAGGGGAGTTGTCCCCCACCAAAATATCCCCTACCAAAATTCTTTCATTATTTTAAATTAATTCCCCAACCCATAACATTTTATTTATCCAATTTATTACCACTTCATTCTATTACTTTAATTATTTCCAATTATTATTTTTCCTTTAGAACACTATTTATTTCCTTATCATTTTATCCTAATATAGAAGTCAAAGATATAAAATGAGCACATAATATTAACAATAATGTTAAAAGCATATAATATTAGACTAAAACTAGTGCCTATGGTTAGGGTCGTCACAACATTGTTATCCATCTTCACAATGAAATCTGAAGCCTATTTTAAACTATATTGTGCAGATAAATGCTCATTTTTAGATTATCGCAGATTGCTAAGTTAATATGTCAGACATAATCCTTTGTTAATTTGGAAGAATATTTTCAAGATTGGGAGCTGGAAGAAATGGAAAATCCATGAATATGTTTGTATGAAATTGGGTATTTTTTTCCTTCTGCTAGACACTAAAGCTAATCTAACAATAAGTGGTTCAAAAGTTTCCTGATACATGTTCCTGATACATGATATGTACATGAGATGTGGTTGCCTTAGTTTATTTTATAGTCAAACTAGACTTAGTGATAAATGGTAAATGTATAAAATGAATATAAAAACATACAATTTTTTTTATGTAGAACGTTTTGAACGTTTAGTTTTTGTAACGAATTGAAGATATTAACTATAAAATTTTCATTTTCATTTTGAGACAAGAGTAGTAATATATTTAGTTTAAGTCATACATTTTGCACAACTGAGAACAACTAAGTTATTGGTTGTCGGTCGGATTTGATAGCTGACTCAATTGACAAATGAGAACTTACTGATAAGTTCTCAGTTGTTTGGTCGCCATAGTTGATCGTGTTCTTAGTGGAGACAACTGAGAACTTACCGATAAGTTAAGTTTTCAGTTGTTTAGTCGCCGAAGTTGGTGTTCGCCGGAGTTAATCGTGTTCTTATTAGTTTAGCTGACAACTGAGAACTTAATGATAAGTTAAGTTCTCAGTTAATTGGTCGCCAGAGAGGTCGCCGGAGTTGTAGTGTTCTTAGTAGTTTAGTTGACAACTGAGAACTTACTGATAAGTTTCAGTTGTTTGATCGCCGGAGTTGGTGATCGCCGGAGTTGATCGTGTTTTTAGTGTAGACAACTGATGATGTCAAAGTTGACATTCTAGAATTTGAAGGTAAGAACAATCTTGATGATTTTATCGATAAGGTTCTTTACCCCTATTATGTCCCACTACAAATTACTTTTATTTTAAATAAAGCCTATCTATTTGACCATATTTTTCAATTCATGTATTTAAAAAAAAAATCATTATTCATGTATCTAAACCAAAATTGTTATTGTCAACTTTACAATTCGATACGTCCCTTTGCATTATCATCAACCAAAATTTTGGTTTATGGAGAATCCACATATAAAAATCAATCTAGGTCATAAATATCAAATTGAGAAAAATGTAATAAAATCCTACACTATTGACTTCACATAATTGCATATGTGCAGTCCAATTATATAATAATCAATTTAACTACATAATAGTAGAGGTTTTATAAGAAAAGACTTATATATGTTAGTACGAAAAACTTTGAATAATAATTTAATAAATATTGTCACATTTGTTAGTACGAAAAACTTTGAATAATAATTTAGATTAATTTTTATTCAAATAAAAATATATAATTTATTATTGATATACCATTATAAATATTATTCATAAAATTTTTTATATTTTTATTAAAATAATTAGTTTAATCTAAAAAATTTGCTCAATAATGCTTCATACTAACATAAATACAACACAAAAAAATCCAACAATTATTTTGAGATAGAAAGAATACATCAATTATATTTTATAGTAATATAAATTTAATTATTTTATAGTAACATAAATTTTGATAGTTTGATTGTTGGTCGGTTAGCCGCGACCCCAAATCTGACCATGTCCCGGCTCAATGGCATACTATACTCATGATTTTTTTTTTAAAATATTCCATTTTAAACCCATATTTACCTAAATGACTCAAGGGAAAATTTATGTACCAAAATGACCATTTTTTAAGAAATCGGCATTGGTAGTACCGTTTTTGGCTTAAAGTCGGCACTACCAATGCCGATTTTGGTCAGTCAAAAGTCAGCCATTGGAGGAGGATTAATTGGGAGGATTAAATGGGAGGTTAAATTGCCTTAATTACGAAGTTTTTAATTTTAAGTAAAGTCGGCATTGATAATACCGACTTCATTTAGGGTTACAGTGAAGTCGGCATTACCAATGCCGTTTTCTGGAAAAGTGGGGTGAAGTCGGTATTGGTAGTGCCGACTTCTGCTTTAAAGAATCCCATGCGTGCAGATCCCCTTCCCTTCCCTTCATCCCTTCATTCCCATCTTCTCTTCTCTTCTCTCATCTTCTCTCTATCTCTCAGCCATAGCCATTGACACCAACCAAGATCTCATCAAGCCAACCAAGAATAACATTCAAAATCCTAAAAACGTTATTCATACTCACGTTTTTAAAATATAAGGTTAGTATTTTGTTGATTTTTATTTCTATAATTTGCGTTTTAATTATATTTATTTCTATAATTTGTGTTAATTTTTGTTGAGTTTCCTACATACATGTTAGGTTATTTATTAAGATTTAATTAAACTTGATTTTTAATTTATTCGAATTTTGTTAGAAATTTAACGAAAATGTTAAGTTTATGTCAGAAACTTAACTGTATTGTCAAAAATTTAACGAGTTTTTCGTTGTTCAGTTAAATATTTAACGAGAATGGGCTTTTTACTAAATTATAGTTTAATAATTAACAGTTGTGTCTTTTTATCAAAAAAATGCCATCATACATTAAAAACTTAACTAAACCGTCAGAAAATTGTCCTTTTTCAGTTAAATATTTAACGGGCCAGCCTTTTTTTCACTGAATTTTAGTTTAATAGTTTTGTTGTTTGTTTCAGATGGACCAAACCCAAGCATTTGTTGATCCAGGGCCGCTAGACCCCTCCGTATTAAGATTACAAGATAAACACCGTTCAAATTTTATTTGGGCTAGACAGGAAGTTGAGACTATTAGATTTAGGCGCGGTCCGGAACTTCCTACAAATGGCTCTTTTAACACATAATATGCAGCTCAATTAATGAGCAAACGACTTTTCTGACTTCGTACTATTCCGAATTATCATTTTAACTTCCGTACTATTGAACAACCAAACTAGCCTGTATATTATTGATAAATTTGCAAAATTAACTTATTTTACTAATGCTCGTTAATAATTTAACGGGTTTGTCCTAGTCAGCAACAAATTTACCCTTCTTCGATGATGTGGCATTGATTGGACAAATACTAAATTGAGCTTGTTAAAATTCTAACGCAATTGTTAATCCATGATGACACTTCGTTAACTAATAAGATTTTAACTCTATCGCCATCCTAAACCCAACCATTAAACTCTATCTCCACCCAAGAACTCTGAAATTGTCACGGTCTAGACAACAAGTAATATCCAAGGTGATAACAGCACCAACGATAGCACTTGAGATAGCACACACACACTTCGAAATGAAAAACAATTTTGTAAACAAATTGCTGCGAAAAATAACACCAAAATTGTATTTCTCAAGTTATATAAATTATATAACTTGAGTATGCCGCTTAGGCAAGACTTTATATTCACTATGAAGAATGAGTTACAAAGTCGAAAGATGTTCCCTATAACTATTACAATGTAATTTCTATGGAACAAGAGAGATAAATAACGAATTCCTATCCTAGCCAAAACACACACTTAAACCCAAAGTATTCAAGTGTGTAATCAAGTATGGGAGGAAGGAAATAATCGAACCAAGAAGAACTCTATCCCTTATTCAAGAAGGTGTGTAAAATGCATGATTTGAAGTGTCTCCTTCTTGGCATATTTATAGCCTTCAATGTTTTGAAGGCTACTTAATCAGAATAACGCCTTGGGTCGTCTTGATCGTGTATGGAGAGAGGGGAGAGTGGTTGGCTTCCTCCTCACTTCGTGGGTTTGTTAGGGCCAACTTCCTCCTTTGTAGCAACCGAATTCTTGCTCTCCAAGCCTATGCATTATGGCCTTGTACTCTCAAGCTTCTCTGCCCTTGTACTCTCTTTGAAACAGCAGCAACAACTTTGACAAAGTCATCCCACGTTTTGAAGTTGTTGTCACAAAGTAACTCTAGGTGAAAGTTTATGCATAAAACATTATTTATGCATAACTTTCTCTTTCCAAACTACTCCATGTTTTTAGCTTCATAACTCCAGCATATTGTATCCTGAAAATTGGACTTACATACAAATACTAAACAGATAATATTAGCACATGAGTACATAAACGTTTATACAGAAAATGCACAACTATTTAATTCCAGCACAGGATATTACTTAGGGTAGCACTTAGGATGGCAACACTTGTGGTAACACCACCGTTTGCACTAACAATCTCCCCCTTAGTTGTGCATTTCTTCTCAAACCCTAATGTGCTGCAAACCTGCAACTTTTGTTAGACAATAACAATACAAACAGAGCATAATATTAGAGTATGAGCAACAACATAATATCACAACATCAAACATGGCATATCCATGAAAATTAACCCCCCCTTAACTAAGGAGTCAATCGAAAACAATGATTTATCAAACACTAATTTATTTAAAACCTATAAGTTTTAGAAATAAACTAAGTTTATCAACAGATGATAAATCAAAGTATCCAAAACAAACTTAAAGTATTAAGTTTAAGACACCACATAAAACATGTTTTTGAAAACAAATAAATTCCCCAGCCATGAGTTGTGGCAACATCAACCTTCAGGTTTCAACCTTCATCTTCTTCTTTGTCCTCTTCTTCTTCCTTATCTCCTTCCCTATCACCTCCACCAATACTTAGCAAAGCACTGGCGGTAGCACCTGAAGTAGCACCATCTCCAG
Organism: Adenophora triphylla var. japonica; assembly: GCA_022495995.1. Classification (NCBI taxonomy): domain Eukaryota; kingdom Viridiplantae; phylum Streptophyta; class Magnoliopsida; order Asterales; family Campanulaceae; genus Adenophora; species Adenophora triphylla. Next base: position 497,751 of record JAFEMH010000596.1, on the reverse strand, counting down.
CAGCTGCAGCAGCAGCACATCTTTCCCCTGTTTGGGAAGAAATTTCAGTGATGCACTTATCAGTTTTCTGCTTAAGCCTGACCCAACCATCAACTAGTTCTCCAATTGCACTTGACTGCTTGTGCAAAAAATTTAGAACCGTGGTCTTTGGGATTGAAGGCGAAGTGTTGCCCAGAAGATTGAACACATTTGATAGTATACTTGCAGCATCAGTACCTGCAAAAGTACTTGGGGCAACACCTGAGGGAGCACTTAGGGTAGCATCAGTAACAGGAAGAACAGAGGAAGAACCAACAATATCTTTTTACTTGTTCCAAGGAAGATCCTTAGTATACCGATTACCCTTCTTCAATTGGGAGTCAATGGTATAATATTCAGTCTCCAATGTGAAGGATTCAGAGGCATCAATAGGGAGGGATTGGGAAACCAAAATCTTGAAAATCAATGAAGGATAAGGGAAAAAGGTTATATCTTTCTTCCTACCCCACGAAGCTAGGTGTTTGAACACAAGTCTACCAAAGTTGATCCTATGGTTTTTACCAAGCTTGTACAACACGTTTGCTTGCTCCAATGTAACAATGGGTTCATTGGTTGTGGGGAGCCAGTTGAAAATGCACAATTTGTGCAAAATAGCAAGCAATGAAGTAAGCCTAGAAGCATGAAGTTTTTCTTTTGAGGGCCAAGAATGCACTTTGTTGTGTGTAAAGAATTTTGCCATATCATCTTGGTTGACACGAATGCTCTCATCATCTAGATTAGGCAATCCTAGGGCTTTGTTGATGATGGCAGGAGAGAATGAATAAACCCTACCCCTTACAAACACTTTCCCAAATTTTTCAGACCCCTCATTATCTAAATGAGCATGTAGGTTGGCAAAGAAATTCCTAACAACATTTTCAACAAAAACCGAAGCATGGTTATTGGCATTCAAAAATTTCCTATCTTTCAAGAACTGAACAATCCCTTCCTTTTTCAACTCTTCCTCATCAATATGCTTTTCCTTTAACAACTTCTTACTAGAGTTATTCAACCAAGATTCCATGTTTTCCTTTTTATAAAAATCTAAAGTAAAGAATGGTTTAGGAAATGCATCATATTCAATTTGAATGAACTCTAGAGGGTTCAGAAGTATCATTTTCACGAGCAACAGACTTAAGAGACTTAGAAGAAGTATGGGTAGAGGGAGGTGTTACCTCAGATGATATCTGACTCTTGGTAGCACTTCCAATCCCTTTGCCCTTTGCATTTTTCTTTTGAAGCTAAGCCAGTGGAACCTCTTCATCATCAAACCACGCATCAAGAGAATCATCAGACTGGTCTTTCTCTTCATTGGCATCAAAATTCTCATCAGACGCATGAGCAGAAAACAAACTCATGGAGCTTTCTGAGGCTTCTACAGGGTCTGAAAAAGTGTTGGACTGGGACTTGTTTCTGATTGACCTAATGCGGTTGGAAGACCTCTTCTTTGTGACTTGAGTAGTTGGTTGTGAAGAGGAATAAGCTTTCCTCTTTTTCTTCTCCTTTGTATCAGCCGAAGGAATAAGAGTAACAACCGGAGCTTCCTGTGACATAGAAGTAAGAGGACCAACAGCGGCAACAATGGCCAATGTAGGAGATGAAGAGGGAGTTATCATTGGTGAAGTTTCCATGGTGACACGCGAGGTAACACTCGATGCAACACTTGGAGAAATGTCCATGGTTTCGGTGGTGGTTGTTTTGGACGGGGAAGCCATGGGTGAAATTGTGGATTTTGGAGATGGAATTTGACTAGATTGTGGGACAAAGATGGAGAGGCGCTGACTGGGAGTGAATGAGAGAGAGAGAGACGGTGAGGAGAGAGTAAAATAGAGAAGATAGAGAAAAATTAGGGAGATAAGTGAGGAGGTTAGAAAAGATAGGGAACAACCAAATTTAATTGATTTGACCCCTTAAACCCTAGCCTAGTTAACAACTTAAACCCTCAATTATCTCAACAACCCCTACATTTTAGCTCTTATATTTAAACTTAAACACTCACCCTATTTAACCACACCAACCAAAATAACAAACCGGCCATTATCCTTTTTTAAAAAAAAACTAATGGAAATAAATAAAAAATAAGTAAACGAAATTTTGTAACAAAACCCGAAAATGATGAGAACAAAAATCAAAATAGTATGGGTTTGTTACTCAACAAAGTTTACCAAAAATAAAGGAAACTTGTTGAAGACGTTTTCAAAATCGTAAACTCCTTTGTTAAAAAGACTTTCAGATTTTAAGAATTTAATCAACAATTTTCGAAAAATAAGAAATAAAAAATAATATAGCACACACTAATGTGTTAAGGCAATGATAGTAACATCTAGGATAACACATATGATATAAAACCCCTTGATAAATATATTCTTTTTCAAGCACTTGAGGCATAACAAGCTTAGCCATTTTTAGGCACTTGAGGCATAATAAGCCTATTCATTTAAGCACTTTGAGGCATAACAAGCCTAACTTTCAAGTACATGGGCATACTAGTTAGAAAATTCATTACACTTCTTTAAACAAGGAAGCATCGTAGTAACGAGCTCCGTGCCCCGAGTCTTATTTCAAGTGCAAAGTTTTATTGATTTATGCATTTCAAGTAGGGTACACTGTAGTAACGAGCTCCATGTCCCTAATACTAAGTATAAATAACCTCATACATTCTCATTGGCAATAGTACATCATCGCCACGAACGTCGTGCCTCGAGCTCGAGAGAATAGTAAAGAATAGTATGGAATAAGAATTGCCTCTTTGCCTTTTAATTTATCACATAACATCATTAGTGACTTTGTCACTTTTAAGCACAAAGGGAGTTATAGCAAATGTGTTATTCAGGGTGTTATCCTACCAAAACAAAAAGGTCAGCATGTGCAGCTGTAAGAACTAAGCTTACAGATTAACAGAAAGATATAATTTACAAGATTTTTTTTAAATAAACAGAAAAAAAATAACAACACTAATATACAAGTGTTACCCTAAGTGTTAACAGCACCTGAGGTAACACTGACGAACATACTTAGAGATTACAAAGGCCAAGAGATCTTTTCAAACTCGAAAATCTCTCATGGTCTAAGGGCTTAGTAAAAATGTCGGTCAATTGATACTTAGTATCAATATGATCGATTTGAATAAGACCTTTATCTATCATATCTCTAAGAAAGTGATGACGAATATCTATGTGCTTAGTGCGAGAATGTTGAACAGGGTTTTTTGAAATGTTGATAGCACTCAAGTTATCACAATACATAATCAAAGAATTACTCTCAAGCCCATAATCATCTAGCATGTGTTTTAGCCAAATGAGTTTGAGCAACAACTACCAGCTGCAACATACTCAGATTCAGCCGTGGAAAGAGAGACACAGTTTTGTTTACGACTATACCATGATACTAAATTGTTACCCAAGTAAAAATACACCCCACTAGTACTCTTCCTATCATCCATATCCCCCGCCCAATCTGAGTCGATAAAGCCTACCAAATTGGTATTAGTATCCTTACTAAACCAAATCCCTAACTCACTTGTTCCAGAAACATATTTAACTATTTTTTTGACAGAATTAAGGTGGGAGACTTTAGGATTGGCCTGATAATGTGCACACACAGACACTAAACATGATATCAGGACGACTAGAAGTGAGATAGAGAAGGCTACCTATCTGTAAGTACCCAAATCTGGCTCATGCCTTCCGGTTAATTTTCCCGACATTTCGGTAAGTTTTCCGGTAATTCCCCGGACTTTCCTAGTGTTCCGGAAATGTCCCGAACAAATTCAAATTTAAATTAGGGTCAGGGGAGCCTTCCTAATTAAGAAAACACGTTTTTCTTAATTAGGGAGGAGCTTCTAGAATGATGCCACCTTGCATGGTTCTAGAATCTTTGAGTCATTGTGGATAAGACCGCACGGCCTCATTTGCAAAGGGCTCGCAGCCTCGCACGGCTTCATTAGCCTTATCCAGATCGCCTATAAATAGAGCCCTCCTCTACCCATTTCAACAACAACAACAACACAAACAATCACACACACACACTCCATAGCACCCGTACGTGAAGAAAAACCCTTGAAGGCTCAAGAAGGCGAAGAAGAAGCTCAAGAAGCCATCTCCCTCCTCCTTGAAGACCCAAGAAGAACCTCTCCTCCTAGCTCCGTCCGAAGAAGCAAAGGAAACGATTGGTAACCTCGCACGCCCTAACCTTGCATTTTAATTGATATACTTGCTCATTGCATTCATATATCTTGCTTGGGACTTGGCATTTATTCATAAAGATCATATCTTTATCACCCCCTTCCCCCTTTGCATGCATTAAGACCTCATTTGTCATAAAAATGTAGTCTTTTTCATAAAGGTGCATCCTTTGCACCTAAAATCCCTATTTTCCAATAAAAATGTTATCTTTATGCATCATTTGCATACAAAGATCAAATTTTTTTTTTTTCAATAAAAATGCATCCTTTGCATCAAAACCCCCTTTTTCAATGCATCATTTGCATAAAAATCAAATCTTTATGCATCATTTGCATAAAGATCATTTCTTTAAATCAAAAAGCATCATTTGCTAAAACCAAAATGTCATCTTTTCATTAAAGAGTCATTTTTTTATCATGCATTTCCCCTTTCCCCAACCTTGGAACGGACCGGTGTAAAAGTTCTCATCTTTGCATCGTTCCTTCCATTAAAGGTTCATGATTTCTTTAGGAAAAGGATAACCTTGAACCCTATATCTCCGATTATCGCTTAAGAATGAGTATGAAGCCTCTATACGAGCTCGACCGTCTTAAAGCGTAGGATTGATGGGCTAAGGACATTCCTTCCTAAAGAACCTCATCTTTGACCCAAAAGAGAGTCATTCTCTCGATCACGCAAGTCCCGAGGGTCCCGAGGTTTAAAATGCGATGATCATAAGTCATAAGATGAGGACGGGATCATAATCCCAAATACATAAATTCCAAGGAATCCCGAGCGACAACCAACAAATGGTTTGTACGTCCGGAAGACAACTTGGGACATTCCCCCTTTTTATTTTCAAACACATGCACACAAAGAAAGCACGCAAGCAAACATGATTAATGAAATCTAGGGAGACTTGCTCCGGCAAGGCACTTTGGGTGAACGCCAAACGTTCTTCCCAAGGGGTAACTTAACCTCCGAACCCATAAAACCTTTTTTTCAAAGTTTTGAGGTAATCAAAATGGCGTGGCGACTCCGTTTTTCAAATAACTCGGATGTCTTCAAACTCGCGTGAATTCCAATAAACAAAAATTTTGGGCACACATTCACAGTTTGGCGACTCCGCTGGGGATACCCAAAGGAGAAAAGCTTTATTTTCAAAACAAAAATCGATACTTGGTATATAGGTGGACCCCACTTACCCTTCCTGTATCGCTCCCTAACCCGGGGCTTGGGATAACCAGGTGGTTTAACAATCCCACGTACCAGTATCCCCTTTTCAAAAAAAAAAATAATTTTGAAAAAAAATAGAAGAAAGCTTTTCCCTTTGAGCGGGTTAGACTCCCATCGCCAATTTCATTAATCGTGTTTGCTTTCTTTTACCATGCATTGCATCATTTGCATCTTGGAATCTGTGCATACTTTGAAACGGGAAATAACCCGAAAAATAGCAAAAGGAGTGGAACCTGGAAAATTGATCCATGCAGTCGTGCGGCTCAATCCTCATTGGATTCTGACCATACGACCTCGTGGCAATTCCACCGGAAAAAACCATGGTTAATGCGCGGTCCTAGCGGCTTGGGGCTATTCAGCTCCATGATCGATCGGGGCTCCCGGAAAATTTACGTGCTTATGTGTTGCATTTTCCCCGTCCCGAAAATCATTCCTTTAAAACACATTTATGAAAATCTCTGTTTTAACTCAAAAGGAACATTTTTAGGAGACCGCACACTACGCGCACTGATATATCCCGTACACTTTTGCACGCACGTCCTTCAAACCCGAGGGTGGTTCAGTGCAGCCACGGACAGCCTTTACGATGCTCCCGGCGCGCACGGAATCATCCCAACCTCCCCATGGCGGCCCGGTGTCGACCAATGCACAGTCCGTGTCACACGTTTCAAAAATCCGTGACTTTTGGTTGGTTTTTGGTCTAGTCCGTGTCATATAGCCCAGTTGCATACCCACGTAAAGGTCAAGCCTTAGCTCATAACGGAAGCCAAGATTTTCGCTCAAGCGAAAATTCTGCCGAAATTCCGACAAGGAAAAATCGGTGGGATCTTGACTCCGACATTGACTATTGACCTTGACCCGCACGGAATGCGTAAGAGTCAAGACCTAGTCTTTGCCAAAAATCAAAAGATCTTTCGCTCAAGCGAAGCTCTGCCAAAATTCCGACGAGGAAAAATTGGCAAGATCTTGACCGGCATTGACTTCGATTCCGACTCACGCACTGCGTATGCAACGAAGTTCAATGTGAACCTGTGTCATCCGGCTTTTACCGCCCGACCCATGCCTATTATTCTCTCGGACATTACCAAAAGTCAAAACGTCATTCGCTCAAGCGAAACTCTGCCAAAACTCCGTCAAGGCAGAGAGACGAGACTTTCCCGGTATTGCCTTGACTATAATCCGCATTGCTCGTGCGTTGAAAGGTCCTATGACCCGCTAGACCCGATAGGAGCGTTCTTTACTCTCGGTTGGTGGGATCCGCGTGCCCTATAGGACCCTCGCCCGGGGCTGTCCACCCTGGGAGGTCGAAATACAGGTGGAATACGAGGGGCTTATAGACGTAGTGACGGAACCCACTGATCCAGGATCTAGAGTAGTTGCGAAAAAAGAAGGGCAAACCCCCCTTTTCCAACCAAATAGAAATAAATAAAAGACATTGTTTTAAGTAAACTTGAACAATTAGTATAATCATAATTGCATGTTCCTATCGCTGAAATCCCTAATCGAGACCTTTTCGGTCCGATCTCCGTTTTCCTCATCCCGACCTTTCATGGTCAAATCCCTAATCGAGACCTCCTCGGTCCGATCTCCGATTTCCCGACTCGACCTTTCATGGTCAAATCCTTAATCGTGACCCCCTTCGGTCCGATCTCTATTTTCAATCTTGACCATTCAAGGTCTCATCTTTTCCGATCAATTAGGATTAGGAGAAAATGTGTTTCGAGCAAAAGTTAAGCAATAAGTGCGTGTTACTTGAGCCTTCAATCTAAACACTTACCTTCGAGTCTAAACCTTACCTATCCTTCGAGTCTAAACCTTACCTATCCCCGAGTCTAAACCTTGCCTATCCCTTTCCCGCAGCGAAAAAGAAGTGAGCGAGAGTACTGGGTCAGCGGCTTTTCGCCGTACGCTCATCGCTCTTAGAGTCAGAATGGCAGATTTGACAGAAAACAGTGAGGGTATGGGAAATCAGATGATTAGGAAGGAAGAGTTAGTCCTGGCTTTGGAAAATGCCCAGAAGGTTCATGAAGAACAGCTGTCATTGCTTATCGGTGCTCTTCACCGCAATGGAGTCCAAGTAACAATTGAGTCCAACGGTTCTCTGGTAGTGGTCGAAGATGAGACTCCGGAAGTAGCCATCTCAGTTCCCCCAGCCTATAACCAATACCTTCCTCCATCCACATATGATCCCTTGCCAAGGACCACTTCTCCTCAGTCCTTTCCAACATCCCAGCTCATCAGGGCCCCATTGCCCTCAGCTTCTCAAAACGGATTGGATTTCACCCCACTTATCCCTCAGTCTCAAGCAATACCGCCGGTTTATGCTCCAACCTCACATAATCGGTTTGAGATATGTGGCTATGTTGAAGCCCCTATACCCGCCTTTGAATGCGATCATGAGTTGCCGAAGGATGAACCGAGTTTTGGTGTTACCTACCGGACTTAATGAATTCGCCGTCAGTTCGCTACTACAAGTCCTTGCCGGTTCCGTAGCCCAAGAGTCCCCGTTGACCCTATGTGGCAATGTTGATAGAGCAAGTGAAACGCAGATGCAAGAGAAGCTTGACCTCATGATGAGTATCAATACTCCCTTGACCCAAGATGTCGAACTGTGCCGGAAATGACTCCACCGAGCATAACCCAATACCAAGACAGCCGTACCTGGCTCGGCACCGGTACCTCACAAAGGAAAGAATGTCACACTCTTCCTTGACCAAATCCAACGTGGAACCAATTGGACAATGGGAATGCGAGTTTTGAGAATAACAAGGTCCCAGAAAACCTCGCTCCTTTCACTTTAACAATACAGAGATGCCTTTAAGCAAGATTCGGAAGAGCTAGTGAAAGAAAAAGCTGATAAAGCCACCGGAGAATTGGAAGCCCGGGGAACCCAGGTATCGAATGGACGAGACCAAACACGTCGCTTCCATCAATACCATGGGCACAACACCGACAATTGCACCGCTTTGAGGCATGAGATCCAAAAGTTGATAGAAGATGAGAAGCTTGAGAACCTCCATGGGCCAAAGACAGAAAGTTATGACAAGAGGTCAATTCAAGAAGTGCAAGGTCGAAACGTCGGCCGATGATTTTGGGATGCCCATGAGCAAAGTTTTCAACGATTTGGTGAAACGAAGCCTTCTCACACCTCTCGAGAATCATAAGCCAAGAAACCCAAGTAGAGTTGACAGGCCAACTTCGTGAGTACCACAAGCATTATGGTCATGTGACAGGACAAGTGTGTGGAGTGAAGAAAGAAATTCAGTGGGCGATCTACGAAGGAAAGCTCAAGCTCCCCGGCACCCAACCCGCGAAGAGTAACTAGACTAGGGTTTACCTATCCTTAAAAAAAAAAAAAAGAAGAAAAAGAAAAATAGTCTCTCAGTCAACCTTCGTAGGTCCTAGTATTTTTTCCTTTCAATTAAGTCCTCTACGGACATTGTATTTAATCTTCAATTTTCTATAAAAGAGTCTTCTTCTTTTCTTGCTAGACTTAAGACATTATTTGCACACCTACATTATATTTAATGAAATGGTTTTATTTTATATGATCACTTGCATTGCTCAACGAACAATCTCTCGAAATAATTAACGTTCTGATTAATCGGTGTGAGAAAGTCAACTAATGCCATCAAGCCATACACTTTCCTTACCCCACAAAAGGCCTTCATCAAAGCCATACACTTTCCCAAACCATGTCCACCTTCATCTTGACCAAGTCAACGACGGCGACAACATCAAGGAACGACAAAAAGGCCACTCGGCTTGAAAGATTGACCCCGTGTCGACAACAACCTAGGGGCTTGGCTTAGACTTCAAGGGTATCAAGAATGTTCAACGGGGGCTCGCCTTGGTCCTCGGGTGCTCTAGAAAATAAAAAAAAAAAAAAGAAGAGAAAAAAGAAAAAAAATGTGTGTAGTGCAAAAAGAGTAATACCAGCTAGACCGAAAATCCCAAAAAGGGCGCCTAGGCAAAAAACGGGTTGCACATAAAAAAAAGAAAAAAAATCTTAGTGCAAAAGAGTAATGCCCGGCTAAATTTGAAAATCCCAAAAAAGGGCGGTCTAGGCAAAAAACAGGGTTGCACATAAAAATAAAAGAAAAAGAAAATGAGGCCAAGGACCCAGCACCGCCCATCAAAAGCTTGACGGGCAAGCAAAATCAAAGCTCAAAGAATGAAAGTTGTCGATAACAATGGGGCAGTCGAAGCAAAAGCAGAAGCATTTCATAAGCCTGCAGGCACGTACGAATCCTTTCTTCCCCAACGAAAGAGGAAGCAATCAGAAGCAGCCGTCCAAGAATGACTTGGTCAAGGAATCATCCCGAGGCCCACGCCTCATCATCTCATCCTAAGCCTTTTCACTAATCCCAAAGCCTTACACAGTCCGGCCAAGGCCGAACTACGGCGACCTGAGCTCCTCACAATGAGGGGAACGTAGGCAACCAGCAATGGTCCGGTCATAAACATATCCAAATTCCTGAAAACCCGGTCTCATCAAATGACCTCTCCCATAAACATATCCAAATTCCTGAAAACCCGGTCTCATCAAATATCAAATGACCTCTCCCATAGACATATCCAAATTACCGAAAACCCGGTCTCATCAAATGACCTCTCCCATGGACACAGTCAAATCCCAGAAAACCCGATCTCATCAATGACCTCCTTATACACAAACCTTTCTTTCACACCCAGCCAACCTTGATCCGCGACATTGGTTGACTTTCTCCTCATGATTAATAAGAATGTTTGTTCATATCGAGATTAGTGGTTGAATAACCCGAACATTAATAAAGGGTTTTAAGCAATCTTGTGATCATTGTAAATAAAACAAGTTTTCAGATGTCTTGACAAGTCTTCTTTTTCTACATTTTAGGAAAGATAGAGCTAAACACTAATTTTCTATCAGCAGGGGCTTCCATACACTTTTACCAACCTTTCTACGCTTATACTCTCTCAAAAGAGTCAAACCCAAAGCGAGTTTTGTGCCTACATCGAATAAGGCCATCAAAATAACACAAAATCGGGATTATTCCCACCTTTTGAAAAATATTCCCCTGCATGTACATATCTTCTTAAAATTCTTCTCTTTGTCTGCGTCTCCTTAAGGTTGACTGGTTGACTAAAAAAATAGAAATAAAAAAAAAAAGGAAAAGGATAGGTTTTCCCTCTTCTGCTACAATTCGCATTAGGACTGCCTCGAAAAACTCTGTTAAAGCATTCCTTTAAACTGGGGCTTCTTTAGCCATTTTCGCGGTTCGCATCGGGTTCTTCACTAGGTCCCTAGATGGATTCGCCTTGGTCGGATCAATTTCGAATCACGTTCGCAATACCAATCAGATTGGGATTTTTATTAGGTCACTGCACCGAGGCTTCGCCAAGTCACTTCGCTTGCTCGGCTCATTCAAGGGGCTTTGCCAAATGAAAGGATCTTTCTGGCTTTAGTAAGACATGGGGTTTTGCAGAAAGTTTTTCCTCCGATCAGAGACTCAGATAAGTCATATCCATCCCTAGAAGAAAGGTTTGGTCACTCCAACATCTCGCTTTGGTTGTAAAAGCACTCGGCATCGCCTTCAAGCGCCGTAGTTTAAGAAAAGGACCTTAGTCAAGACCCGAGGTTTAAACCCAGTCTCAGCCCAAGAAGGAATTCTCGTCCACGTTGACAACAGCAACAGTTCAGTCCGCACCCAAGGGATACAACCCCACCTGCTTGAAACCCGTCTTAAATACATTCCATATGTACATCCAGACCCAGTCCCTACCATGTTTCCAAGAGAAAAATTGCCCCTAGGCTCAAGTAACGTGCCAATTGCTAATGATAACGTTTTCTCCCAAAAGCGCCTTCGTTACTTCCGTTATAACGAGGTAACTCTAGGCGACAGTTTCCTAATTGTCAAAACGTCGAAAATCCTAGACATCGTTCCTAACTGTCTAGGTAAAGTTTGAACTACGATCAAGGCTTGATTCCTCCGGGATACGTAGGTAGCCTTTCATAAAGGTTCAGCCATCCAACCACATTGGTCACCTTTTTTCTTTCCCCATTCCTCAATGGTGCGTAAGCTTTTCATAAAAGTCCAACTATCTGACCACATTGGTCACCCCCCTTTTATTTGGCACATTCCTTGTAGGATCGGTTGTTTGACCTACTAGGTCACCCCGTTTCCATCCTTATAGGAAGGGACCAAATATCTCTTTGCCATTGTCCCAAGAAGGCCAGGTAAGTGATCTCTTTTGGTCACCCAATTCCAACCTGTGTCTGCAATTCCATTCCAGTTCCAAAGGCATTAAAAAGCACAGTTCAGGCTTACTAAGTCGCGCGACATACTAAGCCTCTGTGGCCTGTTTTTACCATTTTGCCCCCGAAGGCTCCATTTTACAATTTTGTCCCCCCGTAGGCTTCTTTTACCCTTTTATTGCCCCTGGCATTTTCAATCACTTTCAATTCAGTTTTCCCCCTAGTGCCCCCGAGGCCTATTTTACAAATTTACCTCTGTGATTCGGTTTATTTGCCCTTGGCATTTTTCAATTTTTATTTTTCAAATAATCAGGGTACATCCCAGTTTTCTTTACAAAAAATTATTCAGGTGCGTCCCACTTTTCTTTACAAAAACTATTGATTCCTTCCAACTTCTCTACAAAATCCAACCTTTTTCGCAATCTCCGTTATTCCGTTATAACGGGATAACGCTAGGTGACAACCTCCGAATGGTCAGAACTCTAAACTTGTGCTACCACTATCCGCGAATAGTGACGAATGCCCAAGTTATTTCAACTTGTGCTACCACTATCCGCGAATAGTGACGAATGCCCAAGTTATTTCAACTTGTGCTACCACTATCCGCGAATAGTGACGAATGCCCAAGTTATTTCAAATTGTGCTACCACTATCCGCGAATAGTGACGCACGCCTAAATTATTTCAACTTGTGCTACCACTATCCGCGAATAGTGACGAATGCCCAAGTTATTTCAACTTGTGCTACCACTATCCGCGAATAGTGACGAATGCCCAAGTTATTTCAACTTGTGCTACCACTATCCGCGAATAGTGACGAATGCCCAAGTTATTTCAACTTGTGCTACCACTATCCGCGAATAGTGACGAATGCCCAAGTTATTTCAAATTGTGCTACCACTATCCGCGAATAGTGACGCATGCCTAAATTATTTCAACTTGTGCTACCACTATCCGCGAATAGTGACGAATGCCCAAGTTATTTCAACTTGTGCTACCACTATCCGCGAATAGTGAAGTATGCCTAAGTCATTTCAACTTATGCTACCTCTATCCGCGAATAGTGACGTACGCTCAAGTTTCCCAACTTAAGTTACCTCTATCTCCGTCATAAAGAGATAGCGCCGTAAGCTTTAGCTTCTGTTAAAGGAAATAATTTTTAGGTGACAGCCTCCAGTAATTGTCAAATTAGGTGACAGCCTCCAGTAATTGTCAATTAGGTGACAGCCTCCGAATTGTCAAATTAGGTGACCTCCAAGAATTGTCAAATTAGGTGACGGCCTCCGTAATTGTCAAAATTAGGTGACAACCTCCGAATTGTCAATCGTGTGACATCCTCCGAATTGTCAAATCGGTGACGGCCTCCAAGAATTGTCAAAATCTCAAGGATCCTAGACATCGTTCCTAACTATCTAGTGATGCTTGAACTACGATCAAGGCTTGATTCCTCCGGGATACGTAGGTAGCCTTTTATAAAAGGTCCAGCCATTCGACCACTTTGGTCACCCTGTTCCTTTGTCACTCCTCAGTGATAAAGCGCCCCCTCATAGAAGTTCGAATATTCGACCACCTGGGTCACTCCTAGCATGACCCCAGTAGGATCAATTGCTTGACCTCCTAGGTCATTTTCTCTTCTTTTTCCTAAGCAAGAGACCGCTTTCTCTTCTTCCTTCCCCAAATGGATCCTAATTCCGAACTACGGCCGGCTTGATTCCTCCCCGGGATACGTAGGTAGCCTTCCAAAAGGTTCACCACTCGACCACCTCGGTCCCCCAATCCGTCTCGGCATTCGCGATCGGATCCTTTTCTATCGACAACCCCACTCGCCTTGCAAGTGACGTTGCCGAGGGCTTCGTAAGTACCCAAATCGGCTCATGCCTTCCGGTTAATTTTCCCGACATTTCGGTAAGTTTTCCGGTAATTCCCTGACTTTCCTAGTGTTCCGAATGTCTGGAACACCCAAATTTAAATTAGGGCTGTAAGGAGCCTTCCTAATTAAGAAAACACGTTTTTCTTAATTAGGGAGGAGCTTCTAGAATGATGCCACCATGCATGGTTCTAGAATGCTGAGTCATTGTGGATAAGACCGCACGGCCTCATTTGCAAAGGGCTCGCAGCCGCACGGCTTCATTAGCCTTATCCAGATCGCCTATAAATAGAGCCCTCCTCTACCCATTTCAACAACAACAACAACACAAACAATCACACACACACACACTCCATAGCAGTCCCGTACGTGAAGAAAAACCCTCAAGGCTCAAGAAGGCGAAGAAGAAGCTCAAGAAGCCATCTCCCTCCTCCTTGAAGACCCAAGAAGAACCTCTCCTCCTAGCTCCGTCCGAAGAAGCAAAGGAAACGATTGGTAACCTCGCACGCCCTAACCTTGCATTTTAATTGATATACTTGCTCATTGCATTCATATATCTTGCTTGGGACTTGGCATTTATTCATAAAGATCATATCTTTATCACCCCTTCCCCCTTTGCATGCATTAAGACCTCATTTGTCATAAAAATGTAGTCTTTTTCATAAAGGTGCATCCTTTGCACCTAAAATCCCTATTTTCCAATAAAAATGTTATCTTTATGCATCATTTGCATACAAAGATCAAATCTTTTTTTTTTTTTTCAATAAAAATGCATCCTTTGCATCAAAACCCCCTTTTTTCAATGCATCATTTGCATAAAAATCAAATCTTTATGCATCATTTGCATAAAGATCATTTCTTTAAATCAAAAAGCATCATTTGCTAAAACCAAAATGTCATCTTTTCATTAAAGAGTCATTTTTTATCATGCATTTCCCCTTTCCCCCAACCTTGGAACGGACCGGTGTAAAAGTTCTCATCTTTGCATCGTTCCTTCCATTAAAGGTTCATGATTTCTTTAGGAAAAGGATAACCTTGAACCCTATATCTCCGATTATCGCTTAAGAATGAGTATGAAGCCTCTATACGAGCTCGACCGTCTTAAAGCGTAGGATTGATGGGCTAAGGACATTCCTTCCTAAAGAACCTCATCTTTGACCCAAAAGAGAGTCATTCTCTCGATCACGCAAGTCCCGAGGGTCCCGAGGTTTAAAATGCGATGATCATAAGTCATAAGATGAGGACGGGATCATAATCCCAAATACATAAATTCCAAGGAATCCCGAGCGACAACCAACAAATGGTTTGTACGTCCGGAAGACAACTTGGGACATTCCCCCCCTTATTTTCAAACACATGCACACAAAGAAAGCACGCAAGCAAACATGATTAATGAAATCTAGGGAGACTTGCTCCGGCAAGGCACTTTGGGTGAACGCCAAACGTTCTTCCCAAGGGGTAACTTAACCTCCGAACCCATAAAACCTTTTTTTCAAAGTTTTGAGGTAATCAAAATGGCGTGGCGACTCCGTTTTTCAAATAACTCGGATGTCTTCAAACTCGCGTGAATTCCAATAAACAAAAATTTTGGGCACACATTCACACTATCATGGAGCGATACAAAGTTGGATCAACATCCTCACCTACTTGGTCCCTTCCAAGTTTAAGTGACGAACACATAGGAATTTTAGAGCTTTTTGCCCCCTCCAACCCAAACCTTTTCACCAAGTTTTTTGCATACTTGCTTTGTGAAATGAATATTCCTTCACTTGATTGTTTCACCTGCAAGCCTAAGAAGAATGTTAACTCACCAATCATGCTCATTTCAAATGTTGATGTCATAGCCTCTACAAAATCTTTTAGACAAGTTTGAGACGTAGAGCCATAGACTATGTCATCAACATATATTTGAACAATGACTAGTTCTTTTCCATGCCTTAGAATGAATAAAGTCCTATCCGCTTCACCTCTTGTAAAACCATATTCAATTAAGAACGAGGTTAAGCGACCATACCACGCACGTGGAGCTTGTTTCAAGCCATATAGGGCTTTATCAAGTCTATATACGTGGTTTGGTTGATGAGGATCTTCAAAACCTTTTGGTTGTTCAACATAAATTTCTTCATTTAAATAACCATTTAAAAAGGCAGCTTTAACATCCATTTGAAACAAGGTGATTTTTAGATAACAAGCTATTGCCAAGAGGAGTCTTATGGACTCAATTCGAGCTACGGGAGCAAAGGTCTCATCAAAGTCAACACCTTCTATTTGTGTATAACCTTGAGCTACGAGACATGCTTTGTTCCGAACAATATTGCCTACACTACAAGAAAGTTGGTTATTTACGGCACTCATTTACGGCGGTTGACACGCGTCCGCCGTATATATTAGTTATATACGGCGGTATACACAACCGCCGTATATGTTTATTATATATGGCGGCTTACTCCGCCGTAAATACGTTATATACGTAAAGTTGGCATATACGTATATGAGATTGAAGTCATATACGGCGGTATATTAGTATCCGCCATAAATAATTACTTATTTTCGGCGGTTTACAAGCGTCCGCCGTAAATAGTACACAATATTTACGGCGGAGTATACGCGTCCGCCGTAAATGTCAATAAATACCGAGAAGCCCAAACTTCCCACACTCAGTTTCGCGCTTTCTCTCTCTCTCTCTTTTTCTCTCCTCTAGCTAGGGCACGACGCCGGAGACCACATATTTTCCTACCGCCGGTGAACAACGAATCAGCAGGTATAGCCTTTTAATTTTTGGTTTTAATTTGTTGTTCTTGGTGTGGTGGATTATTGAAAATCTTTTCGATTTCTCTCTCTCTCTCCTCCAGCCAGGGTAATTGACGCTGATTGTACACTGATTTCTTCGATCAACAACAATCAGGTATACATTTCTTCCCCTTTTTCTGATTTACTTTTAATTTCTGGATTTTTTTGTTCTTTGTTGTTGCTGTTGCTGTTGTTGTTGGTGGTGTTGTTGTTACTGTTGTTGTTGTTGTTGTTGTTGTTGTTGTTGTTGTTGTTGTTGTTGTTGACTGTATTTGAAGCAAATTGCTAGTTTACATAGTTATAATTTTTTATTTCAATTTCAAATGACTTAATTTTCAAGAAAAAAAGTCAGTATTAATAACCATTAATTAAAAAAAATATTACAATTATTTTAAAAGTATATCAGTTTCCATAGGAGTATACTTGTTATTATATGTTACATAAGTTCATAATTTGTTACCAAAGTTGATTAAAATTCAATGATTTTCATTACTTTCATCAAACTTTAAAAAAAATAAAAAAATAGACAATTATTATGGCACGGAGTCAGTCCACTCCAGGGATGTGAAGAGCATATATGAACCATGCACCCCCAGTGGAGTAGACTAAGGAAAATGGGAGGGGATAGTAGGGTGAGGAGACTTTTAGTGGTTTTAATGGTTGTGGGGATGGTGATTGGGGGGAAGTCAAGTGCAACTGATTCTTTCAGGGACTGTTATACAAAATGTTTTCTTTTCTGTATGATTGAGCCATCTCAAACTCTTTGTTCTTGTACTACCCAGTGCTTGAAAGAATGCATTTTCCCTACTCCCAATTCTGCTTCGGCTTATTCGTCTATGAATATGAATTCCCATCATCATCAACAAGAGAGCCTTGGCTTCTGTAAGCTTGGTTGTGCCTCCTCTTTATGCTCTAATATCAGCTCTAAACTCAATCAGATTAATCCTCCCTCTCTCTCTCTCTCTCTCTCTCTCTCTCTCTCAATCCTATTAGCTTGACTAGCCACATTCTTCTTTAGCTCCTCCATGGAATCCCTCAATAGCTCAATTGGTCTCAAATATTTCAAAACCTAAGTGTCACTTTGTTCAACCTAGTTCCTAAAAATAGTTCCAAATCTTTTGTCGCATGTGCATCAATTCTTTTGCACATCAACCTAGTTCCTTAAATTAGCTTCTCAATTGGGGGGGGGGGGGCTTGTGAGAGAGAATGAATGAATGTTGTCATGGGGTTATACTATATCATGGGCCCAAGCTCGACTAATAGGCTAGGCTCCAACAATGTATATTATCTATATAGAGCCAAAAGTTGTATATATTTAGACTATGTTTGTTTATGAGTTTATTTTTATTCTAAAATTTGTGTCTCTCGGTCTTATATATAGGTTGTATTTTAACGTTAAAAATATCAAGTCATATATGGATAAAAGTTGGATTGATTTGGGTAATCGGATTTCAAATGAGTATATGTCTGGGGTTGACAACTTTCTCGATTTTGCATTCTCAAAAAAGTCTGTTGGTGTTAAAGAAATATATTGTCCTTGTAAAAAATGCGCAAATCGTTACCAAAAAGACCGTGCAACCGTGAAATCACATTGTATTGAAGTGGGATTTCAAAAAGATTACAAGAATTGGACTAGGCACGGGGAAGAGTACATTTCGGCGTATAAGAATGATTCTCTAACAATTGTTCTTTTTCCTTTGTTGAATTGTGTATATAGGATAATACAAATGCGTCTCCGGAGTATTACTCAGTTATGAATCTTGCTCTGAATAAACAATGGCGTGACTGGAAATATCAGGTGAGACAAGCATATAATAAGTATGCAACAGACGACTTTATTTACTTGTAATATGTATTTGTTTAGATCTCATTTGCTTACTATGCAATTTTACTCACATTTATGATTATGACTTTGTAATATGGAAATGTCAGGTGAAATGCATGTATTTGAGGTATGAATCCGACCGGGACGCATTGGCTCACCCACCCCATGCGTACATTGAGGGTCAATGGGCTGAACTTGTTGCAATGTGGGGTACAGATAAGGCTCGGGTATATTTCAAATTAATCTCAATCTATTATCGTGAATGTCTTATATAAGTAGTCAAATTAATACTAATATTATCTTTTTTTTCTAGGAATTATCACAAATAAATCAAGCGAATCGAGAAAAGCAAGTGTGCCTGAACAGGACTGGAAAAAAGTCCCATCCCACTGTCATAAAAGAGGTTTGTCATCGTTCAATTTAGTTCTCAGTTGTCAATTAATGTTTCTTTTTGTATCGTATATAAATATATATTTTTTGGTCAAATGATTCTATTATAAATTGTAGAGAGTAGACGAGGGATTACCAACTGATCGCGTAAGCTTGTTCATAGCTACGCGCACGGGCAAAACTGCTGCAGATGAAGAAACCTCTCGTATGATTGTAAGTTAAAGTTTCAACCCTTTTTGTTTCAGTTTTGTTCTTCTATAGAATACTTTTTTCATTTCTAACTTCATTTTCATAATATTAATTAAAGTTATGAAATTGTCTATGGCTAAGAACTTATGAGACGAAACTCACAAGGTGAGATGAAACTCACGGGTGTTGTCCTTAGTGTTAATGACACTAACGACGACACTTTCACCAATTCTAGAAAAGCACAAATCAATAGAAATAAATATAATTTGCAGCGGAAATATTAAAGCAATACACAAGAATATAATTTTTATCAAGTTATATAAATATATAACTTGATGGGTGCCTAAAAGGCAAGACCTTTCTATTAATAATATGAATTCAATACAAGGTCGAGGTTGTTCCTTAATGATAAACGAACCCTGATATAAGGAACAACATACACGAATTCTCTCAGTAAATAAACACTCAAAAACCTCACAAAAATATAAAAATCTATATGAAATATTCGAGTGTTGGACAAAGTGTTGCCGACACTGAATGGCAACACTTGAGAGCAGAATTCTACTTTTCTTGTGCAGATTTGCGTTTCGAATTGGATGATCTTCAATGAAGATCCACGCACTATTTATAGGCCACAAAGTCTTGGAGCCTACTCAAATGATCGGCTAACGAGTTTGGAGTTTGTTTCCTCCATTTATGCCACTCGCCTCTTTTGTAGGAGACCTAGTCTTCTCTTGCTTCCCTTGCTTGTACCTCTTAGCTTTGGTTGCCTTGTACTCGACTTGTTCTCCCCGAGAATAGCTGAATAAAATATCTCTGGCTTGGTCATCAATTAAACAAATAAACACATGTTTATTTGTTAATTTCTTCTCCTCTTCGTGATTAACGCCCGGGTACATTTACATTGCGATTTTAAGCTCATTTTAAGGTGACTAACTACCGTTATATAAACATTAATTTACCCATTAATATTTGTGAAAAATACAGTAACTAACTCAGTGTCGCCAATTCCAAATGGCAACACTTTTGGCAACACCAGTGGCAACACTGGTTTGCAACACTTGGAATGACATTCATGACAACACATGATCTAACATTAACAATCTCCCCCATAGTTACTGATTTCTTCACAAAATACCAATGTGATGATCTTTTCAAAAACAGTTAGTCAAACTTAACTAAAACCACAAAAAATGCCACGAGATTTTGATAGAAGCAACATCAACCTTCAGGCAATGTTTTGAAATATTTTTCAATCCAAAACATCAACCATTAAGCAAATGAAGTATCAAAATCTTTACAAAAATCTCCCCCTTAATACGAAATTTAATAATTAAATAAACTAACTATTAAATTCTAAACAACCAACCAACCATATAACAAAAACCATCCATCATCTTTTGAAGAAAATTCCAGCTGAAACAAAGAAAAAAAAACAGAAATAAAATTTGTTTAAGCATTACAAACCAAAATAAAACAAATAAAATTGTTTTTGTTTCCAACCACCAAAAAACACAAACCATTCGAACCAACCACCATTAAACTGCATTTCCAGCTCCTTCACCTCCCTCACCGTCCCACTAGGCCCTGACCATTCCCAGCTCCATCATCATCATCACGCCTTGGTGGCTTATCTCCCCTATTTTGGAAGAAATTAAATCCACCATTTTCATCATGTCGGTGCGCATATCCAACCATCCCTGAATTGCGAGTCAATGTGCTTCACTTGACCATTGAAAAAATTAAGAATCATCGCAAAGCATCAACCATAACGGGAGCGGTGTTGCCGGAAGTGTTGCCGGTTTCGGGCGACACTTGGAGCGACACCGGTAGCGGGGCGAATAACGGGAGGAGCATTTGTAACCAAAACCCAAGGTAAATCCTGTGCCTATCACCTTCGCAAAGTGCTTGGTAATTCGATAATACAAGTCTTTCCGAAAGATTATCACCATTCCAAGGCTTAAGGTTTTGGTACATTAGGACTTGGAAAATAAGGGAAGGAAAAATGAAGGAGGAGGTCTTTTTCTTTTTGGCCCATGCAGCAAGGTGAGCGAATACAAGTCTCCCAAAATTTACTCTTTGTTTCTTTCCTAATTTATACAACAAATTAGCTTGCTCAAAGGTTACGGTGTTTTCATTTGCCGTGGGAAGCCAATTTGTTATACATAACTTGTGTAGCACGCTAAACAAAGAAGTGAGATAGGTAGACTTAAAATGATCAGACCAAATGGTAATTCTCCCTCCAGTTAAAAAGGTGGCTAAGGCATTAGGATCATATTCCAAGCTCTCATCTTCGACATTAGGGAGGCCGAAGGCTCTATTGATAATCAAAGGATTAAAATCAAAGATAATGCCCCTAACAAAGATCTTTCCATAATGAGGGGTATTCCTATCATCAATATTATCCCTAAGATGAGCATAGAAATTCCTAACCACACTTTCAATATACGATGACACTCTAGTCACCGTAGGCAAAAACATCCTATCCTCCAAAAACTGATACACACCTAACTCCTTGAATTGAGTCACATAAATATTCTTTTCATTCAGAATTTTCTTCTCAGAATCTTCAACAAAATTATGAAGACTCGCATCACTATAAAATTCTTCCGAAAGAAATGGACGTTCATAAAATCCAAAAGACTCATAATCTGATTTTTCATCTTGAGAGGGATTAGGAGAGTGTACCTCAGGCCATGAAATAGGAGAATAGGAAGGAGAACTCGACTGAGCTTTGGTCTTGGCAGCAGGTGTTGCTTCAGGTGTTGCCATTGCATCGGCAACACTTGGGGCGACACCACCAGAAATTTTCTGTTTCTTCTTCAACTTGGACTGAGCTTCAGCAAGGGTTTCTTCATCTTCCATCCAGGCTTCTTCATCCTCATCAGAAGATGATGAGGGCTCCTTTGTCTCTTTAAAAGCAGGGTCCGAACCTTCCTCGGACGAAATGTTGAGAGACGAGCTTGAAGAATCATCCACATTTACCGGATCATCAGCTGTATTAGATGGTATCTTTGACCTGAACAGAGTTTTGATCCTCTCCGATTGTCTACGCACTCCACCCCTAAAAGAGCTAGAGGCATCAACCGCCTTTCGCTTCTTGGTCTTCTTCTGAGGGGCGAAGGTGAGCTCTGTGGATGGGGTAGCTTCAGGAAGATTGATGGGAATGGAAATTTGAGAAGGATCATAGACAACAATGTCTAAGGATGGTGAGGTTGAGGGTGTGGCCGAGAATGTCGCTGGTGAGATTTCCATGGGAACTGCGACATTTGAGGCGACACTAGAGGGAGCTAGAGGCGAAATTTCCATGGGAGACGAAATTTGGGAAGTATTTTTAGGGCTAGCCATGGAAGATTGAAGAAGAATGAGGAAGACGAAGAACTGGGGCAAGGGTTTGGGATTCCGCCTAGAGAGAGAGAGAATACGGTGAGAGAGAGAGGGTTTAGGAGGGGGTTTTAAGAGTGAATAGTGGAGGGATTTAATTGATTTGACAAGATCAAATTAATTAAACCTCCACATATCTCTAAAAATCCCAACAATACTCAAGTGTTATCCGCCATTTTAAAAAAACCTTTTTTTTTTTTTTTTAATTTTTATAATTTTTAATTTTTTTTAATAATAACTAAACATAATTTTAATAATATCCATAAAATTGAGTTTTTCAAAATTCAAAGAGATGAATTTTAAAAAATAGATATTACAAAATTACACTTAGTTTGACAAAATAAAATTTTTTTGCTAAAAACCTTTTAAATTTCACAAACTCTAAATATAAGAAAATAGACTTTTGGAAATTTAAAATTTAATTAACAAAAACAAAAACAAGAAAATAAAAAATTAATGTAGCATCTACTAATGTGTTACTAGCAATGTTGCGTGACACTCAAGACAACATTTTTAAATAAAATCCCCTTGATATTTTTTTTTTTTCAACATACATATCTATACTTTCTTAGGCAATTTTTAAGCACACTTTACACTTTCTTTATTTACAAGGAAGCATCGTAGTAGCGAGCTCCGTGCCCCGAGTTTTTTATTAAAGTGTAAAGCTACAATTAGTAAGTTTTATACCTTTCAAGTAGGGTACACTGTAGTAGCGAGCTCCATGTCCCTAATACTTAGTATAAAACACTACATTATATTCCCTTTGGGAATTTTCACAAGCTTTGCCCTTTTTTTTTTTTTTTAAATATCAACAACAATATGAGTGACTTTGTCACTTTTTAGCACAAAGAGGTATTTTATAAAAAAAATGTTAACCTTAAGAATGTACACATACTAGAACAAAAAGGTCAGTAAATGCCCCCCATTTGGGATTAAACAACTATATATTTTTTTTTTTTTTTATAAATTTTAAAGATAATGTACAACTCATACAAAGTGTTGCTGACAGTGATGGTAACACTGACGGCAACACTAACAGATTTATAGAAAACATAGACCAAGAGATTTTTTCAAACTTGAAAATCTCTCATGGTCCAAGGCTTTGGTCAAAATATCAGCAAGTTGATGTTTTGTATCAATATGCTCTATTTGGATCAATTCCTTTTCTACTAAATCTCTTAAAAAATGATGGCGGATATCAATGTGCTTAGTGCGTGAGTGTTGTACAGGATTTTTGGAAATATTTATAGCACTCAAATTGTCACAATACATGGTCAAGATATTACTATCAAGACCATAGTCATCAAGCATGTGTTTTAACCATATTAGTTGTGAACAACAACTCCCTGCTGCCACATATTCAGATTCAGCAGTCGAGAGAGAAACACAGTTTTGCTTGCGACTGTACCATGACACTAGATTATTACCCAAGAAAAAACAACCCCCACTAGTACTCTTTCTGTCATCTATATCTCCCGCCCAATCGTAGTCACTAAAACCAACTAAGTTGGTATTAGTGTCTTTGGTGAACCAGATTCCCAATTCACTTGTCCCAGACACATACTTGATGATTTTCTTGACAGCATTTAGGTGAGAAATTTTAGGAGCAGATTGATATCTAGCACAAACACCTACGCTGAACATTATATCGGGACGACTGGCAGTAAGATAAAGAAGACTACCTATCATGGATCTATACAGAGTTGGATCAACATCCTCCCCTGCCTGATCTTTGGTTACCTTAAGAGATGATCCCATAGGTATTTTAGAGCTCTTGGCACTCTCCAATCCAAATCTTTTCACCGGACTCTTAGCATACTTGCTCGAGTGATGAAGATTCCATCATTCGATTGTTTCACCTGCGCAATCCTAGGAAATAATTAAGTTCTCCTATCATGCTCATCTCAAATGTAGATGTCATAGCTTCCACAAAATTTTGTAAACATGTTTTAGATGTGGAACCATAAACTATGTCATCAACATAGATTTGAGCAATGACAAGCTCTTTATTTTCCCTAAGAATAAATAATGTCCTATCGGCTTCTCCTCTAACAAATCCATATTCAAGAAGGAAGCTTGTTAGACGCCCATACCATGCACGAGGAGCTTGTTTTAAGCCATATAAGGCCTTATCAAGTCCGTATACATGGTGCAGGTGGAATGGGTCTTCAAACCCTTTGGGTTGGTCAACATAGATCTCTTTATCTAAGTACACATTCAAGAAAGCCGCTTTGACATCCATTTGGTGCAATTTGATTTTGAGATAACAAGCTATAGCAAGAAGAAGGCTTATGGACTCAATTCTAGCCACAGTGCAAAGGTCTCGTCAAAGTCGATTCCTTCCACTTGTGTATAGCCTTGAGCCACAAGACGAGCTTTATTACGAACAATATTACCCAATTCATCAGATTTGTTTTTGTAAATCCATTTAGTTCCAATAATGTTAGTATTTAAAGGACGTGGAACTAAACACCAAACCTCGTTACGGGTAAATTGTTCAAGCTCTTCTTGCATAGCTTGAATCCGTAATATATCATTTAAGGCCTCAATCACATTTTTGGTTCAACAGAGGAAACGAAACAGGAGTGTTTTACCCGAGAGTATGTGGAGGACATACACACATACCTAACCATATCTCTGTAATCAAGCGGCTCCTTGTTCCTTGTTCTAACCCCTTCATTAACATCACCAATTACTTGAGTAATGGGATGATAATTTCTAATTCGAGTGGGGGATCTCTCCGCCTTGATGGTACACCAATCCATCTTCTCCTTCGAGTCACCGCTCTCGGAATTTCCACCACTGTTCTGTTCTCTGTGTTGCCTCGGGTGTTGCCA
The DNA here is from genome assembly GCA_022495995.1 of Adenophora triphylla var. japonica. Lineage (NCBI taxonomy): Eukaryota > Viridiplantae > Streptophyta > Magnoliopsida > Asterales > Campanulaceae > Adenophora > Adenophora triphylla. The sequence continues at coordinate 472,818 of JAFEMH010000596.1, read as the reverse complement.
TTTCAGGGCGACACTTGGAGCAACACTTGAATCTCGTGGCCGCAATGGCCGAATCGATTCTATTCCAGCCCTTTGTTCGACTTCTTCTAGAAGAGTCGAGGTATATCATCGGTTGGTTCTCTGTGGCACTCAAGTAATCGTTAAATTCAATATTTACCGATTCTTGAATCACTTTTAACCTCAAATTATAGACACGATAAGCATGACTGTTTTGAGAGTAGCCAAGAAAGATGGCTTTGTCACTCTTAGAATCAAGTTTTCCTAAGTATTCCCGGTCATTTAAAATGTAGCACAAACACCCAAACACATGAAAATAGTGAACCGTAGGTTTCTTTCCATTTAAAATCTCATAGGGTGTCATAGTTGTACCGGGTCTTAAGAAGACTCTATTTGTAGTGTGACAAGCTGTGTTTAATGCTTCGGCCCAAAAACCTTTAGAAATATTTCTAGCAATTAGCATAACACGAGCCATTTCCATTAAAGTCCTATTTTTCTTTCAAGAACACCATTTTGTTGTGGTGTTTTGGAGTGCCGAAAACTCATGGTGTATCCCCTTTTTACTACAAAAAGTAGAAAAGGAGATGTTTTCAAATTCTCTACCATGATCCGATCTTATTCGAAAAATAGGAGAACAAAACATGTTTTTGATTTTAGAGACTAAGTGAGTAAATTTATCAAAAGTTGTCGATTTTTCTCTTAAGAAATACACCCATGTAAACCTAGAAAAATCATCAACTATCACATAAACATACTTCTTACCTCCCAAGCTTTCTACCTCAATAGGACCCATCAAGTCCATATGTAGAAGCCGAAAACAATGTGTTGTTCTGAGTGTTGCTCATTGTGTTGTTCAACACTGTGAGCAACACGAGTTTGCTTACCCTTTTGACAGTCACCACACATCACGGTGTTTTTGAGGTCTAGTTTAGGAACACCTTTGACGGCATTATGTTTGATAATCTTCTCAAGATTCCTATAATGAGAATGACCTAACTTTTGATGCCATAACCTAATATCATCAAGTTTTGTCAAATTGCACACCGATTTATTACCAACCAGATAGCAATTATCACTTGATCTTATTCCAAATCATGACACAAAAGTTAGTGTTATCAAACACTTCACAAGTATTTTTATTGAATTTTACCTCCAAATTGTCATCACATAGTTGGCTAATGCTAATTAAATTAGCAAGTAAACCATCTACGTGCAAGACATTTTTCAAAGGAGGAAAACCAACAATATCCAGTGTTCCTTTACCAACTATTTCACTCTTGCCTCCACCACCATAAGTCACTGAGCCTCCTTGAATAGGTTGGTACTGCTAGGAATGATTTTGTACCGGTCATATGACGTGAACAACCACTATCAAAGTACCAAGTTCTGCAATGTTAGTCCTTAAGGCCGTATAAACAACATAGCATTTCAGCTTTTCCTTGGGTAACCAACCCTTTTTGAAAACTGGATTGTTCACCAGTGTTGCCATAAGTGTTGCCCTGAGAAACTGGTGACACTTGAGGCGACACTTGAAGACTGGACATTTTCTTTTGTAGGAAAATGCAATCTGGTTTTAAATGTCCAGCTTTGTGACAGTATCCACACTCATTAGATTGATCAGGGGAATCACTAGGAGTGCTACCCTTTTCCTTGACACGCTCTTTTACAAAATAATTTTTAGTTTCAACATCAAACAAGGAAGAGGTAATACTTTCAAGTGATTCTTGAAACCCAAGACCACTTTCGAGGCTTACTCAATTTGAGTATTTCATCCAATTTGGATGAACTCGTGTTGAGTTTTTGAAGGTGGATTCGGCTAGGTTGAGTTTGGTCTTGATTTTATCAAGATCCAAGTCTCTCCTGCCGAGTTGAGCTTCTAGCCGAGTCAAGGAGTTCTTAAGATCCTGATTTTCCTTTTTCAAGAAAACCACCATCTTATTCTCCTTTTTCCATTCCACGAGGAGAGATTTATAGAGGTTTTTTAATTCACAAATAAGTTCATCTTTATCAAGATCATCCTCTATAATCTCTTATGAATTTAAATCTGTTGAACCATGCAAATTAAGATCATTTAAAGAATCATACCTCGCTGAGTGTTGTGCCAAGTGTTGCCAATTCTGGACGACACTTGGGGCAACACTTTCTCGAAGAAGTCACCAATGTTGTGTCAAGTGTTGTCAAATGCGTAACGACACTTGAAGTAACACTCTCAGACGAAGGTAGCTCCTCTACCGTGGCCATCATGACTACTTGCTCCGTCTGTTCTTCTTTCTCCGTTCCTTCCTCCTCTCCATCACTAAGAGATACCCACAAGTTTTTGCCCGCCTTTCTCAAGGTGTTAGCACATTCATTGGCATAGTGACCCCAACCGGAACAAGCATGACATTGAATAGATTCAATGTACTTAGGATCGGACCGGATCTTTTCCGAGGATGCACGCCTTGGTGGGATATCCTTTTGATTTGGAGGAGGACTTCTCCTTGGCACAAAACTAGAGGTTTTGGCCGTTTGGTCCTTAGCCTTTACCTGCACTTTGTTAAATTTTCTAACCATAGAATTATATCTCTTTGCAAGTAAAGCTACACTAGTATTTTCATCTAAATCCTCGAAGACTTCATCTTCATCGTCCACACATGTGTCCGAAGATTCGACTTTTAAGGCAATATTCTTGCTTTTAGAAGCCTCCGTTTGTTCATTGAGATTTAACTCAAAGTTTTTCAAAATACTCATTAAGGAGTTGATGTTCATTGTTGAAAGATTATGGGCCTCTTCAATAGCTGAAACTTTAATATTAAAACGTTCGGGAAGAGTACGAATAGCTTTTGAAACAAGTTGTTTATTTGTAAAAGGCTCCCCTAATACTTGACAAGCATTTGAAATATCAATCAACTTTTCAAAATAAGACGAGATGTCTTCGTTTTCACCCATTCTTAATCTTTCAAATTTACTAGTGAGACCTCTAAGCTTTGTTTCTCGGACACTGCCATCTCCTTCACAAAATCTTTGTAAAGTATCCCAAGCATCTTTTGCAGAGGGACTATTTTGAATGAGTTTGAACATATGCATGTCAACCCATTCATAGATGGCATTCAGTGCCTTTTCATTGAAACTAGCAAGATTATTCTCTTCAATTGTCCACTCGAATTCAGGTTTGACTTGAACGTCACCATCGTCATCCGGAGGAAGCATTGGAACAGAATAACCATTTAAAATAGATCGCCAAGCCCGAAGATCAATTGATTTGATATGCGAGCGTAGGCGAATCTTCCAATAAACATAATTAGATCCGTCTAAAACCGGTAATCTCTTTTGATTAGGGTTTGCAGGATCATAAGCCATGACAAAAGGATCTTAACACTTAGTATATCAAGTGCTAGGCTCACGATACCAATTGAAATTGTCTATGGCTAAGAACTTATGAGACGAAACTCACAAGGTGAGATGAAACTCACGGGTGTTGTCCTTAGTGTTAATGACACTAACGACGACACTTTCACCAATTCTAGAAAAGCACAAATCAATAGAAATAAATATAATTTGCAGCGGAAATATTAAAGCAATACACAAGAATATAATTTTTATCAAGTTATATAAATATATAACTTGATGGGTGCCTAAAAGGCAAGACCTTTCTATTAATAATATGAATTCAATACAAGGTCGAGGTTGTTCCTTAATGATAAACGAACCACGATATAAGGAACAACATACACGAATTCTCTCAGTAAATAAACACTCAAAAACCTCACAAAAATATAAAAATCTATATGAAATATTCGAGTGTTGGACAAAGTGTTGCCGACACCGAATGGCAACACTTGAGAGCGAATTCTACTTTTCTTGTGCGGATTTGCGTTTTACGAATTGGATGATCTTCAATGAAGATCCATTGCACTATTTATAGGCCACAAAGTCTTGGAGCCTACTCAAATGATCAGCTAACAGTTTGGAGTTTGTTTCCTCCATTTATGTCACTCGCCTCTTTTGTAGGAGACCTAGTCTTCTCTTGCTTCTCTTGCTTGTACCTCTTAGCTTTGGTTGCCTTGTACTCTGACTTGTTCTCCCCCAGAATAGCTGAATAAAATATCTCCTGGCTTGGTCATCAATTAAACAAATAAACACATGTTTATTTGTTAATTTCTTCTCCTCTTCGTGATTAACGCCCGGGTACATTTGTTCTTGCTGATTTTAAGCTCATTTTAAGGTGACTAACTACTGTTATATAAACATTAATTTACCCATTAATATTTGTGAAAAATACAGTAACTAACTCAGTGTCGCCAATTCCAAATGGCAACACTTTTGGCAACACCAGTGGCAACACTGGTTTGCAACACTTGGGATGACATTCATGACAACACATGATCTAACATTAACAAGTTAAAACATTTATATTGAACATGTTGTTTTTGTTACAGTTAACGCTTAATGATGCAATTGAAGAGCTACCAGAGGAGGAACAAAACTCTCCCGGCAAGCGAGAAAAGATATTTAGAGATTTTATGGGCACTGATAACCATGGGAGAGTGCGCTGTATGGGAGGCGGTGTTAACAAAACTAGGGTGTTTGGTAAAGCCTCAACTTCTCAGAGCGCTTCTGCAGCCCGTATTGCTGAACTTGAGGAGACGGTGTTATCCGTCAGAACAGATGTTGAAAGGCAACTTGAGGAGCAACGCCAACAGTTTCAACAGCAAATAGAAGATTTGAAACGTTGTTTTATGGAACAACGTGGAAAAGGTAGTAATGAATAGGTGGTGGTATGTTTCTCAAAGTTGTGGATTTTAAACATTGATTGAGTTTTGGATACATTAATTCAACTATCTTTTTTGTACATGTTAAATGGTTATTATGTTGTTTTTGTGTTGTATGTACATTCAACATTGATTTTGTGTTAATGGTTATTATGTGGATTGTAAACATTGATTGCGGGTGTATTTTTGGTTATATACAGGTTGCATTTGTGTGTATACAGGTTGAATTTGGTTTTTGCGGGTGTATTTTTGGGGAAAGTGAATTACATAGGGTTGGATGGACGACTCGTGATATAATGGACGACTCGTCTCTTGGTGGACGACTCGTCTCATAACAAGTCATTTACGGCGGAACTCTACATCCGCCGTATAAAAGCGTCATGGATGACTCGTCCCCAAAGGGGGACGAGGGAATCTGGGTGGGGTGCAAATGGAACGACTCGTGATACATTGGACGACTCGTCCCTTATATATGGCGGTTACCTTACTTACCGCCGTATAAAGCTTCCTCAAATACACCAGTTATATACATACGGTATTTGTATTTCATTTATATACGGCGGTGGTATTTCCGCCGTATATAGTATTTACGATGGATAACCCGCCGTAAATACTATATAAGGCGATGTTTTATACGATGGACTATATACGGCGGATTGTCCGCCGTAAATAACATATATGGCGGGGCGCGTTTTATATACGGCGGTTAAAATCCGCCATATATAAGCCTTTTTCTTGTAGTGCTAGTTCGTCTAATTTATTTTTGAAAATCCATTTTGTACCAATTACATTAGTATTAATGGGACATAGTACTAAAAACCAAACTTCGTTATGAGCAAATTGTTCAAGTTCCTCTTGCATGGCTTGTATCAAAAAATTATCTTTCAAAGCTTCTAAAACATTCTTGGGTTCTAAAGAGGAAACAAAGCGGGAGTGAGTTACCTTATTGTATGTGGTGGACATGCACACATACCTTACCATTTCACGGTAGCTAATAGGTTCTTTGTTCCTTGTTCGTATCCCTTCATCCACTTTTCCAATAATCTAAGTAGAGGGATGATTCCTTCTGATCCTAGCTGGTGGATCCCTTCTTAAATTTCTATGCACATCAGCATCATCATTATGTTCATCATCTTCAGTTGCTGGATTGGAGTCAGATGTTGCCTGAGGTGCTATCCCTTCAGGGGCAACACTTTAGTCAGCACCCATGATGTCACTTTTTTTACTTTGTTCCTCCAGCTCTTCCAGTAATATTAATGAAGATTCCTGCACTCCATCACCTGCCTTGAGTGGTTTTCTCAACCCAAGGATCTCATCCAACTTGGAAGAACCCGTGTTGAGTTTTTTGAACGTGGCCTCGGCTAGAGTCAGTTTGGCCTTGACTTTGTCCAGCTCCGCATCCTTTTTTGTGAGTTGGACTTCCAACTTAGTCATGCCATCCGTCAGGTCTTGAACCTCTTTTGACAAGAACAACACCTTCTTGTTCTCTTTCTTCCATTCTTCAAGTAATTCCTTGTAGAGATTCTTAAGACCACAAATGAGTTCATCTTTGCTTGACTCATCACTTTGTTCATTCTCTTGTGAACTACATGCATCCATGTTAATAGAACCCATAAAACAAATAACATTTGTTAAACTAAAATTTGTATACCTGCTGGATGATATCTCAGGTGTTATCCCTGCTTGGGTAACACTCGAGATAACACTGTCAGTGTTCGAGACACAAATGGTGACCACCATTGCTGTTTGATCAGATTCTTCAAATTGATTGGTTCCCTCTTCTTCATTGTCACTGAGAGATACGCAAAGGTTCTTCCCCATATTCCTTAGAGTGTTTGCACACTCGTTTGAGTAGTGACCCTACCCAGAGCACGCATGACATTGAATTGACTCAAGATACTTTGGATCAGACCTAGACTGATCCGATGATGCTCTTCCTATGGGACCACCTTTCTGAGTAGATGGAAATGTCCTCTTCGGCATTGAATTGTACACCTTGGTTTGTTGCTCTTTTGCTTTAACCTTCACATTTTCTATGTTAAACTTTCTTAACATAGAATTATACTTCCTAGCAAGCAAGGCAACACTAGCATCCTCATCTAATTCCTCAAAAGTTTCTTCATCCTCATCATTTGAAAGACTTGAGGATTAAACTTTTAAAGCAACACTCTTGCCTTTCGAAGCTTCACTTTGCTCGGCAAGGTTTGACTCAAAAATTTTCAAAATACTCATTAAGGAATTTATGTCCATGGTTGAAAGATTGTGGGCCTCTTCAATAGATGAAACCTTCATATTAACACTTAGGGAGGGTTCTAATTGCTTTTGAAACCAGTTGTTTATTTGTAAAAGGTTCACCCAAAAGTTGACACTCGTTTGCAATATCAAACAATTTTTCAAAATAAGAAGAAATCGTGTCATTTTCACCCATTCTCAATCTTTCAAACTTGCTAGTTAGACCCCTAAGTTTGTTTTCACGCACACTAGAATCACCCTCACAAAACCTTTGTAAAATATCCCAATCTTCCTTACCTGTGGAACTATTTTGAACTAGTTTAAAAATGTGCATGTCAACCCACTCAAAGATAGCATTAAGAGCTTTCTCATTGTAGATTCCTAAGACGGTCTTTTCATTGGTCCACTCGGCTTCAGGTTTGACTTGAATGTCATCATCCTCATCCGGTGGTAACAATGGAAGAGAGTATCCATTAACTACAGATTGCCAAGCTTGAAGATCAATTTATTTGATATGCGAGCGAAGACGGATCTTCCAATATGCATAATTCGAACCATCTAAAACAGGAAGACGTTTTTTGTTTGGATTTGCAGGATCAAAAGCCATGACACCGGATCTAGCACTTAGTATGTCAAGTGATAGGCTCTGATACCAATTTAAATTGTCACGGCCTAGACAACAAGTGATATCCAAGTTGATAACAGCACCAACGATAGCACTTGAGATAGCACACACACACTTCGAAATGAAAAACAATTTTGTAAAGAAATTGCAGCGAAAAATAACACCAAAATTGTTTTTCTCAAGTTATATAATTTTATATAAATTATATAACTTGAATATGCCGCTTAGGCAAGACTTTATATTCACTATGAAGAATGAGTTACAAAGTCGAAAGATGTTTCCTGTAACTATTACATGTAATTTCTATGGAACAAGAGAGATAAAGAACGAATTCCTATCCTAGCCAAAACACACACTTAAACCCAAAGTATTCAAGTGTGTAATCTAGTATGGGAGGAAGGAAATAATCGAATCAAGAAGAACTCTATCTCTTATGCAAGAAGGTGTGTAAAATGCATGATTTGAAGTGTCTCCTTCTTGGCATATTTATAGTCTTCAATGTATTGAAGGCTACTCAATTGTAACAGCCTTGGGGCCATGTGTTGATCGTGTATGGAGAGAGGGGAGAGTGGTTGGCTTGCTCCTCACTTCATGGGTTTGTTAGCGCCAACTTCCTCCTTTGTAGCAACCGAATTCTTGCTCTCCAAGCCTATGCATTATGGCCTTGTACTCTCAAGCTTCTCTGCCCTTATACTCTCTTTGAAACAACAGCAACAGCTTTGACAAAGTCATCCCACGTTTTGAAGTTGTTTTCACAAAGTAACTCTAGGTGAAAGTTTATGCATAAAACGTTATTTATGCATAACTTTCTCTTTCCAAACTTCTCCATGTTTTTAGCTTCATAACTCCACCATATTGTATCCTGAAAATTGGACTTACATACAAATACTAAACAGATAATATTAGCACATTAGTACATAAACATTTATACAGAAAATGTACAACTATTTAACTCCAGCGCAGGATATTACTTAGGGTAGCACTTAGGATGGCAACACTTGTGGTAACACCACCGTTTGCACTAACAAACTCCAACCTTCATCTTCAACCCCAACCTTCATCTTCGTCTTCAACCCACCCTCATCTTCAACCACACCCCATCCCACCCCCATTTTACTCTCCTTCCTCTTTTTTGTACCTCGAGTGACAGTGACAGCGAATTCATGTTGTAGAAAGATAGTCGAACGGGGAAGTTGCAAGGGACCGTTGAACTTTAGCAATCACCGAAGGTAATGAAGTCGACAAAGAAAAGAGATATAGGATTTGATTTAAAAAATCGGATCTGGGTTTGTACAAAAAAAAAATTAGATTTGGGGATTTAATTATAGAATCTCGACCTATCAAGTTATTATCCGGTTCTTTTCAAAGATCTATGGAGATGCGCACACCTTTATTGACGATTTTTTCGAATCATAGTCATTCTGGCGGAATGGCTTTCAGATTAAGTCAGGAATAGCTTATTAGACCATCTGCAGCGGTGACTTAAGTCATCAGCTTCTCTCTCTTCCACATCAGCTCCACATCATCAGTCATCAATAACCACAACTTCACACCATTTTACCCACAGTGGTGACTTAAGTCATCAATTTCTCTCTCATATTTTTTACTATACCCCACTATATTTTCTTTTTCCTTTTCACATGTATAACAATTATTATCATTATTCATATTATTTTATTATTGTTAATTATACATGATAATAATTTATATCTTTTTACTATAATAATTTTAATTATTAATTAAATAATTTTATTAATATAATTATTATTTAATAGTCTTTTTAAATATGATAAGTTAATAACATCTTATTATAGAATATATAACATGAAAATTATCTACAAAGACAATTGAAATTAAAAGATTACATAATGTAACAAACAACATAAAAAATTAAAGTTACATAGGACACACTCTAACACACAATTTTAATTATCATCAATTTCTTCATTAAATTTTTCTCAAATATTCTCAATCAAATCTTTGACTTGTTGATATTTGTATCTCGAACTCGACTTCAATTACTCATATATGATGACAAGTCATATTCTCGAACATTAATTGGAGAAAGTAAACCTTTGATTTTCACTACTAGTTGATGCTTGATTTTGAGTGAAATCTTCTTCATAGTCTCTTGGATCAAAATGTATATAGGTTGAGTGTTCGTCCTCAACTATCATATTGTGAATGATGATACAAGCTAGCATAATTTTACCCAAGATACTCCTACTCCATGCTAGAGCAGGTTGTCGAATTATAGCAAATCGAGCTTGTAAAACTCCAAAACCACGCTCCACATCTTTTCTTGCCGACTCTTGTTTCTTAGCAAATAATTTATGCTTTGCCGTCTGCGGGGCACTGATTGATTGAATAAAAGCCACCCATTTCGGATATATTCCATCAGTAAGATAATATACCATATTATACGAATGATTATTCACAGTATAATTAACAGGCGGAGCATGGCCTTCTAATATATCTGTAAATACTGGAGAACGGTCTAGGACATTTATGTCATTACACGAACCTGATGTTCCAAAGAATGCATGCCAAATCCACAGATCGCGCGAGGCTACAGCTTTGAGGATTAACGTTGGTGTTTTATTTCTACCTTGAAATTGCCCTCTCCAACCTCGTGGACAATTTTTCCAAGTCCAATGCATACAGTCGATACTGCCCATCATTCCTGGAAATCCACGCTCTTCTCCTTGTCGTAGTAACATAGTTATATCATCAGAATTCGGCCTTCTCATGTAATGATCGCGGAACTGGATTATGTCACCTTCAACAAAATGAAGAAGACACTCCTTCGCCGTAGTTTCAGCGACATTTAGATGTTCATCAACTGAGTCGTATGCAGTACCATATGCTAAAATTCGCATTGCGGCAGTGCATTTTTGCTCAATCGATAAACCAAGTCTACCACTAGCATAATTGAGATAGTTGAGGATGGTTTAACAAATTTGGATCAATAGGCATGTGTGAATTTGGCGAATTTCTATTGACATTTAAATTTGTTTGAGAAGGTTGGTTGTTTCCATAGTAATTAGGATACTTTGGATCCATAATTACGAAATAAAATATTTTTAAAGAAATTTTAAGGAGATAATGGCTAATTTTTAACCAAATACAGAAAAGTGAAGAAGGTGTCCAACATATGTAAAATTTGTGTCTATTTATAGTTGAAACAAAATAATTGGGCGTTGGTAAAATTTTGATTTTTTTTTAAAAAAAATTATAGTCGTTGGTAAAATTATGACATTTTTTTTTAATTTATAGTCAAATATACAATGATATCTGACACACCTAGTTGAATTATTGACCCAAAAAATGACAAACAAGAAGAAGAAATTTAAAAAGGCAAGAATTATTGATCCAAAAAAGACAAACAAGAAGAAGAAATTAAAAAAAGGCAAACAGGAAGAAGAAATTAAAAAAAGGCAAACAAGAAAGAAGAAATAATGCATGCATGGAGAGGAAGAAGAAATTAAAAAAAGGCAAACAAGAAAGAAGAAATAATGCATACATGGAGAGTGGACTACACTCTCCAAGCTTTCTTCCTTCGGAGCATTTCAGACCATTTCAATGTGTTACACGGCAAGTGGTCATCTTTTCATCTTTTCTCTATTAGCCAAGCCTTTCATGTCTTTTGTCAACCAAAAATTACAATAAGTCATTCAAGCCTCTCACTTTAATCACCATTGTAGGAGGTTTATATATAGCCACATCAGTCGAGCCTTTTTTAAAAAGGGCACCATTGTGTGTGGTCTTAAAAAGAACTGATGTTTCATGGGAGAGAGAGAGAGAGAGAGAGAGAGAGAGAGAGAGAGAGAGAGAGAGAGAGAGAGAGAATGTGTGGGATTAGAATAAGACTTGATTATGATGGTGTTTTCTGAAAATAAAAGAGGAAGAATGGTGGGCAAGGCCAGGGTTTGGTTTTAAAATATTTAATTTGTTTGTAGGTATATTTGGCATTTTAATATGCTTAGTTATATTTTAATTATTTCGTTACAATTTAACGAGTTTAGGTTAGTTTTTTGTTTAATTAGTCACTTAAACGTAGACTTTGTCAATTAGATGCTTACTACTAGGATAGGTCAATAAATTTTTAACGATCATTAGATAAATTGATTTATTTTATTATTCTTAGATAGGTCAATAAAGTTAGTTTGTTTGTTTCAATAATATAAAGGTGAAAGTGAAATGGTATGACGCGTCTACTCGTCATTTAATATGATAACGTGTTGTCATAAATTCCCACCACAAACTCAGAGATAATTTATCAAGGATTATATCCCGCTCCTGATGCGAATAAATATACCCATCCACCATGACACTTGACAATATCACAAGCACCACCCATGCCTTTACCGCTTTACCGACAAAAATCAAAAGACCAATCTACCCTACAATATCCTCCACGTGTAACCCCACAAAACCACCTACATCGAAAAAGAAAGTCCACTCCCTCCGTCTCACTTTTAAAATCCTACTTTCTTTTTTTGATATGTATCAAACTAAGAGTCTCATTCTATAAATGATAAATTTTGAACAGCGTTTCAGATATTTCTATTTTTATAATGTAAAATATATTTATAAAAAAAATATTCATTATATCCTTATAATGTTAATATATTTACAAAAAAAAATCAAAAAGAGATTTATCATAAATGTTTTAACTTTTACCTATTCTCTTCTCTAATCTTCTATCGACTTGCTATTCTATATTTGTTTTTTTTTAAAAAAAATAAAAAACATGAAATACTATCCTATGACCCTTGAAAATGGGACAGAGAGAGTACTACCTAGGGGCAATATCGGAACTCCAATCCCCTATAATTATCCACACCACGAACATCCTAGCCACTCCCAACCACCGTTTTCTCTTTTTCTCCTATTTTGATCTCAATTTTCCGGCAACCCAAACAACCATGGATTTCTTGAAAGGCATCGCAAGCGGCGGTGGCGATTCCGACAAAAACAAGTCGGAAGTTACTGATCCGGGACTTTTAGCCGACGCCAAGTTGGTAGCTGAGGCAGCTAAGTTCGCTTACAACAAAGAATCCGACAAAGTGGACAAGGCTAAGACCGCCGGCGCCGCCGCTGACCTTCTTGATGCTGCCGAAAGTTACGGTAAGCTTGGTGACCAGGGTGTAGGAAAGTATGTTAACCAAGCTGAGGAGTATCTTCACAAATATGAAAAGTCAAACGACTCTTCCGCTGCCGCCGCCTCAGCTCCGGCTGTAGAGGGTGACAAGCCAGCACCGCCGCCTGCCGACACGCCTGAAGCTGCACCGCCGGCGAAGAAAGAGGAAGAATCTGCACCGCCGGCGAAGAAAGAGGAGGAATCTGGAGGTGGGTATGGGGATGCGTTGAAGATGGCTGGGAGTTTCTTCAAGTAGAAGAAATCATTGAACATATTAATGAATGAAAGCCATTTCAAGCTGTATTTTTTTTTTTTCTCTTTGAATCTTGTAACGTGTGTTTGCTTGGATCAGTTGTTTTCAGATTATGTGTGACTGTACAATTGATTGATGGCTTTATGAAATGGTGTCTAATTTGTAGAAGAATTAATTACTTTGATATGCCTTCAATTTGTGGTCGATCATTTTGAAAGTTTGACGCTAGGAACGAACGCTGAAATATGTCACAAATATAACTCGGAGAATTAGATGTATACACGGTTGTGATGTGAGTTACGACTGCTCAAACAATAAATATAAAACAGTGGAATCTATAGTATAAATCAAAGGGGTCTTTGCTACAGTAGAGTGAATAGTTTTAATGGCTGAAATGACCATTTTGCCCTCACTATTTTGTCTCTTTCCCATTTTGCCCTTTAAATTTTTTTATTTTTTTTTAAATTAAAAAAAAATTAAAAAAAAATTTACGTGGCCTTGGACATGGGCATGTGCTAGTAAAGATTAAAACACGAAATTAAATGTTACGTGTTCATTCCATCAAATAATGTTTTAAGCCTAAAAATGATTTCAATATTAAGCCCCGGGTGCCGCGTTTCAGCCTGAAACGGGAGAAAAGAACGCAGCTTTACTCCTATAATATGAGTATTAATGGCGCGGCCAAACACTTTCGTTTCGGAACGGATCCTCCGTTTCAAACGCTACAATTTGTAGCGTCTTCCAAACCAAGAAAACAGAACGGGATCAATTAAATTTATCGAACCAAATTAACCTTTTAATTTTGGGATGTAAATGGAGTTATAGGTCTGAATTTTTTGGATCTGCAGAGAGAGAGAGAGAAATAAGGAGGAGGTAGGAGGGTTTTCAAAATGGTGGTATTGGGAGAAGAGATAAACTAAATCCCTTGGCCGTAAATTGTAAGGTAGAGTCACTGTGTCGAGGAGGAAGAGGAAGAGAGTAAAGGGGTAGCAGATTTCTCTTTCCCTTTTTACAATGTTGTAATTTGAAGTTGTTTTCTTTAATACTAGTATTATAATTTTATTTTTTTTACAATGTGACACTAAGATGTTAATTTGATATTTTTTATTTTCTTTAGAAATATTACATCTCATCTCAAATTGAGATTTCGTAAATTTAAAATAAAATATCTAAAATTTATAGTATAAATGGAAGCTGCCTTTTAAACAGTAGAATGAATAGTTACAATGGGCGAATTGTCCATTTTGCCCTCATACATTTGTTCCTTTCCCATTTTGTCCTTTAAAAAAAAAAACTTTTTTTTTTTAAATTAACAGTTCAAGATTCTACAATCCATTTCTTGAATTTCAATAGGCAAAAAAATTGTGCAAAATGATTTAACTCAATTAAAATCAAAACCTTGAGAGCGGAAAGAGCACGTTCGATGTGATCATCGGAGAAGCCCTCGCAAGAGAGCTTCTCATAAACAGAGCGAAGCTTCTTGGCCTTTTGAGCCTTGGAGAGAGAATCGTCTACCGGAGCCGGAGCTGATACCGTAGGACGACCAGAGTTGAGTAAGAGACGGCGGAGACGGTTCTCATTTTCGGCGGAAATTTGGAGTTTGGGACCGGTGGAGGAAGATGGGGGTTTACTTTGCGTAGATGTTGAAGTTGACTTCTGCTTCTGCAACTTCTTCTTCGGCGCCATGTATGTGTGTGTGTGAGAGAGAGAGAGAGAGAATTTAAACCCTAGAAAGTTGAAGAGAGATAGATTGGGGGGTGTTATGAAAATGATACGACACTTCCAGAACGCTTGCTTATCTTTTTTGTAAGCAAGTCCTCATTTTGGCGCTACTAGGGAGATGGGCCTTGCCATTTCAAGTGGCCTTTCTAAATAACTTGGGTTTTTGGGCTTATCAAAGTTGGTCCACAATAATGGCAAGACTAATGGGATTGTTCTGATTTGTTTCTTCAAATTTATTTTGAGATCTATTTTTACCAAATCAAATGTTGGATTGAAGCCAAACCAAACACGGAGGATCCCGGATGCGCGAAATTAGAATAAGCCCGTGTTTGAGGACACGTAATTTTTTTTTTTTTTATTAAGCCCGTGTTCGAGGACACATTTTTTTTTTTATTATTATTATTATTTTTTAATTTAAAAAAAAAATTTAATTAAAAAAAAAAACAATAACGTGTCCTCGAACACGGGCTTATTCTAGTTATTGTAGGGACAAATAAAAATGAGACTGGAGGAGTACATAAGGAAATAAATCATGTTACTCCTCTTAAAAGGGTAGTCATGTCATTGCTCAAATTTCTAATTAACGTTCTAAAATAATGATACATCAAACACATTTACATAAAGGTATCCCGTTTATAAAATCTATGTTTTAAAAAATGATCCATTTATAAAATTCTCTGTTCTAAAAATTATGTACCAGACGAGCTCTAAAATATATGATTACGAAATTAAAATCTAACTAGCGAAATAAGAAAATAATTAAAGAGTTGGTTTTGGGAAAAACTAGTTTCTCCCAAATATTATAAAAAGTCTTGTTTTATTTTAAAAATCGGTTCTTAATGAACCAACCAGTTTATTAGATTAAAACCTAGAAAAACATACAGTAACACACACCTCACGCACGCTATTCTTCATCCTTCCGCCATCTCTCCCTCTCTCTCTCTCTCTCTCTTTCTAGCTGCAGCGGATCTCTCTCTCTCTCTCTCTCTCTCTCTCTCTCTCTCTCTCTCTCTCTCTCTCTCTCTCTCGTCTTCTTCATCAAATTACCTAACGTGATTCTCTTTTTTTGATGAAAGGATTGCAGAAGGTAACTTCAAACAACAATTGAAAAGGTTTGAATCTATACAATTTTGTTCATTTAATTGAAATTATTCAATTGAAATTGATTTAATTGAATTGTTCTTCTCTTTATAGATGATGGATATGGAAATGATGATAGCGGATAACGACAATGAAGATCAATTTGAAGAGATTGAAATTGAAAACGACAATGAAGATCAATTTGAAGAGATTGCGATTGAATCCGCAATGCAATCAGGTTATTTATGAACTCATCTTCTCTACTAAAATAACTAGTTTATTAATCAAAACTGATATTCAAATTAGGTGTTTTAATTGTGAATTTTTATTTTACGTTTATTATAATTTGATGTTTTAATATGGTAACTTGGTATTTTAGTAGTGAAACTTGTGATTTTAGTCTACGAACTTGATGTTTTATTAGTGCAATATGATGTTTAATCAAGTTATGCTGAAACTTGATGTTTTATTCTATGAAACATAATATTTTAGTTTAGTGACTTGGTATTTTAGTAGTGAAACTTGAGGTTTTATTCTACGAACTTGGTGTTTTATTAGTGCAATATGGTATTTTAGTTTAGTTACTTGGTATTTAGTGTAAGACTTGATGTTTTATTCCATGAACTTGGTGTTTTATTAGTGTAATCTGGTGTTTAATCAAGTTATGCTGAAACTTGAAGTTTTATTCTATGAAAACCTAATAATTTAGTTTAGTAACTTGGTTTTTATTAATAAAACTTGAGATTTTATCCTAAAAACTTGGTATTTTATTAATGCAATCTGTTGTTTAATCAAGTTATTATGTATTAATTTTTTGACAGTGACTGTTCCTAATGGCGTGAATGTTGCTGGTTCTTTGATGTCCATAAAAGCAAAGACATGGAAAGAATTGTATATCATCTACAAAAAATATGCTAATGCATTAGGGTTTATGACAAAACTTTCAACTGTAAGTATGTCCAAGAAATATGGGAAACCACTACAAAGATATTTTAAATGTTCCTGTGAAGGAACATTCTATTAGAATAATGAGGGTTAGACGAAGCCAATCAAAACAGGGGAAGAGAGGAATTGAATTGAATGACTCAATTGATTATGATGCTAGAGATAGATATTTATAGTATTACAATGAGGAATCTCCTAAAAGGAGAAGGTTTCTAAGATTGTGTTTCCTAATATAATACAAGGATTAATCTCCTAGAAGGAGAAGGTTTCTAAGATTGTGTTTCCTAATCTAATACAAGGATTATGTTGCATAATCTATTTATTACAATATATACTTGAATATAATATAATAATATTATATTCTAATATTCCCCCACAAGATGGACGGTCTTTGGATAAGTCCAATCTTGGAGAGTGATGAGATGAACCGGTTTGATGATAAGTTGAAGATGTGTTCCCGGACATGTGTGTCGTTTCTGAAGAGATGTGGTTCCTCGCATCCGAGGTGGTGATAGGTTGGTGCATGAATACGTCGGAGATGGTGGGGTTGTGGAGATAGGTTCGGGCTTACGTATGACGGCCGAGAAAAGGTTCGGGCTTATGTATGACGGCCGAGAAAAGATTCGGGCTTACGTATGACGGCTGAGAAAATGTTCGGGCTTACGTATGACGGCCGAGAAAAGGTTCGAGTTTTTCAAAGGGAGGTTGAGTGAAGAGGAGAAGAAAATAAATACTTAACGTTACATTGAGATAAAGAAAAATTATGAGGGGGAGAAATAATACTCAACATTACATTGAGATAAGAGAAAAATTTTAAGAAGAAGAAAATTTTCGAAGGGGAGAAATAATACTCAATGTTACATTAAGATAAAAAAAATTTAAGAAGAAGAAAATTTTCGAAGGGAAGAAATAATACTCAACGTTACATTGAGATAAGAGAAAAGTTTAAGAAGAAGAAATTTTTTGAAGTGGCTAAAGAGATAAGTACTTTTAGAGAATTAGGATCAAGAGGAAAAAGAAGGAAAGTAAAGGAATAGGGGTTTAGTGGTTCGACCATGGGAGGAGAAAGGGTTTAGTGGTCGACCATGGAAGAATAAGTGTCAAAAGTTTAAGAAAAAAAAAGAAGAGGGAGAAGGAGAGGGGAGAAACAATTGACAAAGTGGCGGAAGCGAATGGTGGTGGGTTTAGCAGAGAAGTTCTTCTATGGATCTTAATGCTCTGATACCATATTAGAATAAATAGAGTTAGACGAAGTCAATCAAAACATGGAAGATAAGAATTGTATTGAAAGACTCAATTGATTATGATGCTAAAGATACATATTTATAGTATTACAATGAGTAATCTCCTAGAAGGAGAAGGTTTCTAAGACTGTGTTTCCTAATCTAATACAAGGATTATGTTTCCTAATCTATTTATTACAATATATACTTGAATATAATATAATGATATTATATTCCTAATACATTCAAACCAAGAGTATCTGCAGTTGAACGTCCTGTTGCGATTGATGATATCTTCATTCCATCTCCATTACAACTATTGGATGATAAACCAAAAAAAAGAAAGAAAGAAAAGAAAATGTGTTGTGAAAAGAACAGGTTGTAAAGCTTTGATGAGGGTGAAATTGCTCCCAAAGAAAGATTTATATGAGGTTGTACGTCATGTTATAGAACTCAACCATGAGATGACGAGGACACAATGGAAACATTTAAAGCGTAATGAAAGGAATATATTAGAGGTAAATGGTCTAGTGATTGAACAAATGGAAGAAGCTGGTATAAGGCTAATCGATGGATTCAATGTTCTGGCTAAAGCAGCAGGTGGGGAAGAGCATTTAGGCCATACTAGGATGGATCATATCAATTTTGTGCAGCGATTACGATCGGAAAAGATTGACGGTGGTGATGCTCAGCCGTTGTAGGCAGAGACTTAGTGAGCTAGAGGAAGAAGATCCAAGGTTTTATTATAAAATACATCTTGGAGATGATGGTAGATTATGCGCAATATTCTGGAGGGACCCAATGATGAGAGAGGACTATGAATTGTTCGGGGATGTTGTTATTTTTGACACAACATATGACACCAATAAGTATGGTCTAATTTGTGCCCCTATAGTTGGTGTGAACAATCATTGGAACACTGTTATGTTTGGTTGTGCATTCTTGAATAATGAAAAGGCAGAAATATTTGCATGGCTTCTTAAAGAATTTCGAAAGTCCATGGGAGGAAAAGAACCAAAGACAATTTTTACTGATCAAGACTTTGCGATGTCGAAAGCGATTGAAGAGGTATGTAGAGCTTAAAATATGCATTAGCTTTTGTAATTTTAAAAAATATGTTGTTAGTCTATGAAATACCAAGTTTATCCATTTAAATACAAAGTTATTAATATAAAGCAACAAGTTATATAGTATAAATTTTTTCAATTAGAACATGTATGTTTCTTAAAACCTATATATGTAGTAGCAAGGTTGGCTATAAAAAATTGCAGTTTGGGTGTTTTTATTGCTAGTTTGGCTTTATAGATTTCATGTCTCACATAGAGTATTTTTTTTCTTTACTAAATAGGTGTTTGAGGGAAGAACGAGACATAGGCTTTGCTTGTGGCACTTTTACAAAATGCAGTAAGCCACTTTGGAAAACTCAAGAAGGATGAAGAATTCAAGGATGAATTTGATCACGTCTTAGAGGTTGTGTTAATGAGGCTGAGTTTGAACATTGTTGGCATTGAATGATCAACAAATATAATCTTGGAGAAGAAAAATGTTTTAAGCGTCTATATGAGATTCGAGATAAGTGGTGCACTGCATTAAGCAAAGATTACTTCTCTGCTGGCATTTTGTCATCTCAAAGAAGTGAAAGCACTAA
The DNA here is from genome assembly GCA_022495995.1 of Adenophora triphylla var. japonica. NCBI lineage: Eukaryota > Viridiplantae > Streptophyta > Magnoliopsida > Asterales > Campanulaceae > Adenophora > Adenophora triphylla. The sequence continues at coordinate 453,199 of JAFEMH010000596.1, read as the reverse complement.
CCATGCAATTTGTTTCAAAGAAAACAGAAGTACCTCACTAACAAAGTTCTTTGAGATAATTAACTAGACTGTGAAACGTTGGAGGAGTACGAAACAACTTAAGGAGTTTAATTGCACTTTCTCTGTCCCAAAAACATATTTGAATGGTGGTATTATCAGTCATGCAGCTGAAGTTTACACTTTGGAGATATTCAGGTTTGTTCCTTATAATATTGAGTTTATATATTAAAACATCAAGTTTACATATTAAAGCATCGAGTTGAATGTTAAAACAAGCAGTTTTACTTAAAAGCAGGTTTTTTTCAAGTTAATATGTTCTTGTTTTTTTAGCATTTTAACATGGTGTAACTTGGTATTTTAGTAGTGAAACTTGTTGTTTTATTATATTAACTTGTTGTTTTATTAGTGCAACTTGGTGTTTAATCAAGTTATGTTGAAACTTATGTTTGATTCTATGAAACTTGTTGTTTTAGTTCATTTACTTGGTGTTTTATAAGTGAAAGGTGTTTTACTTAGAAGCACAATAAAAATGACATTTATTTTGTTTTTAATTTTTTTCCAGGTTTTTTCAAGAAGAAGTAAAGGCTGCATTTGCAACAACTTACCGTATTTGTTTCTCTTTCGATGACAATAATAAATTGTACGATATTGCTCATGAAGATCATCCTGAAAGAAAAGAAACAGTAAGTTACATGAATGATAATGGAGTGGTAAGAGTGAATTGTAGCTACAATAGCTTCAGTAAGGTTGGATGGCTTTGCTTTCATTGCATTAAAGCTTTGAATCTGTCAAACATCAAAAGGATTCCTGATATTTACATTGAAAAGAGGAGGACCAAAAAGGTAAAAAATGATGCATGGAATAGAACATACCGAGGGAATAAAGTTACAACAACAACGGGGCAAAATGACTTTATTCCTTGGATACAACAAATGGCAAGAAAGTATTATGATTTGATGTTGATATGCCATGAAAACATTGCTGCAAGAAGGATACTAGAAGATGGATTCAACAGAGACTATCTCCAAGTTCAAGAAATATTATCTACAAACTTGGAAGATACTGCAACAAGTGCAACGAATAGTGCTACTGAAAATTCTACTAGAAGTGCACCCGCTTTAATTGATCTGGTTCGTGCCATTACAAAAGGGAGGGAAAAAAGTCAAAGGCAAAATTCGAACGGAAGAAGCTAATTACCAATGAGTTTGGCTCAAAAACACCAAATTAACACTTAATCTGAAACCTATTGTTGATTGTTGCTCAGATTGAAATGCAATTGTTTTGTTATGATGTATTAAATCTCCAAGTTTGCAACAAATCAAAAGTAGATCATGATTTGGTGTAACTTGGTATTTTTGTAGTGAAACTTGATGTTTTATTCCATAAACTTGGTATTTTGTTAGTACAATCTGGAGTTTAATCAAGTTATGCTGAAACTTGAGATTTTATTCTATGAAATTTAATGTTTTAGTTCATTTACTTGGTGTTTTATAAGATAAACTTGATGTTTTATTTTATGAACTTGGTGTTTTGTTAGTGCAATCTGGTGTTTTATTATATGAAAATATTTTAGTTTAGTGACTTGGTATTTTATTAGTACAGTCTAGTATTTTAAATCAAGTTATTATCTATTAAATCTGTACTTGGTGTTTTAGTATTAAAACTTGATGTTTTGGTACTAAAACTTGATATTTTAGCAGTGCATTTTTGTTTTTTAAAACAACAAGTTTGTATGTCAGAATAACAAGTTAATAACTTAAAACAGTAAGTTTGAACTCAAAAATAACACAAACTGTAACTTCAAATCAGAAACAAGAAAGTTTAGATATTACTACTTCAATTCAGCAAGTTAAGATATTACTACTTAAACTCAGGAAGTTCCAACTTAATACAAACTTAATCCATCAAATTTGGACTTTAAAACAAAAAGTTAAGAAGTTAAACATCTACTTTCCAAGTTACACAAAACAAATTCAACTTTCTCAAAAAGTTAAGATATCAATACGTCACTAACTAGCAGTCGTTCTAGACCTAGTTTATCTAACATATGTTTTAGGAGCAACATCTTTCTTCCTTTTCTTCTCGTTGGCATTGCTAACATCAACCTTTTCAACATGATCATGTTTAATTGCCGAGAATTCTTCAACTTTCTTCAACAAAAACTCTCTTTTCTTATTTATATCGTTGAGTAACAACGTTGCAAGAGCCTCTGCACGAAGAGGTGTCCTCTCCAAATACTAAACAAAAATAAATAAATAAATAAATCAACCAATACATCTTTAATCAAATACTAATACTCAAAAAGATATAAATAACATTTAAATTTACCTTGCACAACTCGGGACATTTATACAATACTCCTTGAAAATCTTTCATCTTCCACTTGATGTAAATACACAATCATGGTTACTCATGTTTGGTCCAAGAACCCAATCAAAACTCATATATTCAAATTCATAATCCATGAGTTTCCTTCTCCTTCCCTTTATCATTCTTTTCTTTTCCGCTTTTTGAAGTCTTTCCATAAGACCCTGAGTTACCAATTCCATGTCTCTCTTGAATATAACAATAGCCTCTTTAGGAGGCTACATACAATGAAATTCACAAACGACCAAGTCTGTATATGAAAATATCAAGTTTGGATACGAAAATGATAAGTTTGCAGATAAAAAATATCAAGTTTGGATGTGAAAATACATTAAGGAAACTTCTTTGACCTTGTATTGAATTCATTATATATAGAAAGGTCTTGCCCTCCTGGCACCCATCAAGTTATATATTTATATAACTTGATAAAAATATATTTCTTGTGTATTGTTGTTTTGGTAAAAAACAATCAACAAAGAAGAAATTTGAAATGAAACGAAGGAGGGTGCAATGGAATAAAATTGGTGCAATAATGTAATCAAGATGGCTCGGTCATGTAACGAGGAAAACCCTTAAGATAACTATCTCGCCGGCACAAAACCTCGGGAGGTGATTATGAGCACCTACCTTCCAAAACAATTGTATTATCTATGAATTACAAGATAGAAAGCTATGGCGGATTACAACGTGTTCTTGAGCTGTGTGAGTGTAATGCGTATGTGTGTGTTCGTATATGTGTGTGTTTCCTTTTCCAGCCATGAGCTTTAAATAATAAAAAGAAAACAGAAAAAAAAAATCAAATCCTAACTAACTCTCCTACAATCTCGGTAAGTCATCCTCATCTTGACCTAGTCTTCGATCCGTTGAAAGGAGTCTGTTGGTCATGGCTTTTCTCACGTGCCTTTTTTATCCCTGTGATAAAATATAACGTAAATAAATAATTGTTATTAAATAATTAATATTTACCTTGCCCTCGAGTGCGAAGATGTTGACATGCTGACAAAAACTCAAGATGTATCAATCCTGAATTTTACCCATAACAATTGTCCCCAAAAAACTGTCTTTTAAATGAATTTAAAAGGTCAGTTTTTTCTTCAACCTTCTAGAAGCCCTGCGGTTTAATTAATGGAGAAGAGACGTGGCGGTTAAGGGGTTAATCTTTTAATTAATTACCGTAACCACTTCCCTAGATCTAGGGCTCAAAACCAAAATCCCTTTTCACTTTCTCCTTTACCTTTTCCAATCATTTTCATCCGTTCTTCTTCACGGCGGTGATTCCTGCTTTGTAGGTAAAATCCTTCCCTCCTTTTCTCTTCCTGTTTCTTTTTTTCAAACATGGTGAAATCAAAAAAGGGAAAAGCCGCGAAAAATCCTCCGAGTTTACACGAGGACGGGGGTTTTTCGTGTGAAGGTTTGTTGACAAAACCGGATGAAGAAATCTGTGTTTTCAATAACGAACTGATCGAATCTCTTAAAGATCGACACTGCTTCCCAGATTCTACCATCTTTAGGCCGTTCGATGTTCTTCTTAGGTCTGACTTCGTTTCCCCAAAATGGGTTTGTTTTTATGAGTATCCTTTTACTCTAGGTTTTTCCTACCCTTTCCCTGCAATGATAAATGAGTTTTTTAGAAAGACTAACCTTGCTTTTGTACAAGTGATGCCCATGGTTTGGAGAATCTTTTCTTGTGTCTTGAGGGTAAACCGTGAACTTGGTTTAGATATAGGTTTGAAGGAATTAGCCTTTGTGTATGAACTCCAAACGTTTGGTTCCACGAGATACCTTCTTAAGACTAGGTCTGGTATGAAGCCTTTGTTTTTGAAATTCACTGTAAGTGATAGGGGTTGGAAATCGAAGTACTTTTTTTGTTGAGAAGGACTCTTTGGAGGAAGGAGACTTCTTGGCGACTGAATGGAATAGGGAAGGTATCCCTCTTATAAATTCCAATTTTCTCTTCTTTCCCGCACTTACATGTTGTAATTTCTCTGTTGGATTTTGCAGCCATTGATTGGGTGAAGCTTTTCCCTCCATCTCTGAAACGATTGGGAAGGTGAATAGGTACATTAGAGTTCTCGAAGGGAAAGATCCTTTCAACTGGTGAAGACATAACCGTCTACGAAAACAAAGATATACCACCCTCATTTGAAATGTCTCTTGGTAAGTTTATTTGATCCTTGTGTTACTTTTCTTGATATCTCTTGATTACGCATTCTTCGATAGTGTACTTCTTTTGACCAGTTTCAAAATCAGCTGCTGCTTTTTCTCTTAAAGACCTTCGGGACTTTGTGGGCCAAACCCGGTCGAGTAGCCGGATCTTTGGTGCCAAAAAGGGAGATGGAGGCACCTTACATTGGAGCCGGGGGTAAAGAAGAGGAAAAGCGGTTCTAAGGAGGTAATTGTTTTGGATGAAACGGGCTTAGGAGATGCGGAAGAAGCTTTGGCGAGGTTGCGGTGGTAGGTTTCTATGAAAAACGAGTTTCTAACATATTCCTAAATGAATAATGTATCTTAAGATTTCTATTTGAATTTTTATTTTTGGCTTTTATAGGGTATTGATACGGCTAAGGCGAAAATGAGTAGTACGGAAGAAAGAAATAGGAAGCTAGTCTTTGGAAAATATTCAAATCAAGAAAGCAGTGAAGGCTGGGGCAAAGAAGATTGGAGATTTGCGAAGGAAGTGGAAAGCTTGATGACAGGGGATGTCTTCCTTCAAGACACACAGTTGCACGAGATTGAGGATTTGAAGAAGAATATGATGGCTTCTGCTGCTCAGAGTATGATTGCAATCAAAATTCAAATAATGGAAGAGTTCTATGCCGGGAAGCACACAGAGTGGAATGTTGAGCAACAACGTTCCCTCTTGAAGACTTTGGAGGCTAAAGAAGAGGAAGTAGGAGAAGGATCCTCTGCAGCCAAAGGCATTGATATCTTGGATGAAGGAGCAACATCAGCGGCAGTAGCCACCCCGTGAAGGAACATGGTAAGAAAAATTTTTGGTTTTGAAAACTTTGAAATATTTTGGTTTTAAGTGGGTTGTGTCCCAAAGACAATCTTTTTTGGTTTGTAATGGACCCATAAGGGTCAAGACAATATGTTTTTCAAGGGTTGGGTTGGTCCAACTTTTTATGATTTACGTAGGAAAATCTTTACTTGGGTTTTTGAAAAAACTTTCCCCAAGTATCTTTATGAAAATGTTTTAAGAAGTTGGTATGTTAACTTCTTCGTAGATGGTAATAACTTGCGAGTGGATGTAGAAATCCTTTGCAATTACGTAGATTGACATGTAAATGTCAATAACCGTTTGTACTTAGATGACACGTAAGTGTCATAACCATTTGTAAAGATCTTAGGGTCTAACCCATTGATTGAGTGATGATGGGTAATTCGTATATATTAAACATACGGGCCCACCACACACCTCAATCAAGGTTGACATCGTGCGCTCCAGGCGAGGTGTTTAAACCTTAAAGCGGTGAAAGAAAGTAATTTCTTTAAACCTTTGAAGGGATTAAGTACCTTAAACGGAGGTGAGATGGCCAGTCTCAAAATGGTTGTATTCACGAGGACTTGTATTGAATTTGGAGACTTCTATTTCTTGCAAAATAACAAGTTAATAAAAGATTTCGACATCTTTTCTGATGTCACATTTTATTTGATAAAAGAACTATAGGAATACTTTTTAAATAAAGAGTAAGAGATAGTTCGTAACTGATTTAAGATGTTAAGTTCCTGGGAGGATGCTTACATCTTAACCAATGAGTTGTATTCTAATGCTTCTTATTTCCTTACAAAACAGAAACATGTTAGAGGTGGGCCTTAGCTTAGCTAACGCCCCTCCGATGCTTAAGTCAGTAATTACTCAAAAACAGAATAAAAATGGAAACAAGTACTTTTATGGAACTTAGTATGGTAAAGATCGTATCTTGGTTTTATTTGAATTGTAATCACGCAAACTTACATAAAGTAGGCTTTGAGGTGGGTTGCGTTCCAGCTTCTGGGAATTCTTGCTCCTTCTAGAGTCGATAGCCAATAAGAACCTTTACACTTCGGCATCCACTAGGTATGGCCCTTCCCATTTGGGAGCCATCTTTCCAAGCATTGGGCTCTCTTGTGTTACGAAACACCTTACGCGAGGACTAGATCACCAACTTGGAATTTTCGCAACCTCACATTCTTGTTATAGGATCTTGCAATCTTACTGGCGATATCTTGCTATCTGATTTTAGCGAGGTCCCTTAGTTCGTCAATGGTGTCTAGATCGTGACTTAGGTTGGCATCATTTTGTTCGGGTGTCACCATCTTGAATGCGCGGTGGGGACGACAACCTGGCTGGGATGACCGCTTCCGCTCCAAACACTAAAGAATAGGGGTTTGACTGTTGCGTTCTTTGGTGTGGTTCTATCTGCCCGTAGGACAAAGGGAAGCTCTTACGCCCATCTTCCTTTCTTTTGATCTAGCCTTTTCTTTAAATTATTGATGATTATTTTGTTGCTTGATTACGCTGGCCATTAGCTTGAGGATGGACGGTGAAGATGTCACCATCTTAACTCCCCACCTAGTGAGAAAATCTTGGGTCTTCTTCTTGATGAGCGAGAGCCGTTGTCACATATTATTTCGGATGGGATTCCAAACCTACTAAATATATTTCTTTTAATGAAGGATATAACTTCCTTGTCACGAACTTGCACATAGGATTCGGCCTCAACCCATTTAGAGAAATAATCGGTCATAGCAAGCAAGAAAACTTTTCCCCAGGAGCTTTAGGCAATTTACCCATTATATCCATTCCCCATCTCATGAACGGCCAAGTAGAGAGGATTGGATGAAGCAATTCTGCGGTGATGCAAGATGTCGCTATGTCTGGCGGGAATCACATTTCTTGGCAAAGATGGTAGCATCTTGTCTCATTGTTGGCGGTAATAACCCGTCCTTAGAGCTTTCGTATATAAGCTTCTACCCCAGAATGGTTACCACATGATCCTTCATGAAGTTCTCTTAGGACTTCTTTAGCTTGGTCGGCTTCGAGACATCTCAAATATGGTCTGCAAATGATTTCTTAAATAGCACATTATCTATTAATATAAATCTTGAAACCCTTACCACTGAATGCTCTAGCATTCTTTTCTTCATCGGGGATAGTGCCATCTTGAAGATATTTAATTATTGGCGTCGTCCAAGATATCTCCATACGTCTATCGGGGATCTCATCATCTATACGAGAATAGTTCTAATCTTTCCACGGCGGGGATGTTAACATGTATGATTGGGATATTGATGCGAGATAAACTTTTGAAAGGCGATCCAAGATTGGCCAATGCATACGCTTGAGAGTTATCTTCTCGGGGTATTTGTTCGAAAGAGAATATTTGAAATTTGCTCGCGAGAATTTTTACTATGCCCAAATAATTTGTCATCTTGGCATTTTCTTTGCATAGGAACCGTTAAAATGATTTACAAGTAATAATGAATCACTATATACTGTATTGCTTTGATGTTCATGTCTAGAGCCACGGATAGGCCCACGATTAAGGCTTCGTACTCTGCCTCATTATTTGTGGCTTTAAAATCACAACTAATGGCACGGGTATGATGTCCCCTTGTGGTGACTTTAGGACAACACCTAGCCGTGTGCCCCTCATATTAGAAGCACCATACGTGTAAAGAGTCCACGTCCTCGGGATGTCCCCATCTTGGAGTTGTTGGACTTCAAGTTCTACTTACGGTTGCATACTTGGACTAAAGTACGCCACAAAATCTGCAAGTGCTTGTGATTTTATTCTTTGTTCTAGGCTCATATTTGATGTCGTAAGTGCTTAGCGAACGGACCACTTGGCCATCCTTCTGACATTTACGGTTTTCTCATTACGCTTTTTATTGGATAGTTAGTACGAATGACAATAATATGAGTTTCAAAATAATGCCTTAACTTAATTGAAGCGAGAAATTAAAGCTAAGATTAATTTTTCAAGGTGTGAATACCTGGTTTCCGCATCGAGCAATGTTTTACTTACGTAGTATATTGGGCTCTTTGGATGCCATCTTGATCACGGACCGGGACGGCACTAGCTGCGGTTTCGAGAGACGGCTAAGTAGACACCTGATGGCTCACCTTCTTGAGGCTTTGAAAGAAGGGGAGGTGTTGATAGGTACGGCTTCAAATCTTGAAAGGCTTGTTCATGCTTATCGGTCCACTCGAACCTAGAATTCTTCTTTAAGATGTCATAGAACGGTTTGCATCTATACGAGGATTTTTGAGATGAATCGATTCAATCTTTGCCACCTTCCTGTCAATCTTTGAACATCTTTTATTGATTTGGGTGACGTTAAGTTGATGATTGCTACGATGTCTGCTCCGGGCTTGCTTCTATCCCTCTTTGTGTCACCATGTAGCCCAAGAATTTCCCGGACTTCGTGCCAAAATTGCACTTTCTTTGGGTTGAGCTTCATGTTGAACTTGTCTAGGATGTCGAATGCTTGAGTAAGATCTCGAACATGATCTTGACTTTCTTTGATTTTATCACCATATCGTCGATGTATACTTCCATAGTGTCCCCAATCTGCTCTTTGAACATCATGTTGACTAGCCTCGGTAGGTAGCACCTGCATTTCTTAGTCAAAAGGCATTGCAATGTAACAATAAATACTGTTGGGGTGATGAAGGCGGTATCCTCTTGGTCGGATGGCTCCATCTGGATTTCTTTGAAATCTGAAGACGCATCTAGGAAAGTCAAAACTTCATGTCCGCAAGTAGCATCTACCGAGTATCAATGTGTGGCAAGGGGAAAGGATCTTTCGGACAAGCCTTGTTTAAGTACGTGAAGTCAACACAAACTCTCCATTTTCCGTTCCTCTTTTCTACTACCACCACGTTTGCTAGCCATCTTGGGTATTCGACCTCTACGATCATTTTAGCTTTGAGTAGTCTATCTACTTCTTCTTGAATGATAATATTCCTTTCTTGTGCGAACTTTCTTCTCTTTTGGTGGATCGGTTTGAAAGATGGATCGATGTTGAGTTTATGGGTGATTACATCACTTGCGATGCTGTCATATCTTCATGTTTCCATGCGAAGCTTTTAATTACGCTTTCTGTAAGAGTTTGATAAGGTCTTCTTCTATTTCTGTTGGAACATCTTGGCTAACCGGCACTTTGAGATGCGGGTTTGAGGGATCTAAGAGTATCTCTTTCAAATTATGTTCCTTCGCCTCCAGAACCTCACGGGCCTTTCTCTGTAATTGCTATGCTATCTTAGGGGTCGTTGATGCCTTCATGGAAGTCATGTAACATTCTTTAGGCGGCGGTTGATCGTAAACCTTGACAACTCCCCAAGGTGTCGGCATCTTGACACATTGGTGATAGGTGGATGGTACAGCCTTCATTCCATGGATCCATGGTCTTCCCAAGATCACATTATAACAAGTTGTACTATCGATTACACAGAATTTCTCCATGGAATTGATACCTTCGACGTAGGCGGAAGTGTGATCTCACCTTTGTACTTTTGGTTTCTCCACTTTGAAACCCACGAGCACCGAGGTCCTCTTTACAATGCTGTCTTCAGGGATTTTCATTTCCTTCAGAGCATCTAACATGATGAGATTCACAGAGCTGCCCCCATCTATTAGGATACGTCTGACCTAGCAGTTGGCTATCTGAAGTACGACAACCAAGGCGTCATGATGTGGATCCGTAACATTGTCCCGCTCACTTTCTTCGAAGGAGATGGTATCTTGAGACGTGGTGTGACATCTTGGAGGATCTCTCGGGTTTCTCATCCTTAGCTTGCTTAGCGAATCTCTTAGGCTGCGAGAATAAGAAGTACCACAAATATCGAACCACCACTAATAACATTAGTTACCTTTGTTACCGGTGGAGGAGATGGTGGACTGGTTGTAACTGGCTCTTTGTTCTCCATCTTGGTCTTGCGGTTCCCAAGGAGCTCTTTAAGATGTCCTTTAGACAATAGGTAACTAATCTCCTTCCTTAGGGCGATGCAATCTTCGGTAAGGTGTCCAAAGTCTTCATGATAGGCACACCATTTGGATTTGTCCTTCCAGCCGGATGACTTGTCAGTCTTTCAGGGCCACCTTGCTTTATCTCCAAGATTGCTCATAGCACAGAGAATACGAAACATCCACGGAAAAACAATAATCGAGATATTTTAGGAGATTCAATATCATCATCCCCGTCATCTTCCACATAATTGACTTTGTTATGTTCATTTACGTGGTAGGGTCTAGATCTATTACATTTTTGATGAGATGACTCTATCTTCTGTCGGGATGGTCATATGTTGAAACTTTATCAGGATTCTTGGATTGTTGCTTCTTGTCCTCTTCCGGCCTGATAAATCTTACGGCCCGATTTCGGATATCTTCCATCTTCTAGCACGGGTTCATCACCGAGGTCTTCATAGTAAGGAGAATCCTTCTTTAAGCCCATTTTGAAAGCTTACATTTGTTGCCATGTCCAGGTTGGGGATCTCCAAGACTTCTTTGTTAAACACGTTAACAAAGTCTTTTAATGCTTAGTGGGTTGCTTTGAGTGATACGATAAAGGTCATTTGGTGAGCTTTTCAAATTGTCATTGCAAGAAAATTGATTGTTGAAGAGGTTGACAAGTTGAGCGAATGAGCCAATAGAACCGGGAGGTTGACGGATCGGCCACTTCAATGTCGGGCCTACTAATGTTGAACCGAATCCTCGACACAAGCAAGCTTCACGGCTGGAGCGGGATGCGAACGATCTCCATCTTTTCTTGGTAGTGGGCGACATGCTCCTCGGGATGCGAACTTCCATCGTATAGCTTCATGGCGGGAACGCTGAATCCTTTCGGGATGTCGACATGTGCAATTCTTTGGAGTAAAGCGAGATTGATTGTAACATGTCGGGAGACTTGTTGGATAGGCGGGGTGACACCGGGCACATTCATGATCATGTCTCTCAATTCTGAAGGCGATTCGCAACGTAGGTTCTGCAAAGGGTTAGTGGTACGAGCGGTATTATCTAAAGCGGGATTATTATTGAAATTAACGAAAGAATTAACATTATACGTAGAGGATGTCGAACAGTGCTATTAGTGAAGATGGGCCCTTACGGAAAGGTCATCCTGTAGGCACTTAGGTAGCTAAGGGTGTTGACATTGCCACGAAGTAGTAACAGGGAGGGAAGATGTTGACATCCTTATAGATGAAGCCATTGGTAGGAATTCATTGAAAGTTTGAAATTTGTCCCAGTGTTGAAATCAAGGACTCTAGGACGGTAAGGAGAAACATTATCCATTCTTTTGGAAAGTAACTCCTGCTCCTTTTGCACCTTGATCAAGCTTTCGGCTATCACGGAGGTGCTATTTTGTTGACGATTTAGGCGATTCTTCATCTGCATTAGCATGCTCTTGATCTCAAGATCGGGAGATGGTGACATACGCTTCTTGCCGAGAATTCGCGGGGAGGAGGAGGAGGCAATGTTTCTTGGTTTTCGGTTGTCGGCCAGGCTCTTGGTTTGAGGATTCACATTGCTAGGAAGGGTTTTGGTGACGGCGGAAGTCAAAAGTTGAGTAGACATGGTAGAAAAGGTAAGAATATTGAACCAATTAAAAAACCAATGGCCCCTCGGTGGGCGCCAAACTGTTTTGGTAAAAAACAATCAACAAAGAAGAAATTTGAAATGAAACGAAGGAGGGTGCAATGGAATAAAATTGGTGCAATAATGTAATCAAGATGGCTCGGTCATGTAACGAGGAAAACCCTTGAGATAACTATCTCGCCGGCACAAAACCTCGGGAGGTGATTATGAGCACCTACCTTCCCAAACAATTGTATTATCTATGAATTACAAGATAGAAAGCTATGGCGGATTACAACGTGTTCTTGAGCTGTGTGAGTGTAATGTGTATGTGTATGTGTTCGTATATGTGTGTGTTTCCTTTTTCAGCCATGAGCTTTAAATAATAAAAAGAAAACAGAAAAAAATCAAATCCTAACTAACTCTCCTACAATCTCGGTAAGTCATCCTCATCTTGACCTAGTCTTCGATCCTTTGAAAGGAGTCTGTTGGTCATGGCTTTTCTCACGTGCCTTTTTTATCCATGTGATAAAATATAACAGAAATAAATAATTGTTATTAAATAATTAATTTTTACCTTGCCCTCGAGTGCGAAGATATTGACATGCTGACAAAAACTCAAGATGTATCAATCCTGAATTTTACCCATAACAATTGTTATTTACTTTCGCTTCAAATTAGATTTATTTCTATTTATTTGTTATTTTCGAATTGGTGTGTGTTGTTGTTAGTATTGCCAACACTAAGGACAACACTTGTGAGTTTTGTCTCACTTCGCTAAGTCATAGACAATTTCAATTGGTATCAGAGCCTAGCACTTGATATACTAAGTGTTTTGATCCTTTTGTCATGGCTTATGATCCTGCTAATCCTAATCAGAAAAGATTACAGGTTTTAGATGGATCAAATTATGCTTATTGGAAGATTCGTCTTCGCTCGCATATCAAATCAATTGATCTTCGAGCTTGGCGATCTGTTTTAAATGGTTATTCTCTTCCATTACTCCTTCCAGATGAAGATGGTGACGTTCAAGTCAAACCTAAATCTGAATGGACAATTGAAGAAAATAATCTTGCTAGTTTCAATGAAAAGGCACTAAATGATATCTATGAATGGGTTGACATGCACATGTTCAAACTCATTCAAAATAGTTCCACTGCAAAAGATGCTTGGGATACTTTACAAAGATTTTGTGAAGGAGATGGTAGTGTCCGAGAAATAAAGCTTAGAGGTCTTTCTAGTAAATTTGAAAGATTAAGAATGGGTGAAAACGAAGATATTACTTCTTATTTTGAAAAGTTGATTGATATTTCAAATGCTTATCAAGTATTAGGAGAACCTTTTACTAATAAACAACTTGTTTCAAAAGCCAATCGTACTCTTCCCGAACGTTTTAATATTAAAGTTTCGGCCATTGAAGATGCCCATAATCTTTCAACAATGGATATTAACTCCTTGATGAGCATTTTGAAATTTTTTGAAATGAATCTCAATGAGCAAACCAAGGCTTCTAATGGCAAAAATATTGCCTTAAAAGTTGAATCTTCGGACACATGTGTGGATGATGAAGATGAAGCCTTCAAGGAGTTAGATGAGAATACTAGTGTAGCTTTACTTGCAAAGAAATATAACTCCATGTTTAGGAAATTTAACAATGTGCAGGTAAAAGCTAAAGACCAACCGTCCAAAACGTCTAGTTTTGTGCCAAGAAGAGTTCCTCCTCCAAACCAAAAAGACACCTTATCTAGACGAGCTTTCTCAGAAAAGTCTCGGTCCGACCCCAAACACATTGAATCTATTCAATGTCACGCTTGTTCCGATTGGGGTCATTATGCCAATGAATGTGCTAATACCTTGAGAAAGGCGGGCAAAAATATGTGGGTGTCTCTTAGTAATGGAGAGGAGGAAGGAATGGAGAAAGATGAAAAGGTTGAGCAAGTGGTTATGTTGGCCTCGGTAGAGGAGTTGCCTTCGACAGAAGGTGTTGCCTCAAGTGTTGTCCCAGATATGACAACACCTGACACAACACTTGTGACTTCTTCAAAAAGTGTTGCCTCAAGTGTCGTCCAGGAAATGGCAACACTTGACACAACACTAAGCAGGTATGATTCTTTAAATGATATTTGCTTGCATGGTTCTGTTGATCTAAATCCAGAGGAGTCTATAGAGGATGAACTTGATAAAGATGAGCTCATTCATGAATTAAAAAACCTTTATAAGTTTATCCTCGTAGAATGGAAAAAGGAGAACAAGATGGTGGTATTCTTGAAAAAGAAAAATCATGATCTTAAAGACTCCTTGACTCGGCTAGAGATTCAACTCAGTATGAGAGATTTGGATCTTGATAAACTCAAGGCCAAACTCAACCTAGCCGAATCCACCTTCAAAAAACTCAACATGAGCTCATCCAAATTGGATGAGATACCCAACTTGAGTAAGCCTCTTAAAGCTGGTCTTGGGTTTCAAGAATCACTAGAAAATATTACTTCTTCCTTGTTTGATGTTGAAACTAAAAATCGTTTTATAAAAGAACAAGTCAAGAAAAATGGTAGTACTTCTAGTGATACTTCTGATCAAACCATTGAGTGTGAATACTGTCACAGGCCTGGACATAAAAAATCAGATTGATTTATTCTTTAAAAGAAAATGTCCAGTTTGCAAGTGTTGCCTCAAGTGTCGTCAAAATCTCAGGACAACACTCGAGACAACACTGGTGGACAGAAGTTCAGATTTTCAAAAAAGGCTTGGTTACCCAAAGAAAAACTGAAATGCTATGTTGTGTACACTGCTTTAAGGACTAACATTTCAGGTGCTTGGTACTTTGATAGTGGTTGTTCACGTCACATGACGGGAACAAGATCATTCTTAACATAGTACCAACCTATTCAAGGAGGCTCAGTGACTTATGATGGTGAAGGCAAGAGTGAAATAATTAAAAAAGGAACACTGGATATTGTTGGTTTTCCTTCTTTAAAAAATGTCTTGCATGTAGATGGTCTACTTGCTAATTTAATTAGCATTAGCTAATTATGTGATGACAATTTGGAGGTAAAATTCAATAAAAATACCTGTGAAGTGTTTGATAATACTAACTTTTATGTCATGACTGGAACAAGATCGAGTGATAATTGCTACATTGTTGGTAATAAACAAGTGTGAAATTTGACGAAACTTGATGACATAAGGCTATGACATCAAAAGTTAGGTCATTCTCATTATAGGAATCTTGAGAAGATTATCAAACTCAATGCCGTCAAATGTGTTCCTAAATTAAACCTCAAAGACACCATGTTGTGTGGCGACTGCCAAAAGGGTAAGCAGACTCGTGTTGCTCACAGTGTTGGACAACACAATGAGCAACACTCAGGAACAACACATTGTTTTCAGCTTTTACATATGTACTTGATGGGTCCTATTGAGGTAGAAAGCTTGGGAGGTAAGAAGTATGTTTATGTTGTAGTTGATGATTTTTCTAGGTTTACATGGGTCTATTTCTTAAGAGAAAAATCCGAAACTTTTGATAAATTTACTCACTTAGTTTCCAAAATCAAAAACATGTTTGTTCTCCTGTTTTTCGAATAAGATCAGATCATGGTAGAGAGTTTGAAAACATCTCATTTTCTACTTTTTGTACTAAAAAGGGGATACACCATGAATTTTCAGTACCCAAAACACCACAACAAAATGGTGTTGCTGAAAGGAAAAATAGGACTTTGTTAGAGATGGCTCGTGTTATGCTAATTGGTAGAAATATTTCTAATGGTTTTTGGGCCGAAGCATTAAACATAGCATGCCACACTACGAATAGAGTTTTCTTAAGACCTGGTACAACTATGACACCCTATGAAATTTTAAATGGTAAGAAACCTATCGTTCACTATTTCCACATTTTTTTGGTGTTTGTGCTATATTTTAAATGACCGGAAATACTTAGGAAAACTAGATTCTAAGAGTGACAAAGCTATCTTTCTTGACTACTCTCAAAACAGTGATGCTTATCGAGTCTATAATTTGAGGTTAAAAGTGATTCAAGAATCGGTAAATATTGAATTTAACGATTACTTGAGTGCCACGGGAGAACCAGCCGAAGATATACCTCTGACTTTGCTGGAAGAAGTTGAAAAAAGGTCTAGAACAGAAACTGGATCAACCAGTACAGCCACAGATTCGGGTGTTGCCCCGAGTGTTGTCCCTGAAATGGCAACACATGAGGCAACACTGGAGGGCAGAATAGTGGCTGGAAATGCTGATGCTGAAAGTAGTGACTCAGATAAAAAAGAAGATGGATTGGTGTACCATCAAGGCAGGAGAGATCCCCCAGCACGAATTAGAAATTATCATCCCATTACTCAGGTAATTGGTGATGTTAATGAAGGGGTTTGAACAAGAAATAAGGAGCCAGTTGACTATAGATATGGTAAGATATGTGTGTATGTCCTCCACATACTCCAAGGTAAAACACTCCTGTTTCGTTTCTTCTCTTGAAGCTAAGAATGTGATTGAGTCTTTAAATGATAATTTTTGGATACAAGCTATGCAAGAAGAGCTTGAACAAATTACTCGTAACGAGGTTTGGTGTTTAGTTCCACGTCATTTACATACAAATATAATTAAAACTAAATGGATTTACAAAAACAAATCTGATGAATTGGGTAACATTGTTCGTAATAAAGCTCGTCTTGTGGCTAAGGCTATATACAAGTGGAAGGAATCGACTTTGACGAGACCTTTGCACCTGTGGCTAGAATTGAGTCAATAAGACTTCTTCTTGATATAGCCTGCTATCTTAAAATCACATTACACCAATGGATGTTAAAGCGGCTTTCTTGAATGGGTACTTAGATAAAGAAATTTATGTTGAGCAACCTAAAGGGTTTGAAGACCCATTCCACCCAGACCATGTATACAGACTTGATAAAGCCTTATATGGATTGAAACAAGCTCCTCGTGCATGGTATGGGCGTCTAACAAGTTTTTTTCTTGAATATGAATTTGTTAGAGGCGAAGTCGATAGGACATTGTTTATTCTAAGAGAAAATAAAGAACTTGTCATAGCTCAAATCTATGTTGATGACATTATCTATGGATCCACATCTAAAAATTGTTTGAAAAATTTTGTGGAGGCTATGACATCAACTTTCGAAATGAGTATGATAGGTGAACTTAATTATTTCCTAGGATTGCAGGTAAAACAGTCAGATGATGGAATCTTTATCTCCCAGAGCAAGTATGCGAAGAGTCTGGTGAAAAGATTTGGATTGGAAAGTGCAAAGAGCTCAAAAATACCTATGGGATCATCTCTTAAGGTAGCCAAAGATCAGGCAGGGGAGGATGTTGACCCAATTCTGTATAGATCCATGATAGGTAGTCTTCTCTATCTTACTGTCAGTCGTCTCGATATTATGTTCAGTGTAGGTGTGTGTGCTAGATATCAGTCTGCTCTTAAAATTTCTCACCTAAATGCTGTCAAGAAAATAATTAAATATGTGTTCCGGACTAGTGAATTAGGAATCTGGTTCACCAAAGACACTAATACCAACTTGGTTAGTTTTAGTGACTCTGATTGGGAAGGGATATAGATGATAGAAAGAGCACTAGTGATGGTTGCTTTTTCTTGGGTAATAATCTCGTGTCATGGTACAGTCGCAAGCAAAACTGTGTCTCTCTCTCGACTGCTGAATCTGAGTATGTAGCAGCTGGGAGTTGTTATTCGCAGTTAATATGGTTAAAACATATGCTTGACAACTATGGTCTTGATAGTAATATCTTGGCCATGCATTGTGACAATTTGAGTGCCATAAACATTTCCAAAAACCCTGTACACGACACTCACGCACTAAACATATAGATATCCGCCATCACTTTTTGAGAGATTTAGTAGAAAATGACTTGATCCAAATAGTGCATATTGATACTAAACATCAACTTGCTGATATTTTGACCAAAGCCCTGGACCATGAGAGATTTTCAAGTTTGAAAAAATCTCTTGATTTGTGTTTTCTATAAATCTTTTGTTTCAAGTGTTGCCGTCTGTATTGCCACTGACAGCAACACTGTGTATTTGTTGTATATTATATATATATACAGTTTAAATCCAATGGGGGGCATTTATCGACCTTTTTGTTCTAGTATGTGTATACTCCCTCCGTCCCGCTAATAACCGCACTGTTACTGTTTGCGCGGGGATTAAGGAAAAAAATAATGATATAAATGTTGTGAGTGTAAAAGTAAAATAGGAGAGAGAATGAGTGGAGGGAATAGTAAATTATAATGGTGTTGTGAGTATTAAAATAATGTAGGAGAGAGAATGAGTGGAGGGAATAGTAAAAATTCTTTGCCATTTTAGGAAGTGTGCGGTTTGTAATGGGACGCCCAAAATAGAAAGTGTGCGGTTTGTAGCGGGACAGAGGGAGTATACTTTAGGTTAACATTTTTTATAAAATACCCCTTTGTGTTTAAAGTGACAAAGTCACTTATGTTATTGTTGATATTGAAAAAGGCAAAGCGTGTTAAAATACTCCCAAAGTAACTCGGGACACGGCGTTCGCTATGACGATGTTTCCTTGCCAAAACAGGAATATAATGTAGTTGTTCTATACACAAGACACAAGGAAAAAAACACAAAAATAACTTATTTCTAAAATCTACTTTTACACATAGTTGTATGTGTAGACATTTGAAACTATATGTTAATCATATGTTTTTCAAAAAAATAATACTCCCTCCGTCCCACTTCAAGGTTTCACCTTTCTCTTTTGGTCCGTCCCACTTCAAGGTTTCCTTTCTTAAATGGAAAGTTTTCCATATATTTATACCCTTATTATCTCCATATATTTACAAAAAAATCATTCATTATACCCTTATAAAGTTAACATATTTACAAAAAAAAATCAATCATTAACTTACTATTCCTCTCACTCATTCTCTCTCCTATTAAATATTTTTAACTTTTACATTTTCTCTCATATTCCCTACCACACATTTAACTTTTACATTCTCTCTTCTCTAATTTTCTACCCATTTTAAAAAAAAAATCTTAAAAAACGTGAAATCCACACCAAGAAACCTTGGTATGGGACGGAGGGAGTAATAATTGCTAATTAGAATAATTTGTTAGAATGATAACCTCAGCATCATCGACTATAAGCAGCTCAATACATGCAGGAAGCTTCATTTGGTTGTTAAATGAAATATCCATTTTCGTGCTACCTAATCTATGTTAGAGATAAAGAAGGATGTTAGAGATAAAGAAGGAGATTCATCAAATATTCAGTTACATAAGTTGGTATTGAGTCAACTTAGAAAAGTTACCTTAGTTAGAAGTATTCTCCAATTATAATTATATTTACTATATTAAAATTCTAGTCATATTAGGTTTTGTTATTACCTTATTTACTTCCTCTTATTATGTATAAATAGGGCATTTACAATATCAATGAAACTCAAGATATCTTCTTCAATATTTATCAAAGCTTACATGGTATCAGAGTTTTTCGATCCAAAACTCTCCCCACCTCTTCCGCTCAATCAATTTTTTACAACTATCTTCTCCAATGGTCGCCCACGCCTCAACCCTCCCTAATCCCACCAACCCAAACTCTCGTATCATTCTTGACAAACTATATTGATCAAAACGAAAACACCCCCCCCCCTTTTTTTTCTTTCTCTTCTTCCCTATCCAATTACGCTCTCACCTTCAAAACCCCACCCCTTCTTGCTCAAACCAATGTCTTTTCTTCCATCGAAGAAAAGTCATTAAATATTTTTTATTTCTTTTCCTTTTCTCTTAAAATTATTTTATTTCTTTATCAATTTTTTTTCTCTTCCAACGAAGAAAAATTATTCTTTATCTCAAATTAACTCTCTTTCTCAAATTTGTCATCTCTTTAGCCACTTCAAAATTGGTGATGCTATTGTGTCATCTCCTTCTTAAACTTTTTTTTCTTATCACAATGTACCGTTGAGTATTCTTTTCGCCTCTTCACTCAATCTCCCTTTGAAAATCAAACCCAATTCGTTGTTGAGACATAAAATCGTCGTTGAGACGTAGTCGATGAGACACAAAATTCCTCGTCATTGCGACGTAAAATTATCATCATCTCGACGTAATAAACAACAATAATAAACAACAACAACAACAAAGTCTTCAACAACAACAAAGTCTTCAGCAACAACAAAGTCTTCAGCAACAATAAAGTCCTCAACAACAACAAAATCTTCAACAACAACAAAGTCTTAAACAATTAACAAAGTCTTCAACAACAAAAAAAAAGTCTTCAACAACAACAAAATCTTCAACAACAACAAAGTCTACAGCAACAACAAGTCTTCATTATGTCCAAGATTGGACTCTCCTATCGGCCGTCCATCTTGCGGGGGCATGTTAGAGATAAAGAAGGAGATTCACCAAATATTCAGTTACCTAAGTTGGTATTGAGCCAACTTAGAAAAGTTACCTTAGTTAGAAGTATTCTCCAATTAGAATTATATTTACTATATTAGAATCCTAGTCATATTAGATTTTGTTATTACCTTATTTACTTCCTCTTATTATATATAAATAGGACATTTACAATATCAATGAACTCAAGATATCTTTTTCAATATTTATCAAAGCTTACACTCTACTCTTTCCTTGCGAATCTCCCTGAAGAGATTAACAATCAAAGACAATTTTTTTCTTAGTTATTATGTTGCAGAGGGTATATAGTTTTGCTTGCAGAAGGAAAAATAAAAAAGTTGAAAGGAAAGAGGGTTTATAGTGTAGGAAGAATGCTCTTGATATTCTTGGATAGTTATGGGTTGTCATTTTGTATTAAATTGATTAATTTATATTTTTGTTAATTTTTTATGTGTGTAGATACAAGTGACATTTTTATTATTTGCAAAGTAATAAAGAATACTCCCTCCGTCTCAAGAAAAGCTTTATCATTTTGGTGAGACACAAATATTAAGAAAGTAATATTTATATTAAAAAATAATGGGAGTGGGAGAAGGGTTGTGAGAGGGAAGAAGTGAGTGGATATGACAAGTGGGACTCATAATTTAAATGTATGAGAGAGAAAAGTTAGTGGATATAATAGAATATTAATAAACATTATCCATTTTAGGAAAGGTAAAGCTTCTAACGAAACGCTCTTTTGGGTAATTGGTGAAGCTTTTCTTGAGACAGAGGGAGTATGTAATATTTAAATTATTATTTCTTAGCTTTGTAGTGCATTTTTGTCTATTTCTGTTTTCCAAAAAGTAGTTAAATTATTTGATGTGACCGTAGGAATTCCCTTTGTTATTTTTCGAAAAGTAGTTAATATGTTATTTAATAGGTTTGTAGTAGTTACAGTCATTTTCCAAACACTATTTTTAGAAGCCTATTTATTGCTTAGGCACGTCAGTAACGTTTAATGATTTTTTATTTACTTGAAATCTACTAAATCTTTCCGTTTGTTTCGACGTAAAACATTTTTCGTAAAATGTTTTTCTGTAAAATATTTTTCTGTAAAATATTTTACGGAGGTAGGGCATAAAATGTTTTATTTTTTTTATTATCATTATTATTATTATTATTTATTATTTTTTTTATTATTATTTATTATTATTTTATTATTATTTATTATTATTTTATTATTATTATTATTTTATTTATTATTATTTTTTTATTATTATTATTTTTATTATTATTATTATTATTATTTTATTATTATTATTATTTATTATTATTATTATTTTATTATTATTATTATTATTATTATTTTTATTATTATTTTTATTATTTATTTATTATTATTATTATAATTAATATTTTATTTGATTATTATTATTATTAATTTATTATTATTATTAATTTATTATTAATATTAATTTATTAATTTATTAATTTTTTATTATTATTATTATTATTATTATTATTACTATTATTATTATTATTATTATTATTATTATTATTATTATTATTATTATTATTATTATTATTATTATTATTATTATTATTATTATTATTATTATTATTATTATTATTATTATTATTATTATTATTATTATTATTATTATTATTATTATTATTATTATTATTATTATTATTATTATTATTATTATTATTATTATGATTAGAATGAGGAAGTAGAATGTTGTACCTTGTGAAATATGAGTTGTACTTGAAGGGCACCATTTTTCGGAAAATGTTTTACTTAGGACAAGGTCAGTAAGTCGTTTTAGTTAGGAAGGGCGTAAAATATTTTTCGGAAAACGTTTTCTCCATTTTTCGAAAAACGTTTTCTCCATTTTCCGAAAAACAATCAAACAGCGGAAAACGAGTTATTTTCCGAAAAACATTTTCCAGGGGGTTCAACCAAACAACGGAAAATGAGTTATTTTACGAAAATTAGTTATTTTACGGTGAAACAAACAGGGCTTAATCTGTCTAAATTGAAGTTTCTATATTTAACACTCAGGTTTTGGCGCCTAAATGCCTTGCTTAGTAAGTGTGCTTGTTGCTCTTGTGTCATTTTATAGTTTGTTGTATATTACTAAAATGGACAATAACACATCATTTTCAATTTGTAAACCAAATTTGGTTTGTATTTTATGTAACTAAATTACCCCAAAAAAATTGCATAACAAATATTTCAAAGTCAGTTCTCCCACAATGTTGGAATGGTTACAGTAACTAGCAACTACATTTACTTTGTATAACAAAGATTTTCTTTAACCAATTCATAAATCAAAACTTAAAACTACAGTTCTCCAGCAGCCGAAAAAATATTGCAACAAAAACAAGAGCCCGTTTTCTGTCTTTCCAATGTGACTTTTCTGAAACCGCCTTCGCCTTCGGGTTCACAACAAATGATCAAACACCTATAACCTTTTTCCAGGTGCATATTTTCCAGGAACTGGCAAAAAACTTTTTTTTACTGTTCTAATATCGAGCTGCTCTCAAATTCCATAACAGCATTAACTGGAGCCCTCGTTTTCAGAACCATTTCTTTATACTCGTCCTCGGGATTCGAAAGAGAAACAATGGCCCCACCTGCTCCAACTGAAGCTTCACCATCGTGAATAACAACGGTTCTTATAACAATATTGAGATCAAACGTTTGGTTATACGAGAAAAATCCAATGCAACCAGAATATATGCCTCTTGAACAGCTTTCAATAGAATCGAGAAGCTCCATGGATCTCAACTTTGGTGCACCCGTCATTGAGCCACCCGGAAATGCTGCTCTAACACAATCAACGGCACTTATGTTTGGTTGCTTCTTACCTCGGATTGTGCTCACCATGGTGTGGACGGTTGCATATGATTCCACCTCCATAAGGTGGGGCACGTGAACAGAGCCGGGGTCGCAAACACGGCCAAGATCGTTCCTCAAGAGATCAACAATCATCAGGTTTTCGGCTTGATCCTTTTCGCTGAGAGAAAGAAAGACTTGTTCATATGGAAACATCATAGACAATAAGCAGTGTTTTGCATAAATTTCTTGCCACTAAAATGATGCTACCTCCGTCCCATAAAGATAGTCCCACTTTTTTTATTATTTAATTTGATTGAATTTTAACAAAGGATTTAGGGAAAATAATTATTCAAATGAAACTCTAAAACTTGTTATTGACACAACATTATAAATACTACCAATAGCAATTTTTAGATTTTAATTAGAATAAATAAATTAACATAAATTATTGATCAAAATTCGATTTCCTCTAAAAAAAGAGGGACTATCTTTATGGGACGGAGGGAGTTCTATTTCCCAAAATGAGCGTCTCCTTTTCAAGGGTTTTAAGGAAGTTACAAAATTTGACTGTTAGGCAATTTACTAACAAGGAACATGAATGCCCTTGCTGTCCATATTTTAGCATTGAAAAGGCACCTTAGGACAAGGTAATTTAGTAATACTTGTAGTGGGGTGGGAAAGGAAAAGCCATTCGGGGTATATGGAAAAAAATTACTAGCATCCAGATCAAAATGACATCTTAAGAACCAAAACGAAATACCATTCGGCTCAAAGAATCTTACTTTCCATTTTCTACAAGTTTTTAATTAAGCAAGTTTTTGGGAATTCTCAAATTTACCCTTGTCATATAGACTTAAAATTAGGAAAATTATAGTAAGGGGATCTTTGGAGAGCTATTTTAATCCCCAAGTTTCCAGAAGGGGATGGAGGGAGTAACTCTTAAGAAACTAGAAACTGAAGTTCTGCAATAGGTAAGTAGCACTCAAGTCAACATTTCAAGCACTAATAATTTCGCGTTGAATCGGAAAAAAATTACTTCTCCTACGATTCTACTGGAGAGGTAAGAAACTCTGATTACCTGTACTGTAGTTGCAGTTTGAGCAGCTCATCATCTTTGGCAGTTGAGCCACGAGCAATCGTACCCTTGATAGGCTTTGCTTCCAAAAAGCCATTTCTATCCAGTCGTAAAAACCTCTCCGGGGAAGAACAGCAGATGGATAAGTTTTCCTTTGAAAAATTAAGCCAGGCAGCATATGGTGCTGGATTCCTCTCTCTAAGGTTAAGGTAAAGTCCTAAAGGATCTATATCCCCAATTTTCTTTCTCATCTGAGTCGTGAGACAAAGCTCATAGCTTTCACCATCTTTGATAAACCGTTGACACTTTTCAACATCTTTAATATACTGCTCTCTAGATTTCTCAGAAAGAAAGCCTGATTTACTTGAGACATTTCTCGCCTGCCCTGAAGCCTGAGGGCGAATTTCTTTGTGCACCGAAGTTTTTAAGCTTAGAAGCTTATGCTCAAATTTATCTAACCACGGTCCCTCTGTTGCGTTCCCTTCATGTATAGACAATATGTATATGTCATCATTGCAGTGATCTATCACTACAAGATTGTCTGAGAAGAAAAAGGCTGCATCCGGTGCCCCTGCTTTATGACGGTTAAATGACATTCCACATTCAACTTTAAGGCCATATCTGCATGACAGAAGCAACAATGAGACCATAATGAATTCAAATGGTCGTTAAAAAAAGGGACACAGCAGATTATGGGTCTGTTTACATTGTGAGTATGCTCTAAAGATAGTCCCACTTTTTTTTTAGATAACTTCGATTGCACTTTGACCAATAATTTACGTTAATTTATTTATCCAGGTGAAATTTTAAAACTTGTTTTGGATAAAACATTAAAAGTACTACCAATAACAAGTTTTAGATTTTCATTAGTATAAATAAATTGGCATAAAATTATTGGTCAAATTTCAATCAAAGTTTTCACAAAAGAAGTGGGACTATCTTTATATGACAGGTAGTATTAGAATTTCGTGAAGTCAGTTTGAATGCTCCCTCTGCGTGCAAGAATGTAAAAAAAAACTTGTGTTGACACTCTCATTATAAGAGGAATGTGCCTATTCTATTTCTTTTTAATGATGATTCTAAAATGAAGCTAGGGAAGATCTAGAGAGAGAGGGAGAGGGAGAGACAACACCACAAATCCGATATGTCAAGAGGCCAATAATGATAAGGTTATGCATTTATACGTATAAAATATGTATACCATTAAGTACTACTTACCCAAGGTAGCCAACATATCCACCGTAAAAATCGAAAGGCAATCCTTCATAATCCTTCTCTTCATAAACAAACGACTGCATTTCCTGAATTGCAATCACAAGAATTACAAAAAGTTGAAAAGCAAGAAGATCTTTTCAAATCAACTTCAGAAAAAACAAACATGCTTCACAATGTTGTTCAGTCTTAAAGAGAGGGAACATGCTTTTCTCTCTTTCCTTGTCATTTATTATGACATCCTATACCAACCAAGTGTTATCATTTGTGGCCAGATACCAAGTCTCCACGAAAGGAGAATTACTTAACAGCATCCATGTTGAAGGCCAAAAGATAAATTAATACAGACCAAGGGTACCCGTACGACCCTTTGGGCTTGCTCATTGCTAGGAGCCCTAGAATTAAAAATGCTTGAAATGCATATAGTTTGTTTCTGGATTTGCATCTAAATCCAGGAGACTAGCCGACAAACTAGTTGGGACAGAGGCTGAGTTGAGTATCTTAAACCACTACCAGTTCACAAAACCTCAATAGCCAATAGTGTCTTATGTTAGACTTTTTTGCAAATGCTGCTGCGTGATCAAGTAGATTGGGTAAACGGATTGGAAAAAAAAAGGTGATCTAAGGCTTAAATGAATTTGAGCCAATGATGACCTGCCCGGCCTGCCCCACATGCAGTGCTGGTTAGATTGTCCGGAGACATGAGACTTTGACGTAAAACTTCTTGCACTGTTTTCAGTTTAGAACAACAATGCATATGATCATCACTATCCATCCAGGTATATCCTCATTAGTAAAACTATCAAATGCAACATTTAGTCATAGTGCCCATATAGTCTGTGAAACAAATAATGGAGAAATCCATTCTATACTACATCTTAACATCATATTATGTTCAGATGTCATTTAGTGACGTGCTTGCAAATTGGTATTAAAAGACATGTCTAGATGCTGAGAAGCGAAATTCACTTGAAAATCAGAACAATGATTGCAACATACCTTATTCAGAAAAGTGAAGAACCCATCTTCTAATATTGTGTTTTTGGTACTGCCTTGGTAATCTTCAACTGATAGACAACCTCTGCCATTAGACGTGATATCACTGGAATTCGGAAACCCCATATATTATGTCTTACAAGAATAAAAGATGAGTAACAGAAAAATTTTGGTTTCTCTTATCAAACACACAGTTATTCTAGTGCAAACCTCTGATCTGACAGCCTAAAGGTCAATTGCTTCCATAGTGAGCCCCCTTTACCGCCCATAAATGAAAAGCGTGCCCTTCTCTGTACGAAAAGAGGAAGCAATCATTATACCTAAAATTCTACCAATAATTAGGATGAGTACAATGAGATTAACCAAAACAAGTGGAGTAGAACTCTAATATACTACCAAAATAACAACATTATGATTTTATCTTAAGTTGTATGGCACCTCCAAATAGATTGTAGATATCAACGTCGTGCAAGCAATAGGAAATCTGTAAATGGGTCAAATAAACAGGTGCAGATCCAAAAACCAAGTGTATTTAACAAAAAGAATTCCAATGAGATACACCAAATGAAGTGGCATAGAACTCTAATAGACAACTAAAACAACAACTATTACATTTAGGTAGCATTCGCAATCTTAATCAACATAGCAAGTTATACAGGTACAGTTTCAAAAACAAAATGAATTTTACTAGGAGAAACTACCAAAAGAGATGGATGTTTAGCTCACACATCTTAATGAAACATGATTCTCCTCACTATGAACTAGAATAAACTATGTATAATAGCTAGGCGATGGATGGTGCCACTTGAGACCAAATAAAACTATTACAGATATCTGG
Organism: Adenophora triphylla var. japonica; assembly: GCA_022495995.1. Taxonomy (NCBI): domain Eukaryota; kingdom Viridiplantae; phylum Streptophyta; class Magnoliopsida; order Asterales; family Campanulaceae; genus Adenophora; species Adenophora triphylla. The sequence goes on along the minus strand of JAFEMH010000596.1, from coordinate 425,920 downwards.
CCCATTAAAATTAAGATGACAAGAAGTGAAGAATTTGCCTTCCAATGGTTGTTTGAAAAGCTGAAGTATGGATTAAGAAATACCTTCTCTGTCGAGGAACTATCCAACCAAAAGGTGTTTTCAGCCTTGTGATTTCCAAAGAGTTCACGGAATATTTGTTCAGCACCACCAATCTGGCTAGCTAAACTTTCCAACTTCCTCCATTTCAACTTTAAATGTTTAACACCGTTGCTTGGAGGTGACAGATTGACTTTATTCCCCAGGTTGAAGAGACTTGACTCACGAGGAGTACTCATATTTTGCTTTCTTCCAGAGATGACTTTGAACAGCCGGCTTCCATCAGGCACCTGCAAGCATGCTAAGCAAATTTTACTGCTCATCTCATTTAGAACACAATGGACTCAAAAAATAAACCAACCATGACCTACTCCTAAAGCACTCTCCAGCGATGCAACCAATTTAAGAGTAATGTGGATGTGAGAAGAAGTTATAGTGAAACAGGTATCGGTATCAATAACAAAAACAAGAGAGAGGTCAGCTGGCTTAGCAACAGGGAAACAATGCACTTGCCATTCCATGAACTAAACAAGATTGTCAATAAACCGGGGCAAGACAAAAACATCCTCTGATTAAGCAATAAAGTAAGATCTCTTCAAGCTTCCATAATCTCGAGCACTCATGAACCCAGAAGCAAGCCAGATACATTTAATGAAGTGAACTATGAGCCTTGTCTTATATTTAAAGCAGTTTACCTGCATAATGAAGCCTTCTCTCGCGAATGCAGGACCTCGACTTGCCCCAATAATCTTCAGTGATTTCTCTAAAGTTCTTGAATATTTGCCTCCCGTGGCAGGTTGCTACACTCTCCGGGTGGAACTGTGCTCAAAACAAAAAGGGGGAAGAAAAAAAGTTTTAACCTATAAATTGGAAAAAATGCTTGCTGACACACACACAGATATTCGGGAGAACCTGCAAACCATAATGAGGCCTTTTAGAGTGCATAATGCCCATGAGGACTTTACTGCCACGCGTCTCTCCATCACAGCAGGGTAGTGCGGATCTTCCATTATTAAACCTTTTCGAGAAACTCTTGCAAGCCTCAAGAGCAACATCAGAATTTCCACTTCCATGAAGAGAAAGTGTTTCTGTGGAAGAAGTCCATGCTATTGGTATGAGTTCCTTCGGAAGTGACTCTGCATCTACAACGAGGGAATGATATCTAACCACCTGCATAAGTCATAAACCAAGAGTTCACAATGATACTCTGCTGCTCTAGCACCACAGCATGTCTAATAATCAGCAATGAACAATATTAACAACTTCAATACTTTTAAGATTAGGCATAATAATCAGACCTCAGCAGTTATGAGGAGTTGTAATGATAAACTCCCTGACAATGTCAGAGATTCTGTTTAATTAGACTACAGAGGATTTTAGACTCCCGATTTGAGTTTCATCTTGTTATGTGACAGTAAATTTGCACAAGGGACAAAAAAAGAATTAACAAGAAAAATTCCAAAACGTATATAACACCCACTAATTGAATTTAGAAAATTCACTCTTCTCGAAGATGGAAGGATAACTTTAAGCATGAAAGATTAGCATCAGATCCACAAATCTCACAAGTATGTAACGCAACAACTGAAAATATAAACTTGACCTTCAATTAACGTAGGCAAATCCTAGTAAACAACTTCATTGCAGAGGCGAATAACGACACTTGGCCATGTGAGTTGTATGTTCAGAAATTTATAGGTAGCAATATTGTTTGCCTCAACCACTGATCGACGAAACTAGTAGATCCTAATCAAACGAGTTAGAGAGGGCCACACGTAAGATCCAGAGACTCGCTCAATAATATACACCAATTTCCTTCTTCAAATAGGTCAATCAAGTAGAGCTTTCTAGTTTCTACCTCTTTCACATTTACCATATTTCATAAAAATGTTAAGCATTCCCGTAGATAGCAGGTTGTGTTCGATTATAAGGAGACGGAGCTTCCTAAATGGAAACTTACAATCTTGTTTCTGACCCATTTGTATATGAGAGGATGCTAGGTTGCAATAGCTAATAAAGAATTGTGTTTCAGGTTGGTTGGATGTACATGTGGCTTATAGGAATAAAGCAGGCTGGTTGAAGTGGAAGAGTGCCACATGGTGTCTATGTGGTCCCGGCATGCCCAATAGGAAAAACTCTAACACACGACAATTAGGCTTGCACTGCTTTATGGCACTGAGTGTTGGTCCGTTTGTGTCATTCATAAAATGAATGTGGCGGAGATGCATATGCTATGATGGATAAGTTGGCATAAAGAAAGGATTGAATGAGGAATGAGGTGGTCAGGGGGGGAAAGTAGGAGTTACAATAATTGAAGATAAAATGAGAGAGAATCGCCTAAGGTGGTTTTGTCATTTGGACGGAGACCGAGTGATATACCGGTTAGGAGGCCTGAAGAGTAGATAAGTGATAAAATGGTGAGGGTAGGGGAAGGTCTAAGAAAACATGGATAAAGGTGATTGAAAAAGACGTGATTTTATTGGGATTGGATGAAAATATGGCATGAATTGGCCGGAGTGGAAGGCAAAAATTCATGTGGGTGATGGGTGTTAGTACCCGGTCCGAAAAAAGGGACTAAAGTGTAATTCGGTAAAATTTGGGACTAAATTGGAATTTGGGAGCTTTTGGACCAAATAGGAATTTATTGGAAATTTAAGGACTAAACAGGAAATATGGAAATTTGGGACGAATTTGATATATAAAAATTCCTGGGATTAAATGAAAGATAAAATCCTAAAGAGCGAATTGCAAAAGAAGTCACTAAAGTGGTCAAAATGCAACGAGAAAATCGCGGGACGAAACGGATAATAAATGGTACAATTGTTACAATTGTTACAAGCAAATCTCTAGGCCACGTGCATGAGTTGGCCGGCCAAATCACCTTGTGGCCAAGGAACTGCCGGCCATTTCCAAGGCATTTGGGGCCGGCTGGGAAATTGCAGTTTGGGCCAAGCAGAATGGATTTTGGGCCAGGAAACAAATGGCCGATCGGCCCTTCTCCCTTTTCCCACATCGCGTCCGTACCTCTTCCTCCCCAATTCTTTTCACTATATAAACCCCACTCCGCCTCACACTTTGAACACGGAATTATTCCACGGAAAACTCAAGACAAAACTTGAGGTTTCCTCCATAGAAAACTTGAGACTAAACTCGAGTTTTCTAAGTCTAAATATTTTATCAAGCACGTTCTTCGAATCTTCATAGATTCGATCCAAAAGCCTTGCCATCATTAGGTAAGTCTTCTGTTTATTTTTCTGTCTTTATTATTATTGTCTTTATTATGCTAGATTTATTATTTGCATGCTTAGTATTTTAATTACTTTATTTCTTGCTTATGTCATATATGCTAGATTTAGGATTATTTTAATATATTTAAATATGCAATAGCCGAGGATGATCTAGGGTTTCGCCAAGAAACCCAATGGATCTAGGAACTATTTCTTTCCTTCCGCCTTAGTTATAATTATCCCATGATCAACAATCCCCCAAGAATGAACGTTGATTAGTGCACCTTCCGAGGGCCTAACTCAAAGGTTCTAGGGTGTGATCATTAATTAATTCTTTCTCTCCCCTCCTCCTTATGCATGATCCCGTTTCTTCGATCTATTCCCGTAAACACCGCACACAACCAACACCCCACATGCTAGAAAGACCGATTCGTCGGGCAATAGGAGTGATAACGTTTCTTCTTCTGTTGTAACTTGACCCCCGAACCCAATTAACTGTTTAGCCTTTTTTCAAAGCTTTGGGCTATATCAAAGTGGCGTGGCGACTCTCAAAAATTAAACTAATATTTTAATATGGTTTAAAGCGAGTGTCACTAAATGAATATCCTATTTCGATCCGACTTTATATAATTATTTATTTTCAAACCTCCGAATGCGCGTTGCATCGGGACGGGGTATTCACAGTGGCGACTCTGCTGGGGACTGTTTTGAAATCTTTTTCAAACTAAGTGGGTCAGACTTTCGTTTTCCTTTGTGGTGTTGTATTTTGCTTTCTTTTCCTTTTCCTTCACTCTTAACTGTTGCATTGCATGCATGCATTTCATGTAAATAAAAATCTTTCTCTTTTTTCCAAAAAAAGAATTAGACTCTTTTACCTCACACTACCACTAGAGTCCGTGTCACACTGCACAGACACCCTTTAACCCATCGGAGAAGCCAAAGTGCGGGAAGTGTGGTGATCATGTCGCCTCCCTTCCGAGTCTCACTTGGCCATCCACTCATCCCAAGCGCTTCGGCCGCACGGTGGGAGCCTAAAACCTAACCCTCAAGGTCACCCACTTTTCTAGGAATACACTCCATGTGACCGGTTGGTTTGACTAGCTTTTTTATGTAGACAATTAATAAGGTCTTTATGTTAAGTCACTACGAATCAATGATAAGTCAAGATCTATAAAGGCACTAAAAATTGATTTTCCTTTTAAAGGACGTACCATGTAAAGTTTGAATGCTAGATCTTGTCTTATCATAGGTCTGTAGTACTTCCCATATATATATCATATTAAATGTCTATATGAGACGGTTAGTCGTTAGGATCCACCACTTTAGGACCTTTAGTTAGTTGCGAAAAAGGGGTATCCCTTCCAACCAAGAGTAGGTTCTATAAAAAATTAAAGGGCTTTCTTGTAAATAAAATGCTTAACCATTCCTCATTTTTAGGACCTTCCGAGGTCCGCTCCTCATTTTTAGGACCCTTCGAGGTCCGCTCTTCATTTTTAGGACCTTCCGAGGTCCACTCCTCATTTTTAAGACCTTCCGAGGTCCACTCCTCATTTTTAAGACCTTCCGAGGTCCACTCTCCATCTCTAGGACCTTCCGAGGTCCGCTCCTCATTTCTAGGACCCTCCGAGGTCCGCTCCTCTTTTCTAGGACACTCCGAGGTCCGGTCCTCTTTTCTAGGACCCTCCGAGGTCCACTCCTCATCTCTTGGACCCTTCAAGGTTCACACTCCTCATATCTTGGACCATTCAAGGTCCACTTCTCATATCTTGGACCGTTCAAGGTCCGCTCCTCATTTTTAAGACCTTCCGAGGCCCACTCCTCATTTTTAAGACCTTCCGAGGTCCACTCTCCATCTCTAGGACCTTCCGAGGTCCGCTCCTCATTTCTAGGACCTTCCGAGGTCCGCTCCTCATTTTTAGGACCCTCCGAGGTCCGCTCCTCATTTTTAGGACCCTCCGAGGTCCGCTCCTCATCTCTTGGACCCTTCAAGGTCCACACTCCTCATATCTTGGACCATTCAAGGTCTGCTCTTCTTCTCTTGGACCCTTCAAGGTCCACTCCTCATTTTTAAGACCTTCCGAGGTCCACTCTCCATCTCTAGGACCTTCCGAGGTCCGCTCCTCATTTCTAGGACCCTCCGAGGTCCGCTCCTCATTTCTAGGACCTTCCGAGGTCCGTTCCTCATTTTTAGGACCCTCCGAGGTCCGCTCCTCATTTCTAGGACCCTCCGAGGTCCGCTCCTCATTTCTAGGACCCTCCGAGGTCCGCTCCTCATTTCTAGGACCCTCCGAGGTCCGCTCCTCATTTCTAGGACCCTCCGAGGTCCACTCTCCATTTCTAGGACCCTTCGAGGTCCGCTCTTTACTTCTTGGACCCTTCAAGGTCCACACCCTCTACTGCGGACCGCTCTAGGATCAGTCTCTCTATCTTGGACCGTTCAAGGTCCACTCTTTGACCCTTCGTGGTGCTCTTCCTATACTATGTCCGCTCCTCTTCTCTTGGACCCTTCAAGGTTCACTCCTCATATCTTGGACCGTTCAAGGTCCGCTCTTTTTCTCTTGGACCCTTCAAGGTCCACTCCTCATATCTTGGACCGTTCAAGGTCCGCTCTTCTTCTCTTGGACCCTTCAAGGTCCACTCCTCAAGTTAGGACCCTTCGAGGTCCACTCTCTCTATCTAGGACCATTAAAGGTCCACCCTTCCACCTGAGACTCTTCGAGGTCCACCCTCGTCTCTTGGACCATCCATGGTCCACTCCTCTACCTTAGACCCCCATGGTCTATAAGTTAGGACCCTTCAAAGTTCTACCTCTCATCTCTTGAACCTTCCGTGGTCTGCTCCCTTAGCCTTAAAACCATCCATAGTTTAGATCCTTTATCTCTAGCACCCTTCAGCCAAAGACCAACCAAGGCCAATCCTCACCCAAGACCAAATTTACTCACCTAGATCACCCTCACTTATATTTGACCAAGGATCGAGTCATCTTTCTCTCCTTTTTTCACCAAACGGACTCTTTTACAATCATTCTCTCTCTTTCTCTAAACTTAACCCCGGTCAGACATCATCAATCGGGGCCCCTCGAACTACGGTGACTGAGACTCATATCTTAAATGGTAAGGGTTACGTAGGCAACTTCACTGGCCAAACTCAAAATTGTGGAGGTCAAATATTTTCTCAAGGATGCCTTAAGATTAATTATGAATCCAATTCAACTCATTGGCTTGACTCCGCCATACGTTTCTTACGGGAATTCCACATCATGTCTCTCGGAGAAAAGCATTGAAGCCCTCAAAGAAGTCTCAAACATGAGGTTGGGAGTGATCAACCTCCTCAAAGACATGCATGAAATTGAGCAAAGATCATTTGTCTCTACATTCAGGAATACTTGAGAAGAGTTCCTCCTCCTGTTCAATTCCGGGTCCCTATCATCCACATGCTTATGGTTCCCCTTTTGGTCCTACACATCGAATTTCTCATTCGGGAGGCTCGCCGTGGCCACCAACCAACGAAAGGCACCAATACCCGAGAAGGAGATCAACAAGGAACATTTTGATGACTTAGGAATGCCTGTGGGTGAGTTCTTCGACATTTTGGTGGAAAAGAGTTTGATCAAGCCGCTCGAGAATTACAAGCCTATTAACCCGAGAGCTAACTTGGATACATCCAAGTTTTGCAGATACCACAAGTACGTTGGGCATACCACTGACAACTGTAAGCAGCTACAACGCTTGATTCAAGATTTGATCAACCAAGGCCTCATTAATGAAGAAGCCCTCGTACTTCAAGGAAGGATTTAGATTCATTCAGTCTTGTAGGTTCTAGTGTGTCTTTCTTACTTCCACTTTGGGCATTGGTATGTAATGTCCACTTTAGATTAGTTACTTCAATAATAAAAAAGGTCTTTCTTTCTCTTCTCTCTAGACTTGAGACATAATCTCGCATTACTTTCAAGAAGATTGTTTTATTTATAATTATCAATGGGTTGCTAATCTCACTGATAAACTCACCGGCTAATAAAGTAAACAATGAATGAATGTTTTGATTGGAGTAAACAACTCACCGTCCCTTCCTTATATACACCATCTCTATACACCATCTCTATACACCATCTCCATACACCATCTCTATACACCATCTCTATACACCATCTCTATACACCATCTCCATACACCATCTCTATACACCATCTCTATACACCATCTCTATACACCATCTCCATACACCATCTCCATACACTCTCTCCATACTCCACCATACACTTTTCATACACTCTCCCCCACTTGACCTCCTTTCCATATGGTCAAGACAAGCACAAAGACCGTTGTTGCTCATCATCAGAAAATAGCTGCTCACGCCACTGCAATTTAAAGAAAATGCAAGGAGTCGTTCCTATCCTTCACAAGTGCTGCATGAATATCAACTAGGGGCTCACCAACCCCCCAATCTCGCGTCTCCTCTGTTTTTTCCATTTGATCGTTAAGCTTTCATTGAATATGCTCACATATCTTTCTCATGGTCCGAATATATTTTGCCTTACTTAATAAGTCGGTTAAATGAGTTTGCATTTATTCTAAATACTCTCTTGAGAATGCTATCCAAAGAGCGATTGAAGCTTAAACCTCTCACCATAGGAAGCCATAACCTTATCCTCACTAAATAATACCCTTTCATTTCAAGATCGACAAGTTTTGAAACCCTAAAGAAGAAGCTCATACTAGGAGCTCCCCTGATTTACAAAGGAAGTAATCACCTCCAAGCTCAAGAAAGGGGGAATACAAAAGAAACTCATACAAGGGGCTCCTTCGACTCACAAAAGAAGGGACCACATCCAAGCCCAAGAGGGAAAAGGTAAAAGCATCCTAAAGGCATACGCCAGGGGCTATCGCGAGCAAACAAATCCGAAGACTTTGCTCGAGAAGAGGGTAAAAAAAAAAAAAAAAAAAAAAAAAAAAATGCGAAGTGAACCTCCCATCTCAAAGGTTGTGAAAATGAGACGTCGAGTGAAGATCCTATCATGATCAAGTTACCTGCTGAAATCACAACAAACTCGCAAGAAGAAGCAACAGAGATTCCCTCTTGGACAAATCCCATAAACCCATTCCAAAGTCCATCCTCTCACTTTTAGAGGATTCCATCACCACCCTTGACCTTATCAAAATCAAAGTTAACCTCACTCTTAGAGGTTCTCAAGAAGCAAAGAACAAGAAAATCCCTTCACCTTAGAAATTCCAAACACATCCCTCAAGCCAACCTCTCAAGAATGGCCCGGCCCAACCTCTCACTTTAAGAGGTCATGTTAAGCATCATCCAATGGTCGATCGCAACCCAAAGACCAGCCTACAACCGCTAGGATGGCATTCTCAAAAGATTATTTAAAAAGAAATGCGTATTCAGATTTTTGAGTCACTTGTTATCCTACGTGAGCATATTACATATTCTCTCAAAAGTTTGGGAACTCGTCCTATTCTTGAAATTCGTTCATTCGACTCCTCAAACACCGGCTCGCAAAAGTCTCACTGGGCTTTCGCATCCGTGCCTCTCGGCGGCACTCCGGTAGCAAGGAGACACGCGCTGGGGACTACTCCTCGGCTTGAGAACAAAGGAACAAAGAATCTTCACTTGAAGGAATGAAAAAATCTTTGGGTTATGATCAGTCAATTCCCACCTTTTCTTCCACCCCAATCTTTTTCTATTTTTCATTCTTTCCCATGAAGGAGATCAATGCAACGGCAGCCCGCACCACAATGACCACCGAACAAAGCAGCAAGCAACAACGGAACATCCTACTCCTTCTAAAGACAAGCCCAATTCCAAATTTTTCTAATCAAAACAGTCATTATTTGTTTACTCATATAATTGGAATTTGATAAACCAATCAGTGAGGTCCATTCACGAGCAATCAAGATGTAATTCTGAATAAAATAAATTCTTCAAATGTCTCGACAAGTCTTCTTTTTCTACATCATAGGAAAATAGAGCCAAACACTGTCTTTTACGTGCCAGGGGCTTCCATACACTTTTCCACACCTTGTGATGCTTATACTCTCCCAAAAGAGTCAAACCCAAAAGCGAAAGTGTCATACACGAACTCGGGATCCATTCCCACCTTCGAAAAAATGTGCCCCTGCACATATACATTTCCGAGTCTTGTCCAGTGACTGATTGACCATTATTCGAAACGAGGGTCGCCAGAGTGGCCGCAAAATGACTGTCTCGCAAATAGGGATGCGTTGAATCTCTCCAAGCCGGGGCTTTTGTTAAGCCGTTCTCTCGAGACTCTCTTCGGGTTCTTTCTGCATCATCAACTGGGGCTTCGCCATTCCCTTCAAATTGGCTTTGCATCATCCAGGGCTTCGCCATTCATCATCTGGCCCAGGACTTCGCCAAGGTTACTTCATCAAACATTGGGGCTCCTCAACAAAAATGGGTCGACTATGTGCTCTAACAAAAATCGGAGCTCCAATGAAGTCGTATCTAGCATGAAGGGCATCTCTTGTCATCAAGATCAGCATGTGGCAAACTCTTTGAGTTAGTTAGAAACATGATTAATCATAAGGCCTCTTTATCAAATAAACATGCTTTCAAAATACTGTCCTCCTTGGTACCTTATTTACAAAAATCACTCTTTGGTCTCCACAAATTTTCAAACTATTCAAGTCTATCAAAGACGCCTCTCTCTCAAGATGACTCGGTCCTTATCTCTGGACATCAAACTTACCTAATCCCACCTTCTACCATAGACACTTACTCGGCCTCGCCTAGTTTAAACCAATAACCTTTCTGCTCAAACTGCCTTGTTTAGACTTACCACAAATGTAAAACCCTAGCCCTAATCCTAGGTAACAAAAACCTTCCTAAACCCTAGCCTCAAGCCTAGGTGACAAATACCTTCCTAAACCCTAGCCTTAAGCCTAGGCGACAAATACCTCTCTAAAGCCCTAGCCTTAAGCCTAGATGACAAAAATCTTTCTAAACCCTAGCCTCAAGCCTAGGTGACAAATACCTTCCTAAACCCTAGCCTTAAGCCTAGGCGACAAATACCTCTCTAAAGCCCTAGCCTTAAGCCTAGATGACAAAAATCTTTCTAAACCCTAGCCTTAAGCAAGTCTAGGTGACAAATACCTCTCTAAACCCTAGCCTCAAGCCTAGGTGACAAATACCTCTCTAAACCCTAGCCTCAAGCCTAGGTGACAAATACCTCTCTAAAGCCCTAGCCTCAAGCCTAGGTGACAAATACCTCTCTAAAGCCCTAGCCTTAAGCCTAGATGACAAAAATCTTTCTAAACCCTAGCCTTAAGCAAGTCTAGGTGACAAATACCTCTCACAAAGCCACTGGCCCAAGCAAGTGCAGGTGACCAAATGCCTCTCTAAACCCTGGCCTTAAGCGAGTGCAGGTGACGAAAATACCTCTGCAAACCACTAGCCTCGAAGCTGGGTGACAAATACCTCTCACAAACCACTGGCCTTTCAAGCCTAGGTGACAAATACCTCTCTAAAGCCACAGCCTCTCAAGCCTAGGTGACAAATACCTCTAAAGCCCTGGCCTTAAGCCTAGATGACAAAAATCTTTCTAAACCCTACAGCCTTAAGCAAGTCTAGGTGACAAATACCTTCTAAACCCTGGCCTTAAGCAAGTGCAGGTGTGAAAAATACCTCTACTAAACCCTAGCCTCAAGCCTGGGTGACAAATACCTCTCTAAACCCTAGCCTCAAGCACAGGTGACAAATACCTCTCTAAAGCCCTAAATTCAGCCTCGAGCCTGGGTGACAAATACCTCTACAAAGCCCTACTTTAAGCTCAGGTAACAAAAACCTTCCTAAACCACAGCCTCGAGCTGGGTGACAAATACCTCTCTAAAGCCCTGCAGCCTCGAGCCTGGGTGACTAATACCTCTCTAAACCCACAGCCTCGAGCCTGGGTGACAAATACCTTTCTAAACCCTTTCAGCCTCGTAGCAGGTGACAAATACCTTTCTAAACCACAGCCTCGAGCCTGGGTGACAAATGCCTCTCTAAAGCCAAATGGCCTTAAGCTGGGTGACAATACCTCTCTAAGCCCTGGCCTCGAGCCTGGGTGGTGACAAATACCTTTCTAAACCACTGGCCTCGTGTCTAGGTGACAAATACCTTTCTAAACCACAGCCTTAAGCAAGCTGAGTGACAAATACCTCTCTAAACCCTGGCCTCGAGCACAGGTGACAAATACCTCTCTAAAGCCAAATTAAGCTGGGTGACAAATACCTTTCTAAACCACAGCCTCAAGCCTAGGTGACAAATACCTCTAAAGCCACAGCCTCGAGCCTGGGTGACTAATACCTCTCTAAACCACAGCCTCGAGCCCAGGTGACAAATACCTTTCTAAACCACTAGCCTCGTATGCAGGTGACAAATACCTTTTAAACCACCTGGCCTCGTATGCAGGTGACAAATGCCTCTCTAAAACCCTACCACTTGAGCCTGGGAGACAAGACTCCTCTACAGCCTTAGCAAGATGATTATCCCAATCTTTTAATCGCTTGGTTCTTCGGCTCGGGAAGCCATAATAATCCCAATCAATTCACAACTATTCTTCATCGGTAAATTGAGCCTAAGTCCTTTGGCGGCTACAGTTTCCACATTTCGAGGTCTATCCTCCATTTTGAGGGGTGACTCCCGCAGAGGTCAAATTTTTCGCGAGGGTGACTCACAGAGGTCAAATTTTTCACCCGCGAGGTGACTCATGAGGTCAAATTTTGGGTGACTCCGCGAGAGGTCAAATTTTTCACGAGGTGACTCATGCAGAGGTCAAATTTTTCACGAGGGTGACTCATGCAGAGGTCAAATTTTTCACTGAGGGTGACTCCCGCAGAGGTCAAATTTTTCACGAGGGTGACTCCGCAGAGGTCAAATTTTTCACGAGGGGTGACTCCCGCAGAGGTCAAATTTTTCACGAGGGTGACTCCCGCAGAGGTCAAATTTTTCACGCGAGGGTGACTCCCGCAGAGGTCAAATTTTCACAAGGGGTGACTCCCGCAGAGGTCAAATTTTTCACGAGGTGACTCCCGCAGAGGTCAAATTTTTCACGAGGGTGACTCCCGCAGAGGTCAAATTTTTCACGAGGGGTGACTCCGCGGAGAGGTCAAATTTTTCACGAGGGGGTGACTCATGAGAGGTCAAATTTTTCACGAGGGGTGACTCCGCAGAGGTCAAATTTTTCACGAGGGGTGACTCCGCAGAGGTCAAATTTTTCACAAGGGCGACTCCCGCAGAGGTCAAATTTTTCACAAGGGGCGACTTTCGCAGAGGTCAAATTTTTCGCAAGGGGTGACTCCGCGCAGAGGTCAAATTTTTCACGAGGGGTGACTCCCGCAGAGGTCAAATTTTTCACGGGGTGACTCCGCAGAGGTCAAATTTTCACGGGGGCGACTCCCGCAGAGGTCAAATTTTTCACGAGGGGTGACTCCCGCGAGAGGTCAAATTTTTCACGAGGGGTGACTCCGCAGAGGTCAAATTTTTCACAAGGGGCGACTCCCGCAGAGGTCAAATTTTTCACGAGGGTGACTCCCGCAGAGGTCAAATTTTTCACAAGGGGTGACTCCGCGAGAGGTCAAATTTTTCACAAGGGCGACTCCCGCAGAGGTCAAATTTTTCACGAGGGTGACTCCCGCAGAGGTCAAATTTTTCACGAGGGTGACTCCGCGCAGAGGTCAAATTTTTCACACGAGGGTGACTCCGCAGAGGTCAAATTTTTCCCGAGGGGTGACTCCGCAGAGGTCAAAATTTTCGCGGTGACTCATGCAGAGGTCAAATTTTTCGCGAGGGTGACTCCCGCAGAGGTCAAATTTTTCCTGAGGGTGACTCACAGAGGTCAAATTTTTCACGAGGGGTGACTCCGCAGAGGTCAAATTTTTCACGAGGGGTGACTCCCGCAGAGGTCAAATTTTTCACGAGGGTGACTCCCTCCAGAGGTCAAATTTTTCACGAGGAGTGACTCCCGCAGAGGTCAAATTTTTCACGAGGGCGACTCCCGCAGAGGTCAAATTTTTCACGAGGGTGACTCATGAGAGGTCAAATTTTTCACGAGGTGACTCCCGAGAGGTCAAATTTTTCACGAGGGGTGACTCCCGCAGAGGTCAAATTTTTCACAAGGGTGACTGGCAGAGGTCAAATTTTTCACAAGGGGTGACCCCGCAGAGGTCAAATTTTTTCACGAGGGGCGACTCCTGCAGAGGTCAAATTTTCACGAGGGGCGACTCCCGCAGAGGTCAAATTTTCACGAGGGCGACTCCCGCAGAGGTCAAATTTTTCACAAGGGGCGACTCCCGCAGAGGTCAAATTTTTCACGAGGGGTGACTCGCAGAGGTCAAATTTTTCACCAGGGGGTGACTCCCGCAGAGGTCAAATTTTTCACGAGGGCGACTCCGCGCAGAGGTCAAATTTTTCACGGGGTGACTCCGCGAGAGGTCAAATTTTTCACGAGGGGGTGACTCCGCAGAGGTCAAATTTTCACGAGGGTGACTCCCGCAGAGGTCAAATTTTTCACAAGAGGGGTGACTCCGCGAGAGGTCAAATTTTTCAGCGGGGTGACTCCGCAGAGGTCAAATTTTTCACGAGGGTGACTCCCGAGAGGTCAAATTTTTCACAAGGGTGACTCCGCGAGAGGTCAAATTTTTCACAAGGGGTGACTCCGCGAGAGGTCAAATTTTTCACAAGGGTGACTCCGCGCAGAGGTCAAATTTTTTCACGAGGGTGACTCCGCAGAGGTCAAATTTTTCACAAGGGTGACTCCGCGCAGAGGTCAAATTTTTGCAAGGGGTGACTCCGCAGAGGTCAAATTTTTCACGAGGGGTGACTCCCGCAGAGGTCAAATTTTTCACGAGGGTGACTCCGCGGAGGTCAAATTTTTCACAAAGGGGGGCGACTCCAGAGGTCAAATTTTTCCCCTAAGGGGTGACTCCCAAGCAGAGGTCAAATTTTTCGCGAGGGGGTGACTCCCGCAGAGGTCAAATTTTTCACGAGGCGACTCCCGCAGAGGTCAAATTTTTCGCGAGGGGTGACTCCGCAGAGGTCAAATTTTTCACAGGGGGGCGACTCCCGCAGAGGTCAAATTTTTCGCGAGGGGGACTCATGGAGGTCAAATTTTTCGCGAGGTGACTCCGCGAGAGGTCAAATTTTTCGCGGGCGACTCACTTGAGAAGTCGAATTTTCCACAAATCTTTTGGTGACTCCCGTGCGATCGCGTATCCTTGACGCCACACATCCGCCATTCTCGGGTATTAAAAACGCCCACTCTTTTGAACTACGACTTGGCTTGATTCCTTTTTAGGGATACGTAGGTAGCCGACGTGGGTCCGGCCACTCGACCTATCTGGTCATCCTTTTGCGACTCGGATCGAGTCGAATCCTCGCATCCGCAAGATCACTTTCCTTACCTCACGAAATCCCTTTTTCGGGACGGATCCTATTCTTTTATCGTCGACCCCACTTGTCTTACAAGAAGCTGTCGCCGAGGGGCTGCTGTTAGTACCCTGGTCCGAAAAAAGGGGACTAAAGTGTAATTCGGTAAAATTTGGGACTAAATTGGAATTTGGGAGCTTTTGGACCAAATAGGAATTTATTGGAAATTTAAGGACTAAACAGGAAATATGGAAATTTGGGACCGAATTTGATATATAAAAATTCTGGGATTAAATGAAAGATAAAATCCTAAAGAGCGAATTGCAAAAGAAGTCACTAAAGTGGTCAAAATGCAACGAGAAAATCGCGGGACGAAACGGATAATAAATGGTACAATTGTTACAATTGTTACAAGCGAAATCTCTAGGCCACGTGCAGGTTGGCCGGCCAAATCACCTTGTGGCCAAGGAAGCCGGCCATTTCCAAGGCATTTGGGGCCGGGTGCAGGGAAATTGCGGTTTGGGCGAAGCGAGAATGGATTTTGGGCCAGAAACAAATGGCCGATCGGCCCTTCTCCCTTTTCCCACATCGCGTCCGTACCTCTTCCTCCCGATTCTTTTCACTATATAAACCCCACTCCGCCTCACACTTTGAACACGGAATTATTCCACGGAAAACTTCAAGACAAAACTTGAGGTTTCCTCCATGTAGAAAACTTGAGACTAAACTCGAGTTTTCTAAGTCTAAATATTTTATCAAGCACGTTCTTCGAATCTTCATAGATTCGATCCAAAAAGCCTCGCCATCATTAGGTAAGTCTTCCGTTTTTATTTTTCTGTCTTTATTATTATTGTCTTTATTATGCTAGATTTATTATTTGCATGCTTAGTATTTTAATTACTTTATTTCTTGCTTATGTCATATATGCTAGATTTAGGATTATTTTAATATATTTAAATATCTGATAGCCGAGGATGATCTAGGGTTTCGCCAAGAAACCCAATGGATCTAGGAACTATTTCTTTCCTTCCGCCTTAGTTATAATTATCCCATGATCAACAATCCCCCAAGAATGAACGTTGATTAGTGCACCTTCCGAGGGCCTAACTCAAAGGTTCTAGGGTGTGATCATTAATTAATTCTTTCTCTCCCCTCCTCCTTATGCATGATCCCGTTTCTTCGATCTATTCCCGTAAACACCGCACACAACCAACACCCCACATGCTAGAAAGACCGATTCGTCGGGTGTGATAGGAGTGATAACGTTTCTTCTTCTGTTGTAACTTGACCCCCGAACCCAATTAACTGTTTAGCCTTTTTTCAAAGCTTTGGGCTATATCAAAGTGGCGTGGCGACTCTCAAAAATTAAACTAATATTTTAATATGGTTTAAAGCGAGTGTCACTAAATGAATATCCTATTTCGATCCGACTTTATATAATTATTTATTTTCAAACCTCCGAATGCGCGTTGCATCGGGACGGGGTATTCACAATGGGGGTTTAATTTTCCTTCATCTTTCTTTTTGTTTTTTCATTTCCCCCTATATATATATTCTTTTTTTTTTTACTATCATTATTATTATTTCTTCTCTTTGCTTTTTCAGATTTTATCCCCACCTATTTCTTCTTTTAACTCTTTTTAGCTCGCAACTTTTCTTTCACGATGAAATATATTCTTTATTCCTCGCAACTTTTCTTTCACGATGAAATATGATGATTCATGTTAGCCGACCCCAAATTATTTTGGGAATAAGGCTTTGTTGGTGGTGGTGGTGGTGGCGCAGATGGATTTTCTTGTTTTACGAGGGCAAGGTGAGGACCCTTTGCTTATCATATCTTCTGTAAACACTGATTTCAAAACTTCTGCCTCCTTCAGACATGTGCTACCCTAACTGGTGTTCGTGAAGAGGGAAAATGAGCTTTTGGTCAAACAGTATACTGGTACAAAAATCAGTTCAATATATGAACATTACAGAGCACGTGTTCACAAAAGTCTTAGATCTTGTGTTCGTAAGGGTCTCATGATTTAGGTTGTAAGACTACTCCTACAACATTGACCAAGGAGGAAATAAGTGCACCATTTAGGAAGTATGATGTATCAATGTCAACAACAAATCATTTTGGGACTAAGGCTTTGTTGTTGATGATGATGATGAATCAATATCAACAACACTGCTCGAGGCAGGTCAAGAAAACAACTAACATGGACAACGATCATTAAAGACCACACGAGTTAGGTGGTTAAACTCATAATCTTGGTTTGGACGGAAATTTTCTGCAAGAAAGATTCACATGACCAACTCCAAGAAAGTTGAGCAATTGATCTCATATTGGACTAACCTTAAAACCTGAATTTGTGCCAGAAGGAATATCGTTGAACAATCTACATCCTGTGTGCTGAATTTCACTGCAAGGTGAAAAGTCAAATAAATACAATTAGCAAAAGACGAGCAAAGCTGTTTGGGTGAAACCAAAATCGGTAAATAATAGTAATAATGCTCCAACTTATCACAAATAACAGTCCACTATTCCTCTGTGGGTTGATAACAAAAAAGGGCTTGTTTGGTAACCATTCTGTTTCCCAAAATTTTGTTTCTGTTTCTAATTTTTGCTCAAAACCAAGAAAAGAAATACGTTCGGTAACTATTCCGTTTTTAAAATCGGTAAAAACAAATTACCTCTAATTCTAGAAATGAAAAAAATACGTTTCTGATTAAGGAGAAACCTTTTCACTTAAAAAAATGTGGAGATCAGTAGATCACCATTATATGTGATACCGGGATCAAAAACGCTGCACACCATTTAATATTTTTCCCATTCTTTTCCATCAAACTCAATAATTTTTCATAAAAATGCTGAATACAATATTTTACTATTTTCCCACCATCCTTCATTTCCTGCTATCCTCTCCTCTTCTAGTCTTCTGTACCCTCTCCTCTTCTTGATTTCAACCAGGCCGTGATCCAAATTTGACATTGTTGGTATCCTTGAATTGGAGTATTTGAGAGCAAATAATGTCGAATTTATATTCTTGTTTTCGGTGGGAATTGTCTCTCTAAAGCCTTACCCCAATCGACCTTGCTGCTGATAACATTCAATTAGGAGTAATTGACAGAGCGGTTGTTTGGGAAGTCTACCAGTGGGTATGAATTTGACATGGGTGAAATTAATTTTACGGAGTATTATTTTGGTAAGCTGCCGAAAATAGTAGGTATTTGATACTTATCACTCCCATAAATCACAATTGTGGGGACGATCCATGAGGGCCATGACATCCATTGTTGGGAAGGAGATGATCAACAATAATTACAGGGGAAAGACAATGAATAAGTAAACTGGAAAAGCAAATTTTGTGGAAAGAAAAATGGTTGTCAAACACATTTTTATTTTTCAATTTTTTGGTAGAGTGGAAATGGAAGGGAATGAAAGGGGAATATGTAGAAACATAAATGGTTACCAAACGCCACCTAAGTGTCCACTTTCGTTTCTTTGACTGCTAGAATTACTTGAGTGCACAAGTTTTTGAGGGACCCACATCTAGAGCATTTTTATCCAATAATTTATTATTTAAATGGTTCAACTGAGTTTTCCCAATCTGTGGGCCCAGTCAAAGTGGGCACTTATTCGTGATCAGAGAGTGTACTATATACAAAAGAAGCTGAATGAAGACGGTAACAGTTGAATACATGAATAACAGAAGTAGTGACAGCATCACCAAAAAGTAAACCAAAAGCCATATCTAATCCTAGATTTTCCTTGTAACATGTAGGATTCGACCAAAAGATGGTACAGCTTCATAAATAGAGTTAAGTTACCTCAAACGTCCATGAACGGGTTCCAACGCATGAACAACTTGTGCACCGTGGACATATCCTAAAGCCTGGCAAATTATTTAAAATATATACATCAGAACAACAAACAGAAACCAATGAAAAAGAATTATTTTTTAAAAGTAATGCAATGGGTCTTGAAGAAGGGGTCTTTTCACAAAGCTTAAGGCAAAATGTCAAGTTACATGAGAAAAAATAAAAGAATCATAGTACAACAATGTTGCACTTCACGCTTTTGAAAGAAAAGGGAAAATTACCCACCAATGCAGTGTATCGACCTTAAATCTTCAATTAATGAAACGTACATATTACTTCTGACATTGTTCAACATACTTTGACAATTATTTTTTAACTAATGCAACGTACAAGCAATATAATGGATGACGTTAAATTTGTTTGACTGAAGGCTGACGTGGATAAGTCAAATCAAAACATAACTATAACCTGTTAAATAATTGATGAATCCAACTATAGTTAACTAATTAACTTAAAAAATAAAATCAAAGTCATGAAACCACCGCATCCCCCTCCCTTGTTTCTCCTTCCCTTCCTTCACTCCTCCATACATTCACATTCAGACACCATTTCCCTACCGACTCCATTGTTCTCCCCAACCACCACCCAACTTCGCCACTCTACCCCACCCCCCCCCAGCAAACCCTCTTTTTCCTCTCTCTCTCTCTCTCTCCCCCACACACCACATAGAATCCATGTCCTTTCCCTCTCTCCCCACCACCATCACAACCCCATCCTAATTTCCCCTTCTCCTTCCCCTCCCTCACTCCTCCATAGATTCCGGCAAAAACTTTTCCCCCCACCCAAACCCAACTTCCTTCCTCTCTTCGTTCTTACCCTCTCTCCCCCACCCATCGCAACACCATCCCTACTAACCTCCTATCGCGTCACCGTCCTCTTAAATCCCGTCAGTCGACAAGGAAAATAGAATATGATCGGCTATGTTTGAATCTGGACATATTTTTTGAGTTACTGTTTTCATTATTCTTTATGTTTACTTAGATTTGAAATGGGTTTGGAAAAAAAAATGAATTGGGTTTGTTTCGAATTTGGCAAAAATGAATCTAGGGATGGTGCGTAGTGGTGGAAATGGGTTTGAAAAAATGGAAGTTGGTTTGTTTTTTGGTGTAATTGAAGAAAGTTCAAATGGATTACCGGAGATATGGATGGGTTTTAATGGAGGAATGGGCAATTAAATGTGGTGGGGGTTGCCGGAGTTTTGGGGTGGTGGTGGTTGGTGGCGGAGAGGTGATGGGTGGTGGTTGTCGGGTGCAGTGATGGGTGATTGAGGAAACTTCTAAGTTTTTAACAGATATTTGCACTTTTACCTCCAAAAAATGTTGACTAGGTTAACCAAATAACATTTAATATGCCATGTCATAATTCCATTAGGATGTTTATCGCCGTTAAAAAATAAATTAGCATGCCGCATTATTTGATACAAACTTAGAAAGTGCGTATCATAATGTCAGAACTAGTAAGCGCATTGCATTAATTGATTAAAATCGGATACTATTTTCCATAAATAAGTCAATTGGCCCTTTTGAAATTACTAGAGGTCAAATAGAAGATCAAGAGATGTCCATGCAAAAATGTATGCATGAAAAATACTCCCTCCATCCTATAATAATAGTCCCATTTGACTATTCAAATATTTTAACAACTAATTTTAATTTCCATCACTAAACTTAATGGAGTTTAATTATTACTCCAATTCTCCTGCTTCCTTGGTTGGTTCTCATCCCTTCCTCTTCTTCCTGGGTTGGCAAATTTGGAAGTTCAATGATTTGAACCTAACAATTTTGGAAATGAGACTATCTATTAAGGACAAACAAAAATGACAAGTGGGAACATCTTTATGGGATGGAAGGAGCATGTAGAAGTTGAACACGTAACTTAACCTGAAACATGTGAAGAGAAACTCAAGCTAGCTATGGTGTGATCCCATGGGAACTGATAAACAATTTTATATTGAAAAGTCTTGTAGGGCTCAACTACATTCTACGATACATGTACCTTTATTTGAAATGACAGTAAGATTCCAACTCTATTCCAATCAAATCAGGGCATATGTGCCATTCCAGAGGGTGGATACAGCATTAGCTATGCATCAACATGTCCATAGTTTAACCTGCCAACTCTAACAGCAGAAAGCTGGAACCTACTTTCGGACGCATCATATCGAGCAGGAATAATCCACAACTCAGGTGAGCCAAGGCAGATCCTTGACTCTGCTGTTCTAGAATGATCCACCAGACCTAATCAAAATTCGACTGCCAGACCAAAAGTGACTGTGGCTATAGATAATTGCAGTTTTAAGAAAACAGCAACATGACCTCATAAAGATGTACTAACTTTTTGCTTCTTTTGCATCCTTCGCTTTGGTTCACATAATTTCAATTAGTGTACTTAACTTACCTTAGCCAATGTATTGCCAGGAGTTATGACCATAGTTGTTGTTAAAGGCGCAAGGCGAGAGGCGGGCGAGAAGTTCCTAGAAAAGGCGAATGGCGAGGCGGTTGAAAGGCAGCTAAAAGACGAGCAAGGCGGTAAAATAGAACAAAAGGAATAGTAAAATAATATATATGTAAAATATATTAAACAAATCTTAAACATGTTAAGAACAAGAATTTTGCATTAAATAAAGGTCACCGTTTCACATGTAATAGCAACTTAACACAACTAAAGCACCCAAAAGTGAGAATTCTAAGAAAAAAAAACACATTTTATGTTCAAATTAGTAAACAAGTAGTCATTTAAAAGCGTGAAATAGGTGAATTCGAATATATACTTTTAAATGTATAATTCCATACCTAGAAATGAACATAAGATATAGTTAAAACTTTAAATGACAAAGGAGACCCAAAGTAAAGCGAAAAACAAATTAAATTTGTAAACATATTAAAATTTGCAAACCTCCCTTTAAAAATTTGAATAAAGCAATCTATTTGTAACGTTTTTGTCCCACTCCTTTGTCGTCGTTCTAATTTGTTATTTATTACACGTATTTTCTTTTGATCGCTCGAGAGAAATTATGGATATCTTTCTTTCTCATATACGCCACAAGCTATCTTTACTCCTATTATCCCAAAATAATGCATTGGGTAAGTTAAATTATTGAAACTAAAATTACAAAATAACCTAATTTAACACTACACATACGTCTATTATGTCTTTTAACAAAGGCGGACTCCTCACGCCTCTCACCATAACCAAGAAATGCCTCACCTGGCCTAAAAGGCACACAACAGCCCGCCATAAACCAAAATGCGGTCGACCCCTAAAGGTGCCAAAACGGCGAGGCGGGCGAGAGAGGCGCTAGCCTTTCGCAACTAAAGTTATGACGCAAGTAGTTGACACGCCGTAAGCGTGAGATGAGTCATAATTTTAATACTTACAGTTAAGGATTAGTAGAAACGGCAGATATTCAAGCAAAAAAGGCTAATATGTCGACACACAAAAAAAAGTGAAAAAAGAAAAATCAGTGGAAGCACTATTTTCGGTTAATTTTTGTCTTCCTCGCAAAGGATAGTACATATTTTATCAGCAGACACTTTACCAATATTAAGATAGCTTACCGGTGGTCATGCTATTAAAAGAGAAACTAAAACAAATTAAAAGAGAAACTAAAACAAAGATGCAGATCTCTAAATTAGTCTTTCGCCTGATCTACACCCTGTTTTGGAATATTTGTACCAAAACACAATGGATACGGAAATATGGTTTTGATTCGCAATTTCTGTTAGGGAAAGGAAATCTGCCTATACTCAAACCGCTACTAAACTCTGTCAGGTACTTGAGATTACATGAATGCTGAACCAATAAAAAAACATCAATTCTACAGGAGAATGGACTGTAATTTACCATACCTAAAGCACCACTTGGTTGATTAAGATTATACCATCCTTGTACCTATAAAATCTCACTGCTCCCAGACTACAAACAGTTGTCAAATCCGTCCAAACATAGGAACATTAGAGAATTCCATGACAAATACTTACGAATAAGGTTTCAAAATTACCAATTAAACCAAGCATATGTTAACATATGTTCCATCCATCTATCCATCTATACTATTAAGGAACATGCCAATTTATCCTCAACTTTATAATTGTAAAGGGAAAATGCAAAAGGGGGAGGAGAGGGGGAAAGTGATGAAATAATAGGAAATATATGTGGAAAATAGTACAAAAGGAGATGAATGAATATAAGATACTATAAAGAAAAGGAATGATATTATAAAATAATAGAGACAAGAGGAAAACAAAAGAAAAGGAAATGAAAGGCAGAAAAAGAACGATGAAGAATGTGTGCACTATAATAAAGCTAATTAGTCAGGTAATGGATCACCAAAGAGGCTTCATAGATACCTGATGCCCAAGGCAAACACCCAAGATTGGGATGTCCTTGCACTCGAACAACAACTTTAGGCAAACTCCTGCAAAGTTTAAAACAGAAAACAGGTCACTAACTAACTAGATGTATCTTTCCGTTGAATGTGACCATAATGCAGAAACTACAAAATGTTTAAAATCTATGGTATCCACTTAGGCTTGTTTGGCAGGCAAGAACAGGCATACCATTCCATGACAATTTAGTGTATTTATTTCATGGTAGTTTATATTGCATGGAACGGGATGAGTACTATTAGGTACCGAACTGAACATGCACTTAAATGCATCACCAGGTCATGGAGTTTTTAGGTAGAAAACAAAAAGAGATTCTTTTGCAATTCAACTCCTCCAAGAGCCGACCACGTATTAAACCATGAGTAAAACTTCTGAAAGTTTCCCTGAAGTGCAAAGATAATACCAACTATGTAATTCATGTGAACGTTCTTTTATCTTACCTATATCTGCGGGACATGTTGGAGATCCAGGACCTGGTGATATAACAATATTATCAAAGGAGTCCTCTTCATATATATAATGGCGTATATCCTCCCACGTCAACTCATCATTGCGCACTACAACAGGAGGTACTGGAAAAAATAAAGGAATATGTCAAACAAGAGTCACAAGTGAAAACATAGCCAATGCTTCTCATAAATCTGTCGGAGATAGTGTTTGCAACTTACATCCAACTTATAGACTCGGCCCTTTGATATCGTTAACAGAATGCAAAGATGAAATAACATACTAAAAGATAATATAACCATCCAATCGAAGACAGTGTTGCTAAGGAAGTTCATGTTCGTAAGAAAAAAAAAAAGTAAAATCTTGGAATAGAGGATTATCTTATACAGAGTTTCACATGAAAGGTATTATCAGCAAAAAATTGTGGATGGCAGATGCCAGGAATCAGTATGTCCAATTGTCCAGCAAAATAATGAAGAGTTATACATATAAAAAGGGATATACTCTGTATGTCAGCAAACTTTTAATATTTCTAGGAATCTATTCTAATTATTAATCAAATGCACAACTTGAGAGTATCAAGTGCTCTAAATGATGCTATTGAGCAAATTTAGTTAATTTAGCCTAAACTTTGTTTTTCTATTGTAATTAAGGTCTACAGTTAAATTTTTGAATTTAATCAAAGCCTCTTTCCAAACCAAACAGTAATACAAGTCAACTGGTGATCAAATACAAAAGGAGTCGTGATTCAAGAGTCAGCAAGTCCGTAACCAAAAATAGGCACTTGATCAGCTCATGTTTTACAGTTGTACTACTATGGTTTGCATTCAGGTAGATGAATAATCACAAGGGAATGTATAAAATGAACAAGCGAACATTGCATTAAATTTTTCAGAGGGTAAAAATTTGCAGGCATGGCATGCAAGCAAACAACTTTGCAGCCCTACTGCAATAACCACATATATATACACACACAATTACTTCACTCCCATTCACAAGCACAAGGATGCATATGCAAACACGTACTCGACCACAGACATAGACACACAGAGATTACCTCCATTGACAATCGACAACTCTTGATATATGTTATACGTGTAACTATCATAGTTGTCAATCAACAAGGTCCTAACATAATCCAACTTCCGACTTGGAACCACTAGCTTTGTTTCCCCAATATCTGATCTTTGCAAGTGTTCTGGTACAAAATTACTTGAAATTGCTACCTTCCTAGCATTGTGATTGACCACACGAATGTTGTCCTTCTTGGAAAAGTCACTCGTCCTAATAGAAGCTTTACACTGTGCCAAGTTCACTTTTTTGCTTTGTAAATTCTCAAAACAAGGAGATTTAACCTCTGAAGGAGATGCATGTAAGGCAAAGTTCATTTTAGACTCCAAGAGATGCCACAAAACCTGGTGTATCTCTACAGATTCTGCAAAAATGGAGCTCAAGATGGTTAGAAATGACTTATTACTTTCCGGTACCCTAGGCATAAATCCAGATTGAGAAAGTCTTTGGAATCAGAATGGTAACAAGATTTAGATAAATATAAAGCCTGTGATGCAACATACTAATAGACAAAAGTCAGCATATAAATTTTCCGCATAAAAGAGAAAACTCTAGAGAAGCCAATGAATGTCAAATTTCTTTATTTAAAACTGTCCAATGAAAAGTAATTCACCAAGGCAAGAGACTTGAAATCCCAAATTTGTAATGTGATGCATCAGAATATAAATATAATTAGCCAAAAGTGAGGATAACTGATCCACTTTAACAAGTATTTCATGATGTTAGTTACTTGATTCAATTAAAATCGCAAAACGATGAAGTACTCTATCCATCCCTTAGCGAGTGCCCGTTCTTTGAAAATATTTTATACAATAATGAGTGAACATTTTCTAATGAAGTAAATAAATCCCCCACTATGAACTACTATTTTCTAATGTGCACTTGTAATGCATAATGGAAGACAACTGACCGTAATTACAATATAATGTTACCAAAATGGCATACGAGTCTACTTTTTAAGTACATTGAAAAGTCAAAAAAAAAAAAAAAGACAGTCACTTCGGGAAGGGAGGAATAGTAGTAAAACTCGCCCTGTATCATCTTCAAGTTTGTTTTCACTTGAATTTACACACTAACCAGGCTTTCTGTTTACCATAATTAAAATTATAAAGTATCTTATCGTTTCTCTCGCAACTCACATATGCAATGTCAAGTCGGAGAAGTGGCAATAGTAATTAAAACGAAAATGACAACTTTTTCAGGAGATTGCTTGTACAATACAGAACAGCCAACTGAGAAAGCAAGATAGAACCAAACTTTGTAAAATACTCAACTTCTCCTAATGATAACTATGTGGAAAAAAAAGTCCAATGTCATCAATACAACTACCAAGCGTAACGCGTTCTATCTTGCAAGCAATCTTTGTTTTTTGTTCTCCTACAAGTTACTTGGTCAGTCTCCCCTAGCAGTAAATTATTTAAAGTCATATACATGCTAATTATGCAGCTTTGAAATCCTGTATCACAATACTGCATACTGAAACAACAACTAATAATTATTTCAACTGGTTCTAGAAAAATTCATCCTACGAAAACAACCAATCCATAAAAATACGTTGAGCCTTAAATTTAAACCATACCATTAGTACTACTTCAGTACTTTTTCGAGCTAATTCAAAATTACTATTCCCTCGGTCCCAAAATGAATGTCCAAACAATTTTCAAATTTGCATGACATTCATTTTTGGGACGGAGGGAGTAGAATTTGAGCATGTAGATCTCTAGACTAAAATTTACAACAAATATACTAAATTATTCCTCAAAGAACATATCCAGAAGCACTTTGAAGATGAATACGGCATGTTAATCCAAAAAAGAATACAACAACAACGTCCCTCGAGGAATAAAAATCAAATCAAAGACAGATACGAAAATCACAGGGTTTGAAATGAATATATAATTTGTATGTAAATGCAATGAATTAAACATATGAGCAGATCTCGAAGGTTGCAATGAGGAATATTGACGATGAATAGATCTTAAAAACAGAGCTTTACGAAAAGCAAATACTGAAATAGAGCAGGAAAAGCGGAGGGAAAGATACGTACAGATAGAGCGGCGGCGTGAGAGAGTTGGATGGTTCGGGAAGTAGAGAGTGGTGGCGGTGGCGGTGGGTTGCCAGAGGTTGAATTGCCACCGCTTTTATGGAAATGCGTTTCCCAAGAATAGAGAGGTGGGGGCGGGACGGAAATATATGATGGGAAATGGCCGACCTTCGGGTGGCGCTAATTGCTTAGCGCACTTCAAATCTTTCTACTGCCAGGGCAGGGGTCCCAAATGACGTTTTTGCAACCTTTGCGGGGTTTTTTAACCATGTACTCCCTCCGTCCAAGTTAATACTTCACAGTTACTGTTCACGCATGGATTAAGGAAAAAAATAATGATATAATGTTGTGAGTGTAAAAGTAAAATAAGAGAGAGAATGAGTGGAGAAAATAGAAAATTATAATGGTGTTGTGAGTATTAAAATAATGTAGGAGACAAAGTGTGAAGTATGTAATTGAACATTCAAATTAGAAAGTGTGAAGTATGTAACTGAACGGAGGGAGTATTTACTACCCACTAAAAAAAAAATTATATATTCCTCATTTTAAGTTTTCTCAAAAGTGGTAAATTTTTTATCATAAATTTATTACTTTTAATCTTTCCGCCAAATTTGAAATTTATTTTAAAAACATTTTTTTAATCATTCAATATAATAATAGGGATTTAGAAACAAATAAGAATTCTAGTCTCCACTCTCCACCCAGATGCTTTCTCACAGGCTCTCTCTCGCTCTCTCACATACACACAGCACCATCACAGGCTCTCTCTCGCTCTCTCACGTACACACAGCACCACTACGGCACTATCCAACTCTCTTTCTATTCTATCCGCAAACAAACAACAATTCCACCTTTCTCTCTCTCTCTACAGATTTCGGTCTTTCAATCTCTCTTCTCAAATTTGTTAGGGATTTAGAAATTTAGGGATTTAGAAAGTTAGAGATTTAGAAATTTAGGGGATTTGAGATGAGAGAGAGAGAGGAAAAGTCAATGAAAGGAGATAATCAAAATACCTTGACAAAACTGTTGCGGCGGACGCGGTGGCTGGGTGGTGGCTTTCGACTTCTTCTTCGTCGGTTCGTCTCTTCGTCGTTGCCTTTGAAAATCGCAATTGAAGAATAAAAACGTGAACTGAGAAACAAAAATTAACCCTCAATGTTTGTGTGGTTTATATAGTGATATTAATGTAAATATTGAGGGGGGTTATTTGTATTTTTTCAGGAGGTTAAGTTCCTAATTTCATAAATATACAAGGGGGTAAAGTGGCAAAAACGGAAAACTCAGGGGGGTCCACCCCCTCTCTATAACGTAGTTCCGCCCCTGCCGTATGATCATGAAATATACTATTGTTTTTTTCAAGTTGTCGCAATTGATTTATTCAACTTTTTAAAAAATGTATTTTATTTATTTGTATATTTCTAGTCCAAAATAAATTTATATTAAAGTTATTACCTTTTTAATTTAAAATACAAGTATTTATTTGAAAAAAAGTTAAAAATGAAAGTGAAACATTTTATAGGATTAATAAAGTAAAAAAATTACTTTCCTATATACTACTACTATACGTGACATACTCCCTCCGTCCCATATTACCTTATCCATTTTGCTATTTTGGGCGTCCCACTTTAAAGTTCCACTTTCCTAAAAAAGAAATTTTTTAATACTTCTTTATTCATGAGACTCACTTGTCATACTCACAACACTTTTTAAATTTACTATTCTCTTCACTCATTCTCTCTCCTATCCACTCACAACTCCTACTTTAATAACATTATTTCTTATTTTTCGTTTTCAATAATAAATAAGTAAACTATTATGGGATAGAGGGAGGGAGTATAAGGCAATTATGTACATTGTGAAATTTAAATATTTATGTAGGTTGGTGAGAGAGTTGTTGGCAGTGTGTGAATAGCAAATTCCACCAACCATGGCCTATATTCTGTGTACGGGGTCACGTGCTACCCAAGTGATTGGCATTTTGAATCTATTTTTTTTTTTAATTCTATTTTCCTAAAAAAGAATTAACTATTACTCCCTCCGTCCCAGATCAAGGGTTCATCTTTTCCTTTTGATTCGTCCCAGACCAAGAGTTCATTTCCATAAATGGCAAGTTTTTAAATATATTTATATCCTTATCAACTTCATATATTTACAAAAAAAACCATTCATTATACCATTATACATTCTCTTTCCTATTCCCTACCACACATTTAACTATTATTCCTCCCACTCATTTTCTCTTCTATTAAATATTTTTAACTTTTACATTCTCTCTCATATTCCCTACCACATACTCCTTCCGTCCCACGTGAATACAAACTTATTTCCTTTTTGGTCCGTCCCACGTGAATACAAACTGTCCAAAATGGAAATAAATTTATTATTTTATATTCACCCTACCCCACCCACTCATTCTCTCTCTTCATTTCCTACCACAGAATTTATTCAACCAACTCCACTCATTCTCTCTCTTCATTTCCTACCACACATTTTCATTATCTTAATAATATTTCTTAATTATTGTGCCCGGAAAAATGGTTTGTAATAAGGTGGGACGGAGGGAGTATTTAACTTTTACATTCTCTCTCCTATTCCCTACCACACATTTAACTACTATTTCCTATCCCACATTTAACTTTTATTCATTTTTAAAAAAAATTCTTAAGAAGCGTGAATCCGTCCCATATACCCATGGTCTGGGACGGAGGGAGTAATAGTTAATTTTTGTAGAAGTTATTATCTTGTTGCCTATACATGACCTATAGGGCAATCTATAGTATAAATGGAAGAGGAATCTTGAACAGTGGTATGAACAGTACCACGTGTCGACTTTATCATTTTGCCCTCCCTATTTTGTATCTTTCCCATTTTGCCCTTAAAAAAAATTAAGTATGTCATACGACATACTTGCCCTTAAAAAAATATTAATTAAAAAAAAATTAAAAAAAAATACAAAAAAAAAGCGTGGCCTTGAACACGCGCTTAGGCTAGTTATCTACATGTGAAATTGTTGTAGAAGTTATTATCCTGTTGCCCATAGTGCTCAAACTCCCGTATTTGCTAAGCTAAGCTGCTTAGCATGTTGATTCTATATAGTGAGTCTCATTCAATTGTCCATGTAAAAAATAGTAATATAAAACTACAATTTTCAGTACATATATTTACATTGAAATTATTACTGATATACCTTATATCCATTAAGTCAACATTGCACATTTTCATATTAGTGTCAATTGTCTTTCTATCTCCAAAAACATGAAACACAACTACTACGTCAATAATATATATATATATATATATATATATATATTAGCTTGTTAATTACATGTCGATATATTGTGTGATTCTACAATATATAGTAAACACTTACCAACTAATTTTTTAAGATTTGTCTCTGACACTTTCAAGCTTCTCATACGGGACTGAACGGTATAAACCGAGATACGAATATGGGCTTGTTCGAGCTGGGCCCAAATGGATTGGGCCATAAACATAATCCAACACACAAGTATCAGGGCCGAGGAACACTTTCCTCGTATGACGAGGATCATCCACCTCGACCTTATATCATCATGCTTGTGCCATCATACTCTGAGATATCATCAGGTGACGAGGAGAGAAAAGTTCTTACCTCGACATATCATAAAATGCCGAGGAGATAGATTTGTTTATCCCGGCATGTTCCTTTGCCGGCCAATCACCAAATGACGAGGAAGTAGAATCATTCACCTCGGCCTACTTGTCAAGGCCGAGATAAAACATTTATGTTCCTCGGCGTTCCGGCTAGCAGATTATACAGTCCTTATCAAACAAGGATTTTACAGTCATGATCCATTCTGGATTACAGTCACCAACACCAATTCAAGTCAAACAATGACTCCTTAACAGATATAATTCTCTTAGGATTATATCTTATCTCTTTACAAGTTCACTCCAACACGGATTCTATCAATCCATCCCTATAAATACAAGACCCATGGCTCATTATTTGGTACGTTACTTTTTACATTGCAGAAACTCTGTCAATTTGGTTTCTCACATACAAACCGTGAACTTACTCTCACGCCGGAGGGCCTTTAGCCGGATCCGCCCCGGCTTAGTTTACGTGTTTTCTCTTATTTTCAGGCCTTGCAATCACCGGAGCATTCATCGCTTGGATTTGGGCTGATTTGACGATTTTGGCATCATCAATTGGTTCCATTGCCGGGAAATCGATTCAAACACCCTTTGTTTGGCCTGGAAAGCGCTCGCTAAAAGCCAAATTTCTTGCCGGAATTTTTCTACCTTTGAACGGAATTTCTGGATCGTTTGGGCTCTGTTCTTGAAACCGCCGGAATCTGGAAATTTCAATCGGAATTTGCCCAGATTCCGTTGGAGGCGTTTTAGCGTGAAATTCCGCCCCAGTTTTGGCTTGAATTTTTTGTGTTGGAAAAATCACGATTGGGTGTTCGTTCGTGGTCAAAATTTGCCCTAATTTTGGCCAGAAATTTGGATCTGTTGGGAATTGTGATTTTTGGGAAATTTGCACTTGGTAATTTGTTATTGATTCACAATGGACGGACAATTTACAAGTGTTACAGCTGAGGACCCAACCCAAGTGAATGGGGTGAACACTGGAGCTGAGGAGCTGCCTCCTCCTCCTCCTCTACCTCAGCCAGATGCCCCTCCTCCCCTCGCCATGACTCTTCGTTCCAAGGGTCAGGCGAATGCCGAGGGAGAGGGTGTCGAGCTTCCTCGGCCCACTCGTACTCGTGGGAAGCAAGTGGGAAGGAAGAAGACAAAGAATGCCGACGTCGGTCAAGCAGCAGGAACTCAACCCGTTGACCGACGCTCTTTGTTACATAAGCAAATGGAGACATTGCAAAGGATGTATGAAACACAGGCTGCTCTTTTGCAATTGGACCCAGATCATTCCATGGCTGAATTCATTAGGCCATCCGTGGGCAACCCTCTCGTAAGGGAACAAGGTGAGCAACGACCTCCTCTCCTCAAGAACCATTGAACTACCAAAGCAAGCACCCAGGAACCTACCCGTCCTCGACATGACAGTAAGAAGAGGGATCAGGTGGTTGACCTGAGAAGTCAATTGACTCCCAGGGAAGAGGAGGTGAACTTAAGGGACCTAAGGACAAGGCTCAGTCTGAATTTGCGAATTTCACCACCTCGTCTAGTCATAGCACCCCGGCGTCCTGATTATCCTCATCCTCGTCGATCCCGTCATGATTCTCCTCGTCCTCGACATCGTCGGGATTCTCCCCGTCTCCGTGCTCGTGAATTTGCTAGGCCGAGGACCCCGGAACCATATAGGATGATACTTGGTGGCCAAGACCTGGAACTAAAGCGTGATAAGGTCCCTTCCAAACGGGACAGCCACCGACATGACGCGGAGCACAGTAGGGTGAATGATAACACCAAGGATAAATCCATCAGAAGCTCCCAACGAAGCACCCGCTCAAGCAGCGACAAGGGAGTGGAGACCAAGCAATGGGAGCTGTTGAAGCAAAGACTGGATGACATGGAGATGGGAAAGAAGTTCAATGACGATGACTATGACTGGGCAACTCGTCCGTTCTCCTTGAGGATAACTGCGGCTCCACCTAATCCTCACCTCAAGCTCCCGAATTTCGAGAAGTACAACGGCACCACTGATGCAAAAGACCACGTGCAAGGTTTTGAACAAACCATGAATCTCCTCACCACTGCTGATGACTTGCTCTGTAAAGCTTTCGCGAGCACCTTCTCCGGAACAGCCTTGACCTGGTTCCGTGAGCTTAAAAGAGGTAGCATCGATTGCTGGAGGGGCATGGGGAGAATGTTCTTGGACCACTTTGCCCTTCTTGGTAAGAGGAAGATGAGGGTGGCCGACTTGGCCAACATCGAGCGGGGAAAGGGAGAGACCACCCTCGGCTACTACAACCGGTTAGAAAAATGGCGGACCCGGGTTGAAGAGAGCCTCGGCGACGGGGAGGTCATTGTTTGTTTCAACTCTGGCTTAAAATCTGGTCCCCTCGTTTATGAACTCTCAGCCCGGGAACCTCAATCAAAGTCCGAACTATATAAGGTGGCTTATGCCATTTCCATGGGTGAAGATAAAACAAAGAAAAGGGGAGGCGACAAGACGAAGCGAAACGACGGGCACTCGCCGAGAATGACAATGGGAATGGTAAGGGATCGAAAGGGAAGAAACAGAGCAAGAGGCACGAGAGAAACTGAGGTATTCACCCCACGACCAAACCCATTTCGAAATCATGCGGCTAGTAAATCTCCCTCCCCCGTCCACTAAGTGATAAACCGAAGTACCCTCGTGACGCCTCAAAATCGTGATTTCCACAAAGACAACGGCCACACCACGGATGGTTGTTGGGCCTTAAAGAGGATAATACAACGGTGGGTTGACGAGGGAAAGCTGGACCGCTATGTCATGAAGAAAGACAACAACAAGCGGAAGCGAAAGGAAGAGGAAAGCGAAGATGATGATAAAAGTGAAGACGAAGAACGTAGGCCTCCTAGAGCCAAATTGCACGTAATCCGTGAAGAAGTTACTTCCACCCGAGAAGGCGAGGGACCGGATCCATGAACTAAGCAAAGTTTACCACGTGCTGCTTGGATTCATAAGGCGGAAGAGGTCATCGGTTTTTCACCAAACGAGGCGCGAGGAGCCGTCTTTGCCGTGAACAACCACTTGGTGATAAAGGGTCGAATTGACAATGTGGAATCGGAAAGATTACTTGTGGACACGGGGGCCTCCGTGACATTTTGTATTATTCTGCTTTCCAACAGATGGGATTGAAAGACACTGTACTGGAACCATATCATGGTAGGCTCGAAGGATTCACCAACCATAAGGTTGGAGCTAAGGGGACCGTGGAATTAGAACTTGAAGTCGGTGATCATCCCTTCCTAGCCAAAGCCACAGTCAATTTCATAGTCATGGATTTGACTAGTGATTATCATGCAATCATAGGCATTCCAAGTCAAGCTAAACTTGGGATGGTGGCCTCCCTTCCCCACCAACGAGTTAAATTCCCCACTCGTGCTGGGATCGGATGTGTGAGGGCAACCCCCAAAGACTTCTTGGAACATGTCGTGAAGAGCAGAAAGAAATCCAAAAGTGTGGAGATAGATACCCCCGAGGAAAACATCAAGATCTCAAAGTCTCAGAAAACCACCGAAACTAGCTCCAGAATGAGCTATATCCGTGAGGTGCCTGATAAGGAAGAAGAGCCTATGGTCCTAGAAATTGCAGATGACGAGGCATAGTCCTACATGCACGAGGAAGAGCCTATGGTCCAAGAAATTGCAGATGACCAAGGCATAGTTCCGCCCGTATCCAAGGAAGACCCTGTTCTCATCAACGGCCAGAACTCGGGGGCCAACCGCGACCTAGGGAAGGTCAATCTCCCCGATGTTGATAAACTTATGGAGGAAGAAGGCCTCAATGTGAACGACAACGAAGGGAGAAGAATTAGAGAAATCATTATCGAGTCTCTAGAATTTCGTGACGATCCGAAAATGAAGCCTGTAGATGAGCTGGAAGAGGTAGTCATCAATCCTGACTATCCTGAACAAAAAATCAAGCTCGGGGGCCAACTATCTCCAGAAGAGAAAGAAAGAATCATCTCCCTGCTGAAAAACAGTCTCGACGTCTTTGCTTAGAGAGTCGAAGACATGAGGGGGATCAATGAAGAAGTAGCCCTCCACCGCTTAGAAGTTGATCCTTTGGCAAAAACCATCTCCCAGACAAGGAGAAACTTTGCAAGGGACAAGGAGGAAGCTATTAAGGAAGAGGTGCAAAAGTTACTTAGCACCGGGATAATTCGTGAAGTCAAGTACCCCGTTTGGTTGGCCAATGTAGTTATGGTGAAGAAGCAAAATGGGAAGTGGCGTATGTGTATAGACTTCACTGATCTGAACAAGGCCTGCCCCAAGGACAGCTATCCTCTCCCCAGAATTGACAAGTTGGTTGACTCCATTGCGGGACACCAAACTCTCACTTTCCTAGATGCCTATTCAGGCTATCATCAGATAAAAATGGCGGAAGAGGACATCGAGAAGACGGCCTTCCAACACACAGGGAAACTACTGTTACATCATGATGCCTTTTGGGCTCAAGAACGCGGGCGCCACGTACCAACGAATGGTGAACAAAGTATTTGAAGCTCAAATAGGTCGCAACATGGAAGCTTATATTGATGACATGGTCATAAAAACCAAGGAGGGCGATCACGCTCGACTGGAAGAGACAATTAACAACCTTCGAGCCAACAACATGAAGCTAAACCCAAGCAAGTGCGTATTTGGAGTAACTTTGGAAAGTTCCTAGGCTTCATGGTATCACAAAGGGGAATAGAGGCCAACCACGAAAAAATTAAGGCGCTCGTTGACATGAAGGAACCTACCACGATCAAGGAGGTTCAAAGACTAAACGGAAGAATAGCGGCCCTTGGAAGATTCATCGCCAAATCCGCCGAAAAGTCACTGCCCTTCTTCAAGGTATTGAAGGGTACCAAGAGCTTCTCATGGACTCCCGAATGCTCTGAAGCATTCCTCCGGTTGAAGAAGTACTTGGGTTCCCCTCCCTTGCTTAGCGATCCGACTACCGGTGAGATGCTATATGTCTTCCTAGGCGTTTGATTATCTTGTCGCGGTTGTCTTAGTTCGGAATGACGAAGGAATTGAAGCTTGTCTACTATGTCTCTAAGGCCTTGTCCGACGTGGAAAGCGAGATACTTTAATGTGGAGAAGATAGCGTACGCGCTAGTCATTGCCTCAAGAAAATTACGTGCCTATTTTACGCACATCCTATCACCGTATACACAAATGAACCATTGAAGAAGATACTACATAAGTTGGACGGCTCAGGACGTCTCCTTAGTGGTCCATCGCTCTCACCGAGTTTGATATCACTTACCAACCAAGGAAGACCCTCTGGCACGGCCTTTGGTTGACTTCGTAGTCGAGGCTGCCTTTATGGGTGAGCATCTCCCCACCTCTCGGAAGCAAAACGCACGAGAGGAAAAAGACTCTCCCATTGAACTCCCACCCAACTTGTTGGATCCCGTATACGGACGGATCGGCCACAAAGGAAAGAAGCGGAGCTGGAATTGTACTAGCAAGCCCAGAAGGAGAATACACTACGCAAGACGCCATCCGTTTCAAGTTCCACTGCCTCCAATAATCAAAGTGAATATGAAGCTCTAATATTTGGCATTGAGTTGGCCTCCTTCTATGGAGCAACTAAGGTGGCGGCTTTCTGTGACTCCCAACTCGTTGTCAAACAAGTAAAGGGAGAGTATAACGCCCAAGACCCCACCCTTGCCAAGTATAGAGACTTGGTCCTAGATATGACGAAGAAGATGGAATTTTTCGAGCTCAAACGAATTGGCAGGGAAGATAACCAAGTCGCAGACGTTCTCTCCAAACTGGCAACCATGGATGTGTCTAAGACCAGTCCATATGTAGTTTATGCCGAGGAACACACGTACGAAAGACTACAAGTCATGCTCTTAGATGGAGAGGAGAGATCTTTGGATCGATGACTACATTGAATACATTGAGAAGGAGAAACTCCCGAAGATGAAGCTCAAGCTAAACTCATCAAGAAGAGGTCCCCAAGGTTCGTGGTAATGAGCGGAGTCCTCTAGAAGATCTTTCACGAAGCCCCTTCTAAGGTGTGTCTATCCCAAGGAAATTGAGAACCTCTTGGCGAAGTACATGAAGGCGTTTGCGGCGGACACCGGGGGCGAGAACCTTAGGCGACAAGATCATATCGCTAGGTTACTACCGGCCAAACCTAAGGGAAGACGCGCACGCCTATGTTAGAAAATGTGACAAGTGTCAAAGATTCTCTGACATTCCTAGACTATCGGCAGTCGAGCAAACACTTGTGATACCCACGTGGCCATTTGATATGTGGGGGATCGATATCATCGGACCCTTCCCTCCCGCCCGTGGTAATTGCAAGTACGTGATAGTAGTTGATTACTTCTCCAAGTGGATAGAAGCCAAGGCATTAGCCAAGATAACGGAAGAACGCGATCAACTTTGTCCATGACAACATACGGGTGCGGTCGGCCTTCCACATACAATTGTCTACGATCATGGGTGCAATTTTCTACGGCATTCACTACGAGTTGGGAAGAGTAAAAGTCCGCCATGCAAAATCTTCGGTTAGCGAGACCCCAAGGCAACGGTCAGCGAAGCGGCCAACAAGCGGGTCCTAACCGCCCTTACTAAGAACCTTGAGGACGCGAGGGTAGATGGTTGGACGAACTTCCCCTAGCCTTATGGGTTGTTCGCACAACCACCCGGGGGCCAACCGGGGAAACCCCATTCGCACTAACCTTCGGTTCTGAGGCTATGGCACCAGCGGAGATGGCCATCCCTACTGTGAGAAACTCCCATTATGATGAGCAAGTCAACAAGGTTAATAGGCTCCTAGACCTAGACCTGATAGATGAGAAACGACTAGCCGCGCAGATGAGGATGGTGAATTACAAGCAAAGGACCAAGGCATACCACGACAAAAGGTTCATCAAAAGAGTATTCCAAGTAGGCGATTGGGTACTTAGAAAGATTGAGGCTACTGGTCGGAAGGCAGAACAAAACAAGCTCTCCCCAAATTGGGAAGGTCCCTACATCATCACTCAAGTCATTCGAGAAGGGACCTACAGATTAAAGACCAAGGAGGGGAAAGATCTCAAGCATCCATGGCACTCCGACAACCTTAGAAAATATTATCACTAGTCTAGTTTATTTTACAATAGATTAGTTTCTTGTTTTCTATCTTTTATTTTTTAGTTGATAGGATTGCAGTTCGGTGTAATCGCATCTCAGTTTTACGAAAGCAGTTTCTTCCAACATGCAAAGCAACTATCAACTCTTCACACAGACACCAGAAGATGAAGACCTTATCCCCGATTCTTCGAAACATATACTTTACATCCTAACAAGGGTCCGCCTTGACCTAGGATTACAAATCACAGTCAAGACCAAGGGTCCTCCTTGGCCTAATGACTTTACATCCTAACAAGGGTCCGCCTTGACCTAGGATTACAAATCAAAGTCAAGACCCGAGGGTCCTCCTTGGCCTAATGACTTTACATCCTAACAAGGGTCCGCCTTGACCTAGGATTACAAATCACAGTCAAGACCAAGGGTCCTCCTTGGCCTAATGACTTTACATCCTAACAAGGGTCCGCCTTGACCTAGGATTACAAATCACAGTCAAGACCAAGGGTCCTCCTTGGCCTAATGACTTTACATCCTAACAAGGGTCCGCCTTGACCTAGGATTACAAATCACAGTCAAGACGAGGGTCCTCCTTGGCCTAATGACTTTACATCCTAACAAGGGTCCGCCTTGACCTAGGATAACAAATCACGGCCAGGCCAGGGTCCTCCTCGGCCTAATGGCTTACCATACATCCTATCAAGGGTCCGCCTTGATTCAGGATTACAAACCAACAGTCAGATCCGAGGAGTCCTTCCTCGGCATAATGACTTGCCCCACGTCAATACAAGGGAACACCTTGTCACTACGACTAAAAGGCATCATGTCTGAAACCTGTGCACGAGTCATCTTCCTCGGCATAAGGAGACGAAAAAGAAGAAATCACCCATCACGAGGAGTACTTCCTCGGCCTATATGACTTAGAGCTACAATTAAAGCCGAGGAGACCTTCCTCGGCCTAACCACTTGCTCAACAATTGGGAACGAGGGACCCTCCTCGGATCCCACCTTCACAAATTTGGTGCCTATGCAGGCATACAATCAATTCATTGAAATAATATGAATTAAAACAAAGGACTTTTCATTGATATTCAAGGAAAATTACAAGTCCTATCATCTATTACAAAAAACGCGAAAGGAAAATCTATCCTAAGTCTAGTGACCATCATTAAAAGGCTTCTCAAGCCAGTCCTCCGTCATAGAGCCGGGGGGAGGAAGGATAGTTTGGTCAACATGGGCATCAGTCCTCTCAGCCTCCTCTCCTCCCACCTTGGCTTCCATGGCCTCAGGCTCTCCCTCATCCTGGATTGCCTCCACCAAGGCTTTGATATTGCCGGGGCGACAGAGGCCGGCTTCCACACTTCTCGACAAGCTTGGGCGTCCTTCTCAGCTATTATTTCCAAGTTATTTTCAGAGAAGGGAACCAAGTGGTGGAGAGCCCTAACCTCCTCGCCATATTGATCCCGGCAAATCAACATAGCTACCTTGTTAAGGTCCAAGCCGGTGGAGGGGTCAGCCAGGATGCTACGGGTAAGGTGGAGATACCCGTCTTCAAACATAGTTGCCGTTTGCTCGTCCACGGCATCTTGAAAGGCCGAGCTGGCCATCATCGGGTCCTTGAAGGCCTGGCTCTCCTTGAACCGGGCAACGACCTCCTCCTCCCTAGCAGGAAGGGTAGCTTCTAACCCTCGGCACTTAGGGCTGGCCTCATCGGCCCTAGTTTGGACCTCAGCCTTTTCCTTCCTTGCCGTAGCAAGCTCTTCTTCTTTTAGCCGGAGATGCTCCTCGGCTTTGGCCTTTTCTTCCTCAGCCCTCTTCACTTCGGCCTCTACTTTGGCCTTAGCTGCATCGAGCTCAGCATCCTTGGCCTTCAAAAGTTTGACCAAGGAAGCCTTATCAGCCGCACCCTTTGCCTGGGCAGTCTTGGCATCATTCAGGCGCCTGGATTTTGTCTTGGCCAAGACGTTCTCGTAGGCCGTGACGGATGCCAACTGAAAGAAAAATCAATGTTAACAAACCATGCAAATCCCAAACTCAATATGACTGAGAAAAAGAGACGTTCACCTCGGCAATTAGGATCCCTTTGCGACAAAGCAAGGCATCCTCGCTGGGAGCCTCTTTGACGAGGGCCTCGTAAGCCTCCTCATCCATAGCCCGCTGAACGGGAGCTCGGCCTAGCCTCGCGAGGGTCCCTCCCTAATCTGCAGAGGAAGA
The DNA here is from genome assembly GCA_022495995.1 of Adenophora triphylla var. japonica. Taxonomy (NCBI): domain Eukaryota; kingdom Viridiplantae; phylum Streptophyta; class Magnoliopsida; order Asterales; family Campanulaceae; genus Adenophora; species Adenophora triphylla. The sequence continues at coordinate 386,498 of JAFEMH010000596.1, read as the reverse complement.
CCCCTAAGACGGGGAACGTTGAGGGCCATGCTCTTAGCTAGCTCGTCGGCCTCTTCATCAATTTGGATGGTATGGATGGATAAGGGGCGAGGAGCCTCAACATTGGGGGCCCCACTAACACTTGCCCGCTTGGCTACGGGTTCCTCGGCATTGGCTGCTTGGGATCTCTTGGAGCCTGATCGTCGGCCTACGAGGCCCCTTTCCTCGGTCACCTCCTCCTCGGCATCAACATGGAGGCTATTCCCCTCTACAGTTGATGGGTTGATTTGTTCCTCAGTGGCCGGTTCCTCGGCATTTACCTCCCCATGCAGTTTGAGGGGAAGGGGTTGATCACCCTGCATATTCAACACCAAGTTACGGGCATTGGCTTCCTCCCATCTCTCCACCAAGCCATATTTCTTGCTTAGCTTCGTCTTTTGTTTCACCAATTCCATGGGGCTCAACCTCCTCGTAGACATTTCGGCCTCTTCCTCGGGGGTTAGATCTGCTACGAGCAGAAGAAGAAAGGAACATCCAAAAAATAACCAAGTACCAAGAGTTAAATATTTACATCCAACTATGTTTATCTCCTCCAGACATTGGTCCGGGGGATGGGACTTGCACCTAGTACAATCCTCATGAAATACTAGGCCGGGGTGAACTGTCCAGTCGTTAAAACGCCTCCCCCTCTTTACGGTGACGAGGGGAACCACCCCGTCCTTCGGCCCCGGCATCAATCCAGCCTGGACGTAGTAATGATCAGTAGATTCTATCACCGACCAATCAAGGACCCCCACCTCGGCAAATGTCTCTAAGCGCTGGATTAAAGCCTGAGTCCACTCATATTGTTGGACAGGAAATGACGAAATTGGATCCTTGCAAGGAGATTGGAACTCCCAACCTTGGCGACTCTCAACCCTGATGACGTGGTTATCCCAGCCTGCAACTTTGCTAGACATGGGGAGAAGCAGCTTTGGTTTTGTGGATGCACTCCTAATGACGAGGAGCCAACTTTCCTTGACAAATTGGACATTATAGAAATGCCGAAAAGCTCCCATGGTCGGCTCATACCCTAAGCTACGGTAGAGGACAATGAAGCTAACAAGAACCCGAGCACCATTAGCTCCTAGCATGGCCGGCACTGCCCTTACATCGTCTAAAAATTCGTTGATGAAGGGGTCCAAAGGGAGACGAAGCCCCTGTTGAAATTGTTTGAAATAGAAGTGTACGTAGTCTTGATTGTAGTAAAAGTTCTCCTCCTCCTTCTTCGTCTTAAGCTCAAGTTTACCCATTTAAGTTAACCTGTACTCAGCTTTATCTACCCCGTATTTGGAGTATAGCTTTTCCAGCATGGGATCCCCGGCCCTTGGGGCCCTCTCTTGTCGCTTTCCTGTACCTAGGCCTCCTCTCCCTTGGCCTCCCCTTCTTCGAACCAGGCGGCCATCAGCCTGGGCACCTTCCACGAAGGCGTCAACTATGCGGGTGGACGAGGAGGGCTCTCCTTCTCTTCCCGTCATATCTGCATAAAGACGAGGGGATAAAGTTAGTTACCTCGTCGATGGCTGATCTTAGGACGGGGAAGGGAGATTCCCCTCCTCGTCATTTCATAAGGCCGAGGAGGGAGCCTTACCACTCAGACGCTCACGCATTTCACGATCTGAGGCCGGATAGAACAGTTCGATGTGCTCCACTATCTCGGTCCTATTTTCAAGCAACACAACATTGCGGGTTGACGAATCAATTCGATCAATCCTTGTGTTATCAGGGTATTGGATGAACATCTGAGTACAACCATAACCCCTCAACATCTTTCCTATGTCATCTAGGGTGAGCAACAACCATGGACCTCTCTCCCTCCGATAAACCCTCAGGTTGCCGGTGTGATATCCGTAACGGAATCGGGGGGAATGGTCCCAAGAACGAGCCATTTCTAAGGGGAATCAAAAATTAAAGGGGGAGTTCATTCAAATATTCAAAGAAGTTTAAAAAAATCCGAAGAAAATCAAAGATTCAAAGTGTTGGTGAGTTGAAAACAAAAGATTCATAGAGAAAAGCTTCAACCTTCAACAATGGAAGATCATTTTCTTGGCAAAATCAAGTTCCTCCTAAAAACCCTAGAAGACGCTAAAGCGTGAATAGAATTCGTGAAAAGGGAAGGAAATTCGTACCTGAGTTTGAAAATGTGATCTGAATCACAACAGAAAGCAACGTCGCCGGAAGGATCGAGTTCGCCGGAAACTGGGAATGAAGAACGCCGTGTTCGCCGGAAAGTTCTCTTGCCTTCGCTCTCAAACAGTGGGGGTTTGTAAAGATTGAAATAAAAAGGGTTTTAGTTTTTATACTCCCTTAGCCGGGTCAAATCCATGGGTAAAGCGAAAATCCGGGTATGGCGCCCCCTAAATTAAATGCTGTAAACAGTTTTCGAGGCGTGACAAGACTGGGGGCCCCCATGTAATCATCAGAATAGCAACCATCAGTTATATGAAACGACGCCGAGGACACGTGTCAAAATCTGTTTGTATCCCATTAGCCGAGGATGAGATAACTTTCTCCTCGTCCTAAGCTGAGCTAGAAAGTCGGGGGCCACTGAACGGTATAAACCGAGATACGAATATGGGCTTGTTCGAGCTGGGCCCAAATGGATTGGGCCATAAACATAATCCAACACACAAGTATCAGGGCCGAGGAACACTTTTCTCGTATGACGAGGATCATCCACCTCGACCTTATATCATCATGCTTGTGCCATCATACTCCGAGATATCACCAAATGACGAGGAGAGAAAAGTTCTTACCTCGGCATATCATAAAATGCCGAGGAGATAGATTTGTTTATCCCGGCATGTTCCTTTGCCGGCCAATCACCAAATGACGAGGAAGTAGAATCATTCACCTCGGCCTACTTGTCAAGGCCGAGATAAAACATTTATGTTCCTCGGCGTTCCGGCTAGCAGATTATACAGTCCTTATAAAACAAGGATTTTACGGTCATGACTCATTCTGGATTACAATCACCAACACCAATTCAATTCAAACAATGACTCCTTAACAAATATAATTCTCTTAGGATTATATCTTATCTCTTTACAAGTTCACTCCAACATGGATTCTATCAATCCATCCCTATAAATACAAGACCCATGGCTCATTATTTGGTACGTTACTTTTTACATTGCAGAAACTCTGTCAATTTGGTTTCTCAAATACAAACCGTGAGCTTACTCTCACGCCGGAGGGCCTTTAGCCGGATCCGCCCCGGCTTAGTTTACGTGTTTTCTCTTATTTTCAGGCCTTGCAATCACCGGAGCATTCATCGCTTGGATTTTGGCTGATTTGACGATTTTGGCATCATCAGGGACCAATGAAAAATAATATTTTGGAATGATCGGCAGATTTGCAATAATTTCTTCGACAAATGTCTTGATCCAAGACACGATATTTGTATTTACATCCTTCAACTCTAAAGTTCTTCATGAAATAAAAATTGACTTGAGTAATTAAATCATTAAAATCTGATACAAAGTTGTTGCGAATCATGAAGTGCATTGGATCTTTCTGCAATATTCAAAATTGACATCAAATTTTAAAGAAGAGAAAAATACTAAAAAGTAATTTTTAAAACTCGAGTATACCTTTTCATCCAAGCCTATGAAATCCATGCTCATTAGTTCATCATTTATTCGTGGATTGAAAGTATTCTATAGTCGCACGTCACAAATCTTTATTTTTTTTCATTTTGCCCTTTTGACAATTGATTCAAAGAGATAATTTGGCTTTGACGCTGTGACATTGCTCCTATATCTCTTTCTTTACGACACTTTCTTTCTTGGACGCAAATGTAGGCATACATATATAGATATTATTTACATATGGCATTAAATACATGTACAAATGATTACTCTTACTCTCTATAACAGTTTTGCAAAATTAAGTTGAAAAGGTTTTCTAAACTTAAATTATATTGTAACATACGTCTTTTGGGTTTAATACATAAATTGAAAGGGATTAGAAAAAATATGATGTATGTGTTTAAAATTTAAATGTGCCGCTTAATATTTTAGATTATCCATTAATTGTTTCACAACTCATGATCTTTAACAACAACACTACCTCCATAACAACTTTTCGCAAAACTGTTCAAAATACTGATAAGAATTTTTAACTGATAAGAATTTTTAACTCATGTTTTTGGTTTTAATATTTATTTTCTCACGGTTTACTATTTTTTACCATATTTTATGAATTTCTTAAATTTATAAATATAAATATAGTAATACACTACTATGTCCGTACTAAAATGAATGATCAATTTTATTCTTGACAAAAAGATGTTTTTTAAGACGGAAGAATAAATAAAAATATAACTTATTCATTTTTAAACATGAGAAACTAAAACTAATATCTAAGACATTCTATTATATTAGAAAGATAATGTTTATAATTATATGTCACTATAATATTATCTATTTTTTAAACATGAGTAACTAAGAGCATCAACAACAGTGCCCATTTCATCTTGGGCTTGCTGACATGGAGATAGTGACCGGCCACAATGGTGAACAGGCCAAGGGCTTGGAATGACCGGGCAATATGTTTGGCCTGCCAGATGACCTTTGGTCATCAAAAATTTGTTGTCCTTCCTCACATGGAAAATGATATTAATATTAATATTAATAAAATTATTTAATTAATAATTAAAATATATAGATCATTTTATCATATATAATTAATAAGATGTTATTAACTTATCAATATAAATTAATATAATTATTAAATAATATTAATATTAATAAATTATTTAATTAATTAATAATTAAAATATATAGATTATTTTATCATATATAATTAATAATATTAAAATAATATAAATAATATTAATAATTGGTATAAAATGAGTAGGAAAAAGAAAATATAGTAGTATAGTAAAAAGTATGAGAGAGAAACTGATGACCGGGGTCACCATTGTTGATAAAATAGGATGGAGTTATGGTTATTGATGACCGATGACGTGGAGCTGATGTGGAGAATAGAGAGTAACAATGACCCGGTCACCACTGCGGATGGTCTAATACTACTATCTAAGATATTCTATTGTATTAGAAAGATAATGTTTATAATTATATTTCACTATAATATTACTGTCTCTGTCCCATAGAACCTTACCCACTTTGCTATTTAGGGTGTCCCACTTAAAAGTCACACTTTTCTAAAAAGGAAACTTTTCAATACTTTTTTATTCATGGGACCCACTTGTCATACTCACAACAACTATACACTTACTATTCTCTACCACACTTTCTCTCTCATACCCACTCACAACTCCTAGTTTAATAACATTAGTATTTCTTATTTTTCGCGCGAAACAGTAAATGGGTAACATAATATGGGACGGAGGAAGTATATACTAAGTATTAATGAATACTCCCTCCATCCAAGATCAAGAGTCCTACTTACCTTTATGGTACGTCCTAGCTAAGAGTCCTACATTGTTTTATTTCTAAAATGATAAATAATAAATAGTGTTTTGGACATTTATATCATCATCTTTTTGTAGAATTTCAAAAAATCAATACTTACAACAGTTAAATTTTTAACAGTTTCTGTTAAGTTCAATAAAAAAGTTTTTTTTTTTTTTGATAAAGAAGACTATTTTAGACTTTTGTTTACAACATACATTTTTTGCAAAAAGTTATATAAAAAAAAGTTATGAATTTTGAAAGAAATAAAACTTAACTTTTTTTAAATTAAATCAAAGTATATAAAAGAAAAAGGGACGGTACCCTTAAATTTTATTAATTAAAACAAAATTACAAAGAGGGGGACAACCAACCATACCCTTTTATAAATAAGGGGGGACATTTAGGAGCCTTTACCTCAACCTAACTATTACAATTAACACAAAATCTAGGGAGAAACGTGTTTCTCCATCATTTACGGAGAAACGGGTTTTTTTTTTCTCACAACACACTCTCTCTAAACGGTTTTTTCCATCGCCAACTCTCCCAACTCTCCCACCGCTGACAGGTTCCATCAATCTTCAGCTTCTCTCTACAAATCCTTCTCTCCGTCGTCGTCATAATCACCGGCAGTCGTCGGAGATCCACCGGCGGCGATTGAATTTCTCGTGACCGTGGTTTTGAATTCGGAATCAAACAAATTTTTAGATTTGGAGGAAAATGAAGGTGTGATGCGTCAACAGCTGAACATATATGCACAATCCAATCCAACAACGAATTCTATTTCGCAACAGATTATATTGAACATTGAATAAATAAAATATCAAAACCAGGAGAGGTAGATTACCATGATTGGGGTTGGCGATGAGGTTGGGAATGCCGGAAAATATCAGAACGCGGGGACGCCGGAGCGATGTCAGGGAAAAAATTTGTTTGTTGGGGGCTTTTTCCGGGACACCGCTGGAAGTCTGTAGTATTTTCTACGTTGGAAAAGTTGGGGGCTGTTGTCTTCTAGCTTGTTCCGGTGCTAGCTTCATCGTTTAAGAAGAAATATGTTCCCGTCATTTTAAAAGTTTCTGGATATCCAGAACCTTTTGAAAGGATATCCAGGACCTTTTGAAAGGATATCCATAAATTTATTAAATGTTTCTGGATATCATTTTGTAAGTTTCTGGATATCCTTTCAAAAGGTTCTGGATATCCAGAACCTTTTGAAATGATATCCAGAAATTTATTAAATGTTTCTGGATATCATTTTGTAAGTTTCTGGATATCATTTTGTAATTTCTGGATATCATTTTGTAAGTTTCTGGACATCATTTTGTAAGTTTCTGGATATCATTTTGTAAGTTTCTGGATATCCAGAACATTTGAAACTGATATCCAGAACATTTGAAAAAACACGTTTCTCCATAACTTATGGAGAAACGCGTTTCTCAGCAGACCTACTCTACAATTAAATAAAAACAAACCTACACTACTAGAAACAGGCCAATTACCGACGAAAATTTACCGACGGACTGCGTCCGTCGATATTACCGACGGAATTTTAATCATTACCGACAGAATAGTAAGTTTCATTTGCCGTGATTTTTTTTTTTGAAATTTTCATTTAAGTCCGTTGGTAATGATTAAATTTTCGTCGGTATTAAAGACGGACCAAGTCCGTCGGTAATACAGACGAAAATGTCCGTCTGTAATTAAATGTATAAATTTGAAGATGCGCCGTTCTCACTCTTAAACCTAATTTCTTCCCCGTTTTCTCTCTCTCTCCCCTAATGTGAAACCCATCTTCACATTCTCTCTCTCGCTCTCTCTCGCTCCGTTCCAATCCCAATTGAGATCTATCCAATCCCTAACCAAATCTCACCTTCTCCCACTAAACCTGTTCGTTCAGGCGATGGGAACCGCCGCCGGCGAGGAGGAGGAGCAATCGAAGATGGAGCCAGAGCAAGACGATAGAAGGAATCACAAGATACAAGCCCTAATTGATCATTTCTCCCTTCAAATCATCAACGGAGATCTTCAAACCAAAATCCAAGCCGCCAGAGATATCCGCAACCTTGTTCGCAAGTCTTCCTCCCCCAAGGCTCGCACCAAGTTTGCTGCCGCCGGCGTACTTCAACCCCTTGTGCTTATGCTCTACTCGCCTAACCACGACGCCCGTCAATCCTCCCTTCTCGCTCTCCTTAATCTTGCCGCCAGAAATGAACGGTTAGTTGCTCAACTCTCATCACCTAGGGTTTCAATCCTTGTCTGTAAATTCAATTAGTCTCCTTGTTGCTAGCTTGCTGTTGCTCCCGTGATTTTTGTGAATCTGCTGTGGATAGTTTAGATTATTACTGAATTTATGTCATTTTTATTTGAATTAAGAGTATGTTGATGGTAAGAACGTGGAGTTGGTTGAGGGAGAGAGGAGAGAGTTTTTTTGTGGACTATATAAAAAGTTATCATAACCTGTCAAACTCTTCTCTCTCTTAATTTCGCAGCTCACGCCGGGAAGAGGAGAGATGGTGCCTCTTAAGCTACAGAAGAGGCTCGCCTCGAGCGTCCTCAAGTGTGGAAAGGGCAAGGTTTGGCTAGACCCTAATGAAGTCAGCGAGATCTCCATGGCCAACTCCAGTCAGTTCTCGTCTCCGTTTCATTCTTGTCTCGTTTTTGATGATTGTGTTTTCGTTCGAATTCTCATCATTTTGTATATATATGCGTATGTATGTAATGTCTGTTTATGTTTATGGGTATTTGTTTCTGGATCTCGGTTATTAATGGTTTTGTGGTTGAGAAGGATTGAAGGAATATTTGGATTGATTTTGTAATTTGGTGATTGCAGAGATATATGCAGCAACACAATGAAGTGGAACTTTCTGCCCTTGGATTGGGTATTTCCTCTTTTGCTTTGCTCTAGTATAAAAATTAACTGAAGAATACTCTGAGGCACTTCTTCAGATATTTCCTCAAAAAGTTCAGGTATAACTTATGCTTACCTGTTCGTGTCATGTTAGATGAAGAACCAACTATCTCTCTTTTGATTAACTTAGTTTCACATTTGTGTATTAATACTAGTCGATTTGTCTTAATACTAGTCGATTTGTCTTATGTGTACTAATAGACTACATCCATTACCAGGCCATCCAGTATACATTCTTTGAGATTCGTCTTTGGGTATGCTAGCTGTAAATGGTATATTCGCTTATCACATATCTCGTGACATATTCCCATTTACAAGAGACTACGTTTTACTTTTTCATGCGGGTTTCACCTTCATCCTTTGTGATTTAAAGTCGGTTTTGAATTGTTATGTCTAGTGTAATTTTCCCGGGTTTGAAAACTTCGCACTCTTCTACTAAGAGTACATTAGAACTACACTTGGGTCTCGGGGTTGGGATGTTCTTGTTTGGTGTTTGCTCGTGGAACCCTCATAAAGGTGCTCTCAACTTACTCCCTACTTCATATTTCATTTTCATAAGCTGTTTAAGTTAACACCCAAGCTTCGGAATGCTTATTTCGCATGATCTTAACCTTTGAAGAATTTGGAAGATAAAAGAGTATGGGACAATTATTTATTTGTTTTTTAACCTAAATTTAAAATCCACACGCACTAATTCTATGATGCCATCTTTCCATTTCTCTTTCATTTCTATTTTTCGGGAATCAGTCATTTTACTTATTTTTCTTCTTTTTTTCTTCCTTATTGTTTTGTTTCTTTATTTTCTTTTTGAATGAATCACAGTTATATGTGCTAAAGAAATAAAAATGGACCTATTATATGTTTTACAATCTCAAGATATTGACAAACATTGGAAAGTTTTGAACAGTTATATGTGCTAATCATCATTCTCATATTCCGCTCATTTTTTACGCTTGCCCAATCCATTTGATTGAGGTTCAATCCCGTGGTAGGATGGAAGATGTGAATATGTGGAATATGTTAAGGGTTGTTAGTAAAAAGCTCCCGTGTTACGGCATAGTCATACTTTGACTTTATTGCTAAAATATATAAATGTTTTGTGTCAAACACAAGTTTGTACACACACGTGTTTGTGTCGGTCGCTTTCAAGTAGAGGTTTATGCTACTGAAGCATTGGTTTCATATGAATTATAGATGCCCCCTTGCTTTCTGTGTGTTGTTTAATTCCTTTCTAGTATCCACAAAAGAAATTAGTAAGATGCAGTAGAAATTCATGTTTTTTTTTTTCACTTTTTGGGGAATCAGGTCAATGATAAATGGATTTTAAGCACATGTTGTTTGTTTCATACAATCTTGTACAGGAAGGAATAGCAGTGGGAAGAAGCTTTGCCATGTTCAAGAATTATCATATTGATGAAAACAAAGAGATGATTGCTTTTGGAATGATGAACATTGTTGGTTCTTGTACTTCTTGCTATCTCACAACTGGTAAGATTTAGAAAAACTAATATGAGGTGGAGTTTTTCTGTGAACAAAGGGTTGTAGACAAATAATATCAAAATAATTGTAATATGTATGTAAAAAAAAACTCTTGATGTTTTGTGCATGTTGGTTTTGAGAATTTGATGAATGTTGAATTTGATTTTTCATGTTTTTATTGAATGTTTAATTGAGTTGTAATTAAATGTTGGTATTTTGGTGATTGAACAGGTTGCAGGTGGTTTTTTTAAATATTTTTGATTTTTTTTTCAATTCTGAACAATTTACCGACGGACATTTCCGTCGGTAAGTTTTTTAAAAAAATGATAAAATTATTACCGACGGAAATAACCGTCGGTTATTAGCAGAATCACCGACGGAAATATCCGTCGGTAATCTCTTCGGCAATACGCCGGTCAATGGCCGGCGACTTTCTTTACCGACGGACTATTTCCGACAACATAATGTCTTTACCGACGGACAATCCGTCGGTATTACCGACGGAAAGAGTCCGTCGGTATTACCAACCAGAATATACCGACGGACTCCGACGGACTATTTCGGTCGGTAAAGCCTTATTAGCGACGGAAATTGATCTTTACTGACGAAAATTTCCGTCGGTAAAAGGACAGTTTCTAGTAGTGCTAATCTAAAGTCTAATCTATAAAATTACAATTAACCTAATCTAAAGTCTAAAGAGCGACGTAGTTCATTCGGCTTCGCTCCCCGATGTATCTTCATCACAGGCCTCCTCCTCCTCGGAACTACTTCTTTTATCTTGAAGTCGTAGTTCGGCTCTATGCCAATCGCCGAGCACCATTTGATATTCTAAATTATATGGAGACAATCTTGACCTTCGATCAGACAAGACATTTCCTCCTACACTAAATACTTTTCTACGGCGACAGTTGAGGCAGGAGCGAATAGGATCTCCTTTGCTATCAGGGATAGAATAGGATAGTTGTTTGCCCTTCGTGCCCACCACTTTACAATATCAAATTCTTCTATAGGCTCAAAAGAAGTGGTTAAATAATTTTCAAGTTCAACATAAGTGGAGCCACCTCGTTGACGTTTTTTACTTCTAGAACTAATTAAATTATCTGTAAAGTTAAAGGGATCGCTATCATCGTGAGAACTACCACCAACATTTTCACTACTAGGATAAACGATATTACCAAAAAGATCATAATATTCTCTATAAAGTGCATATACAATATTTTTAGTTTCAGTTACAACGTCTTTTGCCTTTAGGATAGGTCTATCTAAAAACAAATCAAAGCCGGTGGAAAATAGATTCTTATAATAATAATCAAGAATTTGTTCTAAACCATCTTCTCTTATCCTAGGATCTAATAGTATAGCTACTAAAAACAATGGGGGAATGTTCAAAAAATATTTAAGCCATTTTGTTCTCATCATACTAATACATTCACCTAAAATTGGACAATTTTTAAAATGCATAAATATATAACTAATTTTAGCGGCGTGTTCTAAAACTAACGGTGAAGTGGGATAGTAAGAACCGGATAATTGTACGGTAGCCTCTTTAAAAACTTTCAAATTTTTCTTTAAATTATGACAAACATCCCATTGATGAGGCAATATTATAGTAGGATACTCTATTTGTTGAAAAAATTGACACAATAGTTCACGGAAATCATAAGAGTCGGATGACATTTTATAAGTGGAATTCCATCGGTTTGGAACATCTAAGGAAAATATTTTAGGTGGGATATTATTTATTTTACAAAATCTAATCCACAATTTTGTTACACTATGATTTCTAATTAGATGAGCAAGAACTTCCTTAATAGGGGTTACATGTTCCTTTAAAGTTGTTAAACCATCTTGCACACACAAATTTAAAATATGACATATGCACCTAACATGAAAAAATTTACCACCAATGGATGGTTGACAAATTTCAATGAGAGATGGTAAACTAGAAGTATTATTAGCAGCATTATCAAATCCAATTGAAAATTTTTTGTGAACTAATCCATATTCTTGTAAAACTCTAGCAATTTTGTTACAAATATTTTGAGCGTTATGAACAGTATCAAAAGATTTATATGCAAGTAATCGTTTTTGTAATTTCCAACTACTATCAATCCAATGACAAGTAATTCCTAAATAGTTATGAGTTTGCCAATGATCACTCCATATATCGGCACATATTGACAATTTTTGAGGTAAATCTTTAAACGTATTAATTAAAGTTAATTTCTCTTGTAGATATTGGGCTTTAGTATCACGAGTACTTGTATTTTTATTAATTTCTTTAGCCGCGGGATTTAAACAAAGTTGTGCCATATTAGACCATAATGTATCATTAGCAAAATTAAAGGGTAATCCTTTAGCAGCAGTATATTTTGTCATTTCTCTTCTATACGTTGCATTATCAAATTTAAATAATTGTGAAGACGTACCTTGTGAGGATCCCGTAAATCCTTGTAGTTGTGTTTGATCTTGGGGATCTCCAACTTGGTCGGGGTGCTTTGACACCAAGTGTCTTTTAAATGACCCATAACCACCTTCATGGATTGTTTTGGTCAAATTTCGACAAGTGATTGTAAATAACCAAATATTTCAAGGAAAGAATTGGGTGAATTGGAATATAGATTTGTGTGTAATCAAAATGAAAATGACAAAGGATTTTGACGAGGAAAGCCCTTGAACAACTCGTTCGCCGGCATAAAACCTCGGGAGGTTTTGGAACCTACCTTGACCAAAGTTTTACTATGATCGGTGAGTTACAAGCTCGGAAGTATGGAGAGGGATTACAAGAGTGTGAGTGAGTGAAATTACATGTGTCTTTCCCTAATTTCCATACCCCTATTTATAATAAAGGTAAAATAAAAAGATAATAACCAAAAATCCCTAAAAACTAGGCATAATGGAGTTACTTGAGGAGAAAATTCTGGGCATAACTGCTGATGGTGGAAAAATCATGGTTGAATTGGTCTTCTATGAGTGCACAAGTATCTCCTAGAAAATAGGAACCGTAAAACTGCTCCTAAGTTGTTCCAGCTTCAGGATGTTGATGAAGACGTTGAGCCAAGATGTCGGTCCAAGTTGTGGACCAAGTTGTGGAGGTCAAGTTGTAGAGGTCAAGTTGTGGAGATCAGGATACTGAGGCGTCTTGACATGTTGACCTGCTTAAGATGCCAACCATATACATATAGTGAAAAATCCGTCCCCAACAATTGCCCCCAAAATTTCTTGAATCGGAGAAAACTTGGAGATTCAAGGAATTTTAAAACTGCTACTCTCCCCATCGACATTAAGGAAGCGGTTGATTACGCCAAAGAGTTGTCGAACGCCTTGAATGATGCTTCTAAGTCCTTGATAGAAACCAAGATAAAGCTTTAAGAAATATTAGTTAAGGTGTTTGAAATTTGGAATGTTAGATGAGGGTTGGTCCTCAAAATTTTTATATTTGATTTGGCATGTCTTTGAGAGACACTTTGTTTGTCCTTTAGATAACATGTAAATGTTATAAACCGTAGGTAACATGAAAATGTTACAACCAATAGTTCACAACTTGAACAAGTGTGAAAACGTGCGCCCAGGCGAAGGTGTCGGAACCTTAATTCGTTTGGTAACATGAAAATGTTACAACCAATAGTCCACAACTTAAATAAGTGTGAAAACGTGCGCCCAGGCGAAGGTGTCGGAACCTTAATTCGTTTGGTAACATGAAAATGTTACAACCAATAGTCCACAACTTAAATAAGTGTGAAAACGTGCGCCCAGGCGAAGGTGTCGGAACCTTAATTCGTTTGAAGAAATAGAACAAGTATCAGCCGTCCTGGCGTGTCAACATGTTCTATTCCTCTCCAGCTAAAGTTTCAACATGTATCAGCCGTACTGGCGTGTCAACATGTTGATCTTTTCTTCCTCAGGTTCAAACATGTATCAGCCGTCCTGGCGTGTCAACATGTTTGACCTGCTCCAGCTTAGGTCTCAACATGTATCAGCCGTACTGGCGTGTCAACATGTTGAGCCTGCTCCAGCTTAGGTCTCAACATGTATCAGCCGTACTAGCGTGTCAACATGTTGAGCCTTTCTTCCCCAGGTTCAAACATGTATTAGCCGTACTGGCGTGTCAACATGTTTGACCTGCTCCAGCTTAGGTCTCAACATGTATCGGCCCGTGCGGCGTATCAACATGTTGAGCCTAAGCTGTTTGTTCAAGTTGTATACCTTGCAAAACAAATTCATGTTAGGATTGGGTGTTAGCTTTACCCCTCCGATGCTTAAGTCAGTAAGAATTTTTAGCATAACATAAGAATTGACAAACATAAATAAATGACTTGACAAAATTTAAATCATACCTGTTTTCGGAGTTTGCTTTTATGAAAAAATGACAACTTACATGGAATACAACTTGAGGTACTGTTTTGCTAACATTTTGACATGTTGAAGATAGGTGGTCATCTTTTCTCATTTTGTCGGCCTCATTGTGGTTATTTTAGGACTATGAGCTTATCTTCTTCCAGTCTGATGAATTTAACAGCTCTCGTCCTGACATCTTCAAGTCCCTTGCATGGAGTCATGACCAATTCGTCATAATAAGGTGATCCCTTCTTCAAGCCCAATCTGAATGCCTCGATAGCTGTGGACATGTTCAAGTTGGGGATAGTCACTGCCTCTTTGTTGAACCTGTTCAAATAGTCTTTCAAGCTTTCGTCAGGTTGTTGCACCACCCTGTAGAGGTCACTAGTTAGTTTCTCAAAAGCTCTATTACATGAAAATTGATTCACAAACATATTGACTAATTGAGAATAAGATGATATAGAGTTTAGGGATAGGCCGGATAGCCATTTCAAAGCTGGTCCAGACAAGGTGGAACCAAAGCCCCTACAAAGACAGGCTTCTTTGAAGATTGAAGGAATGCTGATAATGTCCATTAATTCTTGGTATAGCAACACATGCTCTCTTTGGATACGTGCTCCCATCGTACTTCTTCATGTGGGGCACCGCAAATCTCTTCGGGATCTCCATGTTGGCTATTCTTTGGAACAAAGCGAGACTCATTATAACAAGTTGGAGAAGCTTGATGATAAGGCAAGGTAACCTGTGCACATTCCTAATCATCTCTTTGATCCGCTGCAACTCTCTAGCAACTTGACTTTCGCAAAAGTGTTAGCATAAAATTGAGAAGCAGAATGACCGAATGCATTATAAAAACTCCCGTTTTCCTAAAGACGGAGTGGCATCAGTGTAGCAAGATGTTGGCACAGGTTGGCTGAATGGGAAGGTGTGACCATGTTGGGCAACTTGACTAGTTGTTACAGTTGTACTATCAGCCTGTACTGCACTCGCCATGGGAATGTCTCCAAGATTGCCCCCAGTACCTGCACCAAAAAGAGTTCTAGGAAATAAAGGTGATAATGGAGTTACAACTTGAGGCTCAACTTGATTCCTTTTCGCGAGATTCTCAATTGCATTGAAAATCATAGTATTGGTATCCTGCTGAGCATCCATTCGCTTATTCAGTTCATTCAACATGGTTGCCATATTAGTCACGAAACCAAGATTGATTTCAGACGCGGCCATCTCTCGAGGTGCACCTAGCTGCCCCCCAGTGGCCCTGCCCCCAGCCGCGGAGGTTACTAAGGTTACCTGACTGGAAGTTGGATTGATCATTTTGATGTTCTAAACAAATCTAAAAAACCAAAGTTCCCACAGACGGCGCCAAATTGTTTTGGTCAAATTTCGACAAGTGATTGTAAATAACCAAATATTTCAAGGAAAGAATTGGGTGAATTGGAATATAGATTTGTGTGTAATCAAAATGAAAATGACAAAGGATTTTGACGAGGAAAGCCCTTGAACAACTCGTTTCGCAAAGATAAAACCTCGGGAGGTTTTGGAACCTACCTTGACCAAAGTTTTACTATGATCGGTGAGTTACAAGCTCGGAAGTATGGAGAGGGATTACAAGAGTGTGAGTGAGTGAAATTACATGTGTCTTTCCCTAATTTCCATACCCCTATTTATAATAAAGGTAAAAGAAAAAGATAATAACCAAAAATCCCTAAAAACTAGGCATAATGGAGTTACTTGAGGAGAAAAATCTGGGCATAACTGCTGATGGTGGAAAAATCATGGTTGAATTGGTCTTCTATGAGTGCACAAGTATCTCCTAGAAAATAGGAACCGTAAAACTGCTCCTAAGTTGTTCCAGCTTCAGGATGTTGATGAAGACGTTGAGCCAAGATGTCGGTCCAAGTTGTGGACCAAGTTGTGGAGGTCAAGTTGTAGAGGTCAAGTTGTGGAGATCAGGATACTGAGGCGTCTTGACATGTTGACCTGCTTAAGATGCCAACCATATACATATAGTGAAAAATCCGTCCCCAACATGGATAAAGGCAAATTTTTGAGGGCAATGGTTGCAAAAATCAGTGTATTTGTTGGTACCTTCAATTGGTACTTTTGAAAAGTGCACGGTCATGATGTCGGACCTCCCCGTGGTTCGACCCCCTCGACCTCGGATTTGACCATCACCTCGCGCTTCACTTTGGGTTTGAGTGTTACTCCCTTGGGTATGACCATGACCACCCATTGGAAATGTTGCATCAACTTCGTCATCGCTCAAATCGAGCGTTTCATTTGGTTGTATATTATCCCAAATGGAATCATCAGGGGGGGTGGGAAATTGGATGCGTAGTTGCCTTATTCTTTCCCCTATCGCCACTGCCGCCACGAGATGAAGACATTTTTTTTTGTGAAAAAAATGGAATTATGTGAAAAAAATGGATTTTTGTAAGAAAAATGGAATTATGTGGAAAATATGGAATTATGGAGACATTGAGACTTTGAAAGCTTGAGATAATATAGAGAATGAGAGAGAGATTGAGAGAATGAGTTGAGAACCAAGTGAAAATAATGAAGGGAGGGGGAGGGTATTTATAGGTTGGAATATAGAGAGAAAAAGTTTTAAAAAAAAGTTTTTATTTTACATTTTAGCCCCTAAAACGGCTAGAAAACCGTTATTTAACTGGCAAGTAACAGCAGCCATCGGATCAAGGTAATCAACGGCCCAGATCAAGTAATCGTTAATCTAGCCGTTATCTCCTCTGAACCGCTGGTTCCGATTCACGGTTCCGGTTCACGGTTTCGGTTCACACGATTCAGAACCGCCGGTTCACCGGTTTTAGAAAATAAAAACCGAGTCCGGACTTGTTAACCGACGGTTCGGTTCAAGGCGGTTCACGGTTCAGGCGGTTGCGGTTTCCCGCCGGTTCTTGGCCGGTTCGATTTCGGGCCGAACCGGCGGTTCAGGCAGGGATGGGCAACTCTAATTTATAGGTTGGAAAATGGAGAGAAAAAGTTAAAAAAAAAGTTTTTTTTTTACATTTTAGCCCCTAAAACGGCTAGAAAACCGTTATTTAACGGGCAAGTAACAACAGCCGTCGGATCAAGGTAATCAACGGCCCAGATCAAGTAACCGTTAATCTAGCCGTTATCTCCTCTGAACCGCCGGTTTCGGTCCGGTTCCGGTTCACGGTTTCGGTTCACACGGTTCAGAACTGCCGGTTCACCGGTTTTGGAAAATAAAAACCGAGCCCGGACCGGTTAACCGCTGGTTCGGTTCAAGGCGGTTCACGGTTCAGGCAGTTGCGGTTTCCGCCGGTTCTTGGCCGGTCCGATTCCGGACCGAACCGGCGGTTCAGGCACAGATGGGCAACTCTAACTAGGGCGGACGAGAAGATGGAGGGTGGGGAGATAAGCGACGGCTGATGTGGTAGTGGAGGGAGTCGTTCTTCATTTTGGGACTGAAGTTGAAACGAAATAGGTGAGGGGACGAACTAGGGGGGTTTTAATTTTAAATTTATAAGTTTACTCCCTTTACATTTACAATCATAGCAATAATTAGTTTAGGATTTCAAACTTTTACCCATTTATACTTCCAACTGCTGATATGCGCAATGTAACATCCCAACTGTAATGTAGTGAAGACCCAAAGTGGGCAACCTACGGCCCAAAAAGAAACCCATCCCAAGACCACTCCCCTCTCTTCTTCAGCGACTGATCAAAATTAGAGGCTTTCATACGCCCTAATTACGATCTCCCTGCTTCATCGCTGTTGAGCTGACTTCGCCCTTCCCGTCGCGATTTCGTGTCCGTCAGCTTGTTCGCTCGATAAGGATTCTTCAATCCTTATCTCTTCAATCATTATCTATTTTAGCCTATAAATACCGTCCCCTTCTTCCCATTCAAGGCATGGTTCTCTGTAAGCGATCTCTCTATCTCTCTCTCTTTCAAACACTCTCTTCTTCATCCTTGCTCTGTGCGAACTCTGTGAGTTGGGTTGTCTGTGAAGGGATACACTGGTACTTGGTGTGTGTGTTTGAGCCGTGTGTGAGATTATTCTGTGAGAGGGTGTTTCGGGTTTGGGTTTGTTGGTAGGCTTGGCCATTGAAGAAAATTGAAACCTTGGAACAGACTGTTGGTTGGACTGAACAATTATACTCTGTGTATAATTGTTGTGTGTGGGATCTGAGCCGAATCAAAGTCTATGCTAACTCAATTTTTGTGGTATTTTCTCTTTATTTATGTTGTTGAATATTTGCTACTTTTTTTGTTTCTTCCTAACGTCGTTTTGCAGCTGTGCTCCTATTCGGTTCATTACAGTGGTATCAGAGCCTCGGTTGGATGAACCCAGGAAGTTTCTTCTGCGAGCTACCTTCAATCCAAACTGCAGTTTTGGTTTGGTATTTTTGTTAGCATATACATGCTGTTATTTACTCCAGTTGATAATTTTCTGCCTGCTAGAAATTATTTGCTTGCTTTGTGTTGACTATGTGCTTAAATTTGTGATTTTCATAAACGTTAATTGTATTTTGATAATGTCTACCTCGAATTACAATTTGGAACCGTTTAACGGAAAATCTGATTTTTCTATATGGCAACAAAAGATGAAAGGAATTTTGATTAAAGAAAAAACTTATAAAGCAATAACTTTAAAGTTTCCAAAAGATGCTTCTGAAGAAGATATGCTTGAATGGGATGAATGTGCTTACTCGTCTATTATCTTGAACTTGTCCGAAGCTGTTATTCGAAAATGTGGTAAACAAGCGCATGCTAGAGATCCTTGGACTAAATTGGAATCAATTTATTTTGATAAAAACTTGCCTAATAAAACCTATCTTTTAGAAAAGTTTTTTAGTTTCAAGTTAGATTTAAACAAAGATATTAAGGACAACATTGATGAGTTTACCAAATTAATTCAAGATATAAAACAAACGGGTGATGAACACATTTATAACTACACTTCAATTGTCCTTTTAAATGCTATACCTGATTCATACTCTGATGTTAAATCTGCTATCAAATATGGTAGAGACCAAGTTAAGCTTGATACGGTGATTAACGGTTTAAAGAGTAAAGAGTTAGATATAAAGGCCAATAAAGGGAAGTCTAGTAGTACAAGTGAAGTTAATATGGTTAGAGGTAGAACCAAACAGAGGCACAATGGAAAACTTCATCAAAATCAAAATCAAAATCAAAATTCGGACAAAAATAATGGGAGAAGTCCAAGTAGATCGAACTCCAAACAAAGGCATAGAACTTGTTACAATTGTGGGGAAGTAGGACACTTTAGAAAAGATTGTCCCAATCCTAAGAAAAATCAAAAACACAACCAAATTGACTGCAACTTAGCTTTGAGTAGTGATGCTTCCGCTGATGTGTTTATGGTGATTGATTCATGTGATAATGTTGTGAATTCTGTGCATTCTGCATGTGCTAGTGAATGGCTTATAGATTCTGGTTGCACATATCATATGACACCATTGACCCATGTGATAATTTGGCTTTGGCGCTGTGACATTGCTCCTATATCTCTTTCTTTACGACACTTTCTTTCTTGGATGCAAATGTAGGCATACATATATAGATATTATTTACATATGGCATTAAATACATGTACAAATGATTACTCTTACTCTCTATAACAGTTTTGCAAAATTAAGTTTAAGTTGAAAAGGTTTTCTAAACTTAAATTATATTGTAACATATTTTTTTCAAATTATTACTCTCTCTATAACCGTCCATTTTTTTCTCTCCCCAATATTAACACAATGATTACTTTTTTCAGTTTTACAATTTATTCTTCATTTATTTCTCATGTCATGGTTTCAAGTGGAAGAAAAAAGAAGGAAAAAAATGTTGGTTGGATAGGTGAGCCTGTAGGAGGTTGACATGTGGAGAAAATGGAAGTGATGATAATTTTGAAAGTGTAGTTTGCAGCTATTCACATGTTTTTCCCTTACAATTATTTTTTCCTTCCGTTTCATACTTAATTCTCCATTTATTTGTCCCCCACTCTTAGCTCTTTCATTATCTAGTTAATGTGTCATTCTTCGTAATAGTTAATACGGATTAATACGTGCATCTTGGAAATAAACTGTTACTAATGCGTTAGATATGTAATACATACGTCTTTTGAGTTTAATACGACAATTGAAAGGGATTAGAAAAAAATATGATGCATGTGTTTAAAATTTAAATGTGCCGCTTAATATTTTAGATTATCCATTAATTGTTTCACAACTCATGATCTTTAACAGCAACACTACCTCCATAACAACTTTTCGCAAAACTGTTCAAAATACTGATAAGAATTTTTAACTGATAAGAATTTTTAACTCATGTTTTTTGTTTTAATATTTAGTTTCTCACGGTTTACTATTTTTTTTACCATATTTTATGAATTTCTTAAATTTATAAATATAAATATAGTAATACACTACTATGTACGTACTAAAATGAATGATCAATTTTATTCTTGACAAAAAGATGTTTTTTAAGACGGAAGAATAAATAAAAATATAACTTATTCATTTTTAAACATGAGTAACTAAAACTAATATCTAAGATATTCTATTATATTAGAAAGATAATGTTTATAATTATATGTCACTATAATATTATCTATTTTTTAAACATGAGTAACTAAGAGCATCAACAACAGTGCCCATTTCATCTTGGGCTTGCTGACATGGAGATAGTGACCGGCCACAATGGTGACCAGGCCAAGGGCTTGGAATGACGGGGCAATATGTTTGGCCTGCCAGATGACCTTTGGTCATCAAAAATTTGTTGTCCTTCCTCACATGGAAAATGATATTAATATTAATAAAATTATTTAATTAATAATTAAAATATATAGATCATTTTATCATATATAATTAATAAGATGTTATTAACTTATCAATATAAATTAATATAATTATTAAATAATATTAATATTAATAAATTATTTAATTAATAATTAAAATATATAGATTATTTTATCATATATAATTAATAATATTAAAATAATATGAATAATGTTAATAATTGGTATAAAATGAGTAGGAAAAAGAAAATATAGTAGTATAGTAAAAAGTATGAGAGAGAAACTGATGACCGGGGTCACCATTGTTGATAAAATAGGATGGAGTTATGGTTATTGATGACCGATGACGTGGAGCTGATGTGGAGAAGAGAGAGTAACAATGACCCGGTCACCACTGCGGATGGTCTAATACTACTATCTAAGATATTCTATTGTATTAGAAAGATAATGTTTATAATTATATTTCACTATAATATTACTGTCTCTGTCCCATAAAACCTTACCCACTTTGCTATTTAGGGTGTCCCACTTAAAAGTCACACTTTTCTAAAAAGGAAACTTTTCAATACTTTTTTATTCATGGGACCCACTTGTCATACTCACAACAACTATCCACTTAATATTCTCTACCACACTTTCTCTCTCCTACCCACTCACAACTCCTAGTTTAATAACATTATTTCTTATTTTTTACGCGAAACAGTAAATGGGTAACATAATATGGGACAGAGGAAGTACTCCCTCCGTCCCAATCTAAATGTCCAAACTTTCCTTTTTAGGCGTCCCATTGAAAATGTCTCATTTCCAAAAAAGGAAATTTTTTTTCACTATTTCACCCACTCATTCTCTCTCCTACTTTACTTTTACACTCACAACATTCTCTCTCCTAACTATTCCTCCCACTCATTCTCTCTCCTATTTAATTTTTCATACTCACAACATTTAAACTTTTTCTCTTTCCTACCTCACTTTTTCTCTTTCTTACCTCACTTTCCTTAATTCTCGTGCCGGACCCATTTTTAGACATTTAGATTGGGACGGAGGGAGTATATACTAAGTATTAATGAATACTCCCTCCATTCCATCCAAGATCTAGAGTCCTACTTACCTTTATGGTACGTCCTTCCTAAGAGTCCTACATTGTTTTATTTCTAAAATGATAAATAATAAATAGTGTTTTGGACATTTATATCATCATCTTTTTGTAGAATTTCAAAAAATCAATACTTACAACAGTTAAATTTTTAACAGTTTCTGTTAAGTTCAATAAAAAAGTTAATTTTTTTTTAATCTTTTTTTTTTTTTGATAAAGAAGACTGTTTTAGACTTTTGTTTACTACATACATTTTTTGCAAAAAGTTATATAAAAAAAAAGTTATGAATTTTGAAAGAAATAAAACTTAACTTTTTTTTAAAATAAACCAAAGTATATAAAAGAAAAAGGGACGGTACCCTTAAATTTTATTAATTAAAATAAAATTACAAAGAGAGAGACAACCAACCATACCCTTTTATAAATAAGGGGGGACATTTAGGAGCCTTTACCTCAACCTAACTATTACAATTAAATAAAAATAAACCTAATCTAAAGTCTAATCTATAAAATTACAATTAACCTAATCTAAAGTCTAAAGAGCGACGTAGTTCATTCGGCTTCGCTCCCCGATGTATCTTCATCAAAGGCCTCCTCCTCCTCGAAACTACTTCTTTTATCTTGAAGTCGTAGTTCGGCTCTATGCCAATCCTCGAGCATCATTTGATATTCTAAATTATATGGAGACAACCTTGACCTTCGATCGGACAAGACATTTCCTCCTACACTAAATACTTCTTCTACGGCGACGGTTGAGGCGGGAGCGGCTAGGATCTCCTTTGCTATCAAGGATAGAATAGGATAGTTGTTTGCCCTTCGTGCCCACCACTTTACAATATCAAATTCTTCTATAGGCTCAAAAGAAGTGGTTAAATAATTTTCAAGTTCAACATAAGTGGAGCCACCTCGTTGACGTTTTTTACTTCTAGAACTAATTAAATTATCTATAAAGTTAAAGGGATCGCTATCATCGTGAGAACTACCACCAACATTTTCACAACTAGGATAAACGATATTACCAAAAAAGATCATAATATTCTCTATAAAGTGCATATACAATATTTTTAGTCTCAGTTACAACGTCTTTTGCCTTTAGGATAGGTCTATCTAAAAACAAATCAAAGCCGGTGAAAAATAGATTCTTATAATAATAATCAAGAATTTGTTCTAAACCATCTTCTCTTATCCTAGGATCTAATAGTATAGCTACTAAAAACAATGGGGGAATGTTCAAAAAATATTTAAGCCATTTTGTTCTCATCATACTAATACATTCACCTAAAATTGGACAATTTTTAAAATGCATAAATATATAACTAATTTTAGCGGCGTGTTCTAAAACTAACAGTGAAGTGGGATAGTAAGAACCGAATAATTGTACGGTAGCCTCTTTAAAAACTTTAAAAACTTTCAAATTTTTCTTTAAATTATGACAAACATCCCATTGATGAGGCAATATTATAGTAGGATACTCTATTTGTTGAAAAAATTGACACAATAGTTCACGGAAATCATAAGAGTCGGATGACATTTTATAAGTGGAATTTCATCGATTTGGAACATCTAAGGAAAATCTTTTAGGTGGGATATTATTTGTTTTACAAAATCTAATCCACAATTTTGTTACACTATAATTTCTAATTAGATGAGCAAGAACTTCCTTAATAGGGGCTACATGTTCCTTTAAAGTTGTTAAACCATCTTACACACACAAATTTAAAATATGACATATGCACCTAACATGAAAAAATTTACCACCAATGGATGGTTGACAAATTTCAATGAGAGATGGTAAACTAGCAGTATTATTAGCAGCATTATCAAATCCAATTGAAAATTTTTTGTGAACTAATCCATATTCTTGTAAAACTCTAGCAATTTTGTTACAAATATTTTGGGCATTATGAACAGTATCAAAAGATTTATATGCAAATAATCGTTTTTGTAATTTCCAACTACTATCAATCCAATGACAAGTAATTCCTAAATAGTTATGTGTTTGCCAATGATCACTCCATATATCGGCACATATTGACAATTTTTGGGGTAAATCTTTAAACGTATTAATTAAAGTTAATTTCTCTTGTAGATATTGGGCTTTAGTATCACGAGTACTTGTATTTTTATTAATTTCTTTAGTCGCGGGATTTAAACAAAGTTGTGCCATATTAGATCATAATGTATCATTAGCAAAATTAAAGGGTAATCCTTTAGCAGCAATATATTTTGTCATTTCTCTTCTATACGTTGCATTATCAAATTTAAATAATTGCGAAGACGTACCTTGTGAGGATCCCGTAAATCCTTGTAGTTGTGTTTGATCTTGGGCATCTCCAACTTGGTCGGGGTGCTTTGACACCAAGTGTCTTTTAAATGACCCATAACCACCTTCATGGATAAAGGCAAATTTTTTAGGGCAATGGTTGCAAAAATCAGTGTATTTGTTGGTACCTTCAATTGACACTTTTGAAAAGTGCACGATCATGATGTCGGACCTCCCCGTGGTTCGACCTCCTCGACCTCGGATTTGACCATCACCTCGCGCTTCACTTTGGGTTTGAGTGGTTTGAGTGTTACTCCCTTGGGTATGACCATGACCACCCATTGGAAATGTTGCATCAACTTCGTCATCGCTCAAATCGAGCGTTTCATTTGGTTGTATATTATCCCAAATGGAATCATCGGGGGGGGGGGGAAATTGGATGCGTAGTTGCCTTATTCTTTCCCCTATCGCCACTGCCGCCACGAGATGAAGACATTTTTTTTGTGAAAAAAATGGAATTATGTGAAAAAAATGGATTTTTGTAAAAAAAATGGAATTATGTGGAAAATATGAAATTATGGAGACTTTGAGACTTTGAAAGCTTGAGATAATATAGAGAATGAGAGAGAGATTGAGAGAATGAGTTGAGAACCAAGTGAAAATAATGAAGGGAGGGGGAGGGTATTTATAGGTTGGAATATAGAGAGAAAAAGTTTTTTTTTTTACATTTTAGCCCCTAAAACGGCTAGAAAACCGTTATTTAACGGGCAAGTAACAGCAGCCATCGGATCAAGGTAATCAACGGCCCAGATCAAGTAATCGTTAATCTAGCCATTATCTCCTCTGAACCGTCGGTTCCGGTTCACGATTTCGGTTCACACGATTCAGAACCGCCGGTTCACCGGTTTTGGAAAATAAAAACCGAGCCCGAACCGGTTAACCGCCGGTTCGGTTCAAGGGTGTTCACGGTTCAGGCGGTTGCGGTTTCCCCGCCGGTTCTTGGCCGGTTCGGTTTCGGGCCGAACCGGCGGTTCAGGCACGAATGGGCAACTCTAATTTATAGGTTGGAAAATGGAGAGAAAAGTTAAAAAAAAAGTTTTTTTTTTACATTTTAGCCCCTAAAACGGCTAGAAAACCGTTATTTAACGGGCAAGTAACAGCAGCCGTCGGATCAAGGTAATCAACGGCCCAGATCAAGTAACCGTTAATCTAGCCGTTATCTCCTCTGAACCGCCGGTTCCGGTCCGATTCCGGTTCACGGTTTCGGTTCACACGGTTCAGAACCGGCGGTTCACCGGTTTTGGAAAATAAAAATTGAGCCCGGACCGGTTAACCGCCGGTTCGGTTCAAGGCGGTTCACGATTCAGGCGGTTGCGGTTTCCCGCCGGTTCTTGGCCAGTCCGATTCCGGACCGAACCGGCGGTTCAGGCACAGATGGGCAACTCTAGCTAGGGCGGACGAGAAGATGGAGGGTGGGGAGATAAGCGACGGCTGATGTGGTAGTGGAGGGAGTCGTTCTTCATTTTGGGACTGAAGTTGAAACGAAATAGGTGAGGGGACGAACTAGGGGGTTTTAATTTTAAATTTATAAGTTTACTCCCTTTACATTTACAATCATAACAATAATTAGTTTAGGAATTCACACTTTTACCCATTTATACTTCCAACTGCTGAAATGCGCAATGTAACATCCCAACTGTAAAGTAGTGAAGGCCGAAAGTGGGCAACCTACTAAGGCCCAAAAAGAAACCCAGCCCAAGCCCACTCCCCTCTCTTCTTCAGCGACTGATCAAAATTAGAGGCTTTCAGTTTACGCCCTAATTACGATCTCCCTGCTTCATCGCTGCTGAGCTGACTTAGCCCTTCCCTTGCTGCGATTTCGGTGCTGCTGTAGTTCGTCTGGCTCGATAAGGATTCTTCAATCCTTATATCTTCAATCGTTATCTATTTCAGCCTATAAATACCGTCCCCTTCTTCCCATTCAAGGCACGGTTCTCTGTAAGCAATCTCTCTATCTCTCTCTCTCTCTCAAACACTCTCTTCTTCATCCTTGCTCTGTGCGAACTCTATGAGTTGGGTTTTCTGTGAAGGGATACACTGGTACTTGGTGTGTGTGTTTGAGCCGTGTGTGAGATTATTCTGTGAGAGGGTGTTTCGGGTTTGGGTTTGTTGGTAGGCTTGGCCATTGAAGAAAATTGAAACCTTGGAACGGACTGTTGGTTGGACTGAACAATTATACTCTGTGTATAATTGTTGTGTGTGGGATCTGAGCCGAATCAAAGCCTATGCTAACTCAGTTTCTGTGGTATTTTCTCTTTATTTATGTTGTTGAATATTTACTACTTTCTTTGTTTCTTCCTAACGTCGTTTTGCAGCTGTGCTCCTATTCGGTTCATTACAGTGGTATCAGAGCCTCGGTTGGATGAACCCAGGAAGTTTCTTCTGCGAGCTACCTTCAATCCAAACTGCAGTTTTGGTTTGGTATTTTTGTTAGCATATACCTGCTGTTATTTACTCCCGTTGATAATTTTCTGCCTGCTAGAAATTATTTGCTTGCTTTGTGTTGACTATGTGCTTAAATCTGTGATTTTCATAAACGTTAATTGTATTTTGATAATGTCTACCTCGAATTACAATTTGGAACCGTTTAACGGAAAATCTGATTTTTCTATATGGCAACAAAAGATGAAAGGAATTTTGATTAAAGAAAAAACTTATAAAGCAATAACTTTAAAGTTTCCAAAAGATGCTTCTGAAGAAGATATGCTTGAATGGGATGAATGTGCTTACTCGTCTATTATCTTGAACTTGTCCGAAGCTGTTATTCGAAAATGTGGTAAACAAGCGCATGCTAGAGATCCTTGGACTAAATTGGAATCAGTTTATTTTGATAAAATCTTGCCTAATAAAACCTATCTTTTAGAAAAGTTTTTTAGTTTCAAGTTAGATTTAAACAAAGATATTGAGGACAACATTGATGAGTTTACCAAATTAATTCAAGATATAAAACAAACGGGTGATGAACACATTGATAACTACACTTCAATTGTCCTTTTAAATGCTATACCTGATTCATACTCTGATGTTAAATATGCTATCAAATATGGTAGAGATCAAGTTAAGCTTGATACGGTGATTAACGGTTTAAAGAGTAAAGAGTTAGATATAAAGGCCAATAAAGGGAAGTCTAGTAGTACAAGTGAAGTTAATATGGTTAGAGGTAGAACCAAACAGAGGCACAATGGAAAACTTCATCAAAATCAAAATCAAAATTCGGACAAAAAGAATGGGAGAAGTCCAAGTAGGTCGAACTCCAAACAAAGGCATATAACTTGTTACAATTGTGGGGAAGTAGGACACTTTAGGAAAGATTGTCCCAATCCTAAGAAAAATCAAAAACACAACCAAATTGACTGCAACTTAGCTTTGAGTAGTGATGCTTCCGCTGATGTGTTTATGGTGATTGATTCATGTGATAATGTTGTGAATTCTGTGCATTCCGCATGTGCTAGTGAATGGCTTATAGATTCTGGTTGCACATATCATATGACACCATTGAAAACTCTTTTCTCTACTTACCAAGAAGTTTATGTTGGCTCCGTTTCCATAGCAAATGAGAAAAGGTGTCAAATAATTTGTATTGGTGATATTGATTTGAAATGTAATTCTGGTTATGTTTTAACTTTGAAAAATGTGAGACATGTGACCGAATTGTGTAGTAACTTGATTTCTTGTGCTTCTTTGGAGGATGATGGTTTGGAAGGAAAATGGGGAAAGAGTGTTATGAAAATACTAAAGGGATCTTTGGTGATTGCTAAATGTGAAAAACATCAAAATTTGTATGTTTGCTCAACTTTGCCTATGTCTCGTTCTGATATTTGTGCTAATATCGTTAAGGAGGATAAAACAAGTTTATGGCAAAGAGGCTAGGACACATAAGTAATAAAGGCTTAGAAATTTTGCATAGAACTGGAGTTTTAAAAGAAAATTTTTCTGATGTGCCTTTTTATGATACTTGTGTGAAGAGCAAACGTCATAAGGTGAGTTTTCCTCCCCCTTCCCTTGGTAAGCATTCAAGTAAAAAATTCCTTGACTACCTACATGCTGATGTATGGGGACCCACTAGTGTGCCCACTCAAGGTGGAAACCTGTATTTCTTATCTATTATCGATGACTTTTCACGAAAAGTCTGGATTTTCTTAATGAGACATAAATCTGATTCGTTTGAAAAGTTAAAAAATTGGAATTTTTTTATTGAAAATCAAACTGGTAAGAAAATCAAAATGCTCAGGACTGATAGGATTAGAATTTTGTAATCATGAATTTGATGAATTTTTTTATTTGAATGGTATCAATAGGCACAAAACTGTGCCTTATAACCCTCAACAAAATGGCGTTGCCGAGCGTATGAATAGAACTCTTTTGGAAAGAGTTAGGGCTATGCTTGAGACATCGGGTCTCTCCAAACGATTTTGGGGAGAGACAGTGATGACTGCTGCCTATATCATCAATAGATCCCCTTCTGTGCCATTGCATGGTAGATGCCCCGAAGCGGTATTTACGGGAAGAGATATTGATATCTCGCACATGAGAGTTTTCGGTTGTACTGCTTATGCCCATCAAAAACATGACAAACTTGAACCTAGAGCTGCTAGATGTGTTTTCTTGGGGTACCCGGAGGGTGTGAAAGGGTATAGACTTTGGTTAAAAGAGGAAAATGGTTTTAAAGTCATAATTAGTAGGGATGTTGTTTTTAATGAAACTGAATTTCCATGCTTGATTCCTGCTCAACCTATACCTGCTGAAAATGTTCCCCCTCCCCCGGCTCCAATTATGGTGGAGCACCCTTATGTGATTGATACTAATGTGCCAACTGAAAATGTGCAAGTTGATCATGAAAATGAGCATGTTGAAATTGAACAAAATGATGTTGAAAATAAACAAGAAAATTTTCAAGAGATAGAAAATTTAGATGATTACCAATTAGCTAGGGATCGCCCTAGACGTGAGGTAAGGAGACCATCAAGACTTGATGATTTTCACATGACATCTTTTGTGTTTAATATGTTTGATTCTCTTGATAACTGTGAACCGAAAACTTATAAAGATGCTTTAAATTCTGCTCATTCTGCTAAGTGTTTAAATGCTATGAAAGATGAAATGAACTCTTTGCAAGTTAACAAAACATGGACATTGGTCCCTAAACCTGAAAAATGTTCTCTTGTTGATTGCAAATGGTTGTTTAAGGTTAAGTCTGAGAATGAGACTGTTCGATTAAAAGCACGGTTAGTTGCTAAAGGGTTTACTCAAAAAGAGGGGGTAGATTACACATAAATCTTTGCCCCGGTAGTCAAGTTTACTACGGTAAGGGTGATGCTTGCTTTAGTTGCTCATTTTAATTGGGAATTAAAACAAATGGATATGAAAACGGCATTTTTACATGGTGATTTGGATGAAAAAAATTTCATCCGTCAGCCTCCTGAAGGTTTTGTTGATAAGATTAATCCTGATTATGTGTATTTATTGAAAAAATCTTTATATGCCTTGAAACAATCCCCTAGAATGTGGAGCAAGAAGTTTGATATGTGCATGTTGTCTTTACAATTCACTCGTAGTTCGTATGATCATTGTTTGTATTTTAAAGGCAACTCTTCTACTCCCGTGTTCCTATTGATTTACGTTGATGATATGCTTATAATCAGTCCATGCTGTAAATCAATTCAAGATGTGCAAAATTGTTTGTGTAAAACTTTTGACATGAAAGATTTGGGGGATGCTAAAAATATTTTGGGAATGAACATTGTTAGGGATAGAAAGAACTCCACTATTTCTCTTAATCAGATTTCTTATGTGCAAAAGATTTTGAGTAAATTTAGAATGGAGAATGCTAAATCTGTTAATGTGCCTTTAGCAGGTCATTTTATCCTTAGTAAGAATCAGTCTCCCCAAACTGATTTTGATAGAAAACAAATGGAGAATGTGCCTTATTCTAATGCAATTGGATCGATAATGTATCTTATGTTAGCACTAGACCTGATATAGCTTATGCGATAAGCTGCTTGAGTAGATAAATGTCCAACCCAGGTAAGCCCCATTGGGAAGCTGTCAAATGGCTTCTTAGATATCTTGGTTATTCTGTGAATCATGGCTTGAAATTCTCTAAATGCAATGAAGGTGTTAAACTGAAAGGTTATGTTGATTCTAACGATTCAAATGATAGAGATAGTAGGAAATCTACTACTTCGTATGTGTTCACTTTGTGTGGTTCATGTGTTAGTTGGAAATCTCAATTACAATCCATTTTTGCATTGTCTACTACCGAGTCGGAATATGTTGCAATAACTGAAGCTTTTAAAGAAGCGACTTGGTTGAAAGGATTAATTACTGAAATTGGTTTATTGAAAGATAAAGTTGCAGTTTATTCTGATAGTCAGTCCGGAATTCAACTTTGCAAAAACCCTATTTTTCATGATAGGACTAAGCATATTGATGTTCGTTTTCATTACTTGCGAGACTTGATTGAAAAAGGTTTTATCTTACTTGAAAAAAATCTGACTCGGTATAATCCTGCTGATATGGGAACAAAATGCATGCCTATGTTAAAACTTCAAACGTGTTTAAAAACTTTGAATTTTGACACCAATGACTAATGGTGTGAGTGTTTTGTTGGGTCCCTGTTTCCTTTCTTTGTGATTGGAAAGTGATTTTTTCCCTTTACTGTTATCTTTGTGATTTCAGCTTCCTGTTCTTGTTTCCTACTTAGTGTTGGAACAAGTTCAGGATAGCCTATGATGTACCCCTCTCAGTCCTTAAGTTCCTCGTGATTAACCGATACTTGTTCCAAGGTGGAGATTGTAAAGTAGTGAAGGCCCAAAGTGGGCAACCTACTAAGGCCCAAAAAGAAACCCAGCCCAAGCCCACTCCCCTCTCTTCTTCAGTGACTGATCAAAATTAGGGGCTTTCAGTTTATGCCCTAATTACGATCTCCCTGCTTCATCGCTGCTGAGCTGACTTCGCCCTTCCCTTGCTGCGATTTCGGTGCTGCTGCAGTTCGTCTAGCTCGATAAGGATTCTTCAATCCTTATCTCTTCAATCGTTATCTATTTCAGCCTATAAATACCGTTCCCCTCTTCCCATTCAAGGCACGGTTCTCTGTAAGCGATCTCTCTATCTCTCTCTCTCTCAAACTCTCTCTTCTTCATCCTTGCTCTGTGCGAACTCTGTGAGTTGGGTTGTCTGTGAAGGGAGACACTAGTACTTAGTATTTGTGTGTTTGAGCCGTGTGTGAGATTATTCTGTAAGAGGGTGTTTTGGGTTTGGGTTTGTTGGTAGGCTTGGCCATTGACGAAAATTGAAACCTTGGAACGGACTGAACAATTATACTCTATGTATAATTGTTGTGTGTGGGATTTGAGCCGAATTAAATCTTATGCTAACTCAGTTTCTGTGGTATTTTCTCTTTATTTATGTTGTTGAATATTTGCTACTTTCTTTGTTTCTTCCTAACGTCGTTTTACAGCTGTGCTCCTATTCGGTTCATTACTCCTATGACATTACACCAACTAAGCAAAAAAAAAATGCCACATCAACATGCCACATAACGGGTTAACGGACGTTTGGACGACAAACAGGCGGAAGGATGACATAATCCAAAATATGACAAGTCAAGGACAAAATGGTAAAAATAAATAGTTTAAAGACAAAAAGGTAAAAGTTAAACTAATTGAATGACTAAAAATGTAATTTTCTCGTTTCAAATACAGACCATGTCTCCAAGGTGTTGTACAATCAGAACTTGAAAGAAATTGAGGATTTTAGAAGGGGGTAATACTCTATTTACATTATTTTCTTCCAACAATATACACAAAATTTGATTTGAAGCAAAATATATTTTTGCATATTCTGTATTCTTTAACTTATTTTCTCTCATTCGAAAATTAATGCAGGTTGGTTTTGGAGGGTGTGGATGTTAAACATATATATAATCTTCCCTCACCAACTGTAATGACCCTAGTTTTCACAATTACTTAAAATCCATAAATATCAATTATTACAATTAACATCTCCAAAATTCTACAAAATAATATTATCTAACAACCTCAAATATTCTAAAGCTGCTCCGATTCAATCTTTATTTCTCGATCCTCAATCAACTGTCACCACTACAAAATCAAACTGGAGGGGGTGAGCTTTGGGAAAAGCTCAGTAGAGAGGGGATATACAGTATCACAGAAATCAACAAAACACATAGTACAAAAGATACTGCCCAAGAAATTAAGAATATGGGCATTGCCAATAAAACTCATTTTCATAAATCAATCTCAATCAATCATATTTCACAGTCTAGTGTACTAATTATGTTCAGGTGCAGTGGTCCAACATTAACGGTCAAATTCTCAGTCATTGGCGCTCACTCTCGTAGCCGAACCAACACAATGCAATAGTTGGCACCCACACTCGGGGCTGTCCCAACTCAATAAATATCCAATCAATACCCACTGCAACCGTCACATAAATAGTCACCCCGAAACTATTCATATAACAAATCTCGAATCTCATTTCGACTCAAAACACATAAAGCATGCTTTCATAAAATAAATACTTTTCAATTTCAATAGCAAAACAATTTCTCAAATATGACCAAATCAATCGAAATACGTATCAATAAAAGGAGCACAATGATGAGACGGATAAGAAAGAATAATCACGTGAAATACTGACACGGAATCGACATTGCATAGTCTCTCTTACCTCAAACAATGCTAAAGTCGGATCACCAAACATCTTAGTGCAATCAACCTCGAACGAATCAATCACCGAATAATTCGCCAAGAATAACCGTAGCTATGTCAAAATAATCCGTTTGTACTGTATCTTTCACTATCTTTTGTTTTCCTAATGCCATGAGCACTTTCATTCTGCTCCACGGACCACACCTTCGGCTTCTATCTTCCGCTCCAACATTTTATGTTTAACTATTCTAGATTTAGGGTTAAACTTATTTATAATACATGACCTAATTTATCCAAATAAGGCCAAGCCCAATCCTTCACTCCAGCTTATTAATCCAACGGGTCAACTTTCATTTATCATATAATTCACCAACCTTAATTACTTTCTCCATACCAAAATAATGAAATGACTAAAACAACCTTAGCAAATTTTTGGGGTATTACATTCTTCCTCCCTTAAAAGGAATTAGTCCTCGAATTCTATCTTAACTTCATCCCCTAATTCCATTAGGCTTCTCCTACACAAATCGTCCATAACAAAATGCAACTAGTTGTCTCCGAGGAAATCTCAATCCTTATAAGGTGCTCAATATCTCAATACAAAAGTATTCCAGTATCATAATCCTACTTACCTTTCAAGATCTAATCCCAATGCTCTGATACCAATTGTAACGACACTAGTTTTCACAATTACTTAAAATCCATAAATATCAATTATTACAATTAACATCTCCAAAATTCTACAAAATAATATTATCTAACAACCTCAAATATTCTAAAGGTGCTCCGATCCAATCTTTATTTCTCGATCCTCGATCAACTGTCACCACTGCAAAATCAAACTGGAGGGGTGAGATTTGGGATAAGCTCAGTAGAGAGGGGATATACTGTATCACAGAAATCAACAAAACACATAGTACAAATATACTGCCCAAGAAATTAAGAATATGGGCATTGCCAATAAGACTCATTTTCATAAATCAATCTCAATCAATCATATTTCACATTCTAGTGTACTAATTATGTTCAGGTGCAGTGGTCCAACATTAACGGTCAAATTCTCAGTCATTGGCGCTCACTCTCGTAGCCGAACCAACACAATACAATAGTTGGCGCCCACACTGTGGGGCCCCCAAAAAAATGTGTGTGCCTGATATGTTTGATATGATTTGATTAGTGCTACTCATATCACCAAGATGCATCTTTTTTTCGGGAGCTCATCCTATAAGAACTCCAAGGTTAAGCGTGCTTGACCTGGGGAAATTCTAGGATGGGTGACCCACTGGGAAGTTTCTCAGTGAGCATGTAAGTGAGGACAACACGTGCTGGAAAGACTTGTGGTGGTTTGTGGGGCTAGTCCGTCAAATCTGATAGCGTTTCGACCCGGTCTTCGGGCTCGGGGCGTTACAAATGGTATCAGAGCGGGACCCGGCCGGAAGTGTAGAGCAAAGTGCTGTGCGGAACAAAGTACACACCGCGGAGTCGGTGGGAGTCACCTCTTGAATCCGTACGAGCCCCTCTTGGATCCACACTGCCCGGGGTTTCCAAGTAGGCCTTGCCGGGGACGGCAAGGATCCTAAGTGGGGGAGATTTTGGCGCCCCCAAAAAAAATGTGTGTGCCTGATATGTTTGATATGATTTGATTAGTGCTACTCATATCACCAAGATGCATCTTCTTTTTGAGAGCTCATCCTATAAGAACTCCAAGGTTAAGCGTGCTTGACCTGGGGAAATTCTAGGATGGGTGACCCACTGGGAAGTTTCTCATTGAGCATGTAAGTGAGGACAACACGTGCCGGAAAGACTTGTGGTGGTTTGTGGGGCTAGTCCGTCAAATTTGATAGCGTTCCGACCCGGTCTTCGGGCTCGGGGCGTTACACACACTCGGGGCTGTCCCAACTCAATCAATATCCAATCAATACCCACTACAACCGTCACATAAATAGTCACCCCGAAACTATTCATATAACAAATCTCTAATCTCATTTCGACTCAAAACACATAAAGCATGCTTTCATAAAATAAATACTTTTCAATTTCAATAGCAAAACAATTTCTCAAATATGACCAAATCAATCGAAATACGTATCAATAAAAGGATCACAATGATGAGACGGATAAGAAAGAATAATCACGTGAAATACTGACACGGAATCGACATTGTATAGTCTCTCTTACCTCAAACAATGCTAAAGTCGGATCACCAAACATCTTAGTGCAATCAACCTCGAACGAATCAATCACCGAATAATTCGCCAAGATTAACCGAAGCTATGTCAAAATAATCCGTTTGTACTGTATCTTTCACTATCTTTTGTTTTCCTAATGCCATGAGCACTTTCATTCTGCTCCACGGACCACACCTTCGGCTTCTATCTTCCGCTCCAACATTTTATGTTTAACTATTCTAGATTTAGGGTTAAACTTATTTATAATACA
This sequence comes from Adenophora triphylla var. japonica, assembly GCA_022495995.1. NCBI lineage: Eukaryota > Viridiplantae > Streptophyta > Magnoliopsida > Asterales > Campanulaceae > Adenophora > Adenophora triphylla. Next base: position 351,018 of record JAFEMH010000596.1, on the reverse strand, counting down.
TGGCCTAATTTATCCAAATAAGGCCAAGCCCAATCCTTCACTCCAGCTTATTAATCCAATGGGTCAACTTTCATTTATCATATAATTCACCCAACTTAATTACTTTCTCCATCCCAAAATAATGAAATGACTAAAATAACCTTAGCAAAATTTTGGGGTATTACATTCTTCCTCCCTTAAAAGGAATCCATCCTGGAATTCTATCTTAACTTCATCCCCTAATTCCATTAGGCTTCTCCTACACAAATCGTCCATAAGAAAATGCAACTAGTTATCTTCGAGGGAATCTCAATCCTTCTAAGGTGCTCAATATCTCAATACTAAAGTATTCCAGTATCATAATCCTACTTCCCTTTCAAGATATAATCCCAATGCTCTGATACCAATTGTAACGACCCTAGTTTTCACAATTACTTAAAATCCATAAATATCAATTATTACAATTAACATCTCCAAAATTCTACAAAATAATATTATCTAACAACCTCAAATATTCTAAAGCTGCTCCGATCTAATCTTTATTTCTCGATCCTCGATCAACTGTCACCACTGCAAAATCAAATTGGAGGGGGGTTAGCTTTGGGAAAAGCTCAGTAGAGAGGGGATATATAGTATCACAGAAATCAACGAAACACATAGTACAAAATATATTGCCCAATAAATTAAGAATATGGGCATTGCCAATAAGACTCATTTTCATAACTCAATCTCAATCAATCATATTTCACAGTCTAGTGTACTAATTATGTTCAGGTGCAGTGGTCCAACATTAACGGTCAAATTCTCAGTCATTGGCGCTCACTCTCGTAGCCGAACCAACACAATACAATAGTTGGCGCCCACACTCGGGGCTGTCCCAACTCAATCAATATCCAATCAATACCCACTGCAACCGTCACATAAATAGTCACCCTGAAACTATTCATATAACAAATCTCGAATCTCATTTCGACTCAAAACACATAAAGCATGCTTTCATAAAATAAATACTTTTCAATTTCAATAGCAAAACAATTTCTCAAATATGACCAAATCAATCGAAATACGTATTAATAAAAGGAGCACAATGATGAGACGGATAAGAAAGAATAATCACGTGAAATATTGACACGGAATCGACACTGAATAGTCTCTCTTACCTCAAACAATGCTAAAGTCGGATCACCAAATATCTTAGTGCAATCAACCTCAAACGAATCAATCACCGAATAATTCGCCAAGAATAACCGAAGCTATGTCAAAATAATCCGTTTGTACTGTATCTTTCACTATCTTTTGTTTTCCTAATGCCATGAGCACTTCCATTCTGCTGCGCCGACCACACCTTCGGCTTCTATCTTTCGCTCCAACATTTTATGTTTAACTATTCTAGATTTAGGGTTAAACTTATTTATAATACATGACCTAATTTATCCAAATAAGGCCAAGCCCAATCCTTCACTTCACTCCAGCTTATTAATCCAACGGGTCAACTTTCATTTATCATATAATTCACCCAACTTAATTACTTTCTCCATCCCAAAATAATGAAATGACTAAAATAACCTTAGCAAAATTTTGGGGTATTACACCAACATTGGAGAATATTGAAGAGGATTCGGAGCTGACTAGGGATCGTGTAAAGACATTAGATCAAATTATTAGAATTCGTGAGGTGTATATTTATATATATATATATATATATATATATATATATATATATATATATATATATATATATATATATATATATATGTTAGAACAAAGTATATGTAAAAGATAAAAAACAAGCAACAATCACACAATAGACAGATATACATGGTTCACCACCTTAGCTACGTATACTGGCAGAGGGAGAGAATATTATTATCTTATGAAAATCAACAAATTACAATCTCTAATGTATTGCACGAATTCTTAGTTAATAATTCCTGTCTATGCAAACCATATATCTAGAAAACAGATGAGCAAGGGAACTGCAAATATGGCTGGGGGTAGGCTCTATTTATATGCATACTCCAAATCCTACAGGATTTTACAACCCTGATCCAAAGTTGCCGCTTAAAAGCCCAGATCCGGCCTATCACGCGACCACCCGCTTCACAGGGGGCGATCGCCCCCAAGAGGCGCGCGATCGCTCGGTCTTGGCAGAAACTCAGTGCGACCGCGCCCTCTATCTTCGCACGATCACTCCACCTGATGCCATAGGAATTCCGAATTTCGCTTGTTTATTCTCCTAATTTAGGCATCCCCAACTTAGATGACATCAAACCCAACAAATCTAAATCTTGACATCTAACCTTCAGATATAACCAGAACTCCCCCTCTACCTCAGATGCTATCTAACAGCTGCGAACATTCAGCAAGTCCAAGCAATGTTGAAACTTGCTAGTTGGAACGGACACTACAAAAAAAGTCATTATTAGGGACTGATTTTTTTGGGTCGGGAGAACTCTCTAGTCCCTATTATCCACTTAATAAGTCAGCTATACCCGGATGAAATTAATAGGACGTGCAAATTGGGTCTTTAACTTAGAAAATAAAAGAAATTTAAAAAAAAAGAAAAAGAAGGAAACCCCCAAAACCCTCCCTGCTCTTCGCCCACTACACCTCTCCCGCGCCTTCCCTCTACACCCCTCTATTCGTTTTCATCCGCCATCGTTTTCATCCGCCGTTCTTACAAATTGGTTCCGTTCGGAAACCCCCCAAAACCCTCCCTGCTCTTCGCCCACTACACCTCTTCTGCACCTTCCCTCTACACCCCTCTAATCGTTTTCATCTGCCATCGTTTTCATCCACCGTTATTGCAAATTGGTTCCACCGTTCTCTCATGATAAACTTGATCCTTGGCCAAACAGATTGCACTCAAACTATCACAAAATATTGTAGCCTGATCCTGATATAACCCAAGGTTGCTGATCAAACCCTTTATCCATATTCCCTCTTTAGCAGCTTTTGTCAATGTCATGTACTCTGTCTCCTTAGTAGACAATGTCACCGTAGATTGTAAAATAGCCTTCCAACTGAAAACTAACCCACCAAGAGTGAACACATACCCGATCTTAGATCTTCTCATGTCAACATCCCGAAAGTAGTATGAATCACAATAACCCTCAACTGCACATTCTGTACCACCTCCATAAATGAGCCCAACATCTGATGTACCCCTAAGGTGCCTGAAGATACTCTTCAGTGTTTGCCAATGTTCCTTACTAGGATTCCCCATGAACCTACTAACAAATCTAACAACATGAGCAATATTCGGCCTAGTGCAAACCATAACATACATCAAACTACCAACTGCACTAGCATAAGGTACTCGAGCCATATACTCTTTCTCCTCATCCGACATAGGTGCAAAATCAACCGACAGACGTGCATTCACTGAACTCAGAGAATCTAAAGGCTTTGCCATAGACATGCCAAATCTCTTTAAAACTTTCTTGATGTAACCTTTCTTGGATAAGAACAGTTTTTGTTGGCTTCTATTCCTATATATCTCCATATCTAGAATTTTCTTTGCCGCACCTAAATCCTTTATCTAGAACTCTGCAGACAGTAGACCCTTCAACTTCTGAATATCCGACTTCTTAACAGTCGCTATCAATATATCGTCAACATAAAGAACCAAATAGATGATCGAACCATCCACCAACTTATTGTGATACACACAACAGTCATACGGGCTTCTTGTGTAACCAATCTCTCTCATATAGCTGTCAAACCATTTATACCATTGCCTAGGTGATTGCTTGAGCCCATACAAGGAATTTTTCAACTTACACACATAGTTTTCTTTTCTCGGAACCTGAAACCCATCTGGTTGTGTCATATAAATCTCCTCCTCCAACTCTTCATATAGAAAAGCTATTTTCACATCTAGCTGCTAGAGCTCCAAATCCTTATGTGCCACCATTGCTAATAGTACTCTGATAAAAGTGTGTCTAAACACTGGTGAAAAAATCTCATTATAGTCAACCCCCTCTCGCTGTGTGAAACCCCTTGCAACTACACGAGCTTTATACTTAACCCCTATGATGGTGACATACCTTCCTTCTTCTTGAAAATCCACTTGCAAGTAACAAATTTTCTGCCCTTTGGCCTCTTGGTTAACTCACATGTCAAATTCTTGTGAAGTGACTCCATCTCATCCCCTATAGCTGCATGCCACTGGGCAGACTTTGAACATGTAATTACTTACTTGAAAGTAGTTGGCTCCGAATAATCGGGCTCCACTTCCTCAGCAACCTGGAGTTGATAAGACACCATATCTTCAAAACCATACCTCAATGGAGGCTTCCCGAAATTAGCCCGTCTATACCTCTCTTGAGCTAACCCATGTTCTTCGGAAATTAGTGATGAACTTTCTGGTACTTCTATTTCTGACATTAGATCATAATGAACATCTGAATGTGGACTGCTCAACTTTGAAGTATCTTGTAGCTTCAAATGTCTATCAATACTACAAACAACTGATACAACAACAAATCTCATAATAGGGTTAATCACAAAATTTTCATCAAAAACAACATTTCTGCTTATAATTAGCCTACCCTCTGATGGAGACTAAATCCGATATCCTTTGACACCATCCCCGTAATCCATGAATACTCATTTTCTAGCCCTCGGCTCTAACTTCCCATCATCCACATGATAATAAGTAGTATAACCAAAAGCCCTTAAACTAGAATAATCAACTGGTTTACCTGACTATATCTCATTGGGAACTTTGAGACTGATACATGTATATGGTTCACGATTTATCAAGTAACATGATGTACTAACCGCTTCTGCCCAGTACCGCTTAGAGAACCCTGCATTGGAGAGCATGCACCTTGCCCTAATCAACAATATCTGATTCATGCCTTCTGATACACCATTTTGTTGTGGTGTACCTCTGATAGTGTGATGCCTAGAAATACCCGCTTGCTTACAAAATTTATCGAACTCAGTAATATAGAACTCCAACCCATTATCTGTCTGGTGTCACTTGATCTTCTTTCCTGTCTGATTCTCCATTAATGTCTTCCACTGTCTGAAATTTGTGAGAGCCTCACTCTTGTGCTTTATAATAATTACCCAAGTCTTACTCGATTAGTCATCAATTATAGACAAGAAATACATGTGACCCCTCAATGATTCCTGACATGAAGGTCCCCAGTAATCAAAGTAAATGTAATACAGACTACCTTCGTTATATGAGCCCCCTTAAGAAACTTGATTCGCTGCATCTTTCCAAGTACGCAATATTCGCATAACTTAAGGTCATTAGCCTTGTGGCCGCACATAAGAGCATGATTAGCAAATATCTGCATCCCTCTAATGCTTATGTGTACAAGCCTAATATGCTACAACTTGATCATATTCTACTTGACCACTTCAGATGATACAATCAATACTGACCCAGAAAGCGTCATTATTTGGAGGAAATACAAGGAGCCCCCTTAATGTATCTCAAAATCACTTCAGAACTTTTGCAGACATGAACTGCTCTACGTTGAAACTGTTTCCTTTGCTGTCTAGCTGACTAAGAAATATTAGATTATTCGTCAAATGTGGAACATGTCTCATATCGTTAAAAATGCAAAATTTAACATCTTGAGTCCATAACTTAATAGAGTCAATACCAACTATCATGCAAATAAAACTATTGGCCGTATAAATATTGTCACCATCCAAAATTTAATATTTTCGGACATCCATCCCTTGAATCAAAATTGAACCCAATCCACCTAATGGGCCTTGGCCTAGTGGTATCATGGTGGCTTTTCGAAGGGGAGGTCATCGGTTCGAGTCCCCCCAAGGGAATTCTTTGGGCTTTAATTCCTACCTTGGTTTCAGGGTCCTTAGGAGCCCCCCGGGGCACATCCGTGCAGTTAAGGAAGCAGCATTGCTGGGCTTGTATCCTCAGTGTGGGGAGTTCAAATCTTGGCAGGAGCAGCTGGGCCAATTGGTGTTGTAAGAGTGATGCAAATGCCTCTTTGGCGAGCAGTGGGCAATTGGTGATGTAAGAGTGATGTAAATGTCTTGTAGGAGGGCTCCTTGGGGCTCACGAAGTATAAGGGTCTTTGCTTGCGGCATTGGACACATCCGCGATTTACCTCCGAATATGCGAGCGATCTGATCAGGGATTAGTCGACGAACGCGGATAACAAAATAAAAAAAAATAAAAAAAATTGAACCCAATCCAATTGGAATGGACAGTTTGACAATACTTCTAGGAACATGAGTACGACCGAGTAAGATCTTTTGGTTAAATTATGAACCAAGTTGCCCACTAATTGCTGCTTCATTTCTCTTGAGTCTTGACAACGCTAACACGTTAATAACACGATCAAGAAATAGCAAAATCTTCAAACCCAAACTCACCTATTTATCCTCAATTTTCTCCCAACCCTTTCTCACCAAACACCCAAAACAATGGACTCATTCCCCCACCAAAAACCCAGCAAACCCACCACCACAACCGCCGCCGCCGGCCCCAAGAAACAACACCCAAAACCATCAAACTCCGAGCTCATATCCAGCGCCAAATTAGTCGCTAGTGCAACCAAATCCAAACTCAGCGGCGGCAAAGACTCCGACAACAAGAACAAGGTTGACAAGGCCAAGGTAGCCGGCGCCGCCGCTGACCTCCTCAATGCCGCTTCCAGCTACGGGAAGTTTGAACAAAAGGCGTATGGAAAGTACGTTGACAAGGCGGAGGATTATCTTCACAAGTATCACACAACCCACACCACCACCACAACCACCACTACAACCACCACCGGTTCTGGTCACTCCGGCACCGGTAAAACTCAAACCACCACCACAACGCATTCTTCCACCCATTCGGAGGGAAAAGAACATAAATCTGGAAGCGGGTACGGAGAATATGTGAAGATGGCCGAAGGTTTCTTGAAAAAACATTAATTGATAACAACAAATTCAAAAGTCAACCCATCTCCATTAATTTCCAACTGTAGTATACTAGTATTTCCTTTTTCTTTTTCTTTTATTTTTCTTTTTATTTTTGTTTATATATTTATAGGGCTTAATTATTTGTTGTTGTATTTTGAACCCATCATATATGTATTTCTTGTCTTGTTGCTTCAATAAAAATGAGAACTAAAATAAAATATTTCAATGTTTTATTATTTTAACGACGTAATATAAAAAGGAAAGAAACTATTTTCTTCGCCAAAAACTCACAAAAAACGCGTTTTTTGTTAACTTAACAAAAAACGTGTTTTATAAAAGGCCCGGCTCATTCTCTCTCTCACTTTCTCTCACTATACGCAAAGACATTCTCCTCTCTCTCTATACGCATACGCATACGCATACGCAGGAAGGAACAAGCACCGGCGTTGAAGGCGACCTCGCCAAACCAATTCCTTCCTCCCTCCGGCCGGCGACCTCGCCAAACCAATTCCTTCTCCCAATTCCTCTCTCAAATCGACCTCAACCAAATCTAATTGAGCACCGGCGTTGAAGGCGATCTCGGAGATCTTCATGTTCACCGGAAAATCTTCTGATAGAGCAATTACCGCTATCCAATGCTTGAGATAAGGTGTTACCAGTCGATTTCATGGCGTTGAAGGCGATCTCGGAGATCTCCATGTTCGCGGCGTCGATTTTCGAGCTCGATTATCCAATTCCGAGAGAAAATAAATATTTTGGGATTAAGGTTTGTTGATTGTGTACCCGGTTTGTGATTTATTGAGTACCAGTGTTTGATTTAATGAGTACCAGGTTGTGATTGGATTTGCATTTGTTTGGTTTTATTCTTGGGAATCGAAGGATGCTTTGGTATTTGATGTCTTAGGTCTAGTGAAAAGTAATGCCAGTTTGTTTATTTTTGAATGCCAGTACACGTTTTGATGAATGCCAGCTAATGTTTTTTTGAATGCACCAATAATTATTATTGATGTTGGATGCCAGTTCACATTTTTGTGAATGCCAGTACATGTTTTTTGGAATGCCGAGTCTATGTTTTTGAATGCGGCAAAAATGATTATCGGTGTTTTGAGTGCCGGTGTATGTGTATTTGAGTGCCGGTGTACGTGATTTTGAATGCCGTCCATGTTTTTTTGAATGCCGGTGCTTGTGTTTTTGAGAGCCAAAGAAAATATTAGTGTAACAAAGCTCCAGTGTTAGTGTAACGAGTGCCGGTGTGAAGAGTGTCCGTTCATGTATATAAAAGTGCCGTATAAAAGTGCCGGTGCCGGTTTAACAAAGTGCGGGTGCGATTCTGGCACTTTGTTAAATTGGTAGTGCGACACTTTTTCACCGGCATTTTGTGATACGTGGTGGCACTTTATCACTGGGCCTGCTAAAACTTGGCATAAACGGGAAACCGGTAATTACAAAAATGCCACCGTTTATTTTTAACATGGTTGCCAGTAATTACAAAATTGCCACCGCTTAATTTGAAAACACGTTTTTTCATATCTTAAGAAAAAACTAGTTTTTCATAAGACCAACTCATTTTCTTCATATCATAATAGATGTTGACTATCTTTCATTTTAAACAAATATACTTTCTCCATCCCATAAAACATTACCCATTTTATTATTTTGGGCGTTTCACTTTAAAGTCTCATTTTTCTAAAAAGAATTTTTTTTAATACTTCTTTATTCATGAGACCCACTTGTCATACTCACAACACTTTTCAAATTAACTATTCTCTCCACTCATTCTCTCTCCTCCCACTCACAACACCTACTTTAATAACATTATTTCTTATTTTTCGTTTTCAACAGTAAATGGATAATGTTTTGTGGGACGGAGGGAGTAAATAGTAGTCCCAAAATGATAAAAATTAAGTCTCACACTTTGTGATTTGTGAGATATAAGGTTTGATTCGTCTGCTTACCTCTTTAGTTAGTTGCTGAGACATTGTCAAAAAAAAAAAAAAAAAAAAAAAAAGGAAAACAAATATAAATGATAATTGGTGTAAATTGGAGATTTAATATAAAACGCATTTATGTTGAATCAAAATTTAGAAATCAAAATGACATTTGTTTTGAATCGGAGAGTGTACTACTATTTTCGTCCCAATTTAATGTTTTTTAATTTGATTTTGCATTGGAATTATAAAAATTAAATATTGTTAGTATGAAAATTAAAGAAGAGAGAAAATTGATAGAAATTAGTGAGCAGAAAATTTTGGGGGAACTCTGTTTCCCCTAAACTTATAAAAAGTCTTGTTTTTAAAAAATTCAAGACAAAAACTCAGTGTTTTAAGACATAAACTCGATGTTTTAGTTACTAAACTTAACTCGGTGTTTTAACGCCTAAACTCGATGTTTTAACTTCTAGGTATTTTAACGCCTAAACTCAGTGTTTTAAGCTCGAAACTCAATGTTTTACGCTCGAAACTCAAAATTAGAAAGTGGACTTTTTATAACTTATGGAGAAACAAGTTTCCCCCCAAAATGGACTCATTAGTGAGTTGTTATTTTGAGTATAGAAAGTGAGTTTCACTATCTATTTTAAATTTTTTTATTTTAAGACAGATTACAAAGAAGATTTTTTTTTTTTTTAAAAAGTAAAAATTTTAAATTGAGACGCGTAAAGAGAGAGAGAGAGAGAGAGAGAGAGAGAGAGAGAGGAGAAAAAAAGAAAAAAAAAAGAAAAATGACGTTTTGAATTGGAAACAAACAATAAATACCGACCCATCAATTCATCCCTAATAAATAAAGTATGATTAACGTAATGACGAAAATAGAGACAGAAGAAAAAGAGCGTGAGAGAGACGATAGAGGAAAGAGAGAAATAAGCTTCTTCCTCGTTTGATCTCTTCTCCCTCGCTTCCCACCCTCCTTTCCTACCAGAAGATTCTTCAAACAATTCCCCCCTTTCTCAAATCTCCGGTAATCTAATTCATCCTCTCCATTTCCCCAATTTTCGATTTCTCATTTCATATTCATTCGATTTTCCGCTCATTTGATTTGCGTTTGCATTCTTATTCTCAAAATCATTTTGTTTATCTCTTGCATCTTTGATTAGAAATGTGTTTATGCTAATGATTGTGTCAAATTCATCTGATTCCAGTGTTTATTTCAAGTATAGATTGCTCAAAAATTCGATTTTTTTTCTTTAAAATGTGTATTATTGCGGTTAGTATTATTAAATTATGAATTAGTAATCTGATTATCTTTTTTTTTTGGAATTTGAGTTACTGATGCATAAATGTAAAACATTTTTTTTTTTTGGAAAGATAAAGGTTTTTTTTTTTTTTTGTTCATGTTGTTGGTCTTATGTTTCATATAAATAAAACTCCCTCCGCCCTGGAATGTTTGGAATGTTGTTGTTGTTGTTGTCAATTTGAATGAACTTTGAGCAATAAATTTAGTTTAATTTAATTGTTCTAATGAAGATCTAAATATATGTTATTGATAGTATTTTTAATGGTGTATCAATAACAAGTTGTAAATTTTCACCAGGATAATAATATGAAATTATTGCTCAAAGTTCATTCAAATTGACAACAAAAACTGGGAACATCATTCGGGGATGGGTTATGAACTTTTGGCGCAATTTGAAAGAAATGAATGTCCAGTTATGTTTTTGATTATGAACAAAAAAGTGTTCATGATTAAAAAAAAAAAAGAGAATTGTTATTTATCCCCGCAACATTACTGAATACCCCCGCAATACTAAGTCTACCCAACATTCAACACTAGTCACATCACCACTCTCCCTATTTTACCCCTTTCTATTATTTTTTACTTTAGCTATTCATATTTACTTTTATTTTCAATTATGCCATCTTTCCCATTAAATATATCACCAAGTTATAATCTTTGATCTGTATAAGTCAAAAACATGAAATCAATTACTCACCCAGTCAGACAGACGCCAATCTAGAACAAACAATTTGCAAAAGAGGAAAATGTTTGCACAAAAGAGTTCATCAAATTTATAGTCTTTGATCTATTGACTTGGGTCAACAACAAAATCTTTGTCAAATTATTCCTGTTCCTCAATTTTTCTCGGAAAAATGATAAATTCTTGCCCCCAAATATAGCAATAAAATGAAAACCCAAATCAATAAATCAAAAGATTACAGAAATTTGACTAAAAATGAACTTAAACAACAATCAATACAAAAGATTTGTGTATCATAAATCGACCAAAAAAAAAAAAAAACGGAAAGTTGAAAACATGAAATCAATTACACACACTCAATCGCTTTATAAACAAGGGTGTTCTTCGCGACGAGGAGTTTGGTGGTTTCCGGAAACGAGGAGCGGGGGTTACGGAATTGTTGGAGGGTTTCTTCCTTCTTTGAGCGGCTGATGGGGGAGCGGATTGTGGTGGCGCCGCGAGAACGAGTGTGGTGGGAATTGGGGTTGAGGAAATGGGTTTATAGGGTCAGGGATTGAGGGCGTGAGGAGAAATGGGGGAAATTGGTGGAGGGGGGAGGACAAGAGAGTTGCCTCCATTGTTGATTATGGTGGATAAGGAGAGAGAGAGAAAGAGAGAAATTTTTCATGGAGGAGGCGAAGGGTTTTCAGGCGGCTGAGTTTTAGATTATGTTCCGGCGTGCCATTTTTTTCGGCCAACTTCATTGATGAGCCGTTGCGTGGGTGTTTGGCTAGAAAGGGTAAAATAGGGAGAGTGGTGGTGTGACTGGTGTTGAATGTTGGGTAGACTTAGTATTGCGGGGGTATTCAGTAATGTTGCGGGGGTAAATAACAATTCTAAAAAAAAATGACATTTATTTTTGGATCAAGAACAAAATGGGCATTCATTATGGGACGAAGGGAGTATAATAATCTCGGATGTCATTAAGGCTCGTTATGGAGTTGGAAGAAATGCCATCTATGTTTCTAATGTGGACGACTCTTGATTTCATGACCAAGCTTCCTTAGTAATGTTATGAGGATATGTCAAGTTCATCGTGTCTGAAATCATGTGTTAATTGTATTTGCATTATGCCTTGGTTTAGTTATGCTTTAGGAATATCCCAAGTTCATATTGACAATGACATTGTGATTTTATTTTTTTAATAAAAGTATTATCAATTATTATTCTGTCTTGCGTCGAAATGGCTTCCTGAGTTGGTAATGTAGAGAGAGTAGGTCTTTCCTATCTTCTTATTTGGCTTCTCGACCAATCTTAGTATCTAGTTGACTAATTATGCAATGATTTTATGTTCAAAGTGACAGTTATTGTGCACTATTTATATCTGCACTATGCTTGAACTCAATAGAACTCTGTTACTTGTGCTTTCATATTGAGAAACCTATTTAGTAGGGGTGGACATGGTTCGGTTTGGTTCGGTTTGGAAGGAATTTGGAGACCAAACCGCTAGTACTCGGTTTGGGAAAATCCCAAACCAAACCGAACAATAGAAAATTTCAAACCAAACCAAACCAAACCATCTCGGTTTGGTTCGGTTCGGTCTCAAACCACGGTTTCATAAACGTTTCAAACCGTGGTCCGAACTGCGGTCTAGACCGCTATCCGAACCACAAACATGTCCAACTAAAAGCGTTTCTCTTTACATATTTTTTTTTTTATCAAACTAGCAATCATATATATTAAACATAAAACACAAATACTACTATCCAAATAAGAATGAGTTTTAGTAAACTGAAAGTTCAGTGTTCTAACAAGTACAACAAAAGAAACCATCTCAAAACAAATTACAAGACATTGTCTAAACCGCGGTTCGGTCTGAATCGGTTTGGTTCGGTTTGGTTTGGTTCGGTTTGAGGTTCCAGACTGGGAGCTGAACCGAACCACACGGTTTATTAAATTTTCAAACCAAGCTAAACCATTTATAGAAAAAAACCAAACCAAACTGTGTGGTTTGGTTCGGTTCGGTCTCAAACCGCGGTTTGAACCGAAACATGTCCACCCCTACTATTTAGTCCCATCACCAAGAGCCAAAGTACGAGCTTTCTCCTTTCTTAAATTACTAGTATGCATTTGGAGACTCTACATTTTGTACCTCTAGCTTCCTCTTGTTGGCTTAAATTCTTATCTTTTATTAGCCGCTAAGTTCTTTTGTGAAAATGGTCAAGAACAAACTTTTCAACTCATGAATCATCTCTATGACATAAAGAATCTCAACCGAAAGCTCATCTCTATTGCAGCTTTTATCCACTTTGTGCTGGCAAGATCTCTTATCATTGGTAGTTTGTGGTCCGACTTTTTTTTCCTCAATATTTTGACAAACGATGCTATCACAGGCTGAACCCAATGCCTACTATTATGTCACTATGCTGGATATAACCTTCAATTCTTAATGTGATTATGAGTATCCTATGTGCAGTTAGATATATACTCCCTCCGTCCCATTTGAAGCTTCACTATTTTGATGAGGGCACACAAATTAAGAAAAGTGATGAGTGGTAGAAGGGTTGTGTGAGGGAAGAAGTGAATGGATATGACAAGTGGGACCCTCAATTTAAATGTGTGAGGAGGAAAAGTTAGTGGGTATGACAAGTAGGGTCCACAATTTAAGCATGTAAGAGGAAGAAGTGAGTAGAGTTGACAAGTGGGACCCACATTTTTTACCATTTTAGGAAAGATGAAGCTTCTAATGGGACACTCATTTGGGTAAAAGGTGAAGCTTCAAATGGGACGGAGGGAGTATATATATATTAAAGATTAAGGCACATAGTCGTCCTACTTAAATGACTTAATGGTTTCTGGTTAACTTTCATATTAAAATAGTGATGACATGATTTTGTCCCTTTCAACTATTTCATGTTCTTTTTTCTAGTTTTTTATTTTAAATAGATTATAAATTTATGAATGAATTAGTTTGTTACCATTTCCCCTTCTTCCTGGCAATATGTGTGTAAATTTCTTGTTATGTAGCAATATTGTCTTCCAATGTTAGTAGCACATTTGGTAATCCAACATCTATAAATTTGGCATATGCAAATTTCCACTATACAGACTTTGAAACAAGCCAACTATTGTTAAGACATCCGTTGCCAATTGTTGCAGAATGTGCCTATTGAGTGAAGATCATTTTCATATTGTATGAAACATTGGAGATTGAATTGTACCTTGTATCATCTGTAGGGTTCAATTGGAGTCTCCCATGAAACGTTAAGTCCGAAGTGGATGGATATAAATGCAGAAAGACTAGAGAGAGCATTCTACCCTAAAAGAAGTTTTGAGTCATATCTATTACTGGTTCAGTCTTCAGAGGTTTAGCACTGATTGCCCTTTGGGGTATTGAAGTCTTCTTCATTATGTGGAACTCCGTCTCAAACGCTATTGCAAGCCTTGGCTTGAAAAAGAATTCAAGAGAGCCAAATCACACCAGTTTATCAGATGATGAAAGCTGCTCAAATGCCAGCAATGAGGAAGAACTGGAATGCCCAATATGCTGGGAGTCTTTCAACATAGTCGAGAACGTGCCGTACGTCTTATGGTGTGGGCACACCCTATGCAAAAACTGTGTCCTGGGACTTCATTGGGCTTCCTTAAAAGTCTCCACTCAGCAAATCCAGATTCCTCTCTTTGTTTCATGCCCTTGGTGTCACATACTGACACTGCGATTGGTTTATAGAGGAAATCTTAAATTCCCTCGTAAGAATTTCTTCCTCCTCTGGATGGTCGAGAGTCTGAATGGAGACAGGACGAAATCTTCTGCTATTTTATGTGGGGACCATCAACCAACTTGGTCACAGAGGGGCACTTCTGTCTCAGAAAATCAATCTAGCAGCACGGTTCTCAGGAGGCCTCATAGTCTAGCAAATTCAGGATCTAGCAGCAATAACCTTCATCGCATTAGCAGCTCTTCAAACCTTGTTTCCCTTCATAAATCGCTAGATTTCTTCCTTCACTTGATGGCAAAATTTCCACTGGTCATCATACTTATTTTGATTGTCCTTTTCGTAATACCTGCCAGTGCTGCCATCCTAGCTCTGTACTTGATAATCACAGTTGTCATTGCCCTCCCATCATTCTTGGTGCTGTATTTTGCCTATCCGGTTTTGGATTGGCTGGCAAGAGAGATTACTTCATGACATGTTTCTCAAAATTTTGGGTAAGAAATATTTACACTTTAATTGCCTTATTGTTTGGTGCATTCATATGATCCATAGTGTCTGAATGATGGTTTCTGTACCTTGGAATCGCAATGGTTATTTTAGTTTTCTCTAATTAAGGTTTCATTTCGTTTCTATTATTGAAAGTTATGATTTGACAAGTTCTGAATTATTGTTAGTCCATGATTAAAGGGATTGTTTAATGAGCTCGCAGCTTGTTAATTGGTTACTTCGTCTTTTAAAATTCATTAGTAATCCATGCATTTTTCAGATTATGTACTTCATTTTCCCTCCTTCTTTCCACCTCCATTTTGACTGTTATGCTTATCAAAACTTACCAAATGCTAATGCATTATGCGTGCCTTGGCTGGTTGGTAGCCCTGCCTAATTGGCACAATAGGTGAATCTTTCATGTGGCTCAATTATTTTTCCTTCCTTGCCATGAATGGAAGAGAGGACTTACCTGATAGGTAGTTCAATATGATCACGTTAGGAGACATCTTTCTTGGCTTAAGAGTGTTTATTTATTTATTTATATATAATATCAAAGGTTGCAACATTTACAAGTCATTTCTATGGGATTTTTGGGTTCACTGATGATAATTAAAAGCAGAAACATGTGGATGGAACTTTCCCTGTTGATTTGATTTTATTTGCCTTCTCTTTTACCTTGAACTCTTCATTTCTTCGATTCTCCTCTGCTTGTGCTCTTGCTCCCCCTGCTACCTGTTCAATTGTTTTCACCTTGTCACGGTAGCGTTGCTGGGCTCTAGCTCTTTTCCTCTCCAATTCACCCTGCAGGTTGATAAATTAGGTTGTCAGTTTTGAACACAACAATTCTTGGTGTATATTTGCTCGAAGACAGGGATGAAAACAAACCTCTATCATAGCCATCTTATTCTTTGCTTTTGCCTTCTTCTTATTCTCCCATTGAAGAATTTTTATATTCAGCTTGTCATACCTGAAATTTTCTCGTTAGCGTGCTAGTGCTATGGCTTATGAAATGTTAAACGTGTTCATGAAAATGCAGGAAATTTTATTTAATATGTGCCTCAAGGAGGATTTGGACCATGTTCTAGAAATACCTTATAGGTGAAACAAATATGAAGGAACACGTTTATAAGTGGAGTTTGGAGGAAAAAATTTATTCAAGAGAACGTGGTTGGGAATATGATGGAATAAAGCAAAATGACTCACTAAATTGTCTGCACTTCTTTGCTATGAAACAACGGTCAGTACATGCAATTTTCATCATGGGTCATTCAGAAACGGCCTCTCCGTGCTTTAATACAGGGGCAAGGCTGCGTACATCTGCCCCCTTACCCCTCCGTAGGTGGGAGCCTTTGCGGCATGGGGTAATATTGTTGTTGTTGTTGTAGAACTTGGTTTTGAGATGAAGATTTAGAGCATGGCATCTTTTGGCTGAAGGAGGGGGAAGGACAATGAAAGTTGATTTAAATTGTTCAGTGTCTTAAGCTCATAAATACTACTCCCTCCGTCCCAAAATGATATTCCCACTTTGCATTTATGTTTGTCCCAAATAGAAAATTGGACCTCGCTAAGGGTAGTAATGAATACTCCCTCCGTCCCATGATAATGTAGACAGTTTGACTTTTTTTGAAATTTGACCATACAACTACGAGAAATTGATATATTATAATTAAATTTTAAAATTTTTAATTGTTAGTGTTGTTAGTAATAAAACAATAACAACTTTTAAAATTTCATTAAAATAATCTAATTTCTCGTTATTGTATGGTCAAACTTCATAAAAAGTCAAACTCTCTACATTATCATGGGACGGAGGGAGTATATGATGTTAATATGTTTGACTAGTCAAATGCGACTATCATTATGGAATGGAGGGAGTAAAATGTACTACGTCAGTCCCAGTCTAATGTTCCTAGTTTGACTTTGCATAGGGATTAAGAAAAAGTAAATGTTGTGAGTGAAAAGTAAAGTGGGAGAGAAAAAGTTGTTAGGGAATAGCAAGTGGATTGTTATTGTGAGTGTAGTAACTAGGTCGCTCCTGGGACAGACTAAAAAGTATAAAGGAAACTAAAAAGTAAAAAGTAAAAAGGAAAGTAAGAACCTTAAACCGGGACGGAGGAAGTATCATGGAATAACTTTGTACCTTTCTTGAATTTTAGCCATTTCAGATCTCTGCCAAATATCGGCTTTAGAGCCTCCACCTCGGGGTTGTATTGCACTTTCTCTTGTGATTTCAGTTGGTAGAATTGTGGGTAGCCTATCAGGCTTTGGAACTGGAGTTGGTTCAAATCTGGGTAGACTTTCAGGCTTTGGAATTGCAGTTTCAGGTTTTCTGCTGAAAATTCTGTCCATTTGTTCTGCAAAACTACCCGTCTTCTTAATGGAGGGGGCTGAACCAACCGGCTTTCCCGTCACCTCATATTCATCTTCTGATTGTTTATCTGGCAAGGTTGTAGTTCTTTTAACATTTGTGGCAGGAGGAATGACTTTAGTGGACATTTTATCATCTTCTCCAATTCTGAATGACACTCTTCTTTTCTCCGGAACTTCCAAATTTGCATCTGACATGAATTAAACTTGTGAATATCATGTATGAAAATCGTCGAACATTGATTACACGTGACACATTATCTGCTGAATTTGGGGCCTATTATGCATTCTGATTGCACAGTCCAAATAAATGTAACTCATGTTACTAAAAGATGGATGTCATGTACTATAGATGTTATCTCACACCGATAAATGTAACACGCACACACACACACACACTATAAGATGTAATTCATGGTACTATAGAAGTCGGACTTTTGTGTAATCTGATTGCACGGGCCCCGAATCTCTATCTGCTAGCATTAAAATTCTCTTTGCACTATTTACCTTTGATTTTCTTTGATACTGATTGGAATTCTGTTTCAGGTGTTATCCCATCCTCTGCCCTGCTGTTGATCTTGGTCAAAGAAGTAGTGGGTCCCTCTCTTGTCGTTTTTGGTGCTGGTGTCCGAGATTCTCTGATTGAAGTGATTGCAAAGGCAGCTGCTGCAACTGCAGTTGGATAATCTCCATCCATGGAGTCATAGTCCCTACTCATTTCTCGAGAAAACTGTCTACTTAACCAGTTCTGGCCTTTCTTTCTCTCTGCAGAAATTCAAGATGAAGTTTGCTTTTATTGCATCAATTCAAGTATGTGTCTCACCTTTTCACCCTCTATGTGAATACAAGGTTGGTTAAGCATACTTGCTCTTTCCTTGGAAGTTTTTTTTTTCTTTCGTAATTATTTAATATTTTTCAGAATAATGAATGTATATGAGAATCATACATACCTCCTTTGAAAGATTGGGTTTTTTGAAGTGGTACATTTTTACTGTCTTTAATGCTTTCCGGCCCTTGTTTGTTTTCCTCTCTTTCCGGAAACTTCACCCTAATAGACACGATTAGTGGTTATAAACACAATTATTCAAAAAAAAAAAAAAACCTCACAATAATTCACTAATATAAGCATGAAACCTCTGTGTTTACCTCATCTGCTTAATCAAATTCTCCATGAGTTAAGACACCCGCAAATAATGGATTAGAATCATGGGTCGGGTTTTATTTGAAGTTATGGTAACATTAGCGGAAAGCTTGTTTATTTGAAGGATTTTTTTTGAGAAGGAAGGTGTACAGAGATTGGTGATATAGGCTGTCAAGTTAGAGGCAATTGGAGCAAGCAAAGGAGATGTGTTCTTTAGGTTATAATGATACTTAGTTTTCCCTGTTAAGTTGCTTGTGTTGTCATTTTCTTTTTACCTTTTCTTCAGGTTTGATAACCTAAACAGAGAATAGAAAGGTAGAAGAAGAATCTTATTCTGAATTGAGCCTTTTCCATTCTTATGGGATCATGGATAAAGCTTCTTTACCTGAGATTCTTCACTTAACTACTACTTCCGTTCATAATAAGTTTCGTAATTGACTTGTCAATGTTTTCAAGGAATATGTCGACATTATTTGTCCATGGTATAATTATACCATGTCCTTTTTCTTATTTATAAATGCAGCAGTTATTTTGGGGCGGACTAAAAAAACCATTATGAGAGATGGAGGGAGCATTTTTCAACCCCTGAGAACAAATTTGGGTTAAAAATGACAATATGTCAAAAATGTAATAAATTTGGATTTAAATAACGGATTTGGGTATAAAATGACCCCATTATTTATAGTATGACTATTAAAAGCTCGTGTTCGAGGACACGCGGTATTTTTTTAATTAAAAGTGAGGGCAAAATGGGAAAGGAACAACTTAGTGAGGGTAAAATGGGAAAAAAACTTTTGACACTATTCATACAACTATTCATCCCACTTTCCTAATTTATACTATAGATGATAAAAATGAAAAAATAATTAAAGTATAGATGATAAAAATGAAAAAATAATTAAAGTTTGATGATAAAAGTGAAACAGTCTCAAAGTCTCAAAAGTACGGATAAAAAATTGAAGTTTTTCCAACAATAAAAATGTAATGTTTTAGAAGAATTGCAAAAGTAGATCATGAATAATAAATACCAAATCTTGGGTACAAGAAAAAGAAACACCCTCATCTTAGGTAGAATGATCAGCTGAACAAAAATTTATTACCGACACATTACATGAAGGTGGAAGACAAAAAACCATTCTCTAAATATTCTCAAACAAAAACACAATAACAAAAAATTATCTAAAACATCAAAAACTAACAATCAACCAAAGTTAAATTTACGATGAACATGCAGGTGCATTGAAGCCTTTGAGAGTTGCGAATACGATAGAATGATGACGAACAGTGATCGGGCGATCAGAATCGACAACTTTTGGCTTGAGCTCTGGAATATCCAGTGATTCTGTTAGCTTGATTGGATGACCGTTAAGTAACACTTGGTCGCTTTGAACATCCCCGTCCTTTGGTGTCAAATGGTACTCTTCTCTTTCACCCGAATCATCGCTATCATAATCATTATCAAGAAGCAATTTACGACCAGAATACATGTTCATGTCATTCATAACATGAACCTTAAATGTCCTAGATTTTGACATGTTGATGATAAGAACAGTTATTCCCGACTGAAAAAAATAAAGAACAAAAGAGTTAGATATTTAACAAAACTAACGAGAATTCAATGGGATACAAAGATAGACATTATGATTGTAAAAACTATTTTTAACGAGACTAACACGACTTTATCGCTATAATAAGTGGACTTGACATTGGCTTTACACAACGGGAGTATGTGGAAAAACTTATCTTTTAACGAGACTTTAACATAGGAAGTTGACTCACCGTTAAGTTTGAGCAATGGGAGTATACGAGTACAAACTACTTTTAAAAGGACTAGAATGACTATAACAGGATACGAAGATATGCCTGTAAAATCTGTTTTTAACGAGACTAACGAGAGTTTAACGGGATATAAAGTTGACTCACCGTTGACTTGGAACAATGAGAGTACACACGCAAGTAGGGCGAGCTATCTTGACTAACACCAAGAACTCTCTTTCCCATTAGTCGATGCCATAGAAGTGCACTGTGAATTTTGCAGAAAAGCATCAGAAATCGTGTAGGGATTATATAATAAAGACCAGTTTATGAAAATTTATGAGACATTTACCCGTAATAATCTGGATTAGGGATGAAGCTTGTGGTGTTGAGAAGAGCATAGTTCCCTCCAATGAAGGCTTGTCTGCAGTATACCTTATGGTTAAAGGTAGATGTCATCCCTAGTTGATCCAAATACCTGCATTATCCCAGAACCTTTCATTAGCATTATGAAAGAGAGAGAGAGAGGGGGGGGGGGAGAACGAGAGAGAGAGAGACCAGAAGCCATCGACAAAGGTATGAGAAACATCTTTTCCACCACTGTTATAAGCACCACCAGCCTCCCCGACCCAAGCATTCGACCATGGTCCAAACTTCTTGACACTAGTCGAGACATCTTTGAAAGTCTGAGCATCTTGACTAAGGTAGTATGGATCTTGAATCCTGTTGATTAAGTCGGCATCATTACCTGTACAGATCAAGAACACGTTTTAGTACTCAGCATTTAGTATTCAGCATTCAGCGCATAATATTACCAAACGCGTCTGCAAACAAACTCACAATGTAGAACATAGGTTTGATCTTTGTTTACCTGCACCGAGATTGTAGATATGATGAGTGACTCCATCAACAACGCCCGGACCCGAAACCTGCAGGAAAGTATCGAACCATTCTTTATTGTAAAAACCGGCCGGTCCAAGAACCTTTGGTGCACTTGCAGATGGATACACATCATTTACAATCTTCCTCAACTGAATCATGTCTTTCCCATATTGATCAGCTTCTACCCTAGCTCCCACCCCATCACCACATAACTCATTCCCTAATAAACCACAACATCAGAAACTTATGTCAAAATTGTACCACTAGTAATCCAACAATTTACATGTTCAAGAGTACCTTATCGTGATGTCAACCCTATTAACTATTAGCCGTTAGATTATTATTGGAACAAGGTGAGATACACAAAATCATAGATATCGGGTCATTAACTTGTTTACCTAGTTCCCACGAGTTGATCTTGTATCCTTTGTTGATATTATACGTGATGAATTCACGGGCATTAATTGCGTCCCAAGCGCCTACCCATAGTTTATCATTAGTGTCAGTAATATTAGCCTTTTGCCTCCCGATAAGCGCATTCAACCCAAACGTTATCATTGCCCCGGTCTTGTTAAATAAGTTTGCGAGCTCATCCCACCTCTCCATCTCGAGGCACCCATTGGTGAACCCGAATAGGGTATCGTTTTCCTTCTTATTGAAAGCCTTGCAGTTGTCAGCATGTTGTCCAACCTTGTATATCACCTGATCTTGCAATGAGCCTCCAACTCTGAGCCTAAGTGGATTGAAAGCTGTGTTTTTTCCATTGTTGAAAACTCATTAGTACATGCAGTTCTTTTATATATTTATATACAATTTTCTGTTTATAAATACCACTACACCGTTATTAAAACCAAAAACATAACCAGGCAATAATTTAGGTGAATTATAGATGCATGATTATTTAGAGCTAACCTTTAATGGCGTTTTCAAGGATCTTGTTACTCAAGTCCTGCAAACAAAAAAACATTAAATAAACCTCATATAATAACATAATTAGCAACAATACTAAAACCCAAAAAAAAACATTAAATAAACCTCATATAATAACATAACCAGGCAATAATTTAGGTGAATTATAGATGCATGATCAATTTTTTAAATATATTCTTAATCAAGAACATTTTTTTTTTAATAAAAAATTGATCATTCATATACGAAAGTATTTGGATGGAAGAAGCAGAAATTATATATATTACTCCCTGCGATCCAAAATACTTGTAGTTTTAGAATTTTTCACACATATTAATTAAGAAAAACAATCAATACGTATCAAATAAACTAAATTTCCATTAAAATATTTCAAGTACCAAAACAATTAAACGCTTTTACAATGACAACTACCTAAACATAAATAAAGGTAGTTTCGATGTCAAAATTTTATGAAAAACTTTAAAAACTGCAAGTATTTCGAGACAAAAAATCTGAGACGGAGAGAATATTACCAGATTCAAAATTCCAGCTTTGCCCCATGGACACTGATCATAGTCACATTTGTTAGTCGGCCACCAATCTAACGTAGCACAAACAAAATTTTCATCAGTTTCAGCAATTTGAGTTGCCGATTCAACCTTTACAATTACTTTATTTGCATTAGAATAATGCAAAAAATTTAGCAATAATAATAAACCTAAAGCAAGAACTGAAAATCTCTCCATGATTTTTTAATCAGTGAGTTGAAATACTAACAATATTTATAATAAGATATAATGGAATTTGAATTTGAATTTAACTAAAATACTATCAACAATTAGAATTTGAATTTAACAAAATCTCTATTTTTTTTCTTTTATTAATTATGAATATCTATTACTATAATTGACCAAGTCGTAACTACTTACCAAATCCGTAAAATCTAGGGAGAAACGCGTTTCTCCATAAGTTATGGAGAAACGGGTTACGGGTATCCAGAACCTTTTGAAAGGATATCCAGAAACTTTTTGTATTGGCCATGACCTTGTCCCATGGTTACTTACGGATATCGGGCCTCAAAGGTTACGGATATCCGTAACCCTTTGAAAGGATATCCGAAAGCTTATGAAAGTGATATCCAGAACCTTCAAAATGATATCCGTAAACTTTCAAAATGTTTCGGATATCCATTGATGGTTTCGGATATACATTTGAAGGTTTCTCGGATATCCGTAAAACCTTCAATAAGCAATTTCGGTCTTGGCCTCGATTTGGCTTCAAATCTATTTTTCGGATATCCGCCCAAAGGCTTCTGGATATCCGTTCCAAAGCTTCTGGATATCCAGAACCCTTTGAGACTGATATCCAGAAATTTTCTTCTGGTTATCAAACGTATAGCTTCTGGCTATTAAAAACGCGTTTCTCCATAGTTATGGAGAAACGCGTTTCTCAGCAGACCTACTCTACAAAATCTAACATAGAAAAATAAATATTGTCGAATTTTAACATAGTTGAGTTTAATATTTTTAATTTATGATAAAATATTAATTACTGTTAGTTAAGATTAGATTATTTTGAGTTTTTTGAAGTAAGTTAGGAGTTTGTTTTGTTTTCTACTAAATAAACGAATTCAACAGTAGGTAGAGTTGTATTCCTTATTTTTAGCTTGTTTTGTTAGCTTATAAAGCCATTAAGTTCAGCAAAATAAAATATTCTTCCAGCATATCAAAGTTTGTACTCTCAATTATTAGTTCTACAATTACTAGATTCATCACTCAAATTTTATTTATACTTGAATTGCAAAATTCGTTGTTGAAAATTTCATAATTTATTCACCAATTTGTCAAATATTAGTTTCCTCCTTTTCTCTTATTAATTGATACCAAAAATTAATATAATCACTTCGTGGAAATATAATTCGTCTTAATTAATAGTTTCCGTTGTCAAAAGAAATTAAATTTAATACGTTTTATATTCCAAAATAATTGTTTATTCTTTTTTTATTAAGAAAAATATTTATAGTTATTTGGAAAAGTGATCGGAAAGTTCTAAAAAAGTATCATAATATCTGAGAAGTTCCTAAATCATGTTGTATTATAGATACTGTATTATATTCACATATAAATGAATAAAATAATACTGAATGCAGTATTATAGAGTAGGTTTTGTGAAAAACTAGTTTTCTCAACTTGTTAACAAAAAACTAGTTTTTAACAATGTTTCATCACACTTATCAGTTAGATTTAGTGTTTAAAAACTAGTTTTTTCTTAAGTTATGAAAAAAACTAGTTTTTCACAAGATTTTGACAGTATTATATACTACTAAATAAAAAAATTCGGATCATTTCAATTTAATGAGGAAATTAAGAAAAAGGGTTTTGTCCCAAAAGGAACTTCCGACTAAAATTTCCTAGTTATTTTGAGATGGAACAGGGGCGGAACTACTGACTTTTGTAATTTTTACAAATTGATCATTGCAATTTTTAGATTTAATATATTCACTCGTGAAAAGAAAAATTTCGGGAGTATAGATTCGCCAAGTGATGCAGTTCGTATGGGTACCCTTTAGTGCATCGTATGGGAGCAAGCAAAGGGATATCATCAAGTTCAGCCCATGTTTTCTTTGTCCAAGTTCAGCCGTTTATTATTAGTACTTATCCTACAATAAATCCTCTATTAATTCATGTTTTGACTCATCCAAATAAGTAGTGTTTTGCCTTCTAAAATAGCCTATAAATAGCACAGTCTAAGAAGTTTCAAGGAAGCCTTGTTTGATTAATAAAAATATTGAATTATATCAGTTTGCTGCAGTTCATACTCATCACCGTGCAACAAATATCACTTACTCATGCAATATTGATGCTCGATTACTAACTACCCATGATTCATTCAAACTTTATTCCCTTTTCATTCAAGTTTTCTTGTAGCTTACTGCATGAGCTTCTTCTACAAATATAATTCTCCAATAATCCGTTTTATTTAAGTTTTATTTCTTATTTTTCATCTTGCCTCCTTTTAAAGATAGAGCGGTCTAGTTAGATTTTTAGAAGCTCAAAAGTCCATTATCTCACATATTTTTTAGTTTATAATTATGATAAATAATTATACAAATATATTTGTGAGTTATATGAGAAGTTGGAGTGAACTAAAATACTATCAACAATTAGAATTTGAATTTAATAAAAATTTCTCTTTTTTTTTCTTTTATTAATTATGAATATTTTGAGACGGAAGATTCAAAATTCCAGCTTTGCCCCATAGCACTGGCCATAATCACACTTGTTAGTCGGCCACCAATCTAATGTAGCACAAACAAAATTTTCATCGGTTTCGGCAATTTGAGTTGCCGATTCAATCTTTACAATTACTTTATTTGCATTAGAATAATGCGAAAAATTTAGTAAAAATAGTAATAAACCTAAAGCGAGAACTGAAAATCTCTCCATGATTTTTTAATCAGTGAGTTGTAATATTAACAATATGTATAATAAGATATAATGGAATTTGAATTTAACTAAAATACTATGGAGGCATATTTTATCTTTATCTTTCATCTTATTTCTTTGATCTCAAAGCTAGAATGGTTCAACTTAGTTCAAATAAAATTGTATCGTACTTTATAATAAGATGTAATAAATGTAATATATATGATATCTTATCTCATCTCGATAATATATAACACACTTAATATAAAATATAAAGCTTCTTTACCTGAGATTTTTCACTTAACTACTACTTTCGTCCCTAGTAAGTTTCGTAATTGACTTGTCAATGTTTTTAAGGATTATGTCGACATTATTTGTCCATGGTATAATTATACCATGTCCATTTTCTTATTTATAAATGCAGCAGTTATTTTGGGACGGACTAAAAAAACCATTATGAGAGATGGAGGGAGCATTTTTCAACCCCTGAGAACAAATTTGGGTTAAAAATGACAATATGTCAAAAATGTAATAAATTTGGATCTAAATAACAGATTTGGGTATAAAATGACCCTATTATTTATAGTATGATGATAAAAATGAAAAAAAAAATAAAGTTTGATGATAAAAGTGAAACACGTCTCAAAAGTCTCAAAAGTACGGATAAAAAATTGAATTTTTTCCAACAATAAAAATGTAATGTTTTAGAAGAATTGCAAAAGTAGATCATGAATAATAAATACCAAATCTTGGGTACAAGAAAAAGAAACACCTCATCTTAGGTAAGAATGATCAGCTGAACAAAAATTTATTACCGACACATTACATGAAGGTGGAAGACAAAAAACCATTCTCTAAATATTCTCAAACAAAAACACAATAACAAAAAATTATCAAAAACTAACTAAATCAACCAAAGTTAAATTTACGATGAACATGCAGGTGCATTGAAGCCTTTGAGAGTTGCGAATACGATAGAATGATGACGAACAGTGATCGGGCGATCAGAATCGACAACTTTTGGCTTGAGCTCTGGAATATCCAGTGATTCTGTTAGCTTGATTGGATGACCGTTAAGTAACACTTGGTCACTTTGAACATCCCCGTCCTTTGGTGTCAAATGGTACTCTTCTCTTTCACCCGAATCATCACTATCATAATCATTATCAAGAAGCAATTTACGACCAGAATACATGTTCATGTCATTCATAACATGAACCTTGAATGTCCTAGATTTTGACATGTTGATGATAAGAACAGTTATTCCCGACTGAAAAAGAAAAAGAACAAAAGAGTTAGATATTTAACGAAACTAACGAGAATTCAATGGGATACAAAGATAGACATTATGATTGTAAAAACTATTTTTAACGAGACTAACACGACTTTAACGTTATAAGAAGTGGACTTGACGTTGGCTTTACACAACGGGAGTATGTGGAAAAACTTATCTTTTAACGAGACTTTAACATAGGAAGTTGACTCACCGTTAATTTTGAGCAATGGGAGTATACGAGTACAAACAACTTTTAAAAGGACTAGAATGAATATAACAGGATACGAAGATATGCCTGTAAAATCTGTTTTTAACGAGACTAACGAGAGTTTAACGGGATATAAAGTTGACTCACCGTTGACTTGGAACAATGAGAGTACACACGCAAGTAGGGCGAGCTATCTTGACTAACACCAAGAACTCTCTTTCCCATTAGGCGATGCCATAGAAGTGCACTGTGAATTTTGCAGAAAAGCATCAGAAATCGTGTAGGGATTATAGAATAAAGACCAGTTTATGAAAATTTATGAGACATTTACCCGTAATAATCTGGATTAGGGATGAAGCTTGTGGTGTTGAGAAGAGCATAGTTCCCTCCAATGAAGGCTTGTCTGCAGTATACCTTATGGTTAAAGGTAGATGTCATCCCTAGTTGATCCAAATACCTGCATTATACCAGAACCTTTCATTAGCATTATGAAAGAGAGAGAGGGGGGGAGAACGAGAGAGAGAGAGAGAGAGAGAGAGAGACCAGAAGCCATCGACAAAGGTATGAGAAACATCTTTTCCACCACTGTTATAAGCACCACCAGCCTCCCCGACCCAAGCATTCGACCATGGTCCAAACTTCTTGACACTAGTCGAGACATCTTTGAAAGTCTGAGCATCTTGACTAAGGTAGTATGGATCTTGAATCCTGTTGATTAAGTCGGCATCATTACCTGTACAGATCAAGAACACGTTTTAGTACTCAGCATTTAGTATTCAGCATTCAGCGCATAATATGACCAAACGCGCCCTTAGGATTCAACACTGCAAACAAAGGTTTGATCTCTGTTTACCTGCACCGAGATTGTAGATATGATGAGTGACTCCATCAACAACGCCCGGACCCGAAACCTGCAGGAAAGTATCGAACCATTCTTTATTGTAAAAACCGGCCGGTCCAAGAACCTTTGGTGCACTTGCAGATGGATACACATCATTTACAATCTTCCTCAACTGAATCATGTCTTTCCCATATTGATCAGCTTCTACCCTAGCTCCCACCCCATCACCACACAACTCATTCCCTAATAAACCACAACATCAGAAAATTATGTCAAAATTGTACCACTAGTAATCCAACAATTTACATGTTCAAGAGGACCTTATCGTGATGTCAACCCTATTAACTATGAGCCGTTAGATTATTATTGGAACAAGGTGAGGTACACAAAATCATAGATATCGGGTCATTAACTTGTTTACCTAGTTCCCACGAGTCGATCTTGTATCCTTTGTTGATATTATACGTGATGAATTCACGGGCATTAATCGCGTCCCAAGCGCCTACCCATAGTTTATCATTAGTGTCAGTAATATTAGCCTTTTGCCTCCCGATAAGCGCATTCAACCCAAACGTTATCATTGCCCCGGTCTTGTTAAATAAGTTTGCGAGCTCATCCCACCTCTCCATCTCGAGGCACCCATCGGTGAACCCGAATAGGGTATCGTTTTCCTTCTTATTGAAAGCCTTGCAGTTGTCAGCATGTTGTCCAACCTTGTATATCACCTGATCTTGCAATGAGCCTCCAACTCTGAGCCTAAGTGGATTGAAAGCTGTGTTTTTTCCATTGTTGAAAACTCATTAGTACATGCAGTTCTTTTATATATATATATATATATATATATATATATATATATATATATATATATATATATATATATATATATATATATATATATAATTTTCTGTTTATAAATACCACTACACCGTTATTAAAACCAAAAACATAACCAGGCAATAATTTAGGTGAATTATATATATAATTTTCTGTTTATATATATACTCATATATATATATATATATATATATATATATATATATATAGATGCATGATTATTTAGAGCTAACCTTTAATGGCGTTTTCAAGGATCTTGTTACTCAAGTCCTGCAAACAAAAAAACATTAAATAAACCTCATATAATAACATAACCAGGCAATAATTTAGGTGAATTATAGATGCATGATCAATTTTTTAAATATATTCTTAATCAGGAACATTTTTTTTTAATAAAAAATTGATCATTCATATACGAAAGTATTTGGATGGAAGGAGCAGAAATTATATATATTACTCCCAGCGATCCAAAATACTTGTAATTCTAGAATTTTTCACACATATTAATTAAGAAAAACAATCAATACGTATCAAATAAACTAAATTATCATTAAAATATTTCAAGTACCAAAACAATTAAACGCTTTTTCAATGACAACTACCTAAACATAAATAAAGGTAGTTTCGATGTCAAAATGTTATGAAAAACTTCAAAACTGCAAGCATTTCGAGAAAAAAAATCTGAGACGGAGAGAATATTACCAGATTCAAGATTCCAGCTTTGCCCCATGGACACTGATCATAATCACATTTGTTTGTCGGCCACCAATCTAATGTAGCACAAACAAAATTTTCATCGGTTTCAGCAATGTGAGTTGCCGATTCAACCTTTACATTTACTTTATTTGCATTAGAATAATGCGAAAAAATTAGTAATAATAATAAACCTAAAGCAAGAACTGAAATTCTCTCCATGATTTTGTAATCAGTAAGTTGAAATACTAACAATATTTATAATAAGATATAATGGAATTTGAATTTGAATTTAACTAAAATACTATCAACAATTAGAATTTGAATTTAATAAAAATATTTATAATAAGATAGTAGTTGAAATGACGGATAATGAGCTGGGAATTCCGTAACAAACCTTCCATTTCTCCATGACTTTTTCCCATCATTCCCCAAACATCTCTAACCATCATTCACCTCTCTCTCTCTCTCTCTTTAATTTACCTCTCTACAATTTCTCCAACCTTACATTTTATCTCTTCCTACAACTTAACGTCTTAACCAACTCCTCTTCCTACCAACGATTTTTCTAACGCCGCCGCACCACCACCGTTTAAGATCTCAAACTTCATCAAGGTAAAATCAATTCGGCTCTTCGGGTCCGCTCCCGAGTTTGATTTTGCAGGGAAAGTGAAGGAAAAGGGAGGAAATGGGAGCTCATTTCCTCCATGGCCATGCTCCTGAGTTTTTTGAGCGAGGAAAGGGAAGGAAATGGAGGCCTCATTTCCTTCCCTTTCAATCACCCCGTGAGAGAGCGGATTGGGAGGAAATGAATGTTAACGCCATTTCCTCCCCCACCCTTCCCTTCCCTTCCCCTCCCTTCACTTCACTTTCTTTCCTCGCAGTTAAAAACTCGAGAGCGGACCCTTCATCTTCGATTTCATCACTAAGGCCGAAACCCTTACAAATCAAGCCCAAAATCGAAGAAATTTCGAAACCTAGATGTGTCTTCATCTCTCTCTCCAACTCCCTTAACCCACCTCTCTCACCTGCTCTCATCTCTATTCTCTGTTAACCAAGAAAATTCCCAAATCTTATTCCAAGAAACCCTTAAACCTAACCCTAAGTTGTGAAAATTCCCTTTCATTCGAAAACCCTAGCCACTCCAAGCCTGAATCCATCATTCTGTAACCCAAAATCGACTTTTCTAAGCCGCCGCTCCTACCATCTAAGAACCTAAGCTCCATCGACTTCTTCGATCACCCCCTCCAACAGCTCCGTCACCATCTTCTTCTACACTAAATGTGAATCTTTCTCCATATCTCTCTAGCTCTAGCTCTAGCTCTAGCTCTTGATCTTTATCTCTCTATCTCTCTCTCTCTCTCTCTCAAACGCACACTCTGTTTCTCTCTCCAAACATGATAGTGTGTGTATGTGTGATCAAAGACCCATGGGTATACTCCCTCCGACCCATTAATAACTTTACTTTTTGCCAAAACGGGTGTCCCATTTAAAGCTTTACCTTTCTTAAAATGGAAAAGAATCTTTACTATTTCCCCCACTCATTTTCTCTCCTATTTTACTATTACACTCACAACATTTTTCAAATTTATTATTTTCTTCACTCATTCTCTTTTCTATTTTACTATTACACTCACAATATTTTTTCACTCACCAATTTTCTTAATTTACGTGTCAAAATCAAAATGATGAACTTATTATTCGGACGGAGGAGTTACATGTGTGCTCGCAGGTTCAAATTTCAAATCCTGAATTCACATTTGCAAAATATGGATAATCTCTTGCCATTTGTTAAGTATCGCTTTAACACATCTATAGTATAAATGGAAGGTGTCCACCTCACCATTGTGAACAGTTCTATGAATAGTTCCAATGGTGAAATTTCCCATTTTGCCTTCACTATTTTGTCCCTTTCCCATTTTGCCCTTAAAATTTTATTTTTTTTAAATAAAAAAAAAATTACGTGGCCTTGAACACGGGCATGTGCTAGTGTGAATATAAAGGAAAAAACCGTGAACAAGATGTACTAAAACCCAGTGTTCTAAAAAGCCTTAGCAGATGATGGGGGCGGAATCGGGCCCAGCACCGCGGGGCCTAAGCGGGGCTTAGGTGGGATCGAAAAATTAGATAAAATTTGAATATATTTCATAAATTCATATGTATATCCAAAAAATCATTTGTCAAAATAAAAATAAAAATTAGCATTTGGCTTGGCCTTGCAGGATTTATCCCACATTGAAATAAAGTCTAAGTAAAATGAGGTGCCTGGGCTGACCATGGCCGTGACCTTGTCTTGGCTCGGCCTTGGCCGGCCCTTGCCTTGGCCAAGTAATTATCCCACATCGAAAGAAAGGCTAAGTAAATGAGGCGCTTGGGCTGACCTTGACCGTGGCCTTGCCTTGGCTGATCCTTGCCTTGGGCGTGGCCTTGCAAGCAATTATCCCACGTTGAAATAAAATCAAACTAAATTGTGGCGCCTTGGTTATATATTGCTGAATCTAGGAAGACAAGCCCATTTTGGCCGTGGCCCTTGACCTTTGTCTCGGCCCTTGGCCGGCCGTGGCCGTGGAGTATTTTAATTTTGTCCAATTTTGTTAACGCCTAATGGCGTCTAGTCACGCCTAATGGCGCTGACGCCTAATTTGACCAATTTGCTAAAAGATGTAATGTTTGAACACCGTCCAGCGCCTAAGCGCCGTCTAGACCGCGTTTTAGAACACTGCTAAAAACCAAAATAATGCTAACATTATAATAAAACATGCCATGTATGCAAATGTCTAAAATGCCTGAGAGTGATGTTTCTGAACACGGGAAATCAGCCTCCACCATATATATATACATATATATATATATATATATATATATATATATATATATATATATATATATATATGTATATATATATATATGTATATATATGTATGTATATATATGTATATATATATATGTATATATATGTATATATATATATATATGGGTCCTACTATTTGCACATTTTATTTTATTAAAATAATGTGCAAATAATTTAGATATCCTAAACCAACATTGTTAATTGTGAAAAGTCATCATTAATCAATAATAAAGTTTTTTCTTTATTTTTTTAGTTTTTGACTTTTTCAACCTAATCTTCTAAAAAGTAGTAGTAATAATTATATTGTCCCCTATATATATACTAGTCTTTTAGTTTTAAAAATTGGAGTTTAATTTATTATTTTATTTTTTGAATATATTTTATAGTTTATATTATTTATTTATCTAAATAAGTTTATTATTTTTTAAGACTTACATATATTGAAATTTTAATTTTTAGGTAATTTTTATAAGTTTTTTTCTTATTTTAATAAAAAAAATATGCAAAATGTGTCCTAATTAAATAATTTACATTCATTAATATTTAAAATTAAAGAATTTTAAAATTCATTTAATTCAAAAGAAGTAATCTCATTTCATTTCTTGAGTCAATCTAATACAACAAATTCAGTAGTACGATTAGAGCGTAAATATTGCTCATAACTGTTAATCCAAGTCATGCATGGAGTAACCCATGCAGCTGCACAATCATATCTGAAATGAACCCATTGTGGCATGAGAGTAGGCATTGGATACCCTCCTGTCAATGTTGCTAAGGGATGTCCAAATCGGAACCGGAACTGGCCCGGAATCGTGGAATCGTCCCGACCTAGCTTGATCCGACTCTACGATCCAATCTCTATTTCGGGTACGGTCCAGCCCTACCCATCAGTCAGGTCGACCTAGTCCCAACAGGCGACCTCGACCAACCATGCAATCGTCGACCTATTGAATCCAGGCGTACGTACGACTCTTTCATAACTGACTCCCTACAAATCAGGAGTCATTCACGAACACGATCTACAGACACGAACCTGTCCCACAAATTTCGGGAAATCATGCATTCCTACCACAAATATCACCCTCATCAAACTATAAATCCAGGGCAACGTCTACCGTTCCAAGGTAATTGCAATTTTGTCATTTGAATATCTCTGTTCATTACAATATTTGCTCTCCGAAACACCATACTTACTTTCACGCCCGAGGGTCTAAGCCCGGTCCGTGCAGACCTCCTCGATTCAAGCCCGTCCGATGGGCTACGGGTCACGGGCTGGACAGGCGCGGGCCAAAGTCCAGTCCGTGCAGACCTCCTCAATTCAAGCCCGTCCGACGGGCTACGAATCACGGGCTGGACAGGCGCGGGCCAAACAGCCGCGTGTGATGAATGTGTATCCGAAAATTTTCCCATTTTTTGTGTTTGAAAAAATCAACGAAAACGGAGTCGCCACGCCATTTTAATTTTGAGGGCCAAAACTTTGAAAAAAGCCCGAGATCAGAGATTTTAGGTTCGGAGGTCATGTTACGCGTCGGGAAGGACGTTAGTGTGCACCCGACGCGCCTCGTAAAACGAGTCTTCCAAGCTGAAAATCATTTGTGTGTGTGTGTGTGTGTTTTGGCCAAAATAAGTTGAAACTCAGAAAAGTAAAAATTGGGATATCTTTTTAAGACTTTAAACTGATCCCATGATTTTTTGGAAGATTTTTGGGTTGAGATTTGGTACTCAAAAGACCTTTTGAAGTTGAGAGCCATTTCTGCCAGAATGAAAAAGGCAGTGGACCTTTGATTTTGAAAGGGATTCAAGGGTCTTAAAACTTCATAATATGGATAAACTCAGAGAATGAAAGTTGTTCTAGACACCTTAAATAAAGTTTTTGCGAAGGAATTTTCCATTTTGGAGAAGATTTGAGGGGTCAAAACCTTCTGGAAACCTCAGATATGAGATCTGGATTCCCAGAAGCTGATGAACTAGCCTCTGAAAGAAAATTTGAAAAGAGGAGTTTTACTCACCCAAAAAATAAAGTAAAAATATGTCTGGAAATCTATGGATGTTGGCTACAAAAAGTGTTTTGTAGTCAACACCAAATTCCAAGTTCATCTGTGTCCAAAAATTAAGACCATGGACTGAGGTCTGAGAAAATTGCTACTGGACAGCAACTTCTCAAGAAGGAGAATATGATTTTAAAGGGGGTTTTGCATCCATGCTTGTCCCCATTTCCCTAGGTTTTGGTTAGTGATCACTAGACATTTTAGTGGTGAATCAACTATACCAAACCATCCTTGGGGTACATTAGGACTAAGCATTTCATTTGCTTGGGAAGGGGAATTTTATCCTTTGAAATCAAGATTTTATGCTTGAAAATGGTTTTTAGGGTTTTGAAAATGAGTTTTCTTTGCAAGAAAGTAAGAAAGCTTAAAAATAATGTTGATCTTTGTAGAAGATCATCCATGGAGATGGTCTTCCATGGTG
Source organism: Adenophora triphylla var. japonica (assembly GCA_022495995.1). Taxonomy (NCBI): domain Eukaryota; kingdom Viridiplantae; phylum Streptophyta; class Magnoliopsida; order Asterales; family Campanulaceae; genus Adenophora; species Adenophora triphylla. Next base: position 316,391 of record JAFEMH010000596.1, on the reverse strand, counting down.
ATCTTCTTAGATCTAAAGCAAGAAGATGAAGGAACTACATTTTGTAGTTTGAAGATGCATGCATGGTTGAGATTTAGGGTTAGGAAGAGGAGGGTTTACCAATCTTCCTTGTGTTCTTGAGTGTTTGGCTTGAGTGTATGAGTGTTTAGGGCTTTAATATGAGAGTGAGTGGATGAGTATGAGTTGGGAAAGATTGGAGAGAAAAAGGTGACAATTCTTGAAGAATTCTCACTGTTTTCTCTCTATATTTCGCCGAGGTTCGGTGCAAAATGTGTTCTTCCTCCTTATTTTTGTGACTCGGAGGGCTCAATTTATAGCCCTCCTGAATTTTACAAACTTATCCGCGCGGGACATGGATCCAACAGTGCATCGTTCATTAAATGCGGCTTCACTTTGGACAAGAGGAATAATCTTTTTGAAATTTCAAATTAACAGCCCTTTTTGTGTCTCCACCATTGCTATTTGTGGTTTTAGTCCTTTTGTTTTTCTTTTTAAGATTCTTTTTAAGGTTTAACCTTAAATAACAATGCCCATTTTACCCTCACTTTGTTAGAAATGTTAGGATAGTTAGGAATTGTTAGAAATGTTATAACTTTCGTTAATTTTCTAACGAAAATTCTAACAAGCTCAAATTGGAGCACTTACAAGTAGCCCCTGGCGACGGCGCTTCGAAGGAAGCGGGTCGTCGATAAGAGTAAGGCTCCATATTTGGCGTGTGATGATCGAGTGATCGGGTGGCCGAACCTAGCGATAGTTACCTACGTATCCCGAACGGGAATCAAGCTGCCGTAGTTCGGGTCTCGACCCTCAGATGATGGCGTTTTAGGTGCCTCGAACCCGATGAGCGAGTTCTGCAATGCTTGGCCGGAAAGAAACTCGCTGGGATAAGAGATGACCATTTTTGGTCTCGATGGCTATCCGCTCCGCTGGGATAAGAGATGACCATTTTCGGTCTCGATGGCTATCCGCTCCGTCTGGGATAAGAGATGACCATTTTTGGTCGATGGCTATCCGCTCCGCTGGGGATAAGAGATGACCATTTTCGGTCGATGGCTATCCGCTCTGGGGATAGGAACGACCATTTTCGGTGCCTGACGGTATCCGCTCCGCTGGGATGATTGCGATTTATCGCTTTCCTAGTGATAGCGTCTTAGGTGCCTCAAACCTTGAGATGGCGTTTTAGGTGCCTCGAACCTCGAGATGGCGTTTTAGGTGCCTCGAACCTTGATGATGATGGCCTTTTAGGTGCCTCGGACCTTGATGATGATGGCTTTTTAGGCGCCTCGGACCTTAATTTGAAATGGCCTTTCTGGACTTCGTCCGCCGAAGGAGAGGGTGACCGTTTTGGTCGAGGGGCCGGACCTAATGATAGGCTACCTACGTATCCCTAGCTGGGAATCAAGCTCCCTTTCGTAGTTCGAGTACTACTCGAGATTCCGTCTGGCTTTGGGATTCCGTTAACTTTGCTGGGATTTCGTTAGCCTCATTGGGATTTCGTTAGCCTTTCATTGGGAAAATCGGACGTATTCGTCCTGGGGAAATCGCCTTACGTTTGATCGCCGTTGGATGATTTTGATGAAAGATACGGGATCTCGTTATCTTTCTCGGGAGATCGGTCTTACGTTTGACCGCCGGGGAAGATTTTGATGAAAGATACGGATCTCGTTATCTTTCTCGTGGCACTCGGTCTTACGCTTCGACCGCCGGAAGATTTTGATGAAAGATACGGATCTCGTTATCTTTCTCGAGGCACTCGGTCTTACGCTTTGATCGCCGGGGTAATTTTGATGAAAGATACGGATCTCGTTATCTTTCTCGGGCACCTTGGCCTTACGTTTGACCGCCGGGGTAATTTTGATGAAAGATACGGATCTCGTTATCTTTCTCGGGGCACTCGGTCTTACGCTTTGACCGCCGGTAATTTTGATGAAAGATACGGGATCTCGTTATCTTTCTCGGGGCACTCGGTCTTACGCTTTGACCGCCGGGGAAGATTTTGATGAAAGATACGGATCTCGTTATCTTTCTCGGGCACTCGGCCTTACGTTTGATCGCCGGAAGATTTTGATGAAAGATACGGATCTCGTTATCTTTCTCGGGCACTCGGCCTTACGCTTGACCGCCGGATAATTTTGATGAAAGATACGAGATCTCGTTATCTTTCTCGGCACTCGGCCTTACGTTTCGATCGCCGGGGAAATATTTTGATGAAAGATACGGATCTCGTTATCTTTCTCGGGCACTCGGCCTTACGTTTGACCGCCGGATAATTTTGATGAAAGATACGGATCTCGTTATCTTTCTCGTGGCACCTGGCCTTACGTTTGATCACGGGGAAGATTTTGATGAAAGATACGGATCTCGTTATCTTTCTGGGGCACTCGGTCTTACGTTTGACTCGCCGGGGAATGATTTTCTTGACAAGGGGCCGACTTTGGTTAACTTTGGTTAACTCGTCAAGTTGGGACCGAATTGCGTAGTCCCGGAATTTTAAGGGGCAAAAGGGTCATTTTGACCCTTGCAATCCTATCCGCGCGGATAGGGTTTGAAAACCGTGGGTATTAATTAGGGCCAACGCCCTTCCTCTTCCCCATTCGCTTTTCGTAAAATTACGAGAGAGAGAGAGAAAATTCCGCAAATCCGCCATTTTTGGCCAAAAAGCTTCAAAATTCTCCGATTTCTTCGATTTTTTGAGCAATGGAACACGGGAAGGCGCTTTTCAAGGCCAAGGACGTGGCCCGTAGCTGAGAGGCGATTGGAGCTCGTCCGAATGAGGAGGCATTACAATCTTTCGCAATCGGCTATGAGGAGCATTACCCCGATGCTTGGCAACATTGGGCTTCGGATTCGAATCTCCGAACGGTATACTTTGAAACCCTTTGATCCCTTTGTTGATTTCTTGCTTGAAATTTGAATTTTGGGTGATTTTTGAATTAATTTTTTTTTGAAAATTCGAATGATTGATGTTCTTGGCTTTGAATCTTGGTTTTGATGCTTTGCATGTTGTAATGAGTATATGAGTAACCCAAAATGTGCACTTTGCTTGGGAAAAAGAATTGGCATTTTTGCCACATTTTTTTTTTTTCAATTCGAAAATTACATGTGAAAATTCGAAGAATTGTGATTTTTTTTTGAAATTGAATATTGCATGTTGATGATGATGATGATTTTTTTTTTTGAAATTGAATTTTGATATTGATGAATGATGATGCAATGCATGCATTTTGTTTGGAAAGAATGGGCATTTTGCCAATATGAGATGTATGTATGTTTAGGATTTTTTTTTGAAAAGTGGGACGGATTTTTCCTCCCGTTGCATGTAAGATGGATGATATGCATGTATGCAAAATTTTTTTTTTTTTTGAGATGATGCATGTTATTTTATGAAAATGGGACGGAGTTTTTACTTCCGTAGGAATGCATCTTTTTTTTTTTTTTTTTTTTTGATGAATGCATTGGGACTTGCCGAAAACTGTTTTCTTTCATGCGAGAAAAATGGAGCTATGCTCATTGTATGCTGTTATGCTGTCGAATCTTTTTTTTAATGTAAATGCAAATGCAATCTTTTTGACATTTTCTTTCTTTTTTTTTTTTTTATTACAGGCGGAAACCGTTTTGTGACGGAGCACCGAACAAGATGAAGACTCGAGGATCGGTGGAGTCTCGTGATTGACTTGTGGGACCGGCTTCCTGATGCGGGCCGAGGAGCTTTGCCGAGTCCGAGACAGATTGTTGTCGAGACGGGGCTCGGGAGTTCGTCGAGTGCTTCGAGGGACCGGTCAAGTTCCCTAAGAGCAAGGGCTTGATGTTTGCTCGCGCAAAGATCGGTGGGACGCGACCCACACCTTCCACTTCTTCCGGGGCGAGGCTACGGTTACGCCCTCCGACTATGCCGCGATTACGGGCCCGTCCTTTAATGGACGCAAAGATTGAGTGGCGGGATGGCTACAGCGATGCCGATTCCGCTGTGCTCTTCGGGATTTTCCCCTATTCCCAAAAAGGGGATGGGGATGGAGTATGCCGTGGTCTACGGGAAGATCGTGGAGACCATAGCGAGTTATGAGGCCGGGAGGAGAGGATAGGCGCCGATCGATTGCTGTGGCCTTCTTGTGGTTTGCCTTTCTCGAGCACGCCTTTGGACATGCCGAGGGGACGGCGGCTTTGCCTTGCCGAGGTCCTTGGAGGACATGGAGACGGCCTGAGATGTCTCGTGGGGAGAGGCCGGGCCGGGCAGAGCTTTATTTTGCTTTCGATAGGTACAGCAAGGCCGTGAGCTCCTTGCATCGCCGAGTTTGCCCTGGAGGTATAAGCTCTTTTTGCTTTCCCTCTTTTTTTTTTTTTTTTTTTTGAGCACGCACTTTTCTTTTGCAGACCGGATTGATTGGATTTTTACCTTTCGCAGTATGGGCGTTGGAGTTTTTCCACGTCACTGGCGGCGGCAAATGCGGAGTACGCCGGGCGTATCCGGCCATGCAGCCTTGGTCCAAGCATGCCCGGAGAAGATAAGCTCCAGGGGGCGTACGACTCTCGTGTACGCGGATTGCCTTCCTTCGACGGAGGCCGAGACAGATGAGGGGATGATATTCTTCCCCCGGGATCGCTTTGAGGTAGCGCAGCCTCGAAGGGCGCCGAGATCCGGACAAGCAGGCAATGGAGGATTTTGAGGGGTCCGACTCGCGATGCCTATTATCTCGGGAGAGAGGGTGACGCGCCAAAGATGGCGTGAACTCGCCTTTGAGGACACCGGTGGAGCCTCCCGCCGATATGATGCACTCCGAGCGATCGGTCCGTGACTGGGATGATTACCGAGCAGCCAAGACTTCTGACTTCGTGGCGATTGAGCCATATGCGACATTCGTCTTGAGGAGGCCGAGGATGCCTCAGTTTTGGATAGGAGGGGCTTGGGATCCCGCGGTACCCTGACGGATTTTTCCTATATCCAGGATGGGGTCCGATTGAGGGTGCAGATCCTCACCCGAGCGACTTCCACGAGCTTTCCGCCTCGTCCGGTATGAAGGTATGGCTTCACCTTTTCCCCTTCTTTTTCTTTCTTTTGTTTCATCATCTTTAGCATCACTTTTTTTTTTTTGACGCTTTTGCTTTTGTGCGCTGAGGTGGTCGTCGAGAAGCCGACGAAGCAAGTGATCGGGGCCAAGAGATTCATCAGAGGATGGTCGCTTGCGGGGCTCCTCGTGCTAGAGCGAGGCGACCACGGCCGGCGCCCGTCGACGGAGGCTTCCCTATTCGCTCGTAGACTTCTTCGTAGACTCCTTTGTCTCCTCTCCTTGATCCCCGCGCGTCGCCTTCGGATCACGTCATTCTCGGGATCCACACGGGCAGTGGACACGTATGGCAAAGATGGCGGGTCGTCTTCGTACGTGTGAGTCCGACGCCTTCACCTTCGGATACGATTTTTCGCAGATCTCGCTTGCCCTATCGTAGCGTGCCGGTTGGTCCCGACGAGCCTCTCTCCGGAGACGAGGACGATTCTCGAGCCCGAGATTTTCGTGGCTCCCGAGGAGGCGGGCCCGAGTCGCAAGAGGGGCCGGGGGAGACATCGGGTGCCGGAGACTCCGATTGATTTTTTTTTTTTTGATTTGGGATTGAGATTTAGATTTGTACAGCTTGTGCACATTTTTTTTTTTTGATGTAATAATTTAGGATTTTATTTATGGTTGCTTTTTTTTTTTCTTTATGCACACTCTTTTTTTTTTGAATGTAATAATTTAGGATTTTATTTTTTGTTTGCTTTTTTTTTTTTATGCACACTCCTTTTTTTGTTTTGGAATGTAATAATTTAGGATTTTATTTTATGAATGCAATGCAATATGAATGCAAAGGTTGCATGAGCCTTGGTTTTTTTTTTTTTTTTTTTGCAAGGGTGTTTGGTATATGGACCGGTTTGGGAGGTTTTTGCACAAGTTTCGAGCAACCGGGACGGAATATTCCTTTTTTGGTGTAGCACTGGACTGTTGCATTTTTTTTTTTGGGAAAGCAATCCCATCCGCGCGGATGGGGACCGCATCTCGACATTGTCCTTTAATTTTGGTTCGCACTGGTCTTGCTTTATTTCAAATTCAAATATCCTCTTCAACCTCCAAATTCAAACAGCCATTTTCGGGGAGAAAGAGAGAAAAACCATGGAAATGGCCAAAAATTCTCCAAAATTGTCCAAAGAAAGGCAAATGTTGTTCTTTGAAAAGTTCAAGGAGTGGTGTAGGGAGATCATGCATGAGAGAAGATCATTCTTCAAGAAAGGTACAAGATACGATGCTTGTGGTCTCTCAAAGAATTGGTTCCGGATTATGACCTCTTAAGAGCTTCTTCTTCGTTTTGGGATACTAGAAGGCATGTCTTTTGCCTTTCCTTCAACGAGATTGTTCCGACTGTCGAAGAATTTCGGGCCTTGCTTGGAGGTCCTGGAGGTGGAAGAGATAGCGGTTCCCTTTGCCCTGAGGGGCTTCTTTTCGACAGATTGTGCGTCCTCCTTCATCTTTCCCTGAGGAAGCGCAAGGTATGATCCGCGGTCCCGATCATTTCGATATTTCCGGCCTTCCCGACAGATTTAGGGGCCTAGGTTTGGTGGATGATGCCTATTGGGATGCCTTTGCACTTTGTATGTTTGGCACCCTGTTCATGGTCTATTCCTTCGGGATCTCGCCATCGGTCTGGCCGGATGTCGTCGTTCACCGTCGCCCGGCGTAGATGTCGTTCCTTTGATTCCTGGGGAGACTTTTCATGCTCTCGATGCATTAGCTACCGGACGGCGGTATATGCACGGGGCAGCCTGCTCCTCTCGACCCCGTGGCCGATGGAGCGTTTGGGGGTTCTTCGGGAAACCTCTCGATATGATCGTGCCTCGACTTTTGCCAGAGAGGTGTCGATGTAGATTTTGATGATCGTGGCTCGTGGCGCGTTGGATGGCGGGTCGCCAGACCGAAGATATCGATGGTTGGTGCCTCATTGGCGGGTGGAGACTCGCAGAGTGCTTCAGACGGGTCCCATGTGGTTATGCTTCCGGGCTTTCTACCCAGCTTTCTACATTCCGGCTCGGTCCCGAGACAGCTTTGGCTTGGAGCAGTTCCTTTGGAGGGTTTTGATGATATAGCCACCGTGGTGGTGGCTCCCGTTTCCATGGATGATCCCTCGGTGTTTCCATTTCTTTCCCGAGCATGGAGGTATGATGCCTTTCCTCCTCGGGTCATTCTCAGCGTCCGAGACCGGTGTTCCCGACCACTTGGTACACTGGATTGGTATGAGAGGCATCCGGGAGAGACTCAGTGGCTATTTTGAGACGGCGTGAGGCCATTGTGGGTGCGGAGGTCCCGATCAAGCTTCGAGAGGAGGAGGGCCGAGGCGAGGGCCAACCCTCATGACAGAGCGGAGACGCCGTGACCGATTATGAGGCTTACGTCAAGAGACAGAGAGGAGGGCTCCTATGCTACCGCCTAGGTTACAGGAGATGAGGGATGACGCTAGTGGCTACTAAGGCCCCGACAGAGGCCGGTTTGATAGACCCCGTCCCTATACCGCAGCTTGGTAGGAGGAATACCGACATTTTTCCTGGCTCGTAAGAGAAAGACTCCTGAGGGGGAAGAAGAAGGGAGAGGCCAAGCACGAGTGGCTTGGAGTGACTCCGAGGTTTCCGAGTATCCCTTTCTTGTCATGGCGTACACATTAGTTTGATTATGTATCTTAGTTTTCTTTTAGCAAGTTGCCGCTTGTAGGAATGAATCGGGCTTAGACTCATCAAAGAGCTTTTAACTTGTAATGAATATTTGAATTGCTTTAGAGTTTTTCGAGACGCTTTCATGGTCTCGATCAATTGTATTGATGCCAAAGTATGGCTTTTATTTGTGCTTTAGACCGAACCGTTTCCGCCGCCTACGTTCCCTCATTTTGAGGAGCTCAGTCTTCGTAGTTCAACCCGGTGAACTCTTTTTTTTTGTTTTTTTTTTTTTGTTTTTTTTTTTTTTTTTTTTTTTTTTTGGTGCAACCTCGTTTTTTACCTAGGCCGCCCTTCCCGGGTTTCTAACCTAGTTGGGTATTACTCTTTTAGCACTCTTTTTTTTTGTTGTTTTTTTTTTTGTTTTTTTTTTGTTTGTTTCTTTTGTTTTTTTTTTTTTGGTGCAACCTCGTTTTTTACCTAGGCCGCCCTTCTCGGGTTTCTAACCTAGTTGGGTATTACTCTTTAGCACTCTTTTTTTTTTTTTTTTTTTTTTTTTGTTTTTTTTTTGTTTGTTTTTTTTTTTTTTTTTTTTGGTGCAACCCCGTTTTTTACCTAGGCCGCCCTTCTCGGGTTTCTAACCTAGTTGGGTATTACTCTTTAGCACTCTTTTTTTTGGTTTTTTTTTTTACGCGTAGTATCTCGCGCAGCCTTGTCACCATTCACCGGGTGTACAAAGGGATTCCCGTCGAGGTCCGCAAGTTGCATGAGCTCCTCCGAGAAGATCTTCTCGGACTACATATGGCCCGACCCATACAGCTCCCATTTGCCGAGGGGGTTGATACGGACCGGGGCTTTTCTTTTAGAACGAGATCACCTTCTCGGATTTCCCGATGCTTTACTTTCTTGTCGAAGGCTCTAGCCATTCTTCCTTGGTAGGCTCGGATGTGTTCCATGGCCTTCGCCGGCGTTCGTCTAGTAGGGCCAATTCATCATGGCGACTCGGGAGCCATTCGACCTCGTTGATCCGGCTTTCCAGCAAAGATACCTGAGCGAGGATTTCCACTCGATTGGGAGTACGGCTTCCATTCCGTATGTGAGGGCAAAAGGTGTTTCCCGCTTGCCGTTCCGACCGATGTTCTCGTAGCCCCAGAGTGCCAAGTGTAACTTCTCGGGCCAATCTCTCGCCTGACGCCCATTTTCCTGATGATATTTTCCAGAGTCTTGTTTGCCGCTTCGACGGCTCCGCTGGTTTGGGGCCCGTAGGAGATGACTTGTGACGGGTTATTCGGAATTCCGCCGCCAGCTTTTTCACATTCCCTTCGAAGTGGGATCCATTATCTCGAGATGATTTCTACGGCAACCCGTATCTCGCACATGATGTTTTCTTTGATGAAGAGGGCAACTTTCTTTGAATTGAGGATTTTGTAGGACTTTGCAGAGCATCCTTTTCGATTCCTTCGAAGAAATCACCAATCAAGGCCTCTTTAGGCTCTTCCGCAGCTCCCAAATTCACACTCGTCAAAATCTCTTCAGCCTTGGGCTCGATTTTCCTCTTCCTGACAACCCGCTTAAAGATTTTTTTTTGTTGTTTGATTTTTTTTTCGTTTAATGTGTCTCGCTTTTTATCTAATGAATTATTATTAAATTTTTTTTTATTAATTAATTCATCATTAGTTAAAGTGGCAATCAAGGGATACTCGTAAAGGTTCGTCATTTCATTGAAAACGAAAGGGATACAAAGGCTTGCTGCTGTACTCGTAGTCTTCAGTGCGTAAGGCCATCCTGACGACCCTAGAGACTCGATCTTAACAGAGAGACTGGGAGGACTTGTCCTAGATTGACACAAAGGGACGGGGACCAATCCAAGCTTGGTGATCATTTCCTCCTTGGTCGCGGACGGCCCGAGAGAGTTTCCCAATTCTTTAGCGGCATCGCCGTTGGTGGCCTCATGACTCGGGAACCGTGGCCGTTTTTGTTTTCCTTTCTCAATTGCCGCTATCATCTTTTGGACCGAGCCGAGATCAATCGTGTCCGGCACTGGACTTCTTCTTCGAACAATTGCCGCATAACTGCACCATCCCAATCATCTCGAGGGAAATTCCGTGGCCTTAGCTTTTGGCACCGCGCCCGAATTCGTGTTTCGGATCTTCCCGGGCAAAAGAGGGAATAGTGGTTGTGAGCTTCTCGAACCTGTTCCACTGTGTCGCACGCCCGAAGGTATACTCACTCTTCATGGCAGTGGTAGCCCTGTGTATCTTGGGTAGGTCCAGAACATTCTACGGACCGGGTTAGCCTTGGTTCCTCCGAACTTGTTGAGGCTATCTTGTAGCTTTAGCCATCCCGCCGTAGGAGCGGGCTCGTGATGTTTCCCGGTTGTGTGGGACCCTTTACAAAGTAGTCACCAAATTAGGACCGAAGGGGAGAGATTTAGGATTGTCGACCAGACCTTTCCCCGTGGCAGCCTTCAAATCTTTTTCCCTTTGCAAAGGTCCACTGGGAGGCCTCATATCCTGTGCCGTGGCGAGTATTCCGTCCTTTCACTTCGATGAGTTTGTGAGTTCCTTGTTGGTGCTTCCCTGCACCGAGGCCAGTAGATAGCTCATTTTTCTCATCATTTTCAAGACCGCGGGATTTTATCCCGAGTGACCGTCGATCTATGTTGCACACTTGGGCCTCGGGAGGCTCGACCGTGAAGCCCGTTAGCATGTGACCTTCCTCGTCATGTTTGATTTCCGTAATAGGTATTCCGCCCGTATCCGTGCCCTCTAAAGTGACTAAATCCCCGTAAATGGTCGTCGATCCCCATTCGAGACGAATTTCACACACCGGTGGAGGCTTCGAGGCGACCCCTTTGACTTGATGGAGCCAAGGTCTTCACAGGCATTGAAAGTAATCGGGATGTCGATAACCCGGAATTCCACAGTATCAATTTCTCGTCCAAACCAGAGGTCTAAAGTGGCGACTCCAAGGACTCGCCGGGATGTTGAGTCGTAAGCTTGATCGTGAGAGAAGAAGGCTTCAAGTCTCGTAGTCTTGATATCAAGCAAGCTCATGATCTTTGCCGGAAGAATGTTCATTCCGACCCATTATCAACCAGACCCGAGGGAGGCGTCGTTCATCCACTGGATCGTGATGAAGAGAGGCTCATTATGATCGCCCCCAAATTGAGGGAGGTCGAGATCTCGTGAAAGTGATTATGTTCCCGTAGTGGATGTTTCCAATTAGCCGTACCACATCATCGGGAGTAGCATCAATAGGCACGAGAGTGCGAGCTGTGCTTTCTTCCAGCCTTCCACTTATGGGGATAGGACGAGGTGAGTAGAGACCAGAGGGAAATGTTGGCCTCGTGTTTGCTTCAACCGGGTGAGCACGGGATCCTCTTTTTCGTGGTCCTGGAGTTTCAGCTGCCTTAGCATAGGGGCGGCGATCTTCTTTCGGTGCTTGATCTCGTGGCCTTCTTATCTCGCCTTGGGATTTCCTTGGAAGATCTCGCCTGCATCGGGTCAATGCATTAACTTCCTCATCCGCCGTCTCGACCGGATTTCTTCAATGCCGCTAGGGTCAATGGGGAGCCCTTTCGCTATTGGCCACCGGGTTCCGACGGAGTCTAGCGACAAGAAGAGGCCGAGCCGCACCGGCTTCTTCCCGGGCGGCCCTTATAACCGCTTCCCAAGTCACGCTTTGGGTTTGGGGTTGTGTTGTCGCCCCTCGGATGGCCCACGCAGCTAGTGGCGTCCTCCGATTCACTCTCATGGCCGGCCTTGCTCATAGTTATCATGCAACAAGAGTCGCTATTGCTCGGGACTCGGCGGCTTTTCGATTTCATCCCTTGATGGCCCACGTAGTTGTGGCTATCGCCTCCATCTCATCGTATATCCTTTTTCTTTCAATCTTGCAAGTAGGGCAGCCACAAGTGAAGGATAGGCAACGTTCCTCTTCGGAGTTTGAGGTAGCGGCTCGATAGATCTCGTGTCCAAATAAGGAGCACCCGGGGTCCATTGTCGGCACCGGAGCAATTAGGAAGGCGTCATGTGGATTCATAGGTATGAAGGCCACCGGGGAGACGCTTCGTATCGATAACCCTTTTCGCTGATTGTGTGCACTCGCCGCGCTCGAGCGGCCCTGGCCGTGACCCTTACGGTTGTTATGCCATCCGTTCTGGGAAAGAAGAAAAAGATCCAATAACGTTTACGAATTCTTCATCTTCTCGGTGGCCGAAACCCTCCATTTTCGACCAGCTTCAATAAACCCTCTCCATTCACCATTCAAAGTTCTTATAAGGAACGTTGTGTTCTAGGATTTCGGATATGTACGGATCCGGGCGCGGGCTTTGCCGTCCCTCATCCTCTCGGAGTATCCGGGCATTGGCCACAAATGCATCTTACAAGTGACACCTCGTAGGGTCTGTCTCCACTGCATCCGATCCGCATTTCGGGCGGTCCTTCGTCGTTGCTTGCCGACAACCAACCATTGTGCCTAGCTCCCACGGGCTCATTTCCGGCATGATTGTTCCGCATTGTTTCCGGATCGGGGCCTCGCTGACTCTTCACTCTCGTCATCATCATCATCATCACGGCCATCGGAATCTTCTTCCCATACTACCGGGATTTCGCCGAGAGGGAACGTCGATCAAACCCGCTGGGGAATATGGGTGCGTGCAACCGCAAAATTGTCATATGTTCCCATTCCCTAAGTGGCAATTGTGACTCAGCCTTCTCCTCCCGTAAATTGCGGGGGAAGAGTGAGAGGGGTGGCACGTATTTGACACTGTGTAGGATATAGAAGGAATCCTCTTCTTCCGATTCTTCACTGTTTCTGGATCATATTCGGCTCTCCCAAAGCCAATTTGCGTAAGTGTACTAGCTCCGCACGCTCTTCGGCCTCTTTGCCGATAAGCCCCAAGATGTGCGCCCGCCTAAGCTTTCTTGTTCGATTCTTCTCGATTGTTCTAACCATCTTGTGTAAATGGTTCTTTCATGTTCTGAGCGGAACAGCCCCAATTCTTCGGTATCGGTTTTCCCTTTATCTGAGAAATAGCGGGCCTCGTATTCTTGCAAGGAGTCTCTGACATGAGACCAAGATGGGTTGATTCGCTCGATATCCTCGAGGCCGAGGGGGAATCCGAATCTCAGGATCCTCGACGAGATTGGCCACGGTATTTGGGGACCTTCATCAAGCATCTTCCCGGGCGTGTGAAGATTCTCCGCATTCAATCATATTCACTCGATTATGGTTCCGTGGGCCGATTTTTGATCGTGTTAGGGCCCTCGGGGCCTTCCAACTTTCCTTGCTCTATTAGCCCCCGAATTGCCTTTTTCAGAGTAAAGCAAACTGCCGCCGATGTCCGTGAGCTTGATGAAAAGGCACAATACTTTGTAGTATCCACGGGAGCATTCGGATTTCCGGGTTGGAAATTTTCCAAAGGCCGCAAAGAAGCCTTCTTTCACCAAATTCCCTAAAGATGTCATTCAGTGGGCATTCCAAAGTTTTCGAGATTTATGACCCGCGGTTTGGGCTCTACCGGTTTCCCGGGAGCAAAAGGAGTCGTGTTATTGCATTCCCGTCCCGCATAGTTAATCATCTCTTTGCCTTTAGCAGGGCAGGGCGGTGTTTGCAGTGAGGAGCCCGATATCTCGTAGGCGTGTGCAGCAGCTGGTTGCCGATTGTAGGCCTTTTCAAACTTAGCCGCAGAGTTAACCATGGCCCGTAAGTCCGAGTATGGGAAGTGACCGAGGGAGGCTCTCGATGTGGTTTCAAGCATGACTCGGAAGATGTCCAGCTTGTTCCTCTTCGGAAGGAGGGATGGCCATTTCACCGAGTTTCGCATTCCACCGCTTGTAGAAGTCCCCAACATTCTCATCAGACGCCGCACCGTTGTTTGTAGGTCAACCCTATTTGTTTCCCATTCCAAGTTGGCCTTATATTTTTCTCGTGAAAGCATTGGTGATCTGGTCCCATGTAGCCCTCGGCTTCGTGTTTCAAACTAAGAACCACTTTAAGGCACCGGACTTCAAGGATAGATCAAATAGTCGCCCAACCGCCGATTGGTACATCCTTTCGCTTTCATCGCCAAGGTATACGTGTCCAAATGGGTTTTCGGACATGCGGTCCCATCAAAGAGATCCAGATTTGGCATCACGAATTTGTGGGGCAGAGGAACAATGGAGTCCGGTCCGTAGGCCGGAAGGCGTACTTCTGCGCCGCCCGCCGATCCGCGCTTTCATTTCCTTGTGTTGTTCCATGAACTGTGCCGATGAGGGTCTTGTGGCGGAACCATGGCATTCAAGCTAGTGGGCCGAGCTAGAGAGAGGAGCTACCACCGGAGGCAGATCGGTGGAGGGAATGGCCGATCCGGGGACGTAGGTGAAAACCCGTCCCGGGCCGAGTTACCCCGGGGAGCATGAGTAGGAGCCTCGAGCAAAAGGGTAGAACTCGCGGCTTGCCGTTGATTTTCAACCGGCAAAGTAGGTGGGGCAGCCCCGATGTAGCCTGGATAACTTGGATTTCCAGAGTGGGGCCCGTAAGTAGGCTTGAGTGCGGGCCGTCCCTGATTGTTGAATTGCATGGCCGCTTGTGGTGAAGGTGTGTAACCCGGGGTACTGCGGTCCCGGTGATTCGGATGACACCGGACGGAGGCTTCGTAACCCATAGAAGTCCGAGTGAGGAATGGATTTGTGTGAGGAGCAACCGAACTAGTACCGTTCTCGAGGAGGCTCCCGACCGTGGGCCGTAACCAACTGGGGCGGCATTCCGAACCGTGGCCGTTGCCGTGAGGGTCCGGATTGATCGGTTCCGAACCGAGGAGGGATCCCGATTAGCCGTGGCATTCCGAGATAGCCCCAACCATGAGAAGACATTCCGTACCGATTTTGCCCCCACCGATTCAGGCCATCTGGCCGCATGGATCCGGTGGTCTCGTGGTCGGGAGCCGGGCCGACCCGAAAATCGAGGAGCACGGGTTCTCGTAATGGCACCATAGAGGTGGGGCGGCGGCATCCCGGTGTAATCGTGGCGACCGAGAGTGGGGTTGGCATCCTCGTCTTCTTCCACGGTGAAGGTGCCATCCGGATTGAGGCCGGCGGCCGCACCGTGACTCTTAATAGCCTCCATAAGGCCGTTTAGCCGTGCTTCCCGTCGTAACCTCATCTCGTTCGCTAACCGATTCCACCGTTGCTCGTCTCGAGGGGTCCCGGAGGCGGAGTGACGTTATCCCCATCATTACCTACGATGCGTACATTCAAACCCGGAGTCGGAACAAATGGCGAAGCCGATGACGCGCTTGACTCTTCCTAACCTGATCAAACGGTGACCCGGTGCCCGAAACCAAGCTTTGTGCGGAGTCATGGGGAAAGGACATGAAGGTTCGTATGTCTGGGAATGGAAGGAGGGTAGGTGTTTGGGCTTTAGGCTCATGCAACATGCAGCTTATTTGTTCACGTTTACTTAAAACATGTTTTATTAACCTAATCGGTTGGAAAAGATTGCTCTTCTTTTTCGCAAACTACTCGATTCCCGGATCAGCCGGGCCCCGTCACTACGTCTATAAGCCCCTCGTATTCCACCCGTATTTCGACCTCCCAGCGGATGCCCCGGCGAGGGTCCTATAGGGCAAGCGGGTCCCACCGACCGAAAGAAAACGATCCTAAAAGTCTCGGGTAATCGAGTCTTAACGAGCATTCGATGTAAATTACGGACAAAGCCGACGTCGAAAGTCAAGATCATGTCCGAGGGCTCGACAAAAAGTCCGCATGATTTGACCGATAAGCGTCCACGATTGATCTTGACTTGTCGTCGCTAAGCCGTAATTAGGCATGGAATAGTCATTAATCCTTGATGACTCAAAGGTCAATGCCGGGAGTCGTTGTATAATTTGTGCCGCCGAGCCGAAGTCAAGGCGCCTGGCCAATATCTTGGTCAAAGTCTCGCGGCGGAAAACCGGCGTAACTTCGACCGATTAGTGGACCCGAAAGATATTGAGTCGGTATGCCGACAAAGGCTTGAAAGGAAAGGTCTATACACGGACAGTGGCATGACACACTTACTAAAACCAACCGGGTCTCTGACAAAGTGTGTCACGGACAAGTGCATGGTCGACACGAGGCTCCATGGGATGTTGGGTAGTCCCGTGCTCATCCGAGAGGCGTAATAAGACCAAACGGACCGCGACAAGGATTTCCCCTGTTAAGGACGTAGTGTGCAAGTGTACGGTCACGTGCGCGTAGTGTGCAAGCAAGCCTATATTCTTTTTCCGAGTAAAATAGAGATTTTTTATGTGTCTTAAAAAATATGATGCATGATTTTTTTTTTGAAATTTTCTTTTTTTTTTTTTGAAAATCCTCTTTTTTTTTTTGATTTTTTTTATGAGCACATAAGCACGTAAGCACGAAAATTCCGACGCTTAGGGACATTATTCCGACAAATAAAATTTTGACTTTCTCCGAGGCGGCCAAAACAACATGAAAACCGTGCAAAAATCAACACACACACAAAAATGATTTTCAAAGCCGGACGGAAGCTTGACCCTCAAAAGCTTTTTTTTTGAAAACGGTGATACCGGTACGTGGGATTGTTAGACCACAATTTATCCCCGACTCGTGTTAGGAGGCGATAACGGGAAATTTAGTGGTTTCCACCAATATACCAAATACCATTTTTTTTAAAAAAAGCTTAGTCCCCATGGAGTCGCCACCGTGATGAATGTGTATCCGAAAATTTTCCCATTTTTGTGTTTGAAAAATCAACGAAAACGGAGTCGCCACGCCATTTTAATTTTGAGGGCCAAAACTTTGAAAAAGCCCGAGATCAGAGATTTAGGTTCGGGAGGTCATGTTACGCGTCGGGAAGGACGTTAGTGTGCACTCCGACGCGCCTCGTAAAACGAGTCTTCCAAGCTGAAAATCATTTGTGTGTGTGTGTGTGTGTGTGTTTTGGCCAAAATAAGTTGAAACTCAGAAAAGTAAAAATTGGGATATCTTTTTAAGACTTTAAACTGATCCCATGATTTTTTGGAAGATTTTTGGGTTGAGATTTGGTACTCAAAAGACCTTTTGAAGTTGAGAGCCATTTCTGCCAGAAT
Organism: Adenophora triphylla var. japonica; assembly: GCA_022495995.1. NCBI lineage: Eukaryota > Viridiplantae > Streptophyta > Magnoliopsida > Asterales > Campanulaceae > Adenophora > Adenophora triphylla. The sequence goes on along the minus strand of JAFEMH010000596.1, from coordinate 299,646 downwards.
GAAAAAGGCAGTGGACCTTTGATTTTGAAAGGGATTCAAGGGTCTTAAAACTTCATAATCTGGATAAACTCAGAGAATGAAAGTTGTTCTAGACACCTTAAATAAAGTTTGTGCGAAGGAATTTTCCATTTTGGAGAAGATTTGAGGGGTCAAAACCTTCTGGAAACCTCAGATATGAGATCTGGATTCCCAGAAGCTGATGAACTAGCCTCTGAAAGAAAATTTGAAAAGAGGAGTTTTACTCACCCAAAAAATAAAGTAAAAATATGTCTGGAAATCTCTGGATGTTGGCTACAAAAAGTGTTTTGTAGTCAACACCAAATTCCAAGTTCATCTGTGTCCAAAAATTAAGACCATGGACTGAGGTCTGAGAAAATTGCTACTGGACAGCAACTTCTCAAGAAGGAGAATATGATTTTAAAGGGGGTTTTGCATCCATGCTTGTCCCCATTTCCCTAGGTTTTGGTTAGTGATCACTAGACATTTTAGTGGTGAATCAACTATACCAAACCATCCTTGGGGTACATTAGGACTAAGCATTTCATTTGCTTGGGAAGGGGAATTTTATCCTTTGAAATCAAGATTTTATGCTTGAAAATGGTTTTTTAGGGTTTTGAAAATGAGTTTTCTTTGCAAGAAAGTAAGAAAGCTTAAAAATAATGTTGATCTTTGTAGAAGATCATCCATGGAGATGGTCTTCCATGGTGATCTTCTTAGATCTAAAGCAAGAAGATGAAGGAACTACATTTTGTAGTTTGAAGATGCATGCATGGTTGAGATTTAGGGTTAGGAAGAGGAGGGTTTACCAATCTTCCTTGTGTTCTTGAGTGTTTGGCTTGAGTGTATGAGTGTTTAGGGCTTTAATATGAGAGTGAGTGGATGAGTATGAGTTGGGAAAGATTGGAGAGAAAAAGGTGACAATTCTTGAAGAATTCTCACTGTTTTCTCTCTATATTTCGCCAGAGGTTCGGTGCAAAATGTGTTCTTCCTCCTTATTTTTGTGACTGGAGGGCTCAATTTATAGCCCTCTGAATTTTACATACTTATCCGCGCGGACAGGTCCAGTCAGCGTGCACTGTTCATTAAATGCAGCTTCAGCTTTGGACAAGAGGAATAATCTTTTTGAAATTTCAAATTAACAGCCAGTTTTTGTGTCTCCAGCCATTGCTATTTGTGGTTTTATTCCTTTTGTTTTTCTTTTTAAGATTCTTTTTAAGGTTTAACCTTAAATAACAATGCCCATTTTACCCTCACTTTGTTAGAAATGTTAGGATAGTTAGGAATTGTTAGAAATGTTATAACTTTCGTTAATTTTCTAACGAAAATTCTAACAAGCTCAAATTGGAGCACTTACACCGCGAGACACAGGTCGGACGGGCTGCCCACGGGTTTGAGCCCATTTTGGCCATCACCAACTCTACTCCATCCGTTTCATCATTAATTGGATTTTTTGTCATTTTTGTTAGTCCTAATTCAAATCGAACTATTTAAAATAACAAAAAATTTATATTTTTATATTCAGTAATACTTAATTGTTATACTTACAACAACAATTTATTTACAATTTACTCACTCATTCTATTTCATATTTTATTTTTAATAGTTACAACACTTTATCTCACTCATTGTTTCCTAATTTTTCTTTAAATATTGTATCTAAAAAGGTATATACTCCCTCCGTTTCACGTGATTGCAAACTAATTTTTTGGGTGTGGGAATTAAGGAAAAGTGATGTAAGAAAAAGAAAAAGTTAAATGTTGTGAGTATGAAAAATTAAATAGGAGAGAGAATGAGTGGGAGGAATAGTGAGGAGAGAGAATGTTGTGAGTGTAAAAGTGAAGTAGGAGAGAAAATGAGTGGGTGAAATCGTGAATATTCTTTGCCATTTTGAAAAGTTTGCATTTACGTGAGACGGACCAAAATAAAAATAAGTTTGCATTTACGTGGGACGGAGGGAGTAGATATTAGTAACAAGTTTTATTTGTTTATCTAGATTATTAGTCTTTCCTACCTAAATCAGTAGCCAAATTTTAATCAAATTGCACTAAAAAAAATGGGGCTATATTTATGTAATGAAGGGATTATTTGTTGGGGTTAGAATCCTAATTAAAAACAAACTCAAGGGAGGGTGAAAGTGAGAATCCCTATGGGATTTGAACACTTAAATCGTGTGAAAGAGTATAATTTTTGACTTTCTACTTAAGATTTAAAATTATTCTTGATAATAAGAATATTGTTTATTTAGCATATACCTCTTTATTTATGCACATATCTTATTTTTAGAACCTAACTATACTAATTGATATTTATCTTCTTTTAGTGTCAATCTCTTAGTTTCTTGTAGGCTATTTCGCTTGATTTAAGTAAGAGATTGATACGAATGATTCTCCCGTATGCTGTATAAGAAGATCTTCATCAATGAGAAGAGTTACGCATTCAAGAGTAGTAGAGCCGTCAAGTTGGGACGATCCCGTCGGGACGTCCCGTCCCGCCATACAAATGGGACGGGATGGGACGGAATATTTTAGTCCCGTCCCATTTTTGTCCCGTCCCGTATCGTCCCGTTCCCGTCGCGGGACAACTTATTTTTATCCCGTCCCGTCCCGTTTTCCCGTATTGACCCGTACAAGTATTAGGTCTCACTTGTGAAGATCTATAATTGGTCTTGCTCAGAACATCTTCCTTCTTTTTTAACAAAAAAAATATTGTTATCATATTACTGCAACTTCGCTACATTGATAACCCTTGGGATTAACTGTTCATAATGTAACTTTTTTCAGGCGTGGTACCCTGTGACTTCTGCAATGGGTAAGCCTTCGTTTGATGGACCAGAGTGTATTAAGGAGGTACAAGCAATTTCCCATCCTTTTCCAAGTACTTTTATCTCCAGATAATATTATGCTTCAGATTTATTTTGGCTCTTAATCACAACTAATTAGTGTGGTGTTTCAAATAAATAGTTTCATTCCGGATATTTGCATTTTTTCACAGGCTTGGTATGTTGGTATGTTGGATAACATGCATCACGGACTCTAAGATTGGTCATTAGGGTAGAATTATTTCTTGGAAAATCTAGCCTTGAATATATGTTTCCTTTAAGTTAGATGATCCTTTTCAATAGCTGTCATCATTCTGTATCTAATTTAGGTAACTTGTTTGCTCCATCTGTCAAAGAGAGCTCCTGTGCATAGAATAAACTTGTTCTTTTTCTTCTTAGGGAGAAAGATAAATTTAATTGATGACGAAGTATTTTCGTCCCGTTTGGGTCCCGCGGGATCCCGCGTCCCGCAAATGGGACGGGATGAGACGGAGTATTTTCGTCCCGTCCCGTTTTCGTTCCGTCCCGTTTCGTCCCGTTCCCGTCGTGGGACAACGTAATTTCGTCCCGTCCCGTCCCGTATTCCCGTATTGACGGCTCTATTCAAGAGGTCTTTTGAGAGAAAAAGTCATTCATCAGCTATTCTACTCGAAGAGTGCTTTAAGATTGTGTAGGCAGTTGTGTCATACATCTAAACATAATCATTCATTTGAAATTCAATTAGTAACTTTTAAAATTTATAGATGTTGATTTTATACAATAAATTAGTTAAAAATAAAAATGGATTGAAGCACAAATAATTTTTTTTTTTACTATAAAATACAAATTAAACGTTCAATTAATGCTAACTATTACGTTAATTTAATTAATTTCACTATGCCCCGTCGAGTATCGACGAGGCATACTGCTAATTTTTATTGTTCCTTTTATTGATTTGTGAACATTGTTCTGTTATGTATAATACTACATCCGTCCTAAAATGAATGTCCAAAAAATTTCAATTAGAAAGTGGCATGATAGAGCTAATTTTTGAACTTTAAAGCGTAGCTCACCCAATTCACCCAACTAAGCCTATTTTCAGTTAGATATGTGGATAAGAAAATTATACTTTTTTTTATCTAACAGCAGCAATGGTATGATTTTGTTATCATTATTGTTTCGTTAGTATTCTGATCAATGGTATAAATTACTAATTTTCTGTATTCCTGAGTTTATCGTATAAAAAATATTTGTTTGTTTGTTTTTTTTTAATTGGCTAAAGCTAGTTAGAGAAAGTTAAGGCCAGGATTATAAAATTATTGTTTGACATTTGAAATTAAAATTTAATCAAATATCTAAAATGAATCGAAATCCACATATTGAAAGAAAAGTGCATAATTTAAGAAAATGGTATTAGACTAAAAAATTAAGTACAAATTAAAAAATTAGGTTGAAAGAAAAGTGTATCATTTAAGAAAAGCATATCAGATTAAAATAAAATAAGTAATTAATGATTCTATTTCATTTAGACTTTAGAATTGATATGCAAGTAATACTTAATTAAGGAATGATTGTAAAATAATATTTTTTTAAAAGATTGTAAAATAATTTTAAATTTGAAATTAGAATCATTTACATATATATATTGTTTAAGGAAATTAATTTACTACTAATTGTTATCTAAATTAAATAATAATTTAAAATTATTTGAATTTAGAATTCTATCTCATTTAAACTTAAGAATTGATCAGTTTAATCTAGAGATTTTATCTATAAATAAAATATTAACCTTTAAGCCCTTCGTTGTGTTTTCTTTTGTTATTCGTTCCTATTTTTTTCCTGCTGAGAGTTTTCCTATTCCCGATCAAGTTCTCTGGCGAGTGTTTTATTACCACGTTTCTTTTTGGCGTCCAAGTTCAGAGGTATTTCTATTTTTTTTTTTACTTTGTTGGTGTTGTATATTCTTAATAATATATAATTCTTCCTCCCAAAATAACCTTTCAACTCTCTCCCTCACAAAATGAATGTCTAAAAAAACTTTTAAAAATTTGCTCTCATGATGAAAAGCAAATTTAAATTTTTTTGAAATATTATTTTGAAACAGAGCGAGTACATATTCCCTTTCCTAAGTGATATTACACACTCTCCAGTCATATTGACGAAACCCAATCTTTTAATATATTTTATTTAATATTTAAGATTTAATGACACTTTGTCGCGATAATTTATTTATTGAGAAGAGAGAAAAACTATTATCATTAAGCATATAAATTAATTATATAAATTAATGAGGGCGAGAATTTTTTTAATTTTACTAAGATTCCAATATTTTTTTATATTAGTATATACTCCATCCAACTCATAATAAAGGCTACTAATTGAATACACGAGAATTAATAATATATAATTATATATATATATGTATAATGTTGATAGTGGAGCAGATGTTGTGAATATGAAAACTAAAGTAAGAAAAAGAGTAGTGGAGTAGGAAATAAAAAATAAATTTTTGTTGCGAGTTTCTTTCAAATTACGGCGTACGCGAGTTTCTTTCAAATTAACGCTAACTCACGTATTATACGTGTATTATATAAACTAACTATGAAAATAACACCTTATATAAACTAACTCACGTATTTTACAATTTATCAATAAAACAAGGCAATATGGCAAAACGTGGGCAAGAGATAGCTATTCGCGATATTGAGGGAGCTACTAAACAACGTAGCATTGTTGTGCGGATCGTGAGATTAGTAAAGCACACTGATAAAGAAGGAATGACTTCTTTTGATATGACATGCCTTGACTCTCAGGTTAGTTATCAAATACGCTTTAAATTAAAATATTTGTTATCATTCTTTTAATTTGTTGGAATAATAGATTTATAATGAGATTTATTTTATTACTAATACATTTTTTGAATCTATGATCCAAAAAATAGGGATTAAAGATTCAAGTGTTTGTCCACAAAAAATTTGCTGAAAACTTCAAGGATATGTTTATCGAATGTGGAATTGTTAAGATTACCAATTTTGTTGTAATAAAGAATGAAATACAACAATAGTAGAAGACCAGGATTAACCATCAATCAAAGTTGGGCTTTTCCTTTGCGACCAAAGTATCCACTGTCGATACTCCCGTCTCTATTTCTGATCATGGTCTTCATGAGTTATCTTCTTTTGAGGATATTGTAAAAGGTGAAATTTCAATCCCAACTGAGGATTGGAAGTTGGGTAAGTATTAGTATTTATTAGTATTGTTAGTTGTAATTGATGTTGAATGCAATGTTATTCATCATTTGTCTCAAATGTAGTGAAATAATGTATTTTTCTATGGTTTTTTAGATGTCATTAGTGAAGTGATTTTGCCCTTGGGCGAATCTCAGTTCATCCAATCGCTTAATGCTATGTTGCTCGACGTCGAACTGATTGATACAAAGTAGGTATAAATTGACTTTAATATGGTTATTTTACAATACATTTTTAATCTTATTAATTAACAAAATTCATATCAAATTGCAGAGGAAATGCATTAACTGCAGTTTTATGGGACAATCATGTTGAAGATATGAAAAAAATTCATCAATGGTAGAGATGATTTTGTTGACGAACCGGTAATTTTGATACTACAAATGGTTCAAGTGTCTATGTTTAATGGTTAGTATTATCTAAATTTTAGTAAAGTTTTATGATATTATCTTTACCTTAGTATCATTTAATAATGTAAATTTCATTTTGTTAGATCAACTACGCGTTGATACATGAAGAATTGGACTAAGATGTTCATTAATCCACCATTTCTTGCAGTAAAAGATTTCCTCCAAAGGTTAGTGAAATATACATTAAGCAAATTATATGATTTTGAATACAGGAAATAGTACCTACAAATTACTATAATTAATCATATTACCTAAAGACAAAAGTGCTTAGTCTTGGACAATTATATGTTGCTTTTTCTAGAGTAATTGCAAGGAAATGACTTAAAGTGCTTATATGTAATAGTCATGAACAATCAGATGACACGACTACAAATGGTGTGTACAAAAAAGTTTTTGAGAAGTTGTAATATATTACAAAATATTATCTCATTAATTTTTTGAATTGTATTTACATTTAACTTTTACCTCAGTGTTTTATTCCTCTGCGGGGACCGGCAGGTTACTCAAAGCGGACTTTTCAGAAGGAGTTTTACCAAAAACTACCTAAAAAAGATGTTATTTACAAAATAAAATATAATAAAATACTAAGTGTGATAGTACAAAAAACTACTCTTCTGTTCTTTCTTTTTAACTTTTTTTTTGCTTAGTTAGTTAAAATAACTAACAAATGTAATAATCATTGATAAATACATTTATTAGTTGTTTATAACTGATAAATTCACTTTTCATTTTTTTTAAGAGTATTTTGTGCTTGATTTTTTTGTCAACAACTGATAAATGCATTTACCAGTTGTTTAACTAATAAATGTATTTATCAGTTATTTGACAGATAAACGCAAAAAAAAAAAAAAAAAAAAAACTAAAAAAAAAGTAGTTTTTTGTAATATTTAAAAAAATATATAATATCTAACTTGTGTGGTTTTTATTTATTTTTGTAATATTCATCTTTAAAAAGTAATTTTTGGTAAATGCCCCTTTTCAAAATGGCAAATAATTTTTACTATTTCTCACACTCATAACTTACTATTTCTCTCATTCATTGTCTTTTCTATTTTATTTTTCATACTAACAACATCTCTCTCCTACTTTACTTTTTCTTAATCTTCGTTCACAAAATATTGGTTCGATTTGAGGTAGAACGGAGGAAGTATATAATTTATCTACAATAAAAGTCGGACTTGTGTGTGGTTGCCGTTTGTTCTGAAATGATCTTCCTATTTTTTTTGTCTTTCTATTTTTTGTCTTTAACACAAAGATACTTTGAGCAATAATTTTAAGTTGATTTAATAATCCAAATGAATATATTAATTTTTTTTATTGATAATATTAATAATGGTGCATCAATAATAAGTTTTAAATTTTTATTAAAATAATTAAATTAACTTAAAATTACTGATCAAAGTATCTTCCTGTACACAAAAAACTAAATTTCGACAATATTTATTTTTCTATGTTAGCGATTTCACAACTTAGTTCTAATGTTTTAGGTTACTAATAAATATTTACAAAATCTAACATAGAAAAATAAATATTGTCGAATTTTAGCATAGTAGAATTTAATATTTTTAATTTATGATAAAATATTAATTACTAGATTCATCACTCAAATTTGGTATAGATTGTGTTTTGTTTCGTTGAAATTTTTTCTGTCATCATTATTCTTAACACATGTAAAAATAAAGTTTTTAAACAAAAATATAATTCAGCAACATGTCATCATTTATTTTAACACATGTAAAAAAAAGTTTTTAAAACAAAAATATAATTCAACAACATGTCATCATTTTTTCAGCAACACATGTGAAAATAAAATTGTAAACAAAAACATAATAATTCATGAAGAAGAGTGAAGAGTTGACGTTGAATATATTACTACATCCGTCCCACTTCAAGGGTCCTATCTTTTTTATGTTAGTACGAATGTATTTTTAGCAATAATTTGAAGTTAATTTAATTATCCAAATGAAAATTTAAAAATTGTTATTGATACACCATTATATGTACTACAAGTAACAATTTTTAGATATTCATTAGGATAACTAAATTAACCTATATTTATTGCTCAAAATACATTCGCGAACAAAAAAAAAATGAAAATAAAAAATGTTGAATTCTTTTGAAGTGGGGGTGTATGATGTATTCCAAGATAAGCTGCAGCAGAGCTGGGCGGGTGGCACTGTAAGTCGTGCGACATACGTGGACGGAGCACGACTCGTTCTTCAAAGTACGACTCGTGACATTGACCTGCACGACTGCAACAACGGGCACGATGCGTATCACGACTACCTAAAGCGGGGCACGACTCGTGACATCTTGCACGAGTCGTGATGACGGCTGATATTTTGCAGATTTAAGTTTTATTTTGTTTCCTGTTTTAACATGTTTTAATTAGGACTCTTTTTCTTTTCCTTTTCCTTTTCCAAGTAGTTTAGGGTTTTGTTTAGAGTATAAATACTCCTTTCATTATTTGTTTTAGGATACCTTTGATATTATTGTTTTATAATATAATTGCTTTTGCAATTGTGAGTCTCCGTAGACTTGTTGAAGGTTCAATTCCTTTTGGGGCTGATTTCTTCAGATCTTCAAGAATCTCATCAACTTGATGTTGTTCTTGCCAAACCCTAGCTTGTGAATTCGATCTAGGTTAAACAATACGTTTATTCGGTTTTTTTGTCTATCCAGGTTATTTATTTTAATTTATTATTTCGCTGCGTTCATTCTATTTACATCAGAAAAACAATCCAAACATCAATGGTATGGAAGGGATAAAATTGCATCTCATTAATTAATATTATACAATACTATATACAAACAATCATAAAACAAATGCATATGTGTTACCTTAAAATTGACACATTTAAAGTTTCAACATTGTAATAATTTAATGATCATAATGTGATCCACTCTTCTAATATTACAACCTACTATCTCCGTCCCTTCTCAAATTAGTTTTTATAAACCTACTAGTAAAAGCCCATGTTCGAGGACACGTGTTTTTTTTTTAATTTTAAAAAAATAAAAATTTAAAGGGCAAAATGGGAAAGAGACAACTTAGTGAGGGCAAAATGGAAAATTTGACATTTGACACTATTCATTGTACTGTTCATGGGATGATGTGGCATGGTGTGATTTATACTATAGATATTACATTTGAAAAAGTATAGCAAATTGGATAGAAATTGAGAGTATGATAAATTATACTCACATAATAAAAAGTATCACAAGTTGGTCACTAATTGTTAACTGTGAGTGGTTAAGTGTGAGTGTGAGTGTGAGTGTGAGTGTGAGTGTGAGTGTGAGTGTGAGTGTGAGTGTGAGTGTGAGTGTGAGTGTGAGTGTGAGTGTGTGTGGAATTTGTTGAATAAATAAATATTAAAAATTTACTATTTATTGAGCCATAACTTCTAATAAAATGTTCAAAATGAAAATTTTTGTAGTTTGAAAAGGGAGAGAGAAAATGAAATAATTAATTTCATATGCTTTTCCAGATAAATATACTATGCCCGTCGACTATCGACGGGTTACTAATTAGTTTCAATTTAACGAGGAAGTTAAGAAAAAGTGTTTTGTCCCAAAAGGAACTTCCGACAAAAATTTCCTAGTTATTTTGAGATGGAACAGGGGTGGAACTACTGACTTTTTTGTAATTTTTACAAATTGATCATTTGCAATTTTTATATTTAATATATTCACCCGGGAAAAGAAAAAAAAAAAAAGAAAAATTCCGGAAGTACTAGATTCGCCATGCAACAAATATCACTTACTCATGCAATATTGATTCTCGATTACTAACTACCCATGATTCATTCAAACTTTATTCCCTTTTCATTCAAGTTTTCTTGTAGCTTACTGCATGAGCTTCTTCTACAAATATAATTCTCCAATAATCCCTTTTATTTAAGTTTTATTTCTTATTTTTCATCTTGCCTCCTTTTAAAGATAGAGCGGTCTAGTTAGATTTTTAGAAGCTCAAAAGTCCATTATCTCACATATTTTTTAGTTTATAATTATGATTAATAATTATACAAATATATTTGTGAGTTATATGAGAAGTTGGAGTGAACTAAAATACTATCAACAATTAGAATTTGAATTTAATAAAAATTTCTCTCTTTTTTTCTTTTATTAATTATGAATATTTTGAGACGGAGAGAAATTACCAGATTCAAAATTCCAGCTTTGCCCCATGGACACTGGCCATAATCACACTTGTTAGTCGAGCACAAACAAAATTTTCATCGGTTTCAGCAATTTGAGTTGCCGATTCAACCTTTACAATTACTTTATTTGCATTAGAATAATGCAAAAAATTTAGCAATAATAATAAACCTAAAGCAAGAACTGAAAATCTCTCCATGATTTTTTAATCAGTGAGTTGAAATACTAACAATATTTATAATAAGATATAATGGAATTTGAATTTGAATTTGAATTTAACTAAAATACTATCAACAATTAGAATTTGAATTTAACAAAATCTCTATTTTTTTTCTTTTATTAATTATGAATATCTATTACTATAATTGACCAAGTCGTAACTACTTACAAAATCTAACATAGAAAAATAAATATTGTCGAATTTTAACATAGTTGAGTTTAATATTTTTAATTTATGATAAAATATTAATTACTGTTAGTTAAGATTAGATTATTTTGAGTTTTTTGAAGTAAGTTAGGAGTTTGTTTTTGTTTTCTACTAAATAAACGAATTCAACAGTAGGTGGAGTTGTATTCCTTATTTTTAGCTTGTTTTGTTAGCCTATAAAGCCATTAAGTTCAGCAAAATAAAATATTCTTCCAGCATATCAAAGTTTGTACTCTCAATTATTAGTTCTACAATTACTAGATTCATCACTCAAATTTTATTTATACTTGAATTGCAAAATTCGTTGTTGAAAATTTCATAATTTATTCACCAATTTGTCAAATATTAGTTTCCTCCTTTTCTCTTATTAATTGATACCAAAAATTAATATAATCACTTCGTGGAAATATAATTCGTCTTAATTAATAGTTTCCGTTGTCAAAAGAAATTAAATTTAATACGTTTTATATTCCAAAATAATTGTTTATTCTTTTTTTATTAAGAAAAATATTGATAGTTATTTGGAAGAGTGATCGAGAAGTTCTAAAAAGGTATCATAATATCTGAGAAGTTCCTAAATCATATTGTATTATAGATACTGTATTATATTCACATATAAATGAATAAAATAATACTGAATGCAGTATTATATACTACTAAATAAAAAAATTTGAATCATTTCAATTTAATGAGGAAGTTAAGAAAAAGGGTTTTGTCCCAAAAGGAACTTCCGACTAAAATTTCCTAGTTATTTTGAGATGGAACAGTAAGGAACTACTCGACTTTTTGTAATTTTTACAAATTGATCATTGCAATTTTTAGATTTAATATATTCACTCGTGAAAAGAAAAATTTCGGGAGTATAGATTCGCCATGTGATGCAGTCCGTATGGGTACCCTTTAGTGCATCGTATGGGAGCAAGCAAAGGGACATCATCAAGTTCAGCCCATGTTTTCTTTGTCCAAGTTCAGCCGTTTATTACTAGTACTTATCCTACAATAAATTCTCTATTAATTCATGTTTTGACTCATTCAAATAAGTAGTGTTTTGCCTTCTAAGGTAGCCTATAAATAGCACAGTCTAAGGAGTTTTAAGGGAGCCTTGTTTGATTAATAAAAATATTAAATTATATCAGTTTGCTGCCGTTCATACTACATCACCATGCAACAAATATCACTTACTCATGCAATATTGATGCTCGATTACTAACTACCCATGATTCATTCAAACTTTATTCCCTTTTCATTCAAGTTTTCTTGTAGCTTACTGCATGAGCTTCTTCTACAAATATAATTCTCCAATAATCCCTTTTATTTAAGTTTTATTTCTTATTTTTCATCTTGCCTCCTTTTAAAGATAGAGCGGTCTAGTTAGATTTTTAGAAGCTCAAAAGTCCATTATCTCACATATTTTTTAGTTTATAATTATGATTAATAATTATACAAATATATTTGTGAGTTATATGAGAAGTTGGAGTGAACTAAAATACTATCAACAATTAGAATTTGAATTTAATAAAAATTTCTCTTTTTTTTTCTTTTATTAATTATGAATATTTTAAGACGGAAGATTCAAAATTCCAGCTTTGCCCCATGGCACTGGCCATAATCACACTTGTTAGTCGGCCACCAATCTAATGTAGCACAAACAAAATTTTCATCGGTTTCAGCAATTTGAGCTGCCGATTCAACCTTTACAATTACTTTATTTGCATTAGAATAATGCGAAAAATTTAGTAAAAATACTAATAAACCTAAAGCAAGAACTGAAAATCCCTCCATGATTTTTTAATCAGTGAGTTGTAATATTAACAATATGTATAATAAGATATAATGGAATTTGAATTTAACTAAAATACTATGGAGGCATATTTTATCTTTATCTTTCATCTTATTTCTTTGATCTCAAAGTTAGAATGGTTCAACTTAGTTCAAATAAAATGTATCCTACTTTATAATAAGATGTAATAAATGTAATATATATGATATCTTATCTCATCTCGATAATATATAACACACTTAATATAAAATATAAAGCTTCTTTACCTGTGATTTTTCACTAAACTACTACTTTCGTCCCTAGTAAGTTTCGTAATTGACTTGTCAATGTTTTTAAGGAATATGTCGACATTATTTGTCCATGGTATAATTATACCATGTCCATTTTCTTATTTATAAATGCAGCAGTTATTTTGGGACGGACTAAAAAAACCATTATGAGAGATGGAGCGAGCATTTTTCAACCCCTGAGAACAAATTTGGGTTAAAAATGACAATATGTCAAAAATGTAATAAATTTGGATCTAAATAACAGATTTGGGTATAAAATGACCCTATTATTTATAGTATGATGATAAAAATGAAAAAAAAAATAAAGTTTGATGATAAAAGTGAAACACGTCTCAAAAGTCTCAAAAGTACGGATAAAAAATTGAATTTTTTCCAACAATAAAAATGTAATGTTTTAGAAGAATTGCAAAAGTAGATCAAGAAAAAGAAACACCTCATCTTAGGTAAGAATGATCAGCTGAACAAAAATTTATTACTGAGTGACACATTACATGAAGGTGGAAGACAAAAAACCATTCTCTAAATATTCTCAAACAAAAACACAATAACGAAAAATTATCAAAAACTAACTAAATCAACCAAAGTTAAATTTACGATGAACATGCAGGTGCATTGAAGCCTTTGAGAGTTGCGAATACGATAGAATGATGACGAACAGTGATCGGGCGATCAGAATCGACAACTTTTGGCTTGAGCTCTGGAATATCCAGTGATTCTGTTAGCTTGATTGGATGACCGTTAAGTAACACTTGGTCACTTTGAACATCCCCGTCCTTTGGTGTCAAATGGTACTCTTCTCTTTCACCCGAATCATCACTATCATAATCATTATCATGAAGCAATTTACGACCAGAATACATGTTCATGTCATTCATAACATGAACCTTAAATGTCCTAGATTTTGACATGTTGATGATAAGAACAGTTATTCCCGACTGAAAAAGAAACAGAACAAAAGAGTTAGATATTTAACAAAACTAACGAGAATTCAATGGGATACAAAGATAGACATTATGATTGTAAAAACTATTTTTAACGAGACTAACACGACTTTAACGTTATAAGAAGTGGACTTGACGTTGGCATTACACAACGGGAGTATGTGGAAAAACTTATCTTTTAACGAGACTTTAACATAGGAAGTTGACTCACCGTTAAGTTTGAGCAATGGGAGTATACGAGAGTACAAACTACTTTTAAAAGGACTAGAATGACTATAACAGGATACGAAGATATGCCTGTAAAATCTGTTTTTAACGAGACTAACGAGAGTTTAACGGGATATAAAGTTGACTCACCGTTGACTTGGAACAATGAGAGTACACACGCAAGTAGGGCGAGCTATCTTGACTAACACCAAGAACTCTCTTTCCCATTAGTCGATGCCATAGAAGTGCACTGTGAATTTTGCAGAAAAGCATCAGAAATCGTGTAGGGATTATAGAATAAAGACCAGTTTATGAAAATTTATGAGACATTTACCCGTAATAATCTGGATTAGGGATGAAGCTTGTGGTGTTGAGAAGAGCATAGTTCCCTCCAATGAAGGCTTGTCTGCAGTATACCTTATGGTTAAAGGTAGATGTCATCCCTAGTTGATCCAAATACCTACATTATCCCAGAACCTTTCATTAGCATTATGAAAGAGAGAGAGAGGGAGAGGGGGGGGGGGAGAACGAGAGAGAGAGAGACCAGAAGCCATCGACAAAGGTATGAGAAACATCTTTTCCACCACTGTTATAAGCACCACCAGCCTCCCCGACCCAAGCATTCGACCATGGTCCAAACTTCTTGACACTAGTCGAGACATCTTTGAAAGTCTGAGCATCTTGACTAAGGTAGTATGGATCTTGAATCCTGTTGATTAAGTCGGCATCATTACCTGTACAGATCAAGAACACGTTTTAGTACTCAGCATTTAGTATTCAGCATTCAGCGCATAATATGACCAAACGCGTCCTTAGGATTCAACACTGCAAACAAACGCACACAAACTCACAATGTAGAACAAAGGTTTGATCTTTGTTTACCTGCACCGAGATTGTAGATATGATGAGTGACTCCATCAACAACGCCCGGACCCGAAACCTGCAGGAAAGTATCGAACCATTCTTTATTGTAAAAACCGGCCGGTCCAAGAACCTTTGGTGCACTTGCAGATGGATACACATCATTTACAATCTTCCTCAACTGAATCATGTCTTTCCCATACTGATCAGCTTCTACCCTAGCTCCCACCCCATCACCACACAACTCATTCCCTAATAAACCACAACATCAGAAACTTGTGTCAAAAAAGAGGACCTTATTGTGATGTCAACCCTATTAACTATGAGCCGTTAGATTATTATTGGAACAAGGTGAGGTACACAAAATCATAGATATTACCTAGTTCCCACGAGTCGATCTTGTATCCTTTGTTGATATTATACGTGATGAATTCACGGGCATTAATCGCGTCCCAAGCGCCTACACCCATAGTTTATCATTAGTGTCAGTAATATTAGCCTTTTGCCTCCCGATAAGCGCATTCAACCCAAACGTTATCATTGCCCCGGTCTTGTTAAATAAGTTTGCGAGCTCATCCCACCTCTCCATCTCGAGGCACCCATCGGTGAACCCGAATAGGGTATCGTTTTCCTTCTTATTGAAAGCCTTGCAGTTGTCAGCATGTTGTCCAACCTTGTATATCACCTGATCTTGCAATGAGCCTCCAACTCTGAGCCTTAGTGGATTGAAAGCTGTGTTTTTTCCATTGTTGAAAACTCATTAGTACATGCAGTAAGAACTATATATATTCATACATATATCTATATATAGATACCTAGATGGATGAGAAACACAAATTCTGTATATTATATATATATATATATATATATATATATTTATTTATTTATTTATATACAATTTTCTGTTTATAAATACCACTACACCGTTATTAAAACCAAAAACATAACCAGGCAATAATTTAGGTGAATTATAGATGCATGATTATTTAGAGCTAACCTTTAATGGCGTTTTCAAGGATCTTGTTACTCAAGTCCTGCAAACAAAAAAACATTAAATAAACCTCATATAATAACATAATTAGCAACAATACTAAAACCAAAAAAAAAACATTAAATAAACCTCATATAATAACATAACCAGGCAATAATTTATTTGTTTTCTATAATTAAGAAAAAATACTGTTCCAATATGAACGATCGAATTTTTAAATGTATTCTTAATCAAGAACATTTTTTTTTTAAAAAAAATTGATCATTCATATACGAAAGTATTTGGATGGAAGAAGCAGAAATTATATATATTACTCCCTGCGATCCAAAATACTTGTAGTTTTAGGATTTTTCACACATACTCCCTCCGTCCCAATCTAAATGTCCAAACTTTCCTTTTTGGGCGTCCCATTGAAAATGTCTCATTTCCAAAAAAGGAAAGTTTTTTTCACTATTCAACCCACTCATTCTCTCTCCTACTTTACTTTTACACTCACAACATTCTCTCTCCTAACTATTCCTCCCACTCATTCTCTCTCCTATTTAATTTTTCATACTCACAACATTTAAACTTTTTCTCTTTCCTACCTCACTTTTTCTCTTTCCTACCTCACTTTCCTTAATTCCCGCGCCGGACCCATTTTTGGACATTTAGACTGGGACGGAGGTAATATTAATTAAGAAAAACAATCAATATGTATCAAATAAACTAAATTTCCATTAAAATATTTCAAGTACCAAAACAATTAAACGCTTTTACAATGACAACTACCTAAACATAAATAAAGATAGTTTCGATGTCAAAATTTTATGAAAAACTTTAAAAACTGCAAGTATTTCGAGACAAAAAATCTGAGACGGAGAGAATATTACCAGATTCAAAATTCCAGCTTTGCCCCATGGACACTGATCATAATCACATTTGTTAGTCGGCCACCAATCTAATGTAGCACAAACAAAATTATCATCGGTTTCAGCAATTTGAGTTGCCGATTCAACCTTTACAATTACTTTATTTGCATTAGAATAATGCGAAAAATTTAGTAATAATAATAATAATAAACCTAAAGCAAGAACTGAAATTCTCTCCATGATTTTTTAATCAGTGAGTTGTAATACTAACAATATTTATAATAAGATATAATGGAATTTGAATTTGAATTTGAATTTAACTAAAATACTATCAACAATTAGAATTTGAATTTATTTATAATAAGATATAATGGAATTTGAATTTAAATTTAACTAAAATACTATCAACAATTAGAATTTGAATTTAATAAAATCTCTCCTTTTTTTTCTTTTATTAATTACGAATATATATTGCTATAATTGACCAAGTCTTAACTACTTACTAAAATAGCTGAACAAATTGACCATTTGCAATTTTTAGATTTAATATATTCACCCGTGAAAAGAAAAATTCTTAGATTCATTCAATTCTTTTACAAATATAATAATTCTCTAATAATCCACTTTATTTAAGTTTTATTTCTTATTTTTCAGCTTGCCAGCTCCTTTTATAGATAGAGCGGTCTAGTTAGATTTTTAGAAGGTCAAAAGTCCATTATCTCACATATTTTTTAGTTTATGAGATATTTAGTTTATTAATTATGATTAATAATTATACAAATACTCCCTCCGTCCCAAAATGTTTGTTCCATTTGACTTTTTTGTTGAACTTTGACCACAAATATATGACAATTTAATTATGTTCATGAAATTCTAAAAATTCCTATTGATTCATCATTAATAATATTATCAACAATAACTTTTATAATTTTATGAACATGATTAATCTCTCATAAATTTGTGATCAAAGTTCAACAAAAAAGTCAAATGAGACAAACATTTTAGGACGGAGGGAGTATAGTTATATGAAAAGTTGGATTGAACAAAAAAGTAATATCCGGAGAGCATTTCAACCCGATGTTTTGTTAAAATGATTGATTTAGAAATACTAAATGATTAAAGAAACAAACCTCCGAACAGATTGCAAGCCGCACCTCACAATTTTTGCATTAACAAATTGTTAAACAACATTCACGGGGCTTGTAAATTATCAAACCCCAATTCAGTATGCATAAATATGATTTTGTATAACCCACAAAGATCACGTGTTAGGGAGTGCTTGTGTGAGTGGGATATGCAAGTTGGAGAGAACTGTAGATGGAAGATCATAAATGAAGAAAAACTGAAAAACATGTGAAGAAAAGTTGAAAATGTAGGGGGTGGAAGTGTAAAAAATAAGAATGAGATGAACCAATTAAAATGTACAGGTGTATTAAAAATGTATTAAAATTAAAATTATTAACAATTATTTTAAATTATAAATATAAATGTCATCTCGTACTTTAAATTGTCTTAATAATTAAATTGTACTTCACTTTTTATTTTATTTTTTTGTCATGAAGATGGTGGTCTCTGTTTTGTTATTATCGGGGTCCATGGAACATGTTCAAAACTACATTGATATTTTGGAGAAATTTTTTTTGAAGACAAGTGTGAACCGCCAGCGAAAGTATGAAAACAGAGTTTGGCTTTCAGCAAAATGCCATGTTTTTTGCATCCCCCGAAGAAGCGATAGCATAGCAAGCGTTATTGAATGCTTGCGAGGGCCATGAATAAATCGAACTAGCTGACATTGCAGCAGAGAAACAAGTTCAGTTAGAAAGCCATGGTGGATTGAAGCACAGATTTGAGCAGGATTTGGGGTCGGAATGGACATTTTCAAACCTACAAACTACAGTGGCATTTTGAAGAAGAAAAATGTGATGAAAACGAAATTTTCCCTTTTTTTTTTGAATAATACTAGTCACCAACTCCGCTCTGGTACCCGAGGATATACTAATTGCTTCAACCAAGCTTAAATCAAGATACAAAATATGTTTTGATTATTTGCTAATTATTGATGAGAGTAGAATAAGGCCACGTTTGGGATTGCGGTGAAAGTGGGTAAACGAACGTTCAACCCAAAAGTCGACGCGAAAGAATGTTTGGGGAAAGGAATTGTGATCACGTCCGAAGTCCGTATAACGTGAAATACTGCGTTCCCATGAAGGCCCCGTCTCGATACACGCTTTATAAAAAGGAGATTTTTAAGACGAAACAGTTTATAAAAGGAGCTTTTGAAACGGAACATTTTCTTTTAAAATGTGTATGGTGTATCAAATCAAAACGCTAATTTAAGCGTAACAAAATATTACAATGGCATATTTACCCTTCTAAAAATACTCCTTTCGTTCTGAACACTTTTTTTTTCTCTTTCATAAATACTCCCTCCGTCCCACCTCATTTGATACTAATTTTCATTTCGGGCCGTCCCACCTCACTTGATACTGTCCAAAATGGTAAGTTTTTACTCTCACAACACCAATCAAATCACTATTATTCCCACTCACTCTCTCTCTTACTTTACCTTTTATACTCACAATATTTTTTCTCTCTCTTGCTTTTTCTTAGTTATCGTGCCCACATCCTTAGTATCTAGTGAGACGGGACGGAGGGAGTAAGTATTAATAATAAGATACATTTTTTAATAAAAAAATATAATATATTAAAAAATTACTATTAACATGTCCAGATTGAAAATTTATTTTGGTGAATAATAACGATTTTCTTGTCAAAAGGCATATTTTAAAGTTAACTACAAAAATCAAAAAAAAAAAAACCCGTTAACTACAATTTGGAAAAGTGACTTAGTATAGTCTACTTCTCCCTCTCTAACTCCCTCTCTAAAGGCCACACACTCTCTCTCTCTAGACTCTCTCTCTCTAGACGGAATCCATGGATTCCTCACGCCAACCATCGATGTCTCCATCTCGGGCCAAGCCCCCGTTCCGCCGCTAACACACAGAGTTCAAATTTTGAGATCGCTGCACGACAATCGAGGACGGCCGCTTTTTTTGATTCCGAATAATCGGTGAAAATGTTCGTGAAGAAGCTAGTGGAGAAGGCTTCGCTAAAGAAGGTAAGTACAAAAAAGAATTTCACTTTGCTTTCACAATTTCGATTTCATTTCTCTCGTTATTATCAATGGATCGGATTATGTGTTCTTCGTTGATTTGAAGTTTGAAGTTTGGTCTGGTTGATTGAAATTTGAAAGGCTAATTTATTTGAGATAGTCACGACGGATACTCAAATCGCAATGTTATTGATTTGCTTTGATGGAATAGATCGTCACGACGGATACTCAAATCGCAATGTTGTCTTTTTTGATGTACGCGCAAACTCCTTTCTGTTGTTTTTAGTATGCATTATAATCCCGCTGTTTGAGGAGCTTCGGTTTTTATTAACCAAGTCCTATTTTAGCCGAAAACAGATAAATATGAAAGGACCGGATGGAATCCAAGGACCTATTTATGTTAGGAACTGGATGTGTCTTCGTAAGGCAAGCACTATATGGATACGACGCTCCAGTTAAGAAGAAGGCACCAGCAAGACTTGCAATTGCTTACCTAAATGGTGTTCTTTGTTGTTTTGGATCTCGTAAGAACAAAAAAGTTAAGACTTCCAAGGACAAAAAGAAGAAGACTAAGAACAGGGAGCTTTCCACACAGGTTCACGCGCTTGAAAATATTGAGGAAGGAATTGAAGGTAAGAAATGCTCAGGAAGTAATAATTTCATTGCATTTCAAATGTTATTTTAGTATTCTCTTACTTGTTGTCCGTCCCATATCCCCTTTAGTGCGTGCTAACTTGAATCTTGATGACCAGGAATAGATAGTGAAAAGTCAACCATGATGCCCCAGATCAAGTTTGAGAAGAAGTTTGGGCGATCACTGTGTTTATTGCTTCAACACTTATAGAAGATGGGGGAGTTCCACCAGGTGCAACTTCTGCATCGCTGTTAAAAGAAGCCATCCATGTCATTAATTAATGCTTTGTTAGTCCTTGCTCTGATGTAAGTTTCTTCTTCCATCTCATGTTCTCATTTTTACTGTTGTTTTTTGAGAAAAGAGATATAAAAGGAAAATACAAACTCTTAGTTTGAACTTCATATCTTAACATGGTAATAATCCAAAATCCGAGCAAAAATTTTAAGGACTTGATTTAAGATCCATAAATACGACAAAACAATATGCAGGAAAAATAATTCACAAAATGATGCTTGAATCTCAGAAAATTTAATTTAATATCCATTCCATTATTCTGGCTCAGGTTTTACCGTTATCTGTCACACAAAGTAAGCAAGCTAAGTGCCACATTCATGCTACTTTAACAGCATAAATGATTAAACTCGGAATGTTGAACAAAATAAAACTCTTTCAAGCAATGGAGGCTAGGTTAAACAAAGTAAAACTCTTTCAAGCAATGGAGGTTTTCTTCGAGAGGTAAGATTTATACAGTTCTCATGAAAAGGTTCCCGAAGTTTATTTTCTCTTAAGATTTTCTACAATCCATGCAGATCAAACAGATTTGGTGTAGAGGAACAGCATGTTGTTGGAGAAGTTGTGTGTCGATGTGCCCTTTGCCATGATTCAGATATGGTTCTCCAAAAGAAACCGGTATTGGTCCCTATATCCAAAATTTAGTTATATTGTTGAATATGAGAGAGATGAGTACAAAAGAGTGTACTTAAACGTGTGTGTCTAAGTGTCAAATATTCTCTCGCATCCCAATAAAATTTAAAAATAGCGAAAAATAAAAAGAAAAACTAAGACAAAATACAATAAAAGTGTTTTTGAAAATACCACGAATACCGAAAATCACGGCTGTCAAATATTTCCTTATACACCACATTCAGGCTCCTTCGTCAGTCCGACGATCGTCCGAATCACCTATAATAACTTTAAGACCATTTTTGCTAGTAACTCTAGATAATGCAACATACAACCGACCATGGAAAACCGTGTTGGAAGATATAAACCAACATGAGAGAGTGATTGCCCCCGGCTCTTATTTATTGTCATAGCAAAAGACACGGAAAGTGGAAATTGTCTTCGCTTGAATGAAATTTGGACAAATCCGAAGGAGACATTACCATTCTAGGTATTGTCACTTCCATTCCCGCATTCTTCCCCGAAAGCATCTTCCCTACAACAACATGCTTACCTATACATGTTGAAGAAATTAGTTTTACATTTTACACAATTTAGAATTTATATTTAGTAATGATTACCTAATCGCGTAACAATTAATCCGGGTGCCATTGCATAATTCTAAGGCCTGGTTGAGATTTCTCAAGAGCATAACTATACATCCAACCTTCGCCTTAAGAATATGGTTCGGCAACTCCGAACATTTGATCATATTTAAAAATCTGGTGAGAAAACATCTTCATTCCCCGTGTCATCCTCCTCTTCTACACATATCGCATCAGAACTCAAGTATATCTTCTCCTCTCCAGGAAATAGTGACATAACATAATCATTAATACTATACACCGTATCGTTAGTTGGAGCAAGGAACGCTCGACTATGGAAAAATCCTTCGACATCCTTGTTTCGTAATAAGTCGGGATATATGCATTCAACGATTTTTGGAATAGGATTTGAAGAATCTCGAACCAATATTTCTGGGGCAAACTAATATCAACCTCTCCGTCATTATCTTCCCAAAGAACACCATCTCCAACCGATAATATCCATTGAGCAAAGTCTCTTATCTCCTCGGCCCGATCAGAAGAACCAACCTACATTAAGTTTGATGCAATTTAATTAATTATAACGACTCAAGAACACGTAACCACATTAATAATGAATAAATAATGATTACCTGCAATCTCATGTTTTGAGTCAACCTTAGTACCTCACAATAACTCCAAAGATAAGACGAACAAACTGAGGCATGAACAATATCATGCATGTTACCTTTAGGAACAACTGGTAGAATCAGCCTAAAGTCACCTCCAAGTACAACAACCACACCACCAAACGGCTTTTCAGAGCATCTGCCATTTGTTGAACGTAAGACATCCCGTAAACTACGATCGACGACCTCAAAACAATGTCTATGCGCCATTGGAGCTTCATCCCAAATAATTAGCTTTGTTTTTTGTAGAAGTCCTGTCTCATCTGTACCAGGCCTTAATTTACTGCAAGTAGAACTCTCATCGACCTGTATAGGGATGCCAAACCTTGAATGTGCAGTCCTACCCTTAGGAAGTAGCAAAGAAGCAATTCCTTTGGAAGCTACTTGGAAGAACAATTTCCCCTCTGCTTCTTAAGGCGTAACACAAAGTCCTCCATAAGAATGTTTTACCGGTACCTCCATAACCATATAAGAAAAATACACCACCATCTCCCCTATCAACAAATGAAATAATTTTATCGTAAACACCCTTTTGCTCATTTGTCGGTTGTGGAAATAACCTGGAATGCTCGGCTTTCATCTCATCAATATCATAAGATGTCTCCTCTAAAATAAGCATATTTTCAACATCTTCAATGTCATCGTATAATGGTTTAGGCATGTCCCCAAATTTATCAAGGCGGCTACTATTACGTTTTGAGAACTTTTCTATCTCCACCAAAGCAATATTCTTGATTTGTTCCTCACGAAGCTTATGTCCTGTAGCTTATACAAAATAATTTAAATATATAAGTAAAATTATGCCAATTATAAGTAAAAATTAATATACTAAAATTACTTTATAAATATAGTTACTAAGGAGTTAATAGATATAGATAAGTGATTTATGATATTATGTTATGATTTTGTTGATGTTCCGTATGTTTACTTTGAAGCTATACATGGATTTATATTTCCTTGAAGCTATAATTTGATTAGTGATTTATGATTTTCTTCAATTAATTTTTGGGACAATGGCGGGAGTTAAAACTAATCTAAATTATAACTCAAAAAAATATGATAGGACAGAGAGAGTATTAAAAAGAAATATAATCATACCCAAAAATATTATGGGACAGAGAGTATTAAAACTAATCTAAATTATAGCTTAAAAACAATATGGGACAGATGGAGTATTAAAAAGAAATATAATCATAAGAAAAAGCATTATGGGACAGAGAGAGAGTATTAAAATTATTCTAAATTATAGGTAAAAACATTATAGGACAGACGGATTATTAAAAAGAAATATAACCATAATCGAAAACATTATGGAACAAAGGGAGTATTAAAACTAATCTAAATAATATGCAAAATCAATAAATTAAATATTAATTCAAATACCAGGTTTGTCGTGCATTTTCTGATATTTGTCCTCAATATCATCGGCAAGTAAGTGCCATGTCTTCTCCCACACCTCATTAGGCATCGACATACTGTTAGAGAGAAGTAAAATAACAAAGAGCCTTCGAAGACCATCAGGAAACTGCCAGTGACTCGCCTCAATTATCCCATCAACATATTCCTTGTCATCATCCAATAACCCAAGAGCATAACACGCGGATTTGAAATCTGGATAGACAACCTTGTTCACAGTTCTCAAACCCTCGTAGCAAGTAGGACCAGCGACATGATTCAACATAAGCCTGAGATAATAAAGTTCACCGCAATTCATAGGTACATGGTAAATACGCCCAATTGCAATACGCTTGTCTTTTCTACGACGCCATTCACGTTTACTTTTATCCCAGACATGATGTTGAGTAAATTCTGCATATTTATACTTCCGAGCCTCTGGATGCTCTTTATTATAATCAAACCAACTCATGAATTGAGATTCCTTAACCGTAGCTTTATTCATAACATCAGGGAGAAAGTCACCATCCCTAAAAGGAATACAATGATCACCCTCCAAATGAAAAGCCAGACGCTCAACAGGAGGCGTACGATAGTGGAGCTCGAATCCAAAAATACGCCACATAGCCTCACAGGCAGATACATACCGACAATCTATTTGCCTTTTCACCTCATCCGTTTCAACACCAAGACACACTCTATCGCTTCCCTTATTAATATACTTGAACAAATATTTAATTGCTTTGCTCTGATTACAATACTCAACATTTATGTGTGCCTCATACCTTAGCAAAAGATATATGTTATATGGGACAATCCAACCATTATTTAACACGTTTCCATTCTTCTCAATAGTCGCACCATTATCCCTACGTCGATATACCTGATACCCATTTTCATCCACAAATGTAGACTCATTTAACGGTTTTGGATACTTCTTCGTGCACTTACTCCCAGCCATGCATGTAGACTCATAATTAAAAGGACCGCAAGGACCATGCAACATGTACTCAACCACAGCCTTGTATAATCTAGGATACTTGGTTTTATCAGGAATTTCAGCACAAATCCACTTATCAATATCCCCAGCTATAATAGACTGATATTTTCGATCGAAGAACAGAAGAATGTGAGCATGAGGAAGACCTCTCTTCTGAAACTCCACCGTATATACAACTACATGAATAACAAACAGATCATAGTAATGTGATTATAAGCAATATAAATAAATAGAGTGTTTATTCGGACTATGAATGCCTAAAAAAAAACTTTGCTCTTGATCAAGAGCAACTTTAAAAATAAATAAATTGGACATTGATTTTGAGACGGAGAGAGTATTCTTGAAAAAGGAAAAACAATATTAATTTTAATTTATCGTAAATGGGACAGAGAGAGTATTAAAACTAATCTAAATTATAGCTTAAAAAACAATATTGGACAGAGGGAGTATTAAAAAGAAATATAACCATTAGAAAAAGCATTATGGGACAGATAGAGTATTAAAATTATTCTAAATTATAGGAAAAAAAACATTATAGGACAGACGGAGTATTAAAAAGAACTATAATCATAAGCAAAAACATTACGGAACAGAGGGAGTATTAAAACTAATCTAACTTATAGATCAAAACACATTATGGGATAGAAGGAGTATAAAATATACAACATGATTTTTTTATAATAAACAATGCATTTATAATTTTCTAACAGGCGTATAGGATAAGGTATGAGATGCTTTGATTATTTAACAATGCATATCAAGAGTAAGAAAGAAAATAACATTTATAATATAAACTATATGCAATGCAAAAACTTGAAATTTAAAATTTGCTTACCCGCTTTCGGTTTTCCAAATGGAATTCCCTCCTTGAAATCTGCAATCATCTGATTCAGCTTCATCTTGAAGACCCTGTTCATTATGTCCGGCCTCTCATGAGAATTCAATTTTACCTTTGTACAAAATCTTGAGATTTCTGGCCATTTAGGGTTACACGTGAATGTGATAAACAACGATGGAAAACCGGCCCATTTGCATATAGCAAGCGAATCCTGATAATTCTGCGTCTTCCAACGCTGACCCCCGGTGTATGTCGATGGCAATATAATACGTCGCCCAACTGCTTCACCGGTATCTCCTCTAACAGACGCGTCTGACAACTTTCTATAAGTTTCCACTCGAAGTTTTGGCTGATTGTGACGTATCCACTGAAGCCTTTGTGTATCCATCATAACATAAGAATCCACCATGAACTGCTGAAGCAACCGACCACTCATCAAAAGTTGTGATCCATGTTCTACCCGCTGCTGAATACGATTACATATAAACTCCCTAATTGATAAAGCTGACCTCTTTGCACCAGGTGGTTTATTTCTCGGAATATCTGTGTAGTATCCGTCCTCACCATATACAAATAACAATGGATATTGAAGAGGAAGATAGCATGGATCAAATTCGTGAATATGTTTTAGAGCTCCATCACGTTCTTCAATAATAATATCCCTAACATGAGGCTCATCAGTAATATCACCTTCAATAATAGCAGCAACCTCTGAAGCCGTCGGCATGTTATATGGTTTTCCATCTTTACTTCGTTTCCCTATGAGGCGCAGTTTAATTCTGTTTGACGTTTCCGTTTCAAGACGAACTCTGGCCATTCTGTACGTCTGAGCATAAGGATTATTTTCATCAACCATTTTTTGCAAATCGGTGACGATTGAATGATCAAATGGAGACGGCTTGCTTGCATCTTTACTGCTGAAATAGGCATAAAAAAAAACTGAGATTAGTAAATAAACATGAAAAAACATCATTATTATTTTTTACCAAAATACGACAAAAATAAATCCTAAATAATACCTGAATGCATTAATTCTGTTTTGAACTTCATTTTGAGTATCATATATATATAGTTGAGAGAAACGTGGCCGCTGTCCTTCACCTGGCAATAAAGAACCTATGCGATGAACAATATTACCTTTAATTTTAAAAGAAGGAGGACCACGACTATTATGAACACTCTTATCCACTTCACCGGTCATTGAGGTAAAGGCCAGCATTGAATTATATACTCGAATGTGATCTTTAAAGTGCCTACTCTTTTCATGCAGTCCTTCTAAGAGGTCGGATAACAACTTAGGTGGCTTCTTCAACGGAGGAATATCTACTTTTCCACCAAGGCAACATAATGAGTACTTTGGCCGAGATGATGGCTGAGAGTTTTTTGCCCTCTCCGGGTAAAAGTATTGTGCTCCACAATACTCACACGCATGATCCATATCGCCCATATCCAAATAAACTACATGATATATAACAAATAATAAAAATGAAGAATAAATGATTAATTATATAAAGAAATGCGATAATACAACGCCGTACTGAATAAAACAATAAATAATGTTATATGTATGTTAGAAAAAAACTATACCAAAACATATTTTGTATTATATATAAGAAGTAACCTCAGAACATTCGAGTAACTCGGCGATTGTTTTGTAGTCTCGTGAACCTCATATAGTCATCTATTTTCACATTCCGACTATCGTAGTAGTGAATGCAAAGGATGATTTACTATTTATTGGGGTGCCTTGAGAATGACTACATAAAATGTTATCAAAAGATATTAAACTTAGAGATAATAAAAACACGAAGACAAAATAAAAGTTTCAATTGAATATGGTGTACATACTCTTTCTTTAATTGAATCACTTCAGGAAAATCAGGATTGATAAACATCTTCGTAGCTCCAACCATAGTAGAAGCGCGGTGAACACCTATATATATAAAATGAAATTATAGACCTTATTCTGTATTTCTAATGAATGTAATTATAATAGTATTGAGGATGCATATCATAAACTCAAAATTAATAACTTACACATATAGCTTGATAGACAGCAAACCGGCAGTATCAATACTATAGGCTCATTAGTATCTTCACCCCTCGAATTAACATATGCATTAAGTTCATCAGCATATTGCTCCCACAAGATAGCTCCCAATTCAAAGCCTCTGATAAAAAATAAGTTATATATTGCTTTAGTATATTTAGCAAATACGTATTATTAGTTCAGATAAATATGTATTTAAAAGACTTACTGATTATCAATCAACTTAACATCCATCTTTCGTTTGTTAAACGCCTTTGGAACAGCTTTCTATGTCACCAATGGGCAATATAATCCGACCGATAACATCTATTAAAATACTCAAGTCAAGATGCATATGTTTGTGAACCCATGAAACATTTTAACTTTAAATGAAGGTATTTAAAATACTAACCAAAGGTGAAAGCACCGTCTACGCTCATGGGAAGTCCACTATTAGGACTTAAATAAAATTGGAAAACGGCACAAACTGAAAACCATTAACTGGAATAGCCACATCACTTTCCAATCGGGTGACTTTTGTTCCGATACTGATCTTTAACATGCATATATGTTCGACACGTGCCTTTTGATTATGAGGGTCATTACCGGTCAACGCAAAGTTTGATATGCGAAAATTTTCACCCTCGATAAAAATACTTTTGAAATTGGGCATGCATGTAGTTGGAATGGTTGCTTGTATTTTACCACCCTGTATACAAAAATATTATATCAGGTCATAGTTTTCATAAACTAACACGAACAATTACAATTCAAGACTCATTACAATGTTAATATACTTATTTGAAAAAGTAAATAATTGATAAAATATAATCATAAGCAAAAACATTATGGAACAGAATGAGTATTAAAACTAATCTAACTTATAGATCAAAACACATTATGGGATAGAAGGAGTATTAAAAATACAACATGAATTTTTTATAATAAACAATTCATTTATAATTTTCTAACACGAACAATTACAATTTGGAGACTCATACAATGTTAATAAACTTATTTGCAGGGAAAAGGATTTAAGGACACCAGATATTGATGGGTCAAGGCTACATGAAATTGGCCAATACGTTAAATTCATGAAGTAAGTTTCTTATTTAATCGAATATATTTATTCAGTATATGGTATTCATAATACTAAATTAAATGAAATTCAGGAAATTATTAACTTACCTCCATGTCAATGAGTATCATCTCGATATATGACTTGCCGAAGTCCTTCTTGTTCCACATCCTTAAAACTCGAGCCTCAATTGCTTTAAATTTTGATGTCTTTGTGATGCACTTGATATTGATGAGATTGCTCTTGGTTGCCATCTGGGTACCTGTTAAATAAAGATTGATTATATCAAATGATCCATTCACAATTTGAAAGATATGCAATAAACATACTCATAATGTTTTTGCTGGATTGCACAATGAAATCTTATGAGGCTTTCATATTTTAAGGCCATGAGACCTTATTTATACTTATGTAGTCCAAACATTGCTCGAATGGAGCCACAGTTATATTACCAGTCATTTTACAATAATATTCTTGAATGGCATAATCCGACGGCATACATATATGTCGATTTCCTCATTGTCTATGATATTTCTCGCAGGACTAAGAGCGATTTCGTGCCGTCACTTCTGCTTACTACCGCGGCGCTGTCGGCGCTCTCATTGTCTATGATATTTCTCGCAGAACTACTTTTGATAGCGTTACTCGGCTAGAAGAGCTAAATAGTAAGTTAATCTCCCTCTCGAATGATCTATTGATACTTATGTCGCTATATTTGGATCAATTGTTTCGTGAATATCCGTTTCTAATTCACTGTTAGAATACTTTATTAGCTAGGATCGACATGCTCGAATCCTTAAGAATCGGCGCAGATCAATGAAACCATTATTTAACATATAAAGCAAAGGTTGTTTTCAAAAATAAAAATAAGCATAAATCAATGGAGGTTGCACAAAAAACGAGAAAATTTAGATTACTAAATCTTATATAGAGTACTTGGTAAATACGCCCGATTGCTCGAATGGAGCCACAGCTTTATACTTATGTAGTCCAAACATTGCTCGAATGGAGCCAGCTTATATTACTACCATTTTACAATAATATTCTTGAATGGCATAATCAACACTATCAAGTGACTAAACACACAACATGCCCTTATAAATTCTTGGCCTACGAAATTGTTTCAAAATAATACCAAAATATTTTTGATGATGCCGAGATTGAGAAACATTGTCCGACTGATCGAATGTTGCTTGAATGGGAATTAAGAGATCGCAAGAAGTACATCGAAAGAAAGAAGCGTCTTTGAAAGAACTCAGAATTAGATAAAATGAGTAACGCTCCAAAACAACTCGGTGGTCAAAAAGAAGGATAATCAACCAAGTGTCAAAGAAAACCAGGTGTCATAGAAATCCAAATTGTCAACTTGGCTCGGATGATGAAACTCGTAAGTAAGAAGTACAACTTTCTCTGGAACTATCAACCATTAGTTTGGGAACCGCCAAGGAACAATTGAACATGAATTCCATAAGAGAAAAAAAGAACATTGATTTTCAATTTGATGTTCCGCACCTATATAGTTACTCGTATACATTAATCATACGGCCCAATGAACCATTTATTTCTCGGATGCTACAAAGGGAAAGGAAAAGATGAGGTTGAACCAACAAACTTGACCAAAAGTGCTTGCGAATAAAAGAACATAATACAATTAAATATGAACCCATGATAGCAAAAACAAACCACACCTTCTAAAGCAACACCGACTCGAAAATATCATATCTCATTCGAGAGAATAAACTAAAAGACAAGTTATGCATTCGTAAAACACTTACCTTGGGTTGAATCTTGAACTACAACAATGGAGCTTTCTTCCTCCTTCTTCCTTCTTTTGTCGCACTGCCGTGCTCTCTCTCTCTCTCACCGATTCTCTCTCTATGCGGCAACCCCTAAAATAATCCTTGTTCACAGTTTGTCATATAATATATGGTGCCCGAAATAATAGATATTCCTAGAATATATGTTGACATACATATATTATATTCTATGCGAGTATACTGAATAATTTCCTTATATAATATATGGTGCCCGACGGGGATATGGAAGCTTTAAGAACAGTCATCTACTCGGTAAGAATTTCTTCTTCGTTCACAGCTTTGTCATATAACCTAGTCTTTTTAAATTTGCTTTAATAAAAAAATTAGTGCAAATTCGACTCTAAATCAAGTTGCAGAATAATTTCCTTATACACCGAAAATTGTTGCCATACATATAATATATTCTATGCGAGTATACCGAATAATTTCCTTATATAATGCAGAAAATTATTGCAGATTCGACTCTAAATCTCTTGCTAGGGTTACATGATTTATA
The DNA here is from genome assembly GCA_022495995.1 of Adenophora triphylla var. japonica. Taxonomy (NCBI): domain Eukaryota; kingdom Viridiplantae; phylum Streptophyta; class Magnoliopsida; order Asterales; family Campanulaceae; genus Adenophora; species Adenophora triphylla. The sequence goes on along the minus strand of JAFEMH010000596.1, from coordinate 268,131 downwards.
TAGGGAATTGAAATTGACTCAATTTTGGGAACAGTTATAGGAGCAAAAATTAACAAATTTGAGCTAGTCTTTTTAAATTTGCTTTAATAAAAAAATAATTTATTTATTTTTATTATTAATTGGGAAACTAAATACGCCCAAGATAATGGCCTTAATATAGCAGTCCGTCTTTCTTACACTGCTTCCAAATGATAAAAAATTGCCGACTTTAAACAAAGAATTTCAAGCTCTTACTTTTATTACGGAATTGGGTTTTCAAGAGTATTTTATTGCGGATATTTTTATATAGGGAATTGAAATTAATTAAACATTTTTTTTTAAGTTGAATAGGTGTGATTTAATTAACAGCGTATTTAAGGAAAGTGGGGCGAATTGAATCTGGGCCGTTGGTGACAACCTGTCATTTTGGCATATATTTTCAGCCTTTGATATAGTTTTGCTTTTATATTTATATGATTCGTTACTTCGTTAAATAGACCAGGGCGTACCAAGAAAGTCAATTACGCAGAGGGATTGATAATCGCTCATGCGAGTTGTAGGAGCAAGACTCCTTTTTTTTTTTTGGCCAACGGACCCTAGGGCCCCTGAGCCCAGATTAAAGCCCATTTTAAACCATGTGAGATACTTATTTTCCTAGACACCCCTCGCATTCAAATTCTCTAAATTGCCCTTTTTAATTGCACCTGAACTAATGAACTAAGATGTGCTGGACTATCCTCCTCACAAGCACGTCAATTCCACTTTCACTTTCTATGGGCGTAAAATTTGTAGACATTTGACTTTTTCTTTATCTTTTTTAACAATCTTTGACTTTTTTAAAAAAAGCAAAAATTGTTATAAGACTACTTTGAAACTTTGAGAATTAAATATTGGTCACTAGACATTCAAGTATTTTAAATTAATCATTAGATTCAAAATAGTTTCAGTTTAATTTTTTCAACCAAAAAAAATAAAAAAAATTCAATATTAACAACGAATTAATCTCATAATTTACACATTTACAACATTTATAAGTTCTCTTATAATTGACTTATAAATCAAAATTTTCAACAAAAAAAAATCAAAAATTTCAATAATAACGAATTACTCTCATAATTTATACATTTACAACTCTTATAATTATAAGACTACTTTGACTTTTATAATTGACTTATAAGACAATTTTTTTTAACCAAAATAATCAAAATTTTGAATAATAACAACGAATTACTCTCATAATAACAACAAATTACCCTCATAATAAAAACGAATTACTCTTATAATTGACTTATAAATTATAAGACTTTTTTAAAAAGTCTTATAAGTAACATATAAGACTTTTTTAAAAAGTCATAATAAGTAACATATAAGACTTTTTAAAAAAGTCTTATAAGTAACATATAAGACTTTTTAATAAGTCTTATAAGTAACATATAAGACTTTTTAAAAAGTCTTATAAATTAGTTATAAGACCTATTTGAACATTGAAAATTGTGTTGTAAAAAAGTCTTATAAGTAGTAACATATAAGACTTTTTAATAAGTCTTATAAGAAACATATAAGACTTTTTTAAAAGTCTTATAAGTTAGTTATAAGACCTATTTGAACATTGAAAATTGTGTTGTAAAAAATCTTATAAGTAACATATAAGACTTTTTAATAAATCTTATAAGTAACATATAAGACTTTTTAAAAAGTCTTATAAGTTAGTTATAAGACATATTTGAACATTGAAAATTGTGTTGTAAAAAGTCTTTTAAGTAGTAACTTATAAGACTTTTTAATAAGTCTTATAAGTAACATATAAGACTTTTTAAAAAGTCTTATAAGACCTATTTGAACATTGAAAATTGTGTTGTAAAAAAGTCTTATAAGTAGTAATTTATAAGACTTTTTAATAAGTCTTATAAGTTAGTTATAAGACCTATTTGAACACTGAAAATTGTGTTGTAAAAAAGTCTTATAAGTAGTAACTTATAAGACTTTTTAATAAGTCTTATAAGTAACATATAAGACTTTTTAAAAAGTCTTATAAGTTAGTTATAAAACCTATTTGAACATGAAAATTGACAAATCCAACCACAAAAGCATAACCTCTTTAGTTAAGATATGATTAAGGTCCTGTCAAATTTGAGATGCACTTTTGTTTTACAAATGTTTCATCGTTTTACAAATGTTTCCCCCACAATGTTATCACTTATTTATACATTTTTTATGAACCTCATATCAGGTGAAAGGGAAGAAGTAGCCCCCTTTCTCCGCTAAGAGACTTTTTTTCTTTTCTTTTTTATGCCAAATTTCAACATATCAATTTACGTCGCTATAGTGAACTGGAGTTTCTTTATTGACTTGACCATAAATAATAAGAGTTAATTTAAGGCGTCTGATAACCCGTAAGAACCTCAAACAATTAAGAACATGATTAGAACTCGTTATGCTACTGAAACTATCCTCACTTAGATAAGATTAAAGTTAATAGCAAGGCATGATTTCTTGTCGCAACATACTAGCAAACAAATCAGGCAAAAGCGTTAAGAACATTGAATGAACTACTTAACGCAACAAATAATCTTTACTAAATGTGTACTCATCTTCATCAGTAAAGCAACAATATTATCAGAAAACTACATTCCAAACTATCGTCAGCTATTCTAAACAGACATTTTCGCATTACCCCTAATTCACGAGATAAACAAACATTTTCGCACCACATCCATATTCAGATCTGGACAGATCTAAAGGATTCAGATTTGGACAGATCTAAAGAATTCAGATCTAAACAGATCGGAGAATAAAAAGTCACCGGAGGCCATGACCTGTGAGTTCGCCGGAGAAGACATGGAGAGAGAAAGATAAATAGAGACGGAGGCGGTAGTGTTGAATTGCCGGAGAAGTAGCGAAGAGAGGAGATCGCCGGTCGTCGGAGATGAAGAAGGAGCCGGAGAGAGTTTGGAGAAAGAGAAAACAGTGTGTATGTGTTTAGAGAGAGAGAGAGAGAGAGAGAGAGCAGGAAGAGATCAAAATGGGAGGAGAGATGAAATGACGTGAGGGGAGGGAGGAGAGGAGGTGCCTAGGGGTGTCTGGGGAATTTGAATACGTGGATAACTCTTTATTTGGGATTTACAAAAAAGTTTTCTTTTAGGGGAAAAAAATCTGGGCAGAGGGGTGTTAGAGGAATTTTTCCTTTTTTTTTTTGTTAATTAATGGCCGAGATTATTTTTTTTAACATGAGACTCAGCTCAAACCAAATTCTTATCAACCATTGATCAACAAAAAGGACGTAGCCTTTGCGAGCGGGCTCCTAGCGCTAGCAGGAGCAGTAAACTGGGGCAAGAGCGGTGGCTGGTCCAATTATGCACCCACAGTGTTCCGCCTTAGGCTCAATATTGTAGACATTACGCATATTATGGAACAACTGTAGGCCTTCATATTCCATACCTGTATAGTTACAAGCAGCAAATACAAATGAAGGTAATGTCATCAGGCTTGAACTCTAGCCATTTCCATTTCCTCGAACAACACGATGCATCGCCAATCCTGCTACCATTACATTCCAGCAAATAGTAGTATCTCTTTCATGCATTTCATCGAACACCCTCTCAGCTAAATACAATTTGGTTTAACTACATTTTCAACCATTGTATAGTTGGCCAATTCTTGATAAACTGAAATCTCCAATCGATAATAAGCAATGTATATTATGTACATTATAAATTATGACATTTGGACCTAATAACTTCATCGCTGAATTACTTAAATGCTACAGCAAACTAAATAAGCAAAAAAGTTTATTATATTGCGTTATCCATGAAATTTCGTGGAACGCTTATCTATTAAGCAAAAGAAACAAAATTTGATATACTAAAACAAGAACTCAGAGTCAGAAACTTCAAGAACTTTGTGGATACCAATTGGGTTCACACCAGGCCGGAAGGCGTTTCCTTCAATGTACCTGCGCAATATAACACCATGATGAGAGACAAGGTTCTAATAATGTCTGCTCCCTCCATCCCATTTGAAGGTTCACTTATTTCTCTCCGTCTCATTTGAAGGTTCACTTATTTCTCAAATGTATGTCCCATTTAATGGTTTACCTTTCCTAAAATGAAAATGAGACCCACTTGCCGTACTCCAAATATTACCCACTTACTCCACTTTCTCTGTCCTACCAAACTATCTACACTCACAACACATCATCTTTTTCACTTTTTCCTTAATTCTCGTGCATGATTAAAAGGAGCTGCTTACATTTCTTTCAAGAAAGGGTGCTTGTAGAAGGCGTCAGGAATCCTGCCACTAAATTGATTGTGATCGAGGTACCTGAAATTCAGATAGGAATAGCTTAAAGCACAGCGAGAAATTCTCCAATGCGTAAGCACAACAACAAAGCCAACATTAAAACGAAACGGCCAAAATACATTTACCCCCCTCAAGTATAAAACCAATCCCACTTTGCACCCCCATTTGAAAAGTATGTCTATTTGGTACCCAAATTTTGAAATCATCCCACATCACACCCTTGCCCTAACGGAGTTAATAGTAATTAGCCATGTGCAGTGCACATGACCATTTATATGTGCAATTACTTATTTAACCTCACATATGGTTGTGAATATTCTATAAAAAGAAAAAAGAAAAAAAAAACTTACATAACAGATCTAAATCCCGTAACCCCCATCCCCACCTTCCCCGTTCCCCTCCTCCGACAGGCGACTATCCACCCCGTTTCTTCCTTGTAATCCGTTTCATACCAGTGGCGCACAGGAGGCTCGAGGCTAGAAGCTCCTTCGTAGCATCGATGGACACTTTACTCCTTTATCTCTATCTAAAATTGTTGAATATGGAACTCTAGATTTGGGGTTGAATATCAATTTTGCTTGCTTTTGAAAGATTTTGGTTTGATTTTGGAACTCCAGATTAGGATTGATTTTGAAACCCAGATTTGGTTTTGAACCTAATTTCGATTATGGTTGATTTTGGAAACCCGAATTTGAGTTTGATTATTGACTTTGCTTGGTTTTTGAAGCCCATGTATGGGTTTGATTTTTTACTTTGAAAACCCATATTTTGATTTGGAATGTGATTTCGATTTTGCTTTTTTTGGAAACTCATATTTGATTTTGATTGATTTTGGAAGGGATTTGGGTTTGATTTTTGATTTTGGAAACCCAGATTTTGCTTGACTTTGGGGATAAAGGATTTTGATTTTGGTGGTGGCTGTTTGGTGGTGACTTGGTGGTGGTGGTGGTGGCGGTTTAGTAGTAGCAATTGCAGTGGCATGGTGTTAGCATTCTGAAGAACTCTGAAGAACACTTGGGTTAGTTTAAAAAAACACTTAGGTTTAATTTCATAGTTGAATGACATTTAAGCCCTTATTACTTTTTAAATGATAAAAATACCCTTCAAGTGACATGCACATGACAACTTTAATTTCATCATTCAATAAAAATGCAACAAGTGTCCCAACTTACTCTTACATTTGGCTTGTGACATTGGGTTGGCTATACAACACTGGTTGGTACAATGTCACACCCCTGATTTTCTTTTTTCTTTCTTTTTTTGCTTTTTAATGGTAACCAATTGGAATAATGTTACCAATAAAGATAGTCTAAAACAAAAAACACATTTGATGTTCAAATCATAGAACAAGTAGTCGTTTAAAAGCGTGAAAATAAGTGAATTCTTATATATAATTTCAAAAGTATAATTCCATACCTAGAGATTAACATAATATATAGTTAAAACTTTAAATGACAAAAAGAGACCCAAAATAAAGAAAAATAAAACAAAATAAATTAGTAAACAAAATAAAATTAGCAAACCTCCCTTTAAAAATTAAAATAAAGCAAGCCATTGGTATAGTTTTGTCGCAAAAGTCGTTTTGATTCATTATTCATCGCACTTATTTTCTTTTGATTGCTCGAGAGAAATTACGGATATCTTTCTTTCTCATGCACGCCACAAGCTATATTTACCCCATGTTTTCCCAAAATAACGCATTTGGAGTTAAAATATTAAAACTAAGAAATGCGGACTCCTCACGCCTTTCACCATAACCAAGAAAGGCCTCACCTAGGTCAAAAAGGCGCACAACAGACCGCCACAAAACCAAAAGGTGGTCCACCCCTTAACGCCAAAAAGGCGAGGCGGGTGAGGGTGGCGCTAGCCTTTCACAACTATGCACAGCATGCAAAAGGATAAACAAAGCAGCCCAACATTCAATCTGAGAAAATTGACCATAAGTATAGAAGCATGATGAATAGGGAAAATGCTTGGTTTGGTCACAAATCATGGTATCAATTATGATCTGACTTTGCAATGTGATTCGAAAGAAGTTGGTAACATAGTTATTAAAAGCGCGCCTAGGTGCGCCTAGGCCCAGGGCGCAGCTTTAGAGCCTGGGGTGCGCCTAGGCTTCGGGCACAACAATTGACCGACAATTACATCTAATTAAACCTAATACGCGACTAATACACTTCCTCTCCTATGGCTCTCTCACGTACACGCACACGCAACATAAGTCCATAACTCTATATAAGAGTAGCGATTAGCATGATCACTCTGGCGACCTCCGACGAGTATTATTAGCTCTGACAGGTTCGTCACTCGGGCGCGCGCCCGCCTTGCGCCTTGCGACTAGGCTCCAGGCACACCTTCTGCGCCTTGGTGCGCCTTGAGCCTTTAATAACTATGGTTGGTAATGAGTCACTACACTTGTCCAAATCTGCTGTCCACTTTTATATTGTGCAGAACCAACTAGATCACACAATAATACCATGCATATGTATCTGAAGTTCAAAAAGGCCGATGCAGTTCATGACTCTGGAAGCGTACTATCATCTAATAGGGTTAGGAAATATTCCACGCACTATAACAACTATATCATAAAAAGATGAAAAGGTGATGCTTACAAGTAAGTCAGCTTGGGAATATGCGCAAGTCCAGATGGTATTATTCCAGACATCTTGTTGTAAGATAAATACCTGTAACCAACGTGAAAACAATTGTAAGAAAACAACTACTGAGAGAAGCGAACACAATGTATCCCAAAATAAATTAGCCTAATCTGCAGTACTTACAAAATTTCCAGATTTGTCAGATTTGCTAGCTGTGCTGGAATTCCCCCCGTAAGATAATTATTGTTTAGATAGCTGCATACGAAAATTAGTATGAGAAATTAAGTCTTCATAAAGTAGCACGTATTGATAGCTCTTAACAGGAAAGCAAAAACGTAGTTCAAAGTTTATTAAAATTGACATACAGGTTTCGCAGAACTGGAAAGCATCCCTCGATACGTATAAGTTCCCTTATAGTTCCAACCAGATGATTGTTACCCACATCCCTAAAAAGATGGTTGCACAATGAGATCATGTGGAATAAAAGTAAAGTGCATACTCAAAAACCAAGGATATAGATAGCTACAAGTGCCGAAGGTTTTGTAGAGTGCCCAATTCTGGTGGAATTCGCCCGATAAAACGATTTTCATGCAGATGGAGATATTGCAGCTCAGGAAGATTAGCAAGCTCCTTTGGGATTTCCCCTTTGAAGTTATTGAAACTCAAGTAGCTGCAAAAGTTTGCTATTAATGCTTTTATGAACATGTACTTATAGATAAATTCCATAAACACGGTAAAATCTCGTCAAAGATGCTAAAACTACTCACAGATGTGTTAGTCTCTTCAGTTCACCTATTTCAGGAGGAATGACATCTTGCAGCTTATTCCACCTCAGATTCCTGAAATGGATGATTGAGTATATATTCTATGACTAATTATACAGCGTAAAGCATTCCAGTAGATGAAATTTTGGATGATTCACCAAGAAATTTGTCAAGGAACAAGTAAAATTTGTGTAGGCAAGTGTCAAAGTTGAAAATGCTGGATAAATATTTAAGATAACGCCAACCAATACACTTGATGAAACCCAAAGGTCAGACATGATATCAGCCGACAATCTCCAGAAAACATGTTGGGAAAATAAATACTGGTTGTTGCCTTCTCATCTCATCAACACTAGATCGATTAATGATGCAGAGGAAGTATCTGATAGTCCTTTCAACTACAGAACTAATACGGATAATCACAGCCAGAGATAAATTTTAGAAATTTCTACATCGCCATTATTCCTTCTTTCTTTCTTCCTTTTTTTTAATTGGGGGTGTGAAGGTGGTGGTGGTGGTGGTTAAGCTTGGAAAAGTGACCATCAAATGAAGAAAAATGGAACCAGGGATTATGCAACTTTAAAATATATCCTTCGACAAAGCATATGAATTATTTTCATCAATAACAATTCACGCTAAACTTCAGTTTTGCCCTCTTGGATGCCTGAAAATGATATCATTTACCTTCATATTAAAGGTGCAGCCATGACCTCAACAATTATACCCGCTAGGGGTGTAAACGGTTCGGTTTAGCTCGGTTTGGGGAAATTTTGGAGCTAAACCGCTAGTATCGGTTTGGAGAAATTTCAAACCGAGCTAAACCACAAAAAACTTCAAACCGAGCTAAGCTAAACCGCCATGGTTCGGTTTAGCTCGGTCTAAACCGCGGTTTGATTATACGGTTCAGACCGCGGTTCAAACCACGGTTCAAACCGCGGTCCAAACCATATTTCAAACCAACAACTTAATTACTTTGAAGACAAATAGCAATCACCAAATAACATTCTTAAAAATATGTTTAGAGTATAATACAAATATACTAGATAATGTTGTTTTATAATATTCACGTGGTATGTGTTTTAGTTTGATTAGACATGGGAACAAATTTCTTGTTGAAGAGGTTGTTAATGGCCAAGAAACTAATATTCATCTATTCTCATCTGCATCCAAGGTGAACTACAAACACCTTAAAATCCGTAAAGTTTCCATTTTGATTGAGAATTTGTGTCTGAAGCCTATTTCAGTGTTGTTATTGTTGGTAGTAATGTGCTCATTATTTCCTACATATGCATCAGTTGCTTGTTTTGCCTTTCTTCTATAAGATACTTGACGGTTTCACTGCAAAAAAAACTCCATAGCTCGGCTTGATAGCTCGGTTTCATAGCTCGGTTTGACGGTTCGGTTCCATAGCTCGGTTTAACGGCTTCAACGATTTAGCTCGGTTCGGCTCGGTTCGGCTTGGTGCACTCAGACCGCAAGCTAAACCGAACCGACCGGTTTGGGAATTTTTCAAACCGAGCTAAACCACATAAAATTAAAAACCGAGCTAAACCACGTGGTTTAGCTCGGTTCGGTCTCAAACCGCGGTTTGAGATCCACCAATGAAGAGGGAGATTGTAGGATTTGGACAACATATTTTATCATTCAAGGAAACATGGGCAACATAAGGCAAACTTCTTGACCTAGTTCTGTCATTATCTGGTGAGATTCTAGCCAGACAAACAATGGAACTACTCACGGTATCAAAGAAACCTCGCAAAAGGCAAAGGATACCAGAGGAGAAGAGATGAAACACTTTCTGGGAATTCTCAATGTTCTTAATTGGTGAAGATTTTAAACTGCACAAGTCATGTAAAGCCAACCATTGGTACGAAACAAATCTAAAGTGCCACTTCGACTGGCTCGATCCGAAAAGAAGATTCCTTACCTTCTTTGCCTCAAAATGCAGCTTCGCTTTTGATAGAATCACACGGTAGTTATCCTAATCGTAATATATAAAACATTCTACCCGGGGAATACTACATTGTCATTATTTCGAAAGAAGAATGCTATAAAAATATCAATTCAAATCACCACCATGAGACACAAATCATTCTACTGAATGAAGAAGCTAGAAGTGAAACAATAAGAGGACTGGCAGAAGTTACATAGGAAATGGCAGAAGTTAAATGGAAAATACGAAACATACAGTATTTTAAGACGCCTCAGCCGCGCAATTTGAGGAGGAATTGGACCAGTCAATTTGTTGTTATGTAAATCCCTGCCACAGACAAAACGAAGACATAATTCAGAAGCTTTGGAGGAAAACAATGGTCTGTAAGTTTGTAACACTACTAAAACAAGAACAGTCACTCATCATACGTCCTTCCTTATCTTGAAAAATCATGTCTTTACACACGCATAACATGTGGACAATATTCAGACATCAATGCACTTACTGCGTAATCCATCATCGATAAAGATAAAGTTATTTTTCCTTATGAACGTGAATCTTTAGTCATTTTCTTTCATATAAAAGGCCTTTCTACCAAAACTGGATTAAAGGGAAATTATCTTAGAACCAATTACGGGATATGACAATAATACGCCAAAACTTACAGCCTGGTAAGATCCAACAGATTTGTCACAGCAGTAGGAAAAGGCCCAACAATTGACACAGCATAAACTTCCCTGCAAATCAAACAATTGGCCCCAATCAACCTTTGCATAAACAAAGTAAAACAATTGACAGCTCCAAAATGTAAATGCTCATAAAAACCAAGCAGAAATAGCACTTACAGTTCAGTAACAACTCTAAAATCGCCCTGCGTGCTGCAAGTAACACCGGACCACGGCGGTAAATCACCGTCTCCACAGGGATCATCTCCAACCCAAGCATAAACCACCCTCCACCCAAGAGAAGCCTTAATTTCATTAAGAGCTTTCACTGCAACAGAATTCAACAAAAAAAAAAACATATCATTTCACAAAGTTCAGATCACACATTCCCTATTATAATAACAACGATTAAGAATGAAATCAATCTGTAAAACAGACTTAAAGGGATCAATTCAGTAAGAAAATCGTGAGAGCAAGATGAAATTGAAGTCGAAAACATAGAGTTGGGAGAAATTACCGTCTCGTTTGAGGGTTTTGCAGTGAACGCCGAGGATGAAAGGGATTAGAAGGAGGACGAGTGAAAATGCGGGAGAGGTGGTAAGACGCGCCATTTTTTGGCGAAGACAACTACGGTGATCAGTGCTAGTAAGGTGTTCGATGAAATGCCTTCGGAGTTGAAAAGCTTTAATTTTTCATGAGAGAGAGAGAGAGAGAGGAGTAGCGTTTGTGTGTGTTTATGTGTGTGAGAGAGAAGAGGCTCAGTTACGACGCGGATGATTAGCCGGCTCTCGTCGGTGGTTGATTTTCTACCTATTTTTATTTTCTTTATTCTTGTTTATTAGTGACAATTGATTATGGTTTTGACTTTTTTGTACTCAGATTTTCACACTCAAGATTTCGAATTCTTTCAATTATCTTTAACTAGAGCAAGCCCGTGTCCAAGGACACGTGTTTTTTTTTTTTAATTAATTTTTTTTTAAATTTAAAAAAAAAAAAAATTTTTAAGGGCAAAATAGGAAAGGGGCAACTTAGTGAGGGCAAAATGGGAAATTTGGCTTATGAAACTGTTCATTGTACTGTAGCAAGGACAGTTTCCATTTATACTATAGATTAATCTGATGATTCAGATCAATTTCCCGAGATAAATGTCGATTTTCAAAAAAAAAAAATCAAAATGAATATGAATGTTATTTTTAAAATAATTTTGTTTTTAATTTTTTTTCATTAGTCATTATTATATTTTGTTAAAATTATCTTTTTAACAAAATATAATAATGATAATAATAAAGCTAAAAAACAAAAATATAATAATATATGTGAAATGTGTAGTAGAATGCTTATTAGGCAAAATTAATTCACGTTTATGTGTGAAATTACCATAAAGTCATCATAGTCAGCAATTCTGTTAAAAATTTGACGGAATGATAGTTTTGGTAATATTTACCCTATAAATGTTCGTTTGATGACATATGTGCATAAAAATAAAATTGAGGGACATATCTCGCAACAACTAACAAAATATGCATGCTAAATGTAATTCATATTTCATATAGTGTGCAACTTTGCAGGATTTGGAATTTCTGAATTTATCATCAAAGATTACATTATGCACTCAATTGTGCAGAATAGTAGCAATGAAAAAGACGTGACAGTAATTAAATGTAACTTATATTACCCACCACAATCTATTCTCAAGTCATTGACATGGACTATTAGACATATTTGGAAGCACAAAAACTACTTGAAATTTGGGAATTAGGACGGGGAAATCGAAATTAATGCTCAGTTGTGCGATTGATTTAACATTTAATCACGTCTCTTTCATTAATTACAAGATGAATGATTGAGGTTAATATGGTGTTCGGTGCGCTTCACGTCTGCTCTCCATTTGCGGTTTTTCTTTTCTTTATCTTTTCTGGCACTCAATTCATTTTCAAAAAAAAAAAAAAAGTTTTTTTTTTTTGTTATAAATTCAATTGAACTTTATTGAATTTATCCTCAATTCATCAATAACAATTTTTATATGAAAACTTGATTGTCCTCATAAAAAATAAAATGAGATTATATTTTCGAACATATAAATTATAGATTGCAATAATATTAATGACATGCCTTGGATGCCAAAATCAATGAAAAGAAGTGACCCGTAAGTAAAATAAGATGAACGAAAGGATTTCCTCAAGATTTTATTACTACTCCATTAAAGTTAATATTCATATATCTACTGATAACTAAATTAAGCTATTAATTTTGAACATTTTAACAAATTATAAAATTAACTTGTTTGATAAAAAAATATCAAATCATTTAAAAAATTAAGAATATATTAAAAATATCTATTAATTTTAAGTTGTGGATATGAGTATTAAAAATAGCTTTTGATAAGGTAAGAGGGGAAAATCAAAGAAAAGAGAATAAGTTCAAATTCATCTATCAACAAGTTTGATTTAGAGTGTTAGTTGAAATTTTAAATAAATTCAGATAGATATAGGTCATACAAACTTAAACTATTATAATTCAACAATTTAATGGTTTCAACTTTAATTTTCAAAGCTTAATTTTAAGTTTTATGATGAGCCCGGATCTACTAGATCGGGCCCGCGCTCGATCTGGTCCAAGGAACCAGTGACGTGGCAGTTCCTAGACCGCTGGGGGGGAAGACCGCGGACAGATAGGCCCTTGAGGTCAAGACCGCGTCCCTCCCCGCATTATCCCTGTCAAAGACCGTAGGGATCCTGACCGCAAGATTGGTGTCCGCAGGAGGCATGTCCGCTCCATCCATGCCCGCGTCAAATACCTTTGACCGCGGCCACGATGTTGACCGCGGCCACGATGTTGACCGCGGGCTCATGTCTGCCTCCCGGTTATCTCTCCTGCCTCCCGGTTAATGTCAAGCCTTACTGAGCAAGTTAGCTTACTGGCTCTGACATGCAAGTTGCCGGCTCCCCCATCACGCATTTAATGCGGCTCAGTCAGGCGCCTACTATTTCATTTAATGCGCCAAGCCAGCCACACGGCTCATGTCCCTTTCAGTCATGTCCCCTTGACAGTGAATGTTCCCTCCCTGACAGGGCCAATTAGCTGCGGACACGTGTAGCTGGTCAAATACCAAAGTGCCCCCTAGGGCTGATCTCATTGCTTACATCAACAAGCACCACTACGTTGCCTATAAATAGAAGACCTTTATCCCCTTGGGCAAGGTAAGTTTCAAATATATTGAGTAAGCCCTATTACTCTTAAACCCTAAACACACACACACACTCCAAGGCATTCAAAGCCTTATTATCTCAGTATTCTTACTCTCACACCCGAGGGCCTGAGTTGGAGTAACATCCAACTTTGACCTTAACGGTGCTTATTTGTGTTGTGATCTAGGTACAAACAAACCACTAAATATATCAAGCCAGATATCCTTGAACCGCTCTTGACCCTGAAAAGCTTGGCGTCATCAGTGGTTCCATTGCCGGGAAACCGACTTTCATTAGTTTTTCCCGTTTAAAATCTTTGTTTCCAGATACACCTTGTATTTTAAACAACTGACTGTCAAAAGCTCTCCTTTTCAGTCATCTTCCTTCTCTTCCAAACATGTCTAGAATATTGGAAAACGCTGGTCATTTGACCCTATAGGAGGATAACCAGGCCTCACCTTCTAATGTCAATAAGGGTAAGGCTACGATCTCTGTTTTTAACCGTATGGGGGCACGTTCTCAGTCGTCACACAGCCTTTCCCCAGCTCAGAGGGCTATACACAAACTGACAGACGAGGCCCGAGCTGAAAAAGCCCAAGCCCTCCTAAATAATAGCCCAAAAACTCCCCAAGCTCCTGTGAAGAACACCGCCTTAAACACTCCACTCTCCCCGGAGCAAATCCCGAGAAGGACGAAATTCGGCCTCCAAATCCAAGGCGGTCGCGGAGGCCGTGGCCATCGCCGACGCTCGGTGGAGATGTTTGAGATAGAGGCCAACGGAGGGCTCCAGTTCCCTCAGGGGTCACAAAGGTTCTCCCAACGAGCTCCCCCTAAATCGCTTGCTAGTCAGGCTAGGGGGGCAAACCGGGTTGAACCAACCCTTGAGCGCGGACAGCCGGCCAGGCGCAGCGTGGTGCATGTGGAGGATAGCGAGGAGGTTGGAGAAGAGGCCCAATCCAGTATACGTGCTAAGTCCAAAGCCAGACCCTTGGCTTCGGCCAAGGAGAAGGCCGTGACTCCACGAGCTAAGAAGCAGAAGGTTGATAATCAGAACCCTGAGTTTGTGGATTTTATGCAAAAAATGTGGGAAACCCATCAAAAGGCTGCCCAGAAGTGTGGCCGCACCATGGACGCCTTCAGCGACAAGATTGCACGGGCACCTATTCAGAGGGGCAAGCCCCCCCAAATGGACACCTATGATGGCTCCAAAAATGCCAAGAGTCATATGGGACGATTTGAGGGGCAAATGACTCTATTCTCCTCGGATGAGTCCGTGATGTGCAAAGCCTTGGCCGCGACTTTCACGGGCAAGGCCCTATCCTGGATGCTAGCCCTCAAGCCCCGGTCCATCCAATCATTCAACCAGTTTACAAACATCTTCCTTAATGCCTTTGCTGGGGAAGGGGTGCCCGCTAGACCAAAGACAGATCTTGTCCGTGTCAAGCAGGCCCCAAACGAGCCTACGAAAGATTACATAGCTCGATTCAGAAAGGTGAGCGAGGAGATTGTGGACCTCGAGGAGGGAGATATCAGACTCTGCTTTGAGGGCGGGCTCAGCTCCTCCTTCCTAAAAATGAATTTTGCCTCCAGCCGGCCTAAAAAAGTCGAGGAGATGTATGAAAGGGCTTACGCCATTGCATCATTGAAGAGCCCCCTGTGCCCGCTTCCCGAGCTTCAGCAAAAGAGAGAATAAGCCAAGTCCAGGAAACCACCCCAGAGCCTGCCCGCACCAACAGCTAGGGCAAAAACAGGCGTGGGTCGGATAAACTCCGAAAAACAAATTGAGGAAACAGTTTACACCGAGCTCACCGACCCAAGGGTAGTAATCATGAGGGCCTCAGACTTTCCTCCTCCTCCCCCATGCTTCAAAAGCCAAATGAGAGGAGTAGGCTTAAGTTCTGTGAATATCACAACGACCACGGGCACGGGCGGGGGCTGCTTCCAGTGAAGCGAATAATCCAGCAGAAAATCAACAACGGGGAGCTAACCAAGTGGGTTAAAGGCAATAACAACGCCCACAATAACAATAATCAGCAGCGGGCACGAACCCTGCGTGGTCCCGAGAGGGTGGAAAGAGACAATTTTGAGGATGAAGAGGGTGACTATAATATAAACTTCATTGGAGAGGAGCCCCCATCCAACAAACAGCTCTCCCTCCAAATCCGGACATTAGAAAAGGTTTTTTCCATCCCCGTAATGGCTCCGGAGGAAGAGCAAGAAATTGGGTTCAAAAGGAGTGAACTTGCCTCCTCCCTTTTTCATTCCACCCAGCCGCTCACCCTCAGAATGAGAATCAACCGGGCAAACATAGGCCGAGTGTTGATAGATACTGGAGCTGCCCGTGATATACTCTACTACCATACTTTGGTAGAAATGAGAATGACCGAAGCGCATCTTACTCCATATGCGGGCATGCTTGAGGGCGTCACAAATCACGCCGTGGGGGTAAAGGGGACGATTGTGTTTGAAGTAACTATTGGAGAAAAACCCATGCAGAAGACGGCCAAAATCACTTTCATGGTGGTCGATCTTCCTTCCCAATACAATGCCATTCTCGGCGTAACTGCTCAGGCCGAATTGGGAATAGTTGCTTCCGTTCCCCACCAAAGGGTGAAATTTAACACCCCGGGCGGGGTTGCTACCATCAAGAACCAGCCCGGGAGATTCCTCCGAGCACTTGAGGAAAAAAGAAAAGCTAGTAAAAGCCAGACATCCTGCCCGCAGATAGAGGGCGAGGACAAACCAAAGAAAGGGAAGGCCCTTGCACTTGTGCCGCCGCCCATTCCAATTGGCATGATTTCTTTCCATACCACCAAGGTGGAGCTCAAGACGAGCAGAAAATCCAAACAGTTGGCCCCTATCGAGGGAGGATACATTGATCGAGAAATTGAGGGAGAAATTGACCACGATGTCATATATTCCATGGCCACACTAACCGGAGCTCAGGTCAACCCCCCAACTATTATCATTGACTCCTTGCACAATCGTGAAATCAGCGACCTTCAACCTAACGACGAGCTCGAGGAGGTGATCATCAACCCCGACTTCCCCGAGCAAACTGTTAAGGTTGGGCTAGAAATTCACTGCGAGGAGAGAAGGATACTCATCGAGTTTCTTAGAGCAAATTGTGATGTATTCGCTTGGAGGGTGGAGGATATGCAAGGAATCAGCGAGGACGTGATCCTCCATAAAATCAATGATGACCCATCCTTCAAGAACATTCATCAAAAATCAAGGTACTTCTCTCCGGAAAAAGAAATGGCGATCAAGGAAGAGGTGGAAAAATTACTCAAAGCGGGGATAATAAAGGAGATTACCTACCCAAAATGGCTGGCCAATGTGGTTATGGTCAAAAAATCCAACGGCAAGTGGAGGATGTGTGTTGATTTCACGAATCTCAACAAGGCATGCCCCAAAGACTGCTTCCCTCTTCCTCGCATAGACAGATTGGTGGATTCTATAGCCGGCCACAGAGAATTGAGCTTCATTGATGCATACTCCGGCTACCATCAGATCCAAATGGCTCCTGAAGATGTCCGCTCAGTTGCTTTCATCGCTGCGGGCAAGACTTATTGTTACAAAATGATGCCCTTCGGGCTAAAAAATGCAGGAGCCACATATCAGCGAATGGTCAATCTGGTCTTCAAAAACCAACTGGGCAGAAACCTTGAGGCCTATATTGATGACATGGTGATAAAAACAAAGGAAAACTCCCACGAGCTCGACGTGGAGGAAACCTTCCAAAACTTGCGCCGCAACAACATGAAACTAAACCCCCTGAAATGTGCTTTTGGGGTAAAGGCGGGCAAGTTCCTTGGATTCATGGTAAACCAGCGAGGAATAGAGGCTAATCCCGAAAAAATTCAAGCACTGCTGGACATGAAACCTCCTGCTTGCGTGAAGGATGTACAGAAACTCAATGGTCGCATCACCGCACTTGGCCGCTTCATCTCGCGGTCAGCAGAGAGATGCCTCCCCTTCTTCAAAACTCTAAAAGGGGGGGAAGAAGCCTGATGAATTTGCATGGAATCAAGAATGCCATCAAGCTTTTGAAGAAGTCAAGACATACCTCGGGCAGCCACCTCTACTCAGCAGCCCGGTGCCCGGGGAAGAGCTTTTTCTGTTTTTAGCAGTTACTGATCTGGCAGTAGCTGCTGTTCTTGTAAGGGAGGATAATAACTCCCAAAAACCAGTTTATTATGTCTCTAAGGCACTGTCCGCCGTAGAAGGGCGTTATCTTAATATAGAAAAGTTAGCTTACGCCTTGCTTGTATCTGCTCGAAAATTAAGAGCCTACTTTTCTGCACATCCTATAACTGTACTAACTGAGGCCCCGCTTAGAAAGGTTTTACACAAACCAGAGTCTTCGGGGAGAATGCTAGCTTGGTCTATCGAACTCACTGAGTTCCAGATCACCTACTCCCCGAGAAAGACAGTCAAAGCGCAGGCCTTAGTTGATTTTGTGGTAGAATCATCATTTAAATTGGCAGACAGCGACCTTGGAAAGAGAAAGCGGGCAGAATCATAGGAAGCCCCAGATAGCTCGAGCACTGAAATTACACAGACAAAAGAGCGCCCGGAAGAAATATGGACTTTATTCGTGGACGGCTCTGCGAGCAAGTTAATTAGTGGAGGAGGCATACTTCTGGTCGCACCATGCGGGGAGAAATTTAAGAGGGCCTTGAGATTCAAGTTCGAGGCATCTAACAATCAGGCTGAGTATGAAGCCATCATAGCGGGCATGGAATTGGCAAGAGACTTGGGAGTTCAGAATATAGAGATCAACAGTGATTCTCAGCTCATAGTTAATCAAATTAGGGGGGAGTGTGATGTACCCGATTTTTTGAAATCAAACGGAGTCGCCACGCCATTTTTGTTTTAAGGGCCAAAACTTTGAAAAATGCCCAAGATTAGAAATTTGGATTCGGAGGTCACGTTACACGCCGGGAAGGACGTTAGTGTGCACCCGGAATGCCTCGTAAAACGAGTCTTCCAAGCTAAAAACC
Source organism: Adenophora triphylla var. japonica (assembly GCA_022495995.1). Classification (NCBI taxonomy): domain Eukaryota; kingdom Viridiplantae; phylum Streptophyta; class Magnoliopsida; order Asterales; family Campanulaceae; genus Adenophora; species Adenophora triphylla. The sequence goes on along the minus strand of JAFEMH010000596.1, from coordinate 249,700 downwards.
ATTTGTTTGTGTGTGTGCGTGTGTGTGTGTTACTTTGGCCAAAATAATTTGAAACTGAGGAAAAGTAAAAATTGGGAATTCTTTATTAGACTTTGGACAGATCCCATGATTTTTGGTGTGATTTTTGGGTTGAGTTTTGGTACTCAAAATATTTTTGAAAGTTGGAAACCATTTCTGCCAGAATGAAAAAGGCAGTGGACACTTAATTTTGAAATGGACTTTAGGGATTGAAAACTCCAGAATATGGGAAAAGTCCGAGAATGAAAAATGTTCAAAACACCTTAAATAAGGTTTATGTAAAAGAACTTCCCATTTTGGAGATGATTTGAGGGACCAAAACCTTCTGGAAATCTCAGATGTGAAATCTGGATTTCCAGAGACTGATGAACTGACCTTTAAAATAAAATTTGAAAAATGGAGTTTTACTCACGTAAAAAATAAAATAAAAATATGTCTGGAAAGCTCTGGATGTTGGCTACAAAAAGTATTTTGTAGTAATACCAAATTTCAAGTTTATCTATGTCCAAAAATTTATACAATGGACTGAGGTCTTAGAAAATTGCTACTGGGCAGCAACTTCTCAAGAAGGAAAATGTGATTTTAAAGGGGGTTTTGCATCCATGCTTGTCCCCATTTCCCTAGGTTTTGATTAGTAGTCACTAGAAATTTTAGTGGTGATCTACTATATCAAACCATCCTTGGGGTACATTAGGACTTAAGCATTTCATTTGCTTGGGAAGGGAAATTTTGTAGAGATGAAATTAAAGAGAAAAATCAACTAGAGATTTAAAATGTGGACCATTTGAGATGGTCATTCATGAAGATGAACTTCAAGATGACCATCTTAGGTCAAGATTTAATTTAAACTAGACATAAAGTAAATCAAAGTAAGAAGAACAAGATGAACAAGAAGTTAAAAGGGAGTTTTAAGGTTTAGAGAATGAGGGCTTTACCAATGGTGACACCCTATCTTCCTAGGCTTGGAATTTGACTTGAGGAGTATCAAGATTTGGTGTTTGACTTGAGGAGTATCAATATTTGGTGTTTGGATTTGTGTTTGGGTGGATTCAAGGCTTGGATGTGTTTAGGGTTTGATGATAGAGTTGGTCAAAGAGAAAACAAGTAGATAACACTTAAGTCCTCTATGTTTTCTCTCTAATCCTCCTCCTAAGGGGTGATTTGAGCTTGGATTGGTGTATGTATGAGAGTATGTATGAGAGTGTTTTGAAAGTATTTTGAGTGAGTGGGGTTTGGGAAAGATTGAAGAGAAAATGGTGACAATTCTAGTGAATTCCCATTTGTTTTCTCTCTATTTTGCAATACGGCTTCATGAGCCAATTGTGTTGTGTAAACTGAGAGAGGAGGGTTTAATTTATAGGCCTCTGGAAATGTCAAACATGTCCGCGCGGATTGGGTTGTAAACGTGCACTGTTCATTAAATGCAGCTCCAGGCTTTGGACAGGAAGAATAAAATTCAAAAATCCAGCAGTTTATGTTTTTCAACTTGCCCAATTCGGATTTTTCCAATTTCTTTTGCTTTTTTTGATTCCTTTCCATGGTTTATCTTTAAATAGCAATCCCTAATCTACCCTTGGTTGGTTAGAAATGTTAGAAATGTTAGAAATGTTAGGAATGTTAAAACTTCCGTTAATTTTCTAACGAAAATGCTAACAACTCAAATTGGAGTACTTACAGTAGCCCCTCGGCGACGGCGCTTTCGAAGGAAGCGGGGTCGTCGATAAGAGTAAGGCTCCAAATTTGACAGGATGATCAAGTGATCGAGTGGATGAACCTATTTAATAGGCTACCTACGTATCCCAATTGGGGAATCAAGCCAGTCGTAGTTCGGGTCTTTGACCCTGGAGATGATGGCGTTTTAGGTGCCTCGATCCTGATGAGCGAGTTCTGCGATAGGTTGCTGGAGAGAAACTCTGCTGGGGATAAGAGATGACCATTTTGGTCTGATGGCTATCCGCTCTGCTGGGGATAGGAATGACCATTTTTGGTCGGAGGGCTATCCGCTCTGCTGGGGATAGGTGATGACCATTTTGGTCTGATGGCTAGAGTTGTATATCCGCTTTGCTGGGGATAGGAATGACCATTTTCGGTCTGATGGCTGAACCTAATGATAGGCTACCTACGTATCCTTAAGAGGAATCAAGCCAGTCGTAGTTCGGGTCTTTGACCCTGGAATGACTATTTTAGGGAAGTCGCCCTAAGATTTGACTATTTTTGGGAAGCCGCCCTATGATTTGACTATTTTTGGGAAGTCGCCCTAAGGTTTTGACTATTTTGGGGACGTCGCCCTACTATTTTGGGGAAGTCGCCCTAAGATCTGACTATTTTTGGGAAGTCACCCTAAGATCTGACTATTTTTGGGAAGCCACCCTAAGATCTGACTATTTTTGGGATGTCACCCTGTGATCTGACTATTTTTGGGAAGTCGCCCTATGATTTGACTATTTTTGGGAAGTCTCCCTATGATTTGACTATTTTTGGGAAGTCGCCCTATGATTTGACTATTTTTGGGAAGTCGCCCTATGGTTTGACTATTTTGGGGAAGTCGCCCTATGGTTTGACTATTTTTGGGGAAGTCACCCTATGACTTGACTATTTTGGGGAAGTCGCCCTGGTAATGACTTCGATTTGTCGAATTAGGGGATGATTGCGATTTATCGCTTTCCTCGTGTTGTGTGTGATAGCGTTTTAGGTGCCTCAAACCTTAATGATGGCGTCTTAGGTGCCTCGAACCTTCATGATGGCGTCTTAGGTGCCTCGAACCTTGGAGATGGCGTCTTAGGTGCCTCGAACCTTGATTTGAAATGATTTCCCTTTGATGGTTTGGGATAGGTGGTCTATTGGTGGACTTCATTTGAAGGGATCGATCTTATGTTTCTTTCTTGAGGAAATGGATGATAATGGGAAAAACGGGATTTCGTTAACTTATTTGGGGATTTTGTTAGCCTTTGTTGGAGTTTAGTTCAGGAGTATGAACCTAAATGGGGACTTAGTTCGGGGGTATGATTCTAAGTCGAGGTTTAGTTCAGGAGTATGAACCTAAATGGGGACTTAGTTCGGGGGTATGATTCTATGTCGAGGTTTAGTTCAGGAGTATGAACCTAAATGGGGACTTAGTTCAGGAGTATGATTCTAAGTCGAGGTTTTGTTCAGGAGTTTGAACCTAAATGGGGACTTAGTTCAGGAGTATGATTCTAAGTCGAGGTTTAGTTCAGGGGTATGAACCTAAATGGGGACCTAGTTCAGGAGTATGGTCCTAAGTCGGGGTTTCAGTTCAGGAGTATGAACCTAAATGGGGATTCAGTTCAGGAGTATGATCCTAAGTCGAGGTTTTGTATCTGAGGGAGACTGTTTGAGGGCGTTCTCGCAGGGGAAGATTAGAGCTTACGATGATCATCGGGAAAAAGGGTGACCGTGTTGGTCAAGTGGCTGGACCTAAGGTAGGCTACCTACGTATTCCGAGTGGGAATCAAGCCTGGACGTAGTTCGAAAACTGCTGGGGATGGTCTTTGATGGTTTGACGGTATTTGGGAGTCACCCGAGGTTTGACTATTTTTGGGAAGTCGCCCTAAGACTTGACTATTTTTGGGAAGTCGCCCTAAGAGTTGACTATTTTTGGGAAGTCACCCTAAGATTTGATGATAATGTTCTTTTAGAAAAGTAGTTGACTAAGATATGCTTTCATACTGTGATGTGCTTACTGTAGGCAGGAAGGGACCGAGGCTACGGGCCGATGTTGATGAAGAGTTGTTGGGTTGCGGTTTCTGCGACGATTTCTTGTCTTTGGAGGCATTTTGACCTGAAGGGGGGAGTTTGGTTGAGTCTGCATCTTGCTGGTGATCGTCAACCTTGTAGAAGTTGTTGAGCTTGTCTTCACATTGGGACTTCTTGCTTTTGAGAACTTGGTGTCCCTGACCGTATTATATTTGGGAACTTGGCGTCCCTGACTGATTTGAATTTTGAGAACTTGGCGTCTCTGACCGATTTGTATTTGAGAACTTGGCATCTCTGTCCCATTTGTATTTGAGAACTTGGCGTCCCTGACCGATTTGCATTTTGAGAACTTGGCATCTAGACCGATTTGCATTTTGAGAACTTGGCGTCCCTGACCGATTTGTATTTGAGAACTTGGCATCCCTGACCGATTTGTATTTTGAGAACTTGGCGTCCCTGACCGATTTGTAGACACTGGAGGTGGTCTGCACATGTTTTGCCCGGAATCATCTCTTGCCGAAAAGGGGGATTTGATTTCTTACAATTTTGTTGAAATCATTGATTTTGGGATTTGGTAAACATCTTCCTTGTTGAGGGTAAGTCTCAATAGTGAAGGAAAATGGTCTTTCACGTTTGAATTCCTGCATTGGTTAGTAGAGAGGAAGATGCGTATATGACATTCATGATGACAGATGCATGCATAGAATCAGAATGATTATGATAATATCACTGCATATGTTTGCGAGATGATGCATTTACTTGCTTTCGAAGATGCACCTAGCCTAAGCTTTTGATAGGGAAATTATGATTTATGATCTTCAATCACTTAGGATTTTCCCTATTGATTCAAGTTTTGTGCATGCTACATGAGCCCTTGGGAGATTTTTGTGGGGATGCATGGTGATGAAAGGGGATGCATTGGGATGTATGTGTCTGGAAGCTATTTGGGGCAGATTTTGAGCAAGTGGGAGGTGAGAGCCCTCGATCGCGATTTAAACGGTGGTTGTTGATGAGGTTTTTTTTTTTTTACAAAAGATCACATGGACCTCAATCTTGATGAGATTGGATTCGGATCCCGGGTCTTGATTGAAATTTTCCCTCTCACTCTTGGTCATTTGAAGGCGTCTTGGCCGACAGGCTCTAGGGCACGTTGATATGAGTGAAGCTTCTTTCATTTGGGTGAGTGTGACTTCGGCGAAACCTTGTTCGGAGAATGATTTGATGAAATTGCTAATGCGGGGAGAAACCCGGATCTTAAATTCCGATGCTACGGGAAGGCTGCTATGTACCAAGTTAAGTGAAAATCTAGTTGTTGATGTGACTAGACCTTTCTTGTGACTTGATAAAATGCGAGTCCAAAGGACCGGCTTGACAAAGCCCGGATCCCGAGTAGGCAAAGTCCAGATTTTGAAGAAGTGACTTGGCGAATCTATCTCGTAGTGAAGAACCCAATGTGGACCCAAAGATGACTATAGAAGCCCCGGCTTGAAGAGGCCGATACGGGGAGAACACAGGGAGAACCGCAGCAAGCCCCGGCGTGAAGAAATTCGAGCGGTCTTATTGCAGACAGAGTCATTATGTGGCCTAGGAGGCATCCATCTTTTCAAATCTTAGTCAACCGATCCTTGGACAAGACTCGAAACGTTTACGTGCGGGGGCACATCTTTCGAAAAATGGGAATGAATCCCGATTTTGTGTATACACACTCGCTTTAGGTTTGACTCTTTTGAGAGAGTATAAGCATCACAAGGTGTGGAAAAGTGTATGGAAGCCCCTGTGACGGAAAGACAGATGTTTGGCTCTATTTCCCTATGATGGAGAGAGAAGACTTGTCGAGACACTTGAAAACTTGTCTTATTCATGATGATCACAAATTTGCTTAAAACCCTTTGTTAATGTTCGGGTTTATTCAACTCCTAAATACGATATGAACAAATATTTTGATTAATCACGAGGAGAAAATCAGCCGATATCGAGAATCAAGCTCGGAAGAACGGAAAGTGTAAAGGGACGATCCTTGATGGGACCGGATTTTTTTTTGAGATTTGTTTGTGATTTCGATAGGACCATTTACGGTTGCCTACGTTCCCTCCATTATGAAGAGCTCGGGTCGCCGTAGTTCGGGCCTATCCCGAATGAAAAGAGAACGAATGTTGAAATTCGAGGATCCGAGGACATTTGGGGATTTTGAGGATTTGGAGGATTGAATAACATATCCCTTAGAGTGTCCATGAAGGACACGGATGCGAAGCCCTGTGGGACATCCACGGCAAGTGTTTGTGGAGTAGAAATGAATTATGCTCACATCAGATTTGAATTTGCACAATCTTTGATTGATGATTTTGAACCAAGATGGATTAGATTCCAATTTAAGCAAGCAATGAAGCGTTAATTTGATTTAGATCTTAAAGATATTATGATGAAATTGCTATCCGATAGGAATTGCGGTTGGGTTTCGGGCTTCGATCGGCCATCGGGTAATTTTGGAAGTTATGACCTCTTAAAGTGAGAGGTCGAATTTGGGCCTTTCTTGGCCGAACCTCTAAAAATGAGAGGTTGGCTTGTAGGGATGTGTTTGGGAAATCTATGGCGGGGAAGATTGATTGCCTCTAAGAATGAGAGGTCAAATTTTGATTTTGGCCAAAGGCGAGGATAATGGTAACGGGGATATCCTCTAAAAGCGAGAGGATGGCTTGGGATTGGTTAAGGAAATGGTGAGAGGGAGTCCAAGCTATCGAGAACTTTTGCGAATCTTCGAGAATTCAGGCTCTTTTTTTATCATTGGAGAGCTTCTTGAGGAGTCGGGGACTTTTACTGAATTGTGAGGATCGACAGTCCTTCTTTTATTTTATTTTTTATTTTTTTTGAAGCTTCTTTTGCTTGAGCTCTTTTTTTTTTTGACTTGGAAAGCTTCCTGAGGAGTTGAGGATTATCTTTGTCCTTCCTTCATGGCTTGAGATATTTTACGCATCGCCGACTCTCGAAGTTAACTTCTTGGGCTTGCTTGGACTTTTCTCAGTAAGGAGCAAAGGTGATGGCTAAACAGGGTTTCAAAACATGCCGATCTTGAAATGAAAGGATATTGTTTGGTGAGGGTAAGGTAATGGCTTTCCTATGGGTGAAAGGCTTCGACCGCAATCCTTACCGGATGACCTAAACGAAATTAAGTCTTCATTGCTTGCTTAAGCTTTAAATGAGAAAAGATCCATGCAAATTCATCGAGCAACGAGAGGATGATGATGAAAGGGATGTGAGCATATGAGATGCAAGATGGGGAGTTGGTAAGCCCCAATTTGGGAAGGATATCAATTGATTTTCTCACTCCGATTAATTTAAATATTAATCATTTCAAAGAATTAGTGGTTGAGCAGCACAAGTGATCATCTAGGATAAAACCATTTCAATTAAGTGTAACGTGGGTGTGCAAGTGATGTCTCGAGTCTAGCAAGAAAAGAAAAAAGACTTATATTAAAAGTTAGACATTTAACTACTATGTCCAAAATGGACTACAACGACAAATGTCCAGGAAGGACTTAGGTGAAAGAAAAGTACTAGAACCTACGAAGGTTGACTTAAAAGACTATTTTAAAGATAGGTAGCCCCTAGTCTAGCCGCTCTTTGTTGTTGGACCATGCATCTACTCTTCGACGCTGGAGATGGGGGCTATTGCAGATCTTTCCATCAGGATTTCTTTGGCAATCTCTTGCTTAACCCAACCATTTTCATCATCTGCGATGGTCGGTCCACCGACCTCACAAAGGGGTGAGTCAAATTCCATTATGCCCACAAGTCTTGAATCACCAAACTCGACCATGTTGACATTCGGATTGTTGTTTCTAGGGAATGGGTTACTGATAGTATTGGGCCCTTCAAGAACTTCTAACCTCCCTTGTTCAATCAAACTTTGGATTGCCTTTTTCAGGGGGACGCAATCATCCGTCGGGTGCCCGTGAGTGCGATGAAAGGCACAATGCTTGGAGGTATCCAAAGGATCATTGGGGTTTCTAGGCTGATAATTTTCCAAGGGCCGGAGCAAACCTTCTCTCACCAAACCTCTGAAGATATCACTCAAAGGCATCCCAAAGTTTCTCAAGTCTTGGAGCCGGGATCTGGATGCGTCAGGTTTCTTGGGAACAAAGGAAGTGGCATTGTTCTGATCTGTCCCGCATAGCTAATCACTTCTTTACCTTTTGGTTGGGCGGGAGGCTGTGTTGGAGGTGGAAGAAACCCGGTATACGTAGCGAGTGCGGCGGTCTTGCGATTGTAAGCCTTTTCGAACTTAGCCCCGGAATTAACCATTGCACGTAAGTCGGCGTAGGGAAGTGGCGAGGAAGCTCTCAAATGCGGCTTCAAGCATGGCCGAAAGATGTCTAAGCGCTCCTCGTCGGAGGAGGAATGGCCATTTCACTAAGCTTCAGGTTCCACCTTTTATAGAAATCCCCAATATTCTCATCGTATTTTGCATCGTTGTCTGCAGTCAACTCTGTTTGTTTCCCATTCCAAGTTGGCTTTATACTTATCTCGTGAAAGTACTGGTAACTGTTCCCAAGTAGCCCTAGCTTCAGCCGCAATCGGAAAAACCATTTCAAAGCCCACGACTTCAAGGAGAGATCAAGTAGTCTAACCGCTGGTTTGGGCATCCCTTAGCTTTCATTGCCAAAGTGTAGGTGTCCAAGTGAGTTTTAGGGCACGCACTTCCATCAAACGGTTCGAGATTGGGCATTACGAACTTGTGAGGCGAGGTACGATCGAGTCGGGATACGTAGGCCGAAGAGCGGTGTTCCTTTTGACGGTCAATTCGGCGATCTGCGCTTTCATTTCCTTGTGTTGCTCCATAAACCAAGCCAATTGGGGATCCAAAGGTGGAGCGGGAATGCACGAGCCGATATTTGAGCTAGGAAGAGGACTAACTGTTGGTGGTGCATTGGTGGAAGGAATACCATATCCGGAGCATAGGTGAAAACCCGTCCTTGGCCCAAATTACCCTGGGGAGTGTAGGTAGGAGCTTGGGCAAAGGGATAGAACCCGGCGACTTCTTTGTTGGCTTCCAATCGGCGAGAGAAGATGGAGGCAGATCTGAGGTAGCCGGATAGCTCGGATTTCCGGAGTGAGGCCCGTAAGTAGGCTTAAGTGCGGAATTTCTTGTCCTGGTTGTTGAATTGCATGGCTGGTTGTGGCGAGGTGTGTAACCGAGAGGATGCTGTGGTCTGGTGATTGATGAAACCGGGATGGAGGTTTGGTAACCCATCGAACCACGAGTGATAAATGGATTTGTGAAAGGCTGTGTGAGGAGCGGTGAGCTAGCATCATTACGAGGAAGGGCTCCTGGCTGTGGCCCCGAACCAAAGCTGTGGCGTCATTCCAAGCCGTTGCTGCGAAGGTCCGGATTGATCGGTTCCGAAGCGAGGTGGGATCCCCATTTCTTTGTGGCATTAGAGGCACCCCCAACCATGAGTAGACATTCCGTACTAACTTTGTCCCCACTGAGGTACTGCGAACTGACTCGTCCGTCGAGCCGCATGGATCCGGTGGTGCAAGTTGGGGAGCCGGCTGACCCAGAGGTCGAGGAGCATGGGCTCTGGTGGTAGTACCGTGGGAAGCCGGTGGTGGCATCCTGGGGTAGTCGGTTTGACCAAGAGCGGGATTGGGGTCTTCCTCTTCTTCCACGGTGAAGGTGCCATCGGTTGAGGCGCGGCCAATCCATGGCTTTTGATAGCCTCCATAAGGCTGTTCGGTGTGCTTCTGTCGCACTCTCATACGTTCGGCTAGCTTGATTCCATTGCGGTTCCGTTTGAGGGTCCCGGGAGGCGGAGTGACGTTGTCCCCATCATTACCGGGCGATGCGGACATTACGAAACCGGAGACGGAATAAACGGTGAAGCTGATGACGCGCTTGACTCTTCCCAACTAATCAAACGGTGACCCGTGTCCGGAACCAACCTTTGTGAGGAGCTGCGGGGGAAAAGGCACGAGGGTTCATATGTCTGGGAATTGAAGGAGGGTAAGTGTTTGGGCTTTGGGCTCATGCAACATGCGGTTATTTGTTCTTGTTTACTTAAAACATGTTTTATTAACCTAATCGGTTGGAAAAGATTGCTCTTCTTTTTCGCAAACTACTCTGGATCTGGATCGGTGGGCCCCGTCACTACGTCTATAAGCCCCTCGTATTCCACTGTATTGCGACCTCCCGGGGTGGGCGGCCCCGGGCGAGGGTCCTATAGGGCAAGCGGGTCCCACCGACCGAAAGAAAACGATCCTAAAAGTCGGCGGGTAATCGAGTCTTAATGAGCATTCGATGTAAATTACGGACAAGGCGACGTCAAAGTCAAGATCATGTCCGAGGGCTCGACAAAAGTCGGCATGGTTTGGGTGATAAATGTCTACGATTGATCTTGATTTGTCGTCAATTAGGCCGTAATTAGGCATGGAATAATCATTAATCCTTGATGACTCGGTGTCAATCTTTGGGAGTCGGTGTATAATTTGTGCCGGTCGAGCCAAAGTCAAGGCGCCGGTCAATATCTTGGTCAAAGTCTGCGGCGGAAAACCGGCATGACTTCGACTGATTAGGGTCCCCGAAAGATATTGAGTCGGTATGCCGACAAAGGCTTGAAAGGAAAGGTCTATACATAGACAGGGCATGACACAGACCAGACTAAAAACCAACCGGGTCTCGGACAAAGTGTGTCACGGACAAGTGCATGGTCGACACGAGGCTCCATGGGATGTTTGGGTAGTCCTGTGCTTGCACCGAGAGGCGTAATAAGACCAAACGGGCCGCGACAAGGATTTCCCCGGGTTAGGGACGTAGTGTGCAGTGTATGGTCACGTGCGCGTAGTGTGCAAGCAGTCTATTTTCTTTTTCTGAGTAAAATAGAAATTTTTCATATGTGTCTTAAAAAGAATGATGCATGATTTTTTTTTGAAAATTTTCTTTTTTTTTTGAAAATCTTTTTTTTTTGAAATTTTTTTTTTTTGAAATTTAATGAACACATAAGCACATAAGCACAAAAATTCCAACGGTTAGGGACATGATTCCGACAGTCAAAATTTTGACTTTTTCCGAGGCGGCCAAAACAACACGAAAATGTGCAAAAATCAACACACACAACAAATGATTTTTAATGCCGAGACGGAAGCTTGACCCTCAAAAGCTTTTCTTTTTTTTTTGAAAACGATGATACCGGTACGTGGGATTGTTAAACCACAATTTATCCCCGACTCGTGTTAGGAGGCGATAACGGGAAGTTTAATGGTTTCCACCAATATATCAAATATCATTTTTTTTTAGAAAAAGCTTATAATCCCCTGCGGAGTCGCCACTGTGATGTACCCGATTTTTTGAAATCAAACGGAGTCGCCACGCCATTTTTGTTTTAAGGGCCAAAACTTTGAAAAATGCCCGAGATTAGAAATTGGGGTTCGGAGGTCACGTTACACGCCGGGAAGGACGTTAGTGTGCACCCGGAATGCCTCGTAAAACGAGTCTTCCAAGCTAAAAACCATTTGTTTGTGTGTGTGTGTGTGTGTGTTACTTTGGCCAAAATAATTTGAAACTGAGGAAAAGTGAAAATTGGGAATTCTTTATTAGACTTTGGACAGATCCCATGATTTTTGGTGTGATTTTTGGGTTGAGTTTTGGTACTCAAAATATTTTTGAAAGTTGGAAACCATTTCTGCCAGAATGAAAAAGGCAGTGGACACTTAATTTTGAAATGGACTTTAGGGATTGAAAACTCCAGAATCTGGGAAAAGTCCGAGAATTAAAAATGTTCAAAACACCTTAAATAAGGTTTATGTAAAATAACTTCTCATTTTGGAGATGATTTGAGGGACCGAAACCTTCTGGAAATCTCAGATGTGAAATCTGGATTTCCAGAGACTGATGAACTGACCTTTAAAATAAAATTTGAAAAATGGATTTTTACTCATGCAAAAAATAAAATAAAAATATTTCTGGAAAGATCTAGATGTTGGCTACAAAAAGTATTTTGTAGTCAACACCAAATTCCAAGTTTATATGTGTCCAAAAATTTAGACAATGGACTGAGGTCTTAGAAAATTGCTACTGGGCAGCAACTTCTCAAGAAGGAAAATGTGATTTTAAAGGGGGTTTTGCATCCATGCTTGTCCCCATTTCCCTAGGTTTTGATTAGTAGTCACTAGACATTTTAGTGGTGATCTACTATATCAAACCATCCTTGGGGTACATTAGGACTTAAGCATTTCATTTGCTTGGGAAGGGGAATTTTGTAGAGATGAAATTAAAGAGAAAAATCAATTAGAGATTTAAAATGTGGACCATTTGAGATGGTCATTCATGAAGATGAACTTCAAGATGACCATCTTAGGTCAATATTTAATTTAAACTAGACATAAAGTAAACCAAAGTAAGAAGAACAAGATGAACAAGAAGTTAAAAGGGAGTTTTAAGGTTTAGAGAAGGAGGGCTTTACCAATGGTGACACCCTATCTTCCTAGGCTTGGAATTTGACTTGAGGAGTATCAAGATTTGGTGTTTGACTTGAGGAGTATCAAGATTTGGTGTTTGGATTTGTGTTTGGGTGGATTCAAGGCTTGGATGTGTTTAGGGTTTGATGATAGAGTTGGTCAAAGAGAAAACAAGTAGATAACACTTAAGTCCTCTATGTTTTCTCTCTAATCCTCCTCCTAAGGGGTGATTTGAGCTTGGATTGGTGTATGTATGAGAGTATGTATGAGAGTGTTTTGAAAGTATTTTGAGTGAGTGGGGTTTGGGAAAGATTGAAGAGAAAATGGTGGCAATTCTAGTGAATTCCCACTGTTTTCTCTCTATTTTTCGCCAGAATACAGCTTCTATGAGCCAATTGTGTTGTGTAAACTGAGAGAGGAGGGTTTAATTTATAGGCCTCTGAAAATGTCAAACATGTCCGCGCTGATTGGGTTGTAAACGTGCACTGTTCATTAAATGCAGCTCCAGGCTTTGGACAGGAAGAATAAAATTCAAAAATCCAGCAGTTTATGTTTTTCAACTTGCCCAATTCGGATTTTTCCAATTTCTTTTGCTTTTTTTGATTCCTTTCCATGGTTTATCTTTAAATGGCAATCCCTAATCTACCCTTGGTTGGTTAGAAATGTTAGAAATGTTAGAAATGTTAGGAATGTTAAAACTTCCATTAATTTTCTAACGAAAATGCTAACAACTCAAATTTGAGTACTTACAGGGAGTATGATACTATCAACCCAGTGCTAACTCAGTACTGCGGCCTTGCAAAAACCCTCATAAAAAATTTCACCTACTATGAGCTAAACCAAGTCATGAGAGAGGATAATGTGGAGGCAGACCTCCTCTCCAGAATAACCGATCAAGAAATTGTTGAATTAGAGGCAGATTGCCAGATTGAGTTCGCGGAGAGACCTGCTATAGATCGGATTCAGGTAAACAGTATTGAAGATCAAGTAAGGGAATGGGTAGATGAGATCAAGGATTACATCGAGAAACAGACCCTCCCCGAGGATCCAGTAAAGGCTAGAGCCATCAGAGCGGTGTCCGCGAAATACCTCGTCCTCGATGGGGTACTTTTTCGACGATCATTCACCAAGCCTTTGCTCAGATGTGTCAAAACTCACATGGTCACCAACTTACTCTATGAGGTTCATGAAGGAGTTTGTGGCTGACATCCAGGTGCTCGCACCCTCTCAGACAAAATCAAATTCCAAGGATTCTTTTGGCCTACAATGAGAAGGGATGCGCAGGAATATGTAAGAAAGTGTGATAAGTGCCAGAGATTTGCGGACATCCCCAGACTTCCATCAACAGAGCAAACTTTGGTTGTACCATCGTGGCCGTTTGATACATGGGGGATCGATCTCATTGGACCATTCCCAACTACTCGAGGAAACATCAAGTATGCTGTGGTGGCCGTGGATTACTTTACCAAGTGGACAGAAGCCAAGGGTTTAGCCACTATCTCTGAGGAGAATACCATCAATTTTGTCCACGACCACATCTATTGTCGATTTGGGGTCCCCCGAGCAATAATTTCGAACAATGGCACTCAGTTCTCCACAAAATTCACTGCTGAATGCGTAAGAATGAAAGTGTAACACCGTAAGTCTGCAGTTGCTTACCCCCAAGGAAATGGCCAAGCTGAGGCCGCGAACAAGCTAGTCCTGACCGCCCTAAAGAAAAATTTGGAGGGGCGAGGAGGACGATGGTTGGACGAACTACAGATCGCATTATGGGTTGTCCGCACCACTATAAGAAATTCTACAGGAGAAACTCCTTTCTCGCTCACATATGGGTCAGAGGCAATGGCTCCAGTTGAGGTTGCCCTACCCTCGTACAGAGTCACATACTTCGATGAGTCTCAAAACGAGGCAAATAGAAGGTGTGACCTGGACGATCTCGAAGGAAAGAGAATGCGGGCATATGAAAAAATGGTGAACTACAAGCAGAAAGCGAAGAAGCACCACGATAAAAGGGTAAATAAGAGGAGTTTTTCAGTTGGAGATTGGGTACTTAGAAGCGTAGAGGTCCAAGGGTCCCAACCTGGTTTCAATAAACTGTCCCCGAAATGGGAGGGACCATATGAGGTCACCAAAATAGTCAAGGAGGGTACCTACATATTGCGACCAAAAGAAGGAGAAGAGCTTAAACACACTTGGAATAGCGATCACCTCAGAAAGTACTTCTTTTAATATCTTTGTAATTTTTGGAGGGAGTATAGACCCCTATATATATATATAAGAATGAAGTTACCATCAAATTTTGGTGCAAAAATAGTTATAACGCCTTTCCCACCAGCCTCAAAAGCTGAGGTGGATGCCCGCAAGCGGATGCCAGTAGGTTCAAGAGTAAACATATGAGCTCCTACCTACTGATGCGCAAAGATCCATTAAGATACGCAAGCCTATATGGGTACAAAGGCCATTACGCCCGTACTCGATCGCGGGGAGGATACTCCGTCCTGCCCGCGTGATACCACCAAGAAAAAGTGGATATAGATGAACGTAGGTACAAAGGCCATGATGCTCGTACCTACGGACTCTAGTGGGGACAATGACCTGAAGTCCGGACCCACTAATTGCGCGAAGGACCTCGTTAAGGCCGTTACTCGCATGCATGTATGTAACAAAGGCCTACATATAAGCCCGCTTACATGATCGCCACAAGACCCTCACAAAAAACTCTAAGGGGTTTTGAATAAAGGGTCAAACAGCGTGAACCTCCAATAAGGGGATACAGATGCCAGGGGGTTAAAGGGCCTCTATGCTAAATATGCTCCTACCTTCTGTTGCGTAGACAATAGCCTCACGACCACCTTCTACATGTCCTATGAAAGTAGCTTGCCTTGGCTGCTTTTGACTTACACCACAGCTCGCAAGGCTGGGAATAAGTGTAAATGGATGAGAGTGATCAAACAAGTTTAACAAAGCCAAAAAGACAAACTGGGGTCAAGACCCCTAAATTTGCCACAAGGCTAAACAAACGCGGTCACAGAAAAATAGGGCTGACTCTCACGAAAAATCTAAGTGATTTTGAATACAGAGTTAGGAAAACTCAAAAAATGCGGGCAAAGTGCCTACTAAGCTTTTGACTGCAGAAGGAGAGTATAAAGTTAGTTGCAAGTCAAAAACGCTGGACAAAGCAAGAATGCAAGTATCAAGGTACTCGAAAATTGCAAACACTCAAAATGCAGCCTAAAAGACAAGCAATTAAGATAAATAGTTGGGAAAAATTCTTGTATTAATGAAAAATAAATATTTACAAGGTTCCTACCATCTATTACAAACAAGAAAAAACAAAAAAGCCTATACTAAAGGAGTTTGGTCCTTAGGGTCCTCGGTGGCCGCACCCTCTGTGCCCGCTTCTGTGGCCGGGGTTGGAGAAGGAAGGCTGTTCACGAGAGGCTCCGTTATGGGGTCAGATGAGGCCTCAGCAGAGACCGGAGTGGGGGCTGCCCGCTGAGGAAAGAGATCACCTATGGCAGGCCCATCTGGAAGAACGCGAGCCAGGGCATCCCCAAGTGGTATCGGGTTTTCCCCAAATCGCAGATCATCCAGTTGGGCGATCAGGCCAAGGGCAGTTACCTCTGCCACAGGAGGCAAGGAGGCCGCTGCGGACAGCTCCAAACCCTTGACCTCTTCCTCGGACAGAGGAGCTAAAGCATGCCCGGGCAAGCACTCCGCGTCGGTAGCAACCAGTGAGCCGATCACGGCCAACTCCTGCACGGAAAACTTGCCCGTGGCCGCGAAGTTCCGAATCTGTGTCCGGACCCCGGCCTCGTACTGAGCCAAATTCTCAGAGTTAAGCCAGTCCTTAAACTCTTCGGAGTTTTTATACTCCTCAACTGCTTCCTTGCGGGCTTCGGCCAGCATCCTCTCCCTCTCCAAATCAAACTGCGTAAGGGGTAGCAGCTTCTCGGAGATCTCATCCGTTTTGGCCTCCAGGACCTGGACTTGCTTCTGAGTGGCCTCCAGCTTGACCGAGAGCTCGTTATTTCTTTGATCCAGTTGGAGCTTCTGCCAGCGGAGCTCATCCCGCTGACCCTTTGCCTTTTCCAGGCTCTTCTCCAACTCCGTCACCCTATCCTGGAAACCCTTCAAGTCGGTCTCCTGAGTGGACAGGGCTTTCTCCTTAACATCGAGGAGGGATTTCAAGGTTCCCACCTTCTCCTGGGCTTGCTCCAGCTCACGAAGCTTGCCCGCCATGTCCTTTGTGTTGTTTTCCAACTCAGCGGACAAGCTGTCGCAGCATTCCCGAAGCCGCATAGCCTTATTGCCCACCTGCGAGGAATATAGTCAGAAACATGTTGGTGCAAAATCTAAGTAAAGAGACAGGCAGAAAGGTCCCTACCTCGGTAAGGGCAATCCCAATATCTCCCATCAAGGCTGACGGGTTCTCCTTCTCCGCCACATTCTGATAAAAATCAGGGGCATAGAGCCTGTTGATGAGCCCGATCCCCACAGCAGAATTGTAGGATGATCGGGCATATAAGTCCACCCATGTGATAGCGGGCACATCTCCCACCTGTTTCCACTTCTCCCAGGCCTCCTCGCGGGTGGCCAGGGAAGAGATCGGATAGGCTAATGAGCAGATGGTCCCCGCAATAGGGGGAGCAGTGGATGAAGCGGAGGCAGAGGCGGTAGAGCCCCGAACTTGAGTGTCCCCCACTTTCTGGGACTTAGAGGTCCTCTCCCTGTGCACAAGATCTGCATCTCTTTTAGTCCTCTTCTTGGACTGCTCTTGGTTATGCCCGGAGGCAATAGTGCGGCCTGGAGAGGGTACCCGAACAGCGTGGGCTGGAGGAGGACCCCTGGGGGGTGGAGGCAGATTCCCCGTGGTGGGGATAACCTTGGGAGCAGACAGAGGCTCCCCGCTCTTTCTGCTTACCACGGGCACAGTTTTATCCTTGCAGGACACCTCCCAATTCATTTTGCCTCTTCAAGGCAGCTTCCCTATTGGCCTTGTTGTTCCTGGCCTTCATCTGAGCAGCACTTAGGGGGGCCATCGGAAGTTATACTCTTCTGGATCTACTCTGGAAGGAAAGAAAAATGGTTAGAAGACAGTTCAAAAAATAAAAGGCAAAATAAATTGGCAACAGTTTTATAAAAGAATCAGAGACCGATGAGTTCTGGAGGATCGCACTCGCCGCCCAAAGATGCAGTGTCTTACAATCAGCCTGAAATTGGTAATGCTCGTGCACCCTCCAATCAGGGTCACGAGGCATAGGCTCTATTTCTACCCTGGGGGCATGTGGGGCGCCCTCCCTGTGAGGAGCCACCCCCGAGTAGATCAAGAGGGGCTCGTCTTCAACGATGGAACCCACATCATAAACGGGCTCCTCCCCGCGGTCAAGATAGGTGGCCAGATGTCTCTCTATGGCACAGCGCATCCCGTCGGCGGAGGATGGGTCCGGATAACTATTAGCGGCCACCTTCATAGGGACTGGACTTGAGGGTTTGGAGAAGGGCCAGCCAAACCTAGACTCAATGACCAAGACATCCCTCTGGTTCCATTGGTCAAATTTGTTTGATGGGGGAGAAAAGGTCCTGGTGGAATAGTTCCTAGCCTTCAAGCTCAGGATGCCACGGCTAATCTGATTCTGGTAATAAGCATAAAGCCCGGCAAGGGTAGGCTCATGGCCCAGGAATCTACAAACAGTTATGAAGGAGACAATAGCCCTGATGGCGTTAGGAGTCGGAGTGCGTAGGCGAGCGGCGGTTGAACTCGAGGAAGAAATAAAAGAAAGGGTCCAGAGGCGCCTCAAGCCATTCTCAAACCGGGGCCCCATAGAAGACGCAGCTCGTTGTCCTCACGGACATCTCGCTATGGTTTCGGCCACAGTTTATCCTTATCCTTCAAATGAACATGCCCAAGGGTGCGGACACTAAGGCATTGCGGTCAACGTTGTAGATCTCATAGATATCCTCCTCCCACCAATAGTTGCCACCTCCTTGGCTTTCTTACCGCGGCCACGGCCAGATTCACCCCATCACCGGCCGCTTGCCTTTATTCCGGCAGTGGGCCACACTACCTCCTCCTGAGTCGAGTCCTCAAAGGCATCCACAATCTCCGTGGTCTCATTAGCCTTCTGGAGGTCCCCGCAGCCCCTCCTATCCTCAACCTCGCGGTCATCCTCCTCGCCTCCGAGCTCGTCGAGCCAAAGAGACCGGTGGCATCACCGCGGCGCAGGTTACTTCAGCCTCATTCTCTCCGCCTCCGGTCGCCTCAAAATTCAGAGGCTCCAGCTCCTCGTTGCTACTCAGTTCGATTGGGTTATTAGGGGCCGCGGGCACATTGGGAAATATGGTCCTCAGGGGCAGAACATCTAAATGGTCATTCAGGTTCGTGCCCGATGCCCGCACATCAGTGGTTTGTTCAGGATCCATTAGTTCACACTTCTCCCAGTCAATTATTTGGTCGGGGACACGGATCGCTCTCCTCACAAGTTCAACGGCGTTCAAAGCCTGATCTCTCTCGCAGGAAACCTGCACAAAACCCCCATCACAAAATTTCTTAGCCTACGGTGATCCCCCAACACCAATACATCACGGTTATAAATGTACTTCCTCTTGGCCTCCCACAACCGGGGTGGGACGAACGGCCCCCAATCATCTTTCTCACAGAAATACAAAAAACAATGTAGGGATAGCCTTAACTACCCTAGTCCTACCTTCCTAAATATTCCCCCCGTCCGTTTACAAACGGCGAAGGTATCAGGGGTGGATCCATCTCCTAATTCTATGGGACGGCGGGGTCCAAATTCACGAGTAGTCATTGTTCAAAACCCAGAAAAGGAAAAACAGAAAGAGATGAAGAAGAAACACCCTAACAATTACTTACGAAGAAAAGCTTGAGGGTTGGATTCGAAGAACACTAGCACAGGATTCGCAGCGAAAATTCTCTCTCTAAGCTCTTTGAAGGTTGGGAAACGGTAAAAAGGGTTTGAGGTTTAAGGGTTTGGTATTTATAAGGCCTACCTATACGGGTTAACCCGTTAACCCGTATTAATTAGCCCACAAACCGTGCCTTGAACCCTGAACCGTCTCAAACGTTTGAAATATTCAAAAATTCCGCCGGTTAAACATTTATTACCCCTCTCAGATGATTGACACGTACCCCTGTACGTACCACGCCCCGTCTTTTCATCTGCCCAGGGGCCCACTTGATTAACCGGGGGGCGAAGCAACTACCAACAAAAATGCCAACACTGGTGCTCGCTCGAGGAGCGATCTGGACAACCCGAGCTTCTAGTAGCTCCTCACTCAGACCATAAATAATCACACTTGGAGCTAGGGGCCATTGATGAGCCCGGATCTACTGGACCGGGCCCGCGCTCGATCTGGTCCAAGGAACCAGTGACGTGGCAGTTCCTAGACCGCCGGGGGAAGACCGCGGACAGATAGGCTCTTGAGGTCAAGACCGCGTCCCTCCCCGCATTATCCCTATCAAAGACCGCAGGGATCCTGACCGCAAGATTGGTGCCCGCAGGAGGCATGTCCGCTCCATCCGTGCCCGCGTCAAATACCTTTGATCGCGGCCACGATGTTGACCGCGGGCTCATGTCTGCCTCCCGGTTATCTCTCCTGTCTCCCGGTTAATGTCAAGCCTTATTGAGCAAGTTAGCTTACTGGCTCTGACATGCAAGTTGCCGGCTCCCCCATCACGCATTTAATGCGGCTCAGTCAGGCGCCTACTATTTCATTTAATGCGCCAAGTCAGCCACACGGCTCATGTCCCTTTCAGCCATGTCCCCTCGATACCAATGTTCCCTCCCCGACAGGGCCAATTAGTCATGACACGTGTAGCTGGTCAAATACCAAAGTGCCCCCTAGGGCTGATCTCATTGCTTACATCAACAAGCACCACTACGTTGCCTATAAATAGAAGACCTTTGTCCCCTTGGGCAAGGTAAGTTCCAAATATATTGAGTAAGCCCTATTACTCTTAAACCCTAAACACACACACATTCCAAGGCATTCAAAGCCTTATTATCTCAGTATTCTTACTCTCACATCCGAGGGTCTGAGTTGGAGTAACATCCAACTTTGACCTTAACGGTGCTTATTTGTGTTGTGATCTAGGTACAAACAAACCACTAAATATATCAAGCCAAATATTCTTGAATCGCTTCTGACCCTGAAAAGCTTGACTTCATCATTTTACTACACAGATTATAATTCAAAATGCATTTATACAAGAAAATGGCTTAAAATATTGAAGAAACTTTTGAAGTGAGTCATGCTATCCCTTAGCACCCTTATCCTGATTATGAAAATATTTATGGTACACCAAAATCAATGAAAAGATTTAAAAATGGGGATAATGTTAATCAAATTTTTACATTTTGTATTTAAGTAGATTATGTTATCTGTTTTTACAAAAAATAAAAAAAATAAAAATGATATTATCCCTTATCAAAGTACAAGCTACTTTATATGTTGATTTTGCAAGAGTTAATTTTAGTGTCCACTCTTTCTGGTACTTGTCAAATTTCAGTGCCATTTGTTTTCTATTTTTTAATTATATTTGTTTTTTAAAGGTAAGCAAACTAGAATGGAATAAGCATGTACTTTCTTCTTCCCGTTACAAATAATATTTTTATATTAATGAGACCTACGTGTTATAATTATAATAATAATTCAATTATTACTCTTTACCCAACTTTTTCTTTCCTACCTCTTTTTTCATATTTACAATACTTAATTCACTAACATTTTTTCTTAATATTCGTGCAAATAATAAGTGTATATGCATTGTAGTGAGATTGAGGGAGTATCAAGTTATCAACCCTCCATAGAAATAATCTTGGATATTTATATATGTTTTTAATCTAAAAGAAAATGAATACTACGTATAATTTTTTAAAAATAAAATTTAATATAGTATACTCTATTTTAGGAAAGCAAAAAATAACACTTACATAAAAACATCACAACAAGTGAGAGAGAGAGAAAGAGAAAAGAGAAAATAAAAGGCAAAAAAAAAATTAATATGTCCATTAATTGATATAAAACCAAGCCATGTACATGAACAAACTTATTGTTAAAAGGACCATTGTACCCTTGCAAGCATGAGATACCCATTGCATATTTAATGCAACTCATGGACTTCTCTTGACAAGCACTTTCACCTCTAACATAAAAATTCAATGAAGAGACAAATTTAATACTAATAAAGTTTGAAAATTTCTACTAATAACTAGCCTACTGCTATTATGAGGAAAAACTATTTCCAGGCTTGTTTTTGCTGCTTCCACACCATAATTGCATGCCATTTGCCAACCTCTGCATCATCTTCTTTCTCCCTCCCTCCCTCCCTCCCTCTCTCTCTCTCTGGATTTCCTTCAGCATTTAAAAGCAAGAACACAAATTCAAAAACAAGCATGGAAATAGGAATATTCTCAAGTTAAAAACAGAAAAAAAAATGACTAACTGAATTAATGACTTTAATCAAAATGGGTGGCGTTCAAGAAACAGGGGAAGAAAATTCAAGAAAAAAATTTTCTTGAGAGGAAAATGGTGTTTGGGTAAATGGGTTCATTCAATTATGAAGTGGGTTGGGTCCGGAAGGGACTAATCGTTTTGATACGCCGTATCTTGGATCAATTTCGTCGTCGATTGGTGTCTCCGGCGGCGATGGCGGAGCGTGGCGGCCATTCTTAAGGCGGTCACAAATAGGAGATGGTAATCGAGAGGGGCAAGAATATTTAGGGTGGTGGTTGATTAAAGAGTTTTGCTTTTGCTGCTGCTGCGGCGGTGGAGGGTGGGGGAATTGAGTTGAGGAAGTCAATGTAAGGTGGAGGAGGAAGAGGGCGAATAGGATCAGTTGACCGGAAAAGATGGACGGAGAGGTAGAGATTTTCTTCATGGTTGGTTGTATTTTAGAGAGAGAAAGACTAGGAGAGAGAGGGGAGAAAGTGAAGTTGATGTAAAATTTATAGGAGTGGGGGCAGAGGTGATTGGATTTGATCACGAAAGGTAAAAGCTCTGGTCAACCACTTCGGATTAACGCCACCCTTCTCTCACACTGAAAGAGTCACAAACAAACACGGAGTTGAGGTTTTTGTGTGTATTGAAATATTTCACTTTAACTCCTTAGGATTGGGATTGTTCTCATTTTCCTTCCCAGAATGTACAACAGTTAGATATACAAACGACTTGTATTCAATCTCTAAAAATGCATGACCTTGATTATTGGAGGGCGGGTTCAGGTTCAGAAGACAATCCTATCATCGATGTAATAATCTAATGGACTGAAAGTTGACTATTGTGTCTTTCGATTTCACTGGCTCGAGTTTGTTTGTGAAAGACCAAAAATGGACTAGAAACATGCAATGTCAAATTTGTTGATGTGTTTTATAGTTTAGTCAAGATTTGACTAATCATGTATCTATTGACCGGTAAAGATATTTTGATAGAAAAACTCTACTGCGAGATCAAACATTTTATTCTGAATTGAAACAGAGCAACAAATTTATCGATACAATAGTTTCAAACCGAACCAAAAAATAATGCTCTCACACCATTTCTATGCTACGTTGTAGCCAACAGCGGGGATGAGTGTTATGCTTCATCAAGTGCTAAAATTTTGTTAGATATGTGTTTTTAGGAGCAACACAAGAGTTGGATGGTAGCATTGAAACGATTGTTTGTGAAACATGTAACCTTCTTATATAAGAAATGTAGGAGTATGATGCAATACACTAGTCTATAGTAGATTTACTTAATCCTCATTTTATGGCAAAATCAAATATGTATAGTTCAAACATATGAATGTTTGAGCTACCGATGTTATAAATCTTACCTTTTTTTTGCAATAAATCTCAAAAAAGGTGAAAGTAATTTTTTTCTCTTTTTTAATTAATGAATTACTTAATTTATTAAAAGAGTAACACTTGAAAGTGTTAGAAACTTGATTTGGTGAGTTTAAACCTCCGATTTGTGGAAAGAGACATTAAATACCGCTTGAGCTAAAAGTTTTTTGACGGTGAAAGTCTATATCTAAAGTAAAGAGCAACTATGAGAAATGAATAAAAATGGAGGGGGTAAAGTGTAATATATGGATATTTGAACGAGACTTTGGAATCCACATCCGATCCTTCTGGATTACAGGAAGATTAGTAGTGATCTAAAAGGACTTGTAATTAAGATTGTGGGGGCAATATGAAGCATATAGGAATGGGACTCATCCCAAATTGTGCGATGGAAATTTTAATTTGGAATATTAAATTATTTTTAAGAGGATAATTAGATTTTGACTCCACTCATTTTCATCGTCATAATTATCAAAAATAAAATTTAAACATATTGAACAATTCACAGTCGATAGTGTAGAGTTGTATAATCTCTCTGCCCCACGTGAGTGAGTGTATACTTATTTTCTTTCTTATTCGTCTCACGTGAGTGTAGACTATCTAAAATAGCAAAATTTTTACACTATTTCTGCTACTCATTCTCTCTAATACTTTATTTTTATAATCACAATACCAATTAACTTACTATTCCTCTCTCTCTCATTCTCTCTTTTATTTTATTTTTCATACTCATAAATACTTTCTCCCACAAATTCTCTATATTATTTTTCCTTAATTTTTGTTTCCCTTTTTTTTGATTTCCATTTACGTGGGGTGGGATGGAGTGAGTATACTCCAAAATCATTAAAAATGGATATTCAAATGGAATCAAACAACTCAAGTTTTATTGCTTTGAAATCTAAAGGGAAGGTCTCAAATCCGTGATTAATTAAGTCAAAGCGTGGCCACTAGAAGTGCTCAAAAAAAAAAGTATTTGGTGCTTATAAGTATACCGGTATTTATTATTTATGATATTGTAAGTGTTCCAATCTGAGTTGTCAAAGTTTCTTCAGCCCAATTTAACGATTTTCACATCAAATATACAGCTAAGGGCATTTTGGTCATTTTCTAAGGCAATTTAAACAAGAAAGGGCCTTAATGGAATATCAAAAATAGGTCAAAAATCGGTTGGGAAGAGTCATTTCCAAGAAATTGACCAACTTTTCATTAAATGCAAACAGCCAAAACTGCTTTCTGCAGAGTCAGGCACGCTTACACTCCCATCCGCGCGGACAGGAATGGGACTCAGTCTCGTCCGCGCGGACACCTTTGAAACCTAAAATCAGCCTATAAATTAAATCATTCTCTCTCAGTTTACAAGATCCAAGCATTCGAACCCTTACTGTTATATTTACCAAATACCCAGAAAACAGCCTAAACACCAAGCAAAAACACAAAATCCCAACACAAATCTTGATCAAATTCAAGCCTCAAACACAAATCCAAGGAAGATAGGGTACAACCATTGGTAAACACTCCTTCTCCTTACCTTAATCTCCCTCATCCATGCATACATCTCATATTTTAAAGATGTAACTTGTTCATCTACTTGTTGTTCATCTATTGTCCTAGATCCAAGAGGATCTTCATGGAGTTCATCTCCATGGATGATTCTCTATAAGGATCCATATTTTTTAGCTTGTTCTTCCTTTTCTTTACATAAACTAGTTGTTATTTAATCTTTTGGCCTAAAGTGTGGTCACCTTGGAGTTCATTTCCATGGATGATCACATTAAATGGTCCATATTCTTATTTTATGTTATTAGTTCTTACTTGACCTAAAATGTGGTCACCTTGGAATAAATTTTCATGGATAACCATTTTAAATGGTCTAAATTGTCTTTACTTCCTTAAAAATGTTTTTCCTAACCTAAGATCTTCACCTTGGAACAATTTTCATGGATGAAGATCATTAAGGTTCCTAGGTTACAAAAAGGGTGAAGTTGATACATTGAGTTCAAAGATATCAAGGATGGTCATCTTAATGACCACCTTAGAAATCCACTCTAAAGTTGATACACCCTTAACCTAAATTCAATTTTTATACATTAATCTTTGTTTTATGTTAAATCTCCCCATCCCAAACAAATGAAGTGCTTCCAAGTCCTAATGTACCCTAAGGATGGCTTGATATAGTAGATCACCACTAATCATGTTTAGTGATCACTAATCAAAGCCTAAGGAAAGTGGGGACAAGCATGGATGCAAATCTCAAAAATGTTTTCATTTAACACTTTCAGTTGCAAAACTCCGGTTCGATTACGTAACTCCGGTTTACATTACGGAATTTCTGAGAATCGACCGTAAAGCTGCAAAAAAGGATATTTACTGTCCCATCCGCGCGGACAGAATTGACCCTCGCTCTGGTCCGCGCGGACAGGAATGTAAGGGACAGACATTTTATTTTTTCAGTCATTTTTCACTCACAGAAGCACACTGTTTTGGTAAATTTCAGTCCATTCCAGTCAAAACTTTATTTCCAGAAAATTCCTTTTGCAGAACACACACACACACAAATGGTTTTAAATTAGGAAGACTCGTTTTAAGAGGCATCCCGGGTGAACCCTAACGTTCTTCCCGAAATGTAACGTGACCTTCGAACCCATTTTTCTCTAATTTTGGGCATTTTTCAAAGTTTTGGCCCTTAAACTAAAAACGGCATGGCGACTCCGTTTGATTTTTCAAAATAAAAATCGGGTACATCACAGTGGCGAATTCGCTGGGGAAGGAAACGAGCTTTATCTTTTTAAAAAAAAAAAATTCAAAAAAAGAAAAAAAAAGAAAAGCTTTTGTGGGTCAAGCTTACGTCCCGGCATTTGAAACCATTTGTACTGTGTGTGTGTTGGTTTTGCACATTTCGCGTTGTTATCTTTTGACCGCCTTGAAAAAGTTAAAATTTTGACTGTCGGACCGATTTCCTTAAATGTTTGAATTTTGTGCTTATATGCTTATGTGTTTATTTGCTTTCAAAAAAGAAACTTTTTCAAAAATAAAAAAAAAAAAAATCAAAAAAAAAAAAACATTTTCAAAATCTTTCGCATGCATCATACTCTTTAAGACACATGTGAAAATTTCTATTTTACTCAGAAAAGGAAGATAGACTGTCCGCACACTACGCGCACTTGGCCTTACACTGCACACTACGTCCTTAATCCGGGAAAATCCCCGTAGCAGCCCGTTTGGCCTTACTACGCCTCTCGGTGCGACCACGGGACTACCCAAACACCCCTTGGGGCCTCGTGTCGACCATGCACTTGTCCGTGACACACTTTGTCCGAGACCCGGTTGGTTTTTAGTTTGGTCCGTGTCGTGCCCTGTCTGTGTATACACCTTGCCAGTCAAACCTTAGTCGGCACGCCGAGTCAAAATCTTTCGGAGACCCTAATCAGTCAGAGTCATGACAGTTTTCTGTCATGGACTTTGACCAAACCTTGACTGGCGTCTTGACTTTGACTTTGACTGGCACAACTTATGCACCGACTCCCGGCATGACACTGAGTCATCAAGGATTAACGATTATTCCATGTCTAATTACGGCTTAACTGACGACGGGTCGAGATCAATTATGGACATTTATCAATCCGAGCCATGCCGACTTTCCGTCGAGCCCTTTAACATAATCTTGACCTTTGACGTTAGCTTTGCCCGTAATTTACATCGAATACTCGTTAAGACTAGATTACCTGCCAGACTTTAGGATCGTTTTTCTTTTCGGTCGGTGGGACCTGCTTGCCCTACAGAACCCTTGTTCGAGGTTACAGGTTGAGGGTCCGCAGGCGTAATGATGGGACCCACTGATCCATGCTCCTCGATCTTAGGGTCGGCCGCCTCCCCAAATACGTACTCACCGGACCCATACGGTCCGACGTGATAAATCAGTTCGCGGTTCCTCGGTGGGGCAAAATCGCACGAATGTCTTCTCATGGGTTGGGGTACCTTGGAATGCCACAAAGAAATTGGGATCCCGCCTCGCCCGGAACCGATCAAGCCGGACCTTCACAACAAGCTAGCTTCGAGTGCCACAGCCATGTTTGGGATGTCACCACAGTTCGGTTCAGGGCAACAGTCGGGAGCCCCTCCTCAGAATGATGCTAGTTCAGTTGCTCCTAACACAGCTTCCACAAACCCATTTCTCACTCATGGATCAATGGGCCACCAAGCACCTAATCCAGTTTCATCAGAATCCCTACCTTACGCAATACCCTCTCGTTTACACACCCTCGCCAGCGGCGCATACGCTTCAACAACCGGTGGACACCGGCACCCGCACCCAGGCCTACTTATGAGTCTCACCCCGGAAACCCGAAGCTACCCGGATACATCGTGCTACCTCCGCCCCTCTTTGCCGATTGAAAGTCAACAGCAAGCCGCAAGGTTCTATCCCTTTGCCCAGGCTCCTACTCACGCTCCCTAGGGTAATTCGGGCCAAGGACAGATTTTTACCTATGTCCCCGGACCAGCCATTCCATCCACCAGTCTGCTGCCAGTGGTAACTCCCCTCTCCAGCTTCCCGGCCCGGATTGAACGTCATGGCTCCACCACAAGACCACTCACTCGGCCCGGCACGGTTCATGGAACAACACAAGGAAATGAAAGCGCAGATGGTTGCTAAGAAATCTGCCTTCCGGCCTACGGACCCGACTCCATTGTTCCCTTTGCCCCACAAGTTTGTGATGCCTAATCTGGACTCGTTTTGATGGGACTGCATGCCCGAAAACTCATCTCGGACACATATACCTTGGCAATGAAGGCCAAAGGGTGCACCAATCCTACGGTTGGTGCGACTATTTCAAATTCTCCTCTCTTTGAAATCCAGTGCTCTAAAATGGTTCTTCCGCTTAAAACCCGAGGCCAGGGCTACATGGGACCAGATCACCAGTGCTTTCACAGAGAAGTACAAAGCTAATTTGGAATGGGAAACAAATAGAGTTGATCTGCAGACAACCGTACAGCGTCCCGATGAGAATGTCGGGGATTTTTACAAGCGATGGAATCTGAAACTTAGTGAGATGGTCATCCCTCTTTCTGAAGAGGAACAATTGGATATCTTCCAGTCATGCCTAAAGCCGCATTTGAAGACTTCCCCTATCCGGACTTACGTGCTATGGTTAACTCCGCGACTAAGTTTGAAAAGGCTTACAATCAACAGTAGCTGCCGCACTCGCCGCGATACAGAGCTCCTCCCTCTAACACTGTTCCTGCTCCTGCTAAAGGTAAAGAGGTGATCAATTACGCAGGGCAGGAATGTAATAATGCAACTCCTTTTGCTCCCAGGAAACCAGCTGAGCCCAAACCTCGGGTCATAAACCTCGAAAGCTTCGGAATGCCTCTGAACGACATCTTTAGAGGATTGGTGAAAGAAGGCTTGCTGCGGCCTTTAGAGAATTTCCAACCCAGGAATCCGAATGTTCCCGTGGATACTTCTAAGTTTTGCGCTTTTCATCAAGCCCACGGACATCTGACAGATAATTGCTATACTCTGAAAAAGGCAATCCAGGGGTTGATAGAGCAAGGAAAGTTGGAAGGCCCCGAGGGGCCTAATACAGTCAAAAATCCCTTTCCAAGAAACCATAACCAAGTGAACATGATTGAAGCCGGAGAGCCTTCACATGCCCAGGAAGATGTGGAGACCGACAAAATACCTATGACCAATCTTGTCGAGGATCCTGAATTTGGATCCCCTTTTCAAATTTCCTCGAGAATGGTGAACAAACCAGTCCTCCTTGGTCCCATGTTACCCGTTTCTTGCAAGAATACGAAGCTCGCTACTTCTCGGAGGAAGGGATAGCTGATAATGAAGAGCTGGGGCTATTTAGATCAAATCATGAGAAAATCATTTACACGAGGTGGCTGGAGCAATCAAGGAGGATTGAACAAGAAAGTTTTAGGCGGGCGCCTGTACTGGGGCTTATCAGCAAAGAGGCCGAAGAGCACCTGGAGTTAATACACTTCTGCAAGTTAGTTCTGGGAGAAGCCGAGTACGATCCCGAGGACAGTGAAGATGAAAATTCAGAAGAAGAGGATTGTTTCCATATCCTACCTGGAGTCAAATACGTGCCGCCCCCTCTCACTCTTCCCAGCTTCGGGAGGAGAAGCTGAGTCGCAATTGCCACTTCCAGCAATGGGGGCATATGACAATTTCTGCGGTTGCAGGCACCCTTCTTCCCCTAACAGATTTGATCGGCGTTCTCTTCTAGCCGAAATCCCAGTAGTATGGGACAATGATTCTGATGACAGTGATGACGATGATGACGACGAGAGCGAGGAGTCAACTGAGGCCCAAGATCCAGAATCTGTCTGGAACAATCATGCCGGAATTGACATCTCGGGTGCCGGGCACAATGGATGGTTATCAGCCAGTGATGATGAAGGGCCGCCAGAAAATGTGGGTCAGATATCAATGGGGACGGGCCCCCACGAAGTACTCCTGGTAAGATGCACTTGTGGTCAATGTCCGGATACTTCAGAGGATGAGGAACAGCAAAGCCCACTTGAAGAACCATACATATCCGAAATCCTAGAGCACAATGTTCCCTATAAGGACCTAGCAGGCGAATGGAGAAAGTTCATTGGAGCACTGGTCGAAAAGGGAGGTTTTCAGCAACCGGCAGACGATGAATTTGTAAACGTCATTGGCTTTTTTTCTTCCTTCCCTAGAACAGATGGCATCACAACTGTAAGGGTCACTGCCGAGCCGCTCGAACACATCGAGTGCATGGAATCACTGAAAAGGGTTGTCGACCTAAATGTCTCCCCAGTTGCCTTCATACCCATGGTCCCACATGACGCCTTCTTAATTGCTCCTGCACCCGACACTGGACCCCGGGTACTCCTCATTTGGACCCAAATATACCGAGCCGCTACGTCTAACTGCGGAAGGGAGCATTGCCTATCCTTTACTTGTTGTTGCCCTGTTTGCAAAGCCGAAAGGAAAAAGATGTATGATGACATGGAGGCTGACAGTCATAAGATTGAAGAAACTTTGGAGGACGACTACGAAACCGAGGACATGAAGGCCATGAATTTTCCTGGGGCTGAATACGTAGATGTCGTTGAGTTCAACACTGCTTACCATGCTTTGGGGGAGGGATTCTCGAACGTCCGATCCAAGCAGATAGTTGAAAATTTGCTAGAGAAAGGGAGACTGACTCCTATCCTCCCCAATGAGAAAGTAACCATGGTCAGATCAAATCCGCCCCGAGGCAAAGTGACAATCCTTGTCAGGATCACCCAAGAAGAGATCACCTTCCCCGAATGCATTTTAGCTCGAGAGAAGTCTTGACACCGGCATGATACCCGATGCACCCCCACACGTAGCGCCATAATCATTTCTAGCGCCGAGTATTACAAAAAGGAGCCGATTGGCCGCACTATACCGAGATGAAAAGGAAAACCACCTGCCCCGAGAGTAGCCTCTTGTCGTATGATAGCCATGGGCGGGCAAAGCTATGATTATGAGGACGAATCGGAAGATGCCTTAGTCCCGTGGGCCATCCAAGGAACAACGACACAACCACAAGTTCAAAAGCCCGTAATCTTGGGAAGCCGAAGGCCGCTGTGTAGGAACCAAGAAAGCTCAATATCCTCAAGCTCCGCCTCTCACCATTGCTAAGCTCCGTCGTAACCAAAGGGCCCGTAGCCAAAAAAGCTCCTCCGTTGACCTTGGCAAGATTGAAGAAATCTAGTAAAGAAGCAATAGATAAGGAAGTTAACCCGTTGACCAGATCCGGCAGATCTACCAAGGGAACCCCAAGGCGATAAGAAGGCAAAGCAGAGATCAAGCACTGGGGAGAACCGTAATCCCCTATGCCAAGACAACCAAACTCCCGACCCCGAGAAGGAGGATCCCGTGCTCACTCAATTGAAACAAACTCAAAGCCAACATCTCTTTGTGGTCCCCGCTACCTCATCTTATCCCCACAAGCTAAAATTGGAAGAAAGCCCGGCTCCGCACGCCGGTCCCTATCGATGCTACTCCCGATGACGTGGTGCAATTGATTGGGAACATCCACTACGGGAACATAATCACTTTCACGTACCTTGATCTCCTCGCCCGGAGCCGATCATAACGAGCCTCTCTTCATCACGGTCCCGCCTAGACGAACGACGCCTCCCTCGAGTTTTGGTTGACAATGGGTCCGGAATGAATATCCTCCCGCCCAAGATCATGAGTCCGCTTCGACATCAAGTCTACAGATCTGAAGCCTTCCTCCCTCACGCCAAGGCATACGATTCAACATCCCGCACAAGCATTGGAGTTGCCACTTTAGACCTTTGGTTTGGCAAGAAAATGATACCCGTGGAATTCCAAGTCATTGATATCCCAATCACCTTTAATGCTCTGTTGGGAAGACCTTGGCTGCACCAAGTCAAGGGGGTCGCTTCAAGCCTCCATCAGTGTGTGAAGTTCATTTCAGATGGGGATCTGACAACCATTTATGGGGACCTAGTCACTTTGGAGGGCACTGATACGGGTGGAATACCTATTTTGGAAATCAAACATGACGAGGAAGGCCTCATGTTAACAGGTTTTACAGTCGAACCTCCTAAAGCCCAAGTTTGCAATGTGGATCTGACGATCACTCGGAACAAGATCCCTCCAGTCTTGAAGATGATGAGAAGGATGAGCAACCTGCCTGGTCTCGATTTGGGGAAGCATCAGCAAGGAACTCACAAAGTCATTGAGGTGAAAGAGCAGAAAACTCGCCACGGCCTGGGATATGAACCAACCTCGGTGGATACTGCGAAAGAAAAGGAAATTGCTCGGAAAAGGGGAGAAGCTGCCGCAAGAGGGGTCCCGATCAACGGTCTTAAATCTCTCCCTTTCGCCCTAATCCGGCCGACTACTTTGTAAAAGGTCCTACACAAAGCAGGTAACGCCCACTAAAGAGCCTACTCCTGCAGAGGGATGGATGAAGTTACAGCATAACCTCAGCAAGTTCAGGGGAACCAAGGCAAATCTGGTCCGTAGAATGTTTTTAGATCTATCCAAGATACCTGGGGCTACCACTACCATGGAAAGCGAGTATACTTTTAAAGGCGTGCCAAGCCTAGTAGAGCAGTTCAAGAAACTTGCCACCGTGGTCCCGATCGCCCAAGAAGGCCCAAAGTCTGAGTTTAAGCTGACAGTACCGAAAGCCAAAGCCGTGGAATTCCCTTCAGATGACTGGGATTGTCCTGTTATGCAACAATTATTCGGGGAAGAGGTCCAGGTGCCTGACCTGATCGACTTTGGTTCAGTCAAAGAGATGGTAGCAATGATTGAGGAAGGAGGACAGAAACAATGCAATTCCTAAGTCATGAGGCCACTGACTGCAATGCCACTGAAGAATTGGGAAACTCTCTCAGGTCCGTCCGCAACCAAGGAGGAAATGATCACCAAGCTTGGATTGGTCCCCCGTCCCCTTGTGTCAACCTATGTAAAGTCCTCCGAGTCTCTCATCGTCGAGTTCGAGTCTCTAGAGTCGTCCGATGGCCTTACGCCTGAAGACTACGAAGTTGTAGCCAATGCTATATTCTCCTTTGTTCTTAATGAAATGATGAACCTTTCTGAGTATCCCCTGATTGCCACTCTAACTAATGATAAATTAACTAATAACCTAAAAACAGTTAATAATGATGCACTAGATAAAGAAGCAGACACATTAAATGAACAATATATTAAAGAAATCTTTAAGGTGTTGTTCTGAAAGAGGAAAATCGAGCCCAAGCCGCCGAAGAGGTTTTGACAAGTGTGAATTGGGAACCGCAAGAGCCTAAAGAGACGCAGATTGGTAGTTTCTTCGAAGGAACCGAAAAGGATGCTCGATTGAGCCGCTAAGAGAATTTGTGGATGTGTTTGCATGGTCCTATAAAGATATGCCTCGGCCTCGACCCTTCCATAGTTGAACACCGGATACCGCTCGACCCGGAAGTTAAGCCAAAGCGTAAGCCGAGAAGAATTAAGCCCGAATGGTCTCGCAGTGAAGGAGGAGATAGAAAAGATGCTCAGAGCATGGTTCATCAGGGTCATTGAATATCCGACATGGCTTTCCAACATAGTGACGGTGACCAAGGCCAACGGGAAGATCCGATGCTGCGTGGACTTCAGAGATATGAACAAGGCTAGTCCGAAAGATGATTTTCCCCTGCCAAATATTGACATGCTGGTGGATACCATGGCCAATTATGAGGTTAAATCCTTCATTGACGGTTTTGCCGGCTACAACCAAATCAAAATGGCAGAGGAAGACCAAGCCAAGACAGCCTTCACAACCCCGGGGCACGCATCGCTACACGGTTATGCCATTCGGATCAAGAACGCCGGGCTACTTACTGCAGGGCGCCTACAGCTTTGTTCCATGACATGATCCACAAAGTAGTTGATGTCTATGTGGACGATATGATAATACATTCCAAAGGATCTGATGGCCAACACTTTGTTGATCTGAGAAAATTCTTTGGCCGCCTCCGAGACCACAACATGAGACTTAATCCAGCCAAATGCACCTTCGGTGTAAGACGAGGCAAGGTGCTAGGATATATGGTGACGAAATGGGGAATTGAAGTAGACCCACAGAAAATCAAGGCCATAGTCGAAATGAAACCACCTGACGCCGACGTAAGTAAAATCTTTCATGGGAAGACTGCAATACATAAGCCACTTTGTAAATCAGCTGACCTCGATCTGCAAGCCGATCTTCAAGTTGATGAAGAAAAGCGCCCATACGGAATGGACTCCGCAATGCCAGATCCCTTTTGAAAAGATCAAGGCGTACCTTGTGAATCCCCCGATTCTTTGCCCACCATATCAGCAAAAGCCACTATTGCTATATCTAACTGTCACGGATACAGCAATTGGGGCTATGCTAGCTCAAGAGAAGAAAGATTCCAAGGTTGAAAACGCCATCTACTTCGTGAGCAGAAAGCTTCAAGGAAGTGAGCTCAATTACTCTGCTTGTGAAAAGACTTGCGCAGGCCTGGTCTGGGTAGTGGGAAAATTGAAACACTACATGCAGTCTCACCCGATACATCTGGTCTCGAAATTAGACCCCATCAAATATCTGTTCGACAAACCCTCCATCTCCATGAGGTTGGCAAAGTGGTCATTCTTTGTAGCTGAATACGACATCACTTATGTGACGAGAAAATCCGTGAAAGGGCGAGTAATGGCAGAGCAGTTGGCCGACTTCCCAAGTAATGAGTCCCGAGGACCTGAGCCCCAATTCCCTGATGACGGAATCTTTGCTCTAGAAGGAGAAAATCGTTGGCAGCTCTTCTTTGACGGGGCGTCAAACAAAAAGGGAAATGGAATAGGAATGCTTCTGGTCGATCCTACTGACGAGCACACTCCCATAGCAGTAAAGTTGAACTTCGAGGTTACCAACAACGCTGCTGAATATGAAGCTTGCATAGCCGGGTTGGAAGCCGCCCTTAAAATAAATATAAAAGAATTGGAAGTGTTCGGTGACTCTGCCCTCATCATCAACCAGGTCTCTAACAAATGGAAGACCGTGGATCCGGTCCCGTAAATATCACACTTACATGGAAGAGCTAGTGACTCGCCTCAAGGAGATCGCCTTTCATTACTTGCCCAGTGGATCGCAATGCATTCGCAGATGCTCAGCAACACTAGCCTCTCTCGTTGAAATACCTGAAGGAAAGGCTGTCAAACCATTCAGAGTCGGGAGAAGAGAAAACCCCGCTTATTGCTTTGAAATCGAAGCGGAGGCCGAACCGGCCAATGATCCCCGGTATACCTGCATTTATCAAGCATTTGAAGAACGGTGAGGCTTCTTTCAAAAATGAAGATGGGGAATATAAAGAAGGAATCAAGGCGAAAACCTCTCACTCGAAGCGACTTGCCTCCCACTATGTTCTTTGGGGAATATGCCGTACAAGAAGCGCTATCAAGGCCCTCTCCCGCGGTGTATCGCCAAGCAAGAGGCTACCGAACTCATGAAAGAAATACATGGTGGTACCTGGGGCCCCCACATGAATGCTCAGGCTTTAATGCAAATCATACTGAGAATGGGGTACTTTTGGATCTCCATAGAAACTGACTGCATCCAGTTCGTCAGAAGCTACGACAAATGCTAGCGGTACTCGAACCTCAACCACTTGCCTCCACACGAGCTCTACTGCATGACAACCCTCGGCCTTTCGTCACTGGGGAATTGATGTCATAGGCAAAATCACACCATCAGCAAAGAACGGCCACGAATTCGTCCCCGGTAGCAAAGGGACTATTTCACCAAATGGGTTGAGGCCAAATCCTACAAAGTCCTCAACTCAAAGAAAGTAGCCCTCTTCATCAAAGAGAACATCATATGCAGATACGGGTTGCCAGCCGAAATCATCTCAGATAATGGATCCCACTTTGAAGGGGAATGCGACAGGCTGCTGGCGGAATTCAGAATAACCCGTCACAAGTCATCTCCCTATAGACCCCAAACTAACGGAGCCGTCGAAGCAGAAAGCAAGACCTTGGAAAACATCATTCGGAAAATGGCTGTCTGAGGCAGAGATTGGCCTCACAAGCTTCACCTTGCTCTCTGGGGATACAGAACATCCGTCAGAACTGCAACCGGGGAAACACCGTTTTCTCTCACCTATGGAATGAAAGCCGTGCTCCCTGTTGAGCTAGAGATTCCCTCACTCCGCGTGCTGTTAGAAAGTTAGATCAACGAGGTCGATGGCTCCAAAGTCGCCATGATGAATTGGCCCTGCTAGATGAACGCCGGTTGAGAGCCATGGAACATATCCGAGCTTACCAAGGAAGGATGGCCAGAGCCTTCGATAAGAAAGTAAAACACCGGGAGATCAGGGAAGGCAACCTCATTTTGAAAGAGAAGCCCCCAGTCCGCATTAACCCGTTTGGCAAATGGGAGCCTGTCTGGGTCGGACCATATGTCGTTCAGAAAATCTTCTCCGGAGGAGCCATGCAACTTGCAGACCTCGACGGAAATCCTTTTGTACACCCAGTAAATGGCGACAAGCTGCGCAGATACTACGCGTGAAACATCGAGTCATCTCCCAAAAAAGGTGCTAAAAGAGTAATACCCAACTAGGCTGAAAACCCGAAAGGGCGGCCTAGGTAAAAGACAGGGTTGCACCGAAAAAAGAAACAAACAAAAAAAATAATAACAAAAAAATATATATATAATAAATAAAAAATTATTAACCGAGTCGAACTACGGAGACCTGACCCCTTTGGTCCAAGGGAAACGAAGGCAGCCGGAAACGGTTCGGTCTAAAACACAAATAAAAATCATACTTTGTCATCAACACATTGATCAAAGCATGAAAGCGTTTTGAAAAACTCTAAAGCAATTCACATATTCATTACAGTTAAAAGCTTTTTGATGAGTCTAAGCTCGGTTCACTCCTACGATTTACAACCTGCTAAAAGAAACTAAAATGCCTAACAAATTAATGTGCCTCGCTATGGCTAGAAAGGGATACTCGTGAGACCTCAAGGTCACTCCAAGCCACTCGTACTAGCACCCCTCTCTTTTTCCCTCCTCTTCGGGTCTTCTTCCTCTCGCACAGAAAATGTCGCCTTCCTCCTACCGAGCTCTGGTGTAAGGACAGGATCTATTAAACCAACGTCTGTCAGGGCCTTAGTAGCCCTAGCCTCATCTCTCATCTCCTGTAACCGAGCCGGTAACATAGGAATCCTCCCCCTCCTGTCTCTTGACATAAGCCTCGTAGTCAGTCACGACATCTCCACTCTTATCATGAGGATTGGCCCTCGCCGCCCTCCTCCTCCTCTCGAAACCGTCATGTCTTCCAAACCAACAATGGCCTCACGCCGCCTCAAAATAGCCACCCGAGTCTCCCCAAATGTCTCTCGTACTCAATCCAAGTACCAAGTGGTCGAAACACGTGCCCCGGATGCCCGAGGATAACCCTAGGAGGAAAGACGTCATACCTCCATGCTCGGGAAAGGAATGGGAACACCGAAGGATCATCCATCGGGCGTAAGCCACCACCCCGGTAGCTATGTCCTCAAAGTCCTCCAAAGGAGTCTGCTCCAAGCCAAACCGTCTCCGAACCGTAGCCGGAATATAAAATGTGGACCGAGAAAGCCCCTAAGCATGACCACATGAGAACCATCCCGAAGTACTCTCCGAGTCTCTACCCGCCAATGAGGCACCAACCATCCGATATCCTCGCACCTCGACAAGCCATCCAAGACTCCCACGAGCCCCGATCATCAAGATCCACAAGAACCCCTCTCCCGGCGAAAGTCCAAGGTTCGACCGCACGTAAGTTTCGCGAAGGACTCCCAGACGCTCCATCAACCACATAGTCAAAAGAAACAGGCTGCCCCCGTGCATATACCGCCTCCCGGTAGCCAACCTGTCAAGAGCATGAAGGGTCTCTCCCAGGATCAATGGCACAACATCTCGGCCCAAACAACAGTGAACAACCACATCCAGCAAAGCCCGGTGACAAATCCCGAAGGAGTAAACCATAAACAAAGTCCCAAACATGCAGAGTGCAAAAGCATCCCAATATGCATCATCAACCACTCCTAAACTCCTAAACCTATCAGGAAAACAGGAAATGTCAAAATGATCGGGACCACGGGTCATACCTTGTGCTTCCTCCGAGGAAAGATGAAGAAGGTTGCACAACCTATCAACAGAGGTAGCTCCTCCGGGCAAAGGAATTGCAATATCTTCCACCTCGGGACCACCAAGCAGAGCTCGGAATTCTTCAACAGTCGGGACCACCTCATTGTAGGAAAAGCAAAATACATGTCTTCTTGTATCCCAAAACGAAGCGGAGGCCCTCAAAAGCTCATAATCCGAAACCAATTCTTTGAGAGACCACAAGCATTTTATCTTGTACCTTTCCTCAAAAAATGACCTCCTCTCGTGCATGATCTCCCGGGACCACGCCTTGAACTTGTTGAAGAAAGACATTTGAGATTCTTGGGACAATTTGGATGGATTTTTCATACTCACAATTTTCTCCATGGATTTTCTCTCCTTCTCCCTGAAAATGCTGGTTGAACAGGCAGATGGAGTGGTTGTTTGAATTAAAAGAGGGGAAAACCAGATCCAAAGCAAAAATTAAATGCCAGTGTCAGACTTTAACCTTATCCGCGCGGACAGATTGAGCCTCATCCCCATCCGCGCGGACAGGAATGTTACCATCAGAAAAAAATCTGCAGCAGCTTTATCGCCGCACCGCGGAGGAATATTTCATCCCAGCCGCTCGAAACCTGCACAAAACATGTCCAAAACAGTTCATATACCAAACATTCACACCCTTGCCACAAAACCGGGCTCATGCAACATCCACATGCATAATAAATAAAATAAAAGAAAAGAAAGTAAGTGACAATAATCCTAAATTATTACATTCCACAAAAAAAAAAAGAGAAAATGTGCATGAAAAATAAATTGTATCTGTCCCAAACAACCAAATCAGTCACTCATCAGAATCATCGGAAGCTAGCGCCTTCCCTCGGTCCCTCTTACGACTCGTGCCTATATCCTCTGCGGCCATGAACATCTCAGGCTCGGGGTCGTCATCCTCGTCTCCAGAAAGAGGCTCGTCTGGACCAGTGGGTACGCCATGATAGGGCAGGCCGAGATCCGCAAAGAAGTCATACCCGAACGTAAACGTGTCGGATCCCTGACCCTGTGAAGAAGATCCGCCCTGGTGCCAAACGTGCCACTGTCCATGTAGATCCCCGAGAATGACGTGATCCGGAGGCAGCTCCATGCTGGAATCCATGAAGGGAGAAGGGGGAGTGTCTGCGGAATGCTCAGAATGAGTAGGGGAGGGCTCTCGCTCTACTGGCGCTGGCTGTGCTCATCTCTCCCTGCCCCGAGCGGCCCCACGAGTGACGAGCCGCTTGATGAACCTCTTGGCCCCAATCACCTGCCGCACCAGCTTCTCGACAACCGTGGCCGGGAACTGCACAAAAACAAAGGCGTTAGAAGTAGTTAGAGCTAAAAAAGAAGAGAAAAGTAGAGACAAAAGAAGTAAAGAGACGTACCCTCATATCCGGATGAGGCCGGAATGCTCGGGGGTCCCTCTCGGGGATAGGAATATGCACTCTCAATCTCACCCCATCCTGGACGTATGAAAAGTCCGACCGAGGGTACCGTACGACCGGGATCCCCTCTCTCTCAAGCACCTCGGGCGTCCTCAGCCTCTCCAGCACAAACGTCGAA
Organism: Adenophora triphylla var. japonica; assembly: GCA_022495995.1. Taxonomy (NCBI): domain Eukaryota; kingdom Viridiplantae; phylum Streptophyta; class Magnoliopsida; order Asterales; family Campanulaceae; genus Adenophora; species Adenophora triphylla. Next base: position 210,453 of record JAFEMH010000596.1, on the reverse strand, counting down.
TACGGCTCATCCGTCACAAACCCTAAAAAGTGCTGGCCGCCCCGGTAAAAAGCCCAAGTCTCCGATCCCTCGGTCGAACTCATCATGTCAGCAGGAGGCTCCATCGGTGTCATCAAAGGTGCGGCGTCGCCATGCTGGCGCGTCACCCTGTCCCCTAAGTAATAAACGTCGCAAGACAACCCCCTCAAGATCCTCCTCTCCACCGTCCATCTCTCCGCACCCTTCAGCTGCTCCACGTCAAAACGGCCCCAGGGGTAGAACCTCATTCTCTCATCCGTCTCCGCTTGCATAAGGGGACGACACTTCTTATACTTGAGGGTCGTGCGCCATCGAGCACCCCTCTTCTCCCGAGCCTGTCTAGTCCAGGAAAGCATAGCCGGATATGCCCCAATGTGCTCCGTCGGCTGCCGCCACATCGTGACGTGAAAGAACTCCAGAGCCCATACCTGCGAAAGGAAAAGATTACATCAGTTGAAGTTCGGAAAAGAAACAACACGCGCAAAAGGAAAAGAACAGGCAAAAGCTTGTACCTCCAGCGGAAACTCAAAGCATGTAAGGTAGCTCACGCTCTTCCTACTGCACTGTCCTAGAGCAAAATATAGCTCGCTAGCCCGGCCTCCCCTGTGCCACCTCTCCCAAACTCTCTCTCCACATCCGTCGCCGTCCTCAAGAAAGCAAACACAGCCGTCCCCTCGGCATGCCCAAATAACGTACTCGAAAAAGCGAACCACAGAAAAGACCTAGCAATCTGCTCAGCAGCAATCCTCTCATCACCAGCCTCATACCTCGCTATGCTCTCCACGATCTTCCTATGGATCACTGCATACTTCATCCCCATCCCCTTCTTGGGACTGGGGTCAAAACCTAGAAGATCCTGCAACTCCCTGTCACTGTAACCATCCCTCCACTCGATGCTACGCCCCTTAAAGGATAGGCCCGTGATCGCAGCATAGTCAGAAGGCATAACTGTAGCCTCACCCCAAAAGAAATGGAAGGTGTGGGTCACGTCCCACCAAAGCAAAAGTCAAGCCCTTGCTCTTCGGCAACTTCACCAACCCCCTCAAGCACTCAACAAACTCATACAACCCAGTCTCAATAACGATCTGCCTCGGACTCATCATCGCTCCTCTACCCAAGATTGGAAGTCGGTCCCACAGCTAATCACGTACTCCACCGATCCCCGGTCTTCAGCTTATTCACTCGATCCCGCACAAACCGATCACCACCCCGCAAAAAAAAAGAAAAAAAGAGATGTCAATAAACAGTTGCATTTGCATACACAAGCATAAAGTTTTGAAAATATTCGGCAGCATAACGGCATACAATGGACTCAACCTCATTTTTCTCGCACAAAAGAAAAGGTTTTTCAGCAATCACCATTCATCATTCATTCATGCATAAAAGGACATGTCAATGACAAGGAGTCAACAGAAGCAAAACCCCGTCCCGTTTTTCATAAAATAGCACACATAAACAATTTTCCACATTCATTCATAAGGAGTCGACAGAAGCAAAACTCCGTCCCATTTTTCACAAAAAATCCTATTTTTACAAAAATGCACGCATGAATAATTCTTTACATTCATCTTATTGCAAAAAATCCCACATGCAAAAGTCCGTCCCGGATTCGGTAAAATTTTCGTCACCTCATATTTCAAAAATGGCAAATCGCCCATTCTTTTTTTCAAATAAAAATGCATATTTGTATTACCCATATATTCATCAAAATTCAAATTTTGATGGCAAGAACAAGGGTTTTTAAATTTTCAAAAAATTTAAAACCCTATTTCTAACCATTCGAATAAAAATTGACAAGAACAATGAATGGATTCAAGAAATACCGTGCGAAGATCCGGATAAGTGGACCAATGCTGCCACATATCTGGGTATGATTCCTCCGCAATCGATTGCGAAAGCGAATAATGCCTCCGCATCCTCACGAGCTCTAGCCTCCTCTCCGCAATGGGACCGCGTCCCTGACCTTGAATAGCAGCTTCCTCGTGTTCCATGGCTCGAAAAATCGAAGAAAACGGAAGGATTTCGAAGTTTTTTTGGGCCAAAAATGGCATTTTACCGTCTCTCTCTCGTAAACTGTAAGTGGGCGGTGGGGAGAAGAAGAAAAGGCCTCGGCCTTTTTAAAACCTGTCCCCACTTCGTTCCTGTCCGCGCGGACAGGATTGAAGGGGGTAAATTCCCCTTTTTACCCTTTTAAAAATCCAGACTTTGCAGTTTAGCCCCGGATTTAACTGAGGATAACCAAAGTTAACTCAAGTTAACCCCCTTTCAAAAGAAATCCACGGCAGTAAAACGTAAGTCCGTTTTCTCCAACGAAAGTTAACGGAATCCTGTTTCTTTCCTCATTTTCACCCCCGGCACTAAAACGTAAGCCCGATTTCCCCGACGAAAGTTAACGGAATCCCGTTTCTTTCCTTATTTTCCATCTAAGGCAGCAAACGTAAGACTGATCCCTTCAAATGAAGTCCACCAAAGGACCATCTATCCCCTCAGAGTCCGTCCCCAACAAAAGGATGCAAACCGTCGAAGGAAATCATTTCAAATCAAGGTTCGAGGCACCTAAAACGCCATTTAAGGCCCGAGGCACCTAAAACGCCATCTTTAAAGTTTGAGGCACCTAAAACGCCATCATCAAGGTTTGAGGCACCTAAAACGCCATCTTCAAGGTCCGAGGCACCTAAAACGCCATCTTCAAGGTCCGAGGCACCTAAAAAGCCATCTTTAAGGTTTGAGGCACCTAAAACGCCATCATCAAGGTTTGATACACCTAAAACGCCATCTTCAAGGTCCGAGACACCTAAAACGCCATCTTCAAGGTTTGAGGCCCCTAAAACGCCATCTTCAAGGTCCGAGGCACCTAAAACGCCAAAATCAAGGTTCGAGGCACCTAAAATGCCATTTAAGGTCCGAGGCACCTAAAACGCCATCTTTAAAGTTTGAGGCACCTAAAACGCCATCATCAAGGTTTGAGGCACCTAAAACGCCATCTCCAAGGTCTGAGGCACCTAAAACGCCATCTTCAAGGTCCGAGGCACCTAAAACGCCATCTTTAAGGTTTGAGGCACCTAAAACGCCATCTTCAAGGTTTGAGGCACCTAAAACGCCATCTTCAAGGTCCGAGGCACCTAAAACGCCATCTTCAAGGTTTGAGGCACCTAAAACGCCATCTTCAAGGTTTGAGGCACCTAAAACACCATCTTTAAGGTTTGAGGCACCTAAAATGCCATCTTTAAGGTTTGAGGCACCTAAAACGCCATCTTCAAGGTCCGAGGCACCTAAAACGCCATATTTAAGGTTTGAGGCACCTAAAACGCCATCATCAAGGTTTGATGTAACGACCCCAACCCTAGGCATTTATTTTTAATATTATATTAGATGCTTTTAATATTTATATTTATTTTATGTGTTCAATTATGTCATTAAATTCTTAAATTAAGATAAATTGGGTGAAAAGTAAATTTAGAATCTTATAAGAATTTATTGGACATTTAATAAAGAAACTAAGGAAAATAATAAAAATGGAAAAATGATAAATATTGTGGGGAGGATAAATGAGTAGGATGAATTAATGGGATAAGTTTTATTTTATTTGGGTAGGGGAAAGCCTTGGTTATTCTTGGTGGGGGGCCAAAATCCCTTACTTCCCCCATGCCATGCCAAGTGTCACCCCTCTCCTCTCCCCCTTGCCTCCCTCTAGCCGGCCCCTCCTCCCTCTCCATTACCCTCCTCACACTTCTTCCTCCTCCTTCATTTTTACTTCTTCTTCCTAGAGAAACTAGAGAGCTCCCATGGAAGCCCAAGCATGAAGCTTTGAAGTCAAGAACATTTCTTCGCCAAAATCAAGTCTTAGAGCATCCTTTGTAGTGGGTTCAGCTTGGGGAACTCATCTAGCTAGAAAGATCCACATTCCTTTGCAAATCCAAGTGAGTTATTATGACTTTCCTTCCTCTATATGCTCATGAATTAATTGATGTTGTTATTATTGATATAATGGTTATTTGGGGCCTTAGAAACCTTCTTGGAGTTGAGGAATTAGTTAATATTATGGAACATTGTTGTTGTTCATAAGAAATGATTAAAAGTGTAATAAAATTGGTTGAGTTGTATTAAGATGGTTAATCATGAAATATGGAAGTAAAAATGGGTTGGAAATCAAGTGGTAAATGATTTGGGTTTAGGTTATCTTGGGGTTTAAATGAATTAATATAATGTGTATGAAGTTTAGGAAGTCCTTCTAGGTTCACAAACAAAGGAAAACTAGTTTGGGACAATTTTGGTTTGGGTTGTTGAAGGATTTTTATTCTGTTTTGAATTCTGGGCTCAGGGCACGAGTCGTGCCCTGTGGCACGAGTCGTGCCTTGGATGGGGACGAGTCGTGCCTTGGAGAAAAGGGAAGTCGTGACCTTTAGGGGGACGCCAGGTTCAGTGGGGGTTAAATGGGCACGAGTCGTGCCCTGGGGCACGAGTCGTGCCCTGGCCTGGTTACTTTGCATCAATTTCTAAGCTGTTTAAATCAAATCAAACTGGAACCAAAATGAAATCTCTTTAACCTAGATTAAAGTAGAATACTTTGGCTACTCAATGACATCTTAAGTGATCAAAATGGAATTGTGGAAGTAGTTTAAATATTGCCCCGAAAATGGTTGATAGGTTTGATTTGTGACTTCACCAAAATAGTTCCAATTTGGGAAATAGAACTTGAACTTTAATAAATGTTATTCGAGGTCGTATAATGACTATGTAAGAGTGGTTTATGATATATAGTAGCCTCACTCCCTATCTTTAGTGAATAGTTGCAATGGTGTAGAAGCCATAGGTTTCACAATTAAGCTAATTAGTAATGGGTATGTACCACCTTGTGGCATTGTGTCCAGGTTATGGAAATATTGATATTATGGTTATCTTAATATCCTCAAGTATGAATTATTTGGCAAGTTGTTATGTGGCATCCCAATGTGTGGATTATGTGTTATATGGTGGGGTGATATCCCAGTTGTGGATTATGTGGCATGTTGAGTTTATTGCTATCCCATTGGTGGATTTAATTGTTATCATTCATATTTACTGATGATGCTATGCATAGTGTATTACTTAAATGTTGCATTATGATGTTGGATTGAACATGAGTATATTTTACCATGTTGCTATATTGTTTATCCCGTTTTGTGGATTTATCTCAAGTAACTATCATGTGCTTGGGCGTATTATGTTCGGGTGGGTATGATGGATGCCAATCAATTATTGATTTGTTCAATAAGTGATTGAAGGTACATCATACCGGTGACCCTTCCCCACTCTGTGGCCACGGGGTGGGGCTGTGCTAACACCGTACCGAGTGATAAGTAGCCTTTACGGTTCGTTGCAACCGTTGTAAGGAGGGACGATGTTATGGTTGGATACTCTATATCATAGATATCTTTTCTTATATGGATCTCTGGGGTATGAGTCCTATAAGAGGTGAATGTGCTGGAGGCAATTCACCAAAGAGTGGAGTTTTACTCCCACGTTGTACGACTTATTGTTCAGACGGGAAAAGGTAAAATGAGGTAACGTAAGGTGTTTACCGCTTTCCTAATGTGTTAAGTGTTGCCATGCTACATGTTGCATCTTGTATGGCATCTTGCTGCATATCATAATAGCTCATTGAGATTTATTCTCACCCCTCTCCCTTTACTGTTTTAGATTCCGAGACAGGTGACCCGAACCAGTGAGGCCGGGGATATCATTGTGGACTTTTGCTTTTGGGGCTTGACAAGTTAAGTATAGGAGTGGGTTGTTAGGAGTATTGGTTAAGTATTCCTCTTTTATAATTTGTATGGAAAATCCTTTTGTTAAACAAATGTTAATTAAGGTTTCCAATGTAATTGATCAGATTTCGGTTTATTAAAGATTGTAGTTGGATTTCCTTTAAGTAGGGATATTATCAATTGATTTTTATTTTGGAAGTTTGAAAAGTGGTATTCTTTTAAAGGAAAATAAATGTTTGAAAAATTTAGATGGATTTTCTTAGTTTGAGCTCCCTTAGCTCGGGACACGTGTTAGATCCCGGGTTGGGGTGCTCACAGTTGGTATCAGAGCTTAGTTTAGAGGTCAAGGGTAGATGTCTAGACTAAGTGGGAATGTGTGGAAATTGACGCCGAGTGTTTTATGCAGGAGTCCGTTCTAATGGCCGGAAGCAAGGATGATCAGCGGAAAGTTCTAGAAATTAAAGAAGATTTGGGTATAGGTGGAATTCAGGATGAAGAGATGATGAGATTATTCAGGAAGTTTGTACAGGATATGGAGACTAGAGGATCAGTTCCGATTCACCCGAGGAATGTCAAAGTGATGGATGGGAAAGGTTTGTGAAGATGAACCCATCGAGTTTTAATGGATATCCGAATCCGTTAAAGGCGTAAAATTGGTTAGCGAGTAAATGAATAAGATTTTCAAGGTTATAGAAAGTCGCAACGAAGAGAAAGTTAGGTATGCCGTTTTCAGGCTGGAAGGTCCAGGTGATCGGTGGTGGCAGATCGTGAAGGGAAGTTGGGAGCGGGATCATACGCCCGTACTTGGGATAATTTCACCAAACAAATGATTCGAGGATTATTTCGTTTCGATGGTTACAAGGGATAAGAAGGAGATTGAATTCTTAAGACTAAAACAAGGGAACATGACGGTAGATAAGTATTCAGTCCGGTTTGAGGAATTAGCTAAGTGTTGCCCTCATTTGGTATCGCATGAAGTGAAAAGGGTTCAGAAGTTTGTAACAGGTTTGAGGAGCGAGTTTAGGGAGAAATTATGGATTGACGGTTCCATCGATTATCGACACGGCCTTAGGTAGAGCATATAAGATCGAAAGGGACATTGAGGAAAATAGCGGAAGGTCCGGAAGTGGGATTAGGAATAAGCCAAATTATCTAGGACAAGGATCCAAACTCATTAGAGGACAACCAAGTACTTTAACTTCAGGAAGTGTGAGTGGAGAGTTTGTCGTAGCTTCTTTATCTAGGCCAAAATCCAAGCAGTATGGGATGAATTGTAAATTTTGCAAGAGGATTGGACATACCGAAGATCATTGTTGGAGTAAGCAAGGTAAGTGTATTAAGTGTGGGGGAATGGGACACTTTAGGAGGAATTGTCCAAAGTTTCAGCAGGAGCGAGCTTCAGGCAGCAGTCAGCAAGGTAGACGTCAAAGAGGTGGTACCAAAAGAGATAGCGAAGGGGAGCCGAGAGAGAAGGTCTATGGTCGAGTAGGTGTTTCGGGTTCAGGAGAGATAGATCCCTCAGAGGTCGCTAGAGGTATATTCCCTGTCTCAAAAGTTAGGGGTCATATTTTATAGATCCTGTTGCATATCATTTATGTTTAGCATCACATTTTGCTTATATATGACATACATTGTTGAGAATTTGTTTTATTGTTAGAGGACTCTGCTCTTATGAGAGAATGCCTCGAACCTTCTTTGGTTTACCACGATGGTGATGTGGTTATGACTGAGCATGTATTGCCAGTTAGTTTGGTACGATTATTAATTTATGATTTTGAGTTATACTTGACCTGGAGGGTTAAGTAGTTGTTGTGTATTGGTAGACTATCATAATAAGTGAGTCTCCTTTTTCCATGCCTAAATTGCTTATATTGGTATTTGATATAGGTAAACCTTAATGTGAAATTCTTGTTATATATGGGTATTTAAGGTGAAGCTTTTGCAATAAGATGTGGAAGGTAATTGGTATATGTTAGACTTGCATAAGGAGTCTTTTCAAAAATTTTATGTGATAGTTGCGAGTAAATGGTAAATGTGCTCCCGTCAGTATATTTCATGTGTTGGTTCTGAGTAGGATAAGCAGAGTTGTAATCCTTATTTTGATGGCTTTAGGGTAATTAGAATTGATGATCTCCTTGTTAATTTAAGTTTCGGGAAGATCATTTGAGAGTTGGGTTAGTGATTCCTTGTGAGGAGTTCCTACGTACAAAGTTTGGTTAGTATGAGTTGGCTCGAGAGAATTTCAAATTTTGGGTTCTATAGTCTTAAACTCGGATGTTACCATAGGATCTTGTGAGGATTGAGTCAGTGATCTTTAAGTTGACAAGTGTTACCGAAGGAATTTAAGGAATTCTTAAGAATTGTAGAGTCGTTGCTTTAGTTGACTCTAAAGGACGTATAAATGATGTAAAATGTAATAAGGATGAATCATATTGTTAGTGATAGAAAATAGGTTGGCTTTGGACCCGATCCTTACCTTACCTAGTGGATGTGAGGATCTTGTGAAGTTTTAAGTATGTATTACCGGAAGATCAAGGTGTAGTGTTGTGCAAAATGGGAAGGTGATAGCGTATGTTCGAGGAAGTTAATTTAGATAGAGCGGAATTTTCTTATCATTTATCGAGAATGGTTACAATTGGTTGTGTGATTTAAATGGAATCTTATCTTTTGAAGCTCCCTTCCGGGGTTGGTTACCGATCCTAAGAGTTGAAGGATTTAGTTAGTCGAAAGGAAGAGATTTGAAGACTACCCAAATTCTGGAAGAATAGGTTGTGTTGTGTGACGGAATTTCCTTTCAACTTGAGAAGTTTAAGTAACCTTAGTGAGTTTACATTCTAGCATTAAGATAAAACCGTATGAGGCGTTGTTAGGGAAGAAAATATCGATCTCTAATTTGTTGGGGTGAAATTGGAGAAGCAAGGTCTAAGGTAAATTGGCGCTAAAGTTTGTTAATCCATTTAAAGTTTTAGAAAAGATTGGTGAATTGACTTATAGACCGACTTGGGGCAGCTTGCAGAGTATTTGAAGTTTTAAATATAATATCGTAATGTATTGGGTGACATAAGATGTACTACTTTTTTATTTATCTATACTTTCCTTGAGGTCGTGAAAATTCGGGCTAGTGAGAAATTTTATGGTATTCTTGGGATATTGCGTTGTAACATCGTATTATTATTGAAATTTGGAATCTTGGAAGGAATCATGGTATTGAAGAGACAAATTGGGAAGTGAAGTCCTAGAGTATTCGGGTTAAGAAAGTGTATAGTGGAATTATACCGTTGAGAAATCTGGTGGAAAAGTGTTAAGTTAGAATGTGTGGAAGGTAACCTTTGCTATTTGATCCTTAGGGTAAGCGACAGCCAAATTCGGGACGAATTTTCTTTAAGGGGGAGTGAGTGTAACGACCCCAACCCTAGGCATTTATTTTTAATATTATATTAGATGCTTTTAATATTTATATTTATTTTATGTGTTCAATTATGTCATTAAATTCTTAAATTAAGATAAATTGGGTGAAAAGTAAATTTAGAATCTTATAAGAATTTATTGGACATTTAATAAAGAAACTAAGGAAAATAATAAAAATGGAAAAATGATAAATATTGTGGGGAGGATAAATGAGTAGGATGAATTAATGGGATAAGTTTTATTTTATTTGGGTAGGGGAAAGCCTTGGTTATTCTTGGTGGGGGGCCAAAATCCCTTACTTCCCCCATGCCATGCCAAGTGTCACCCCTCTCCTCTCCCCCTTGCCTCCCTCTAGCCGGCCCCTCCTCCCTCTCCATTACCCTCCTCACACTTCTTCCTCCTCCTTCATTTTTACTTCTTCTTCCTAGAGAAACTAGAGAGCTCCCATGGAAGCCCAAGCATGAAGCTTTGAAGTCAAGAACATTTCTTCGCCAAAAATCAAGTCTTAGAGCATCCTTGTAGTGGGTTCATCTTGGGGAACTCATCTAGCTAGAAAGATCCACATTCCTTTGCAAATCCAAGTGAGTTATTATGACTTTCCTTCCTCTATATGCTCATGAATTAATTGATGTTGTTATTATTGATATAATGGTTATTTGGGGCCTTAGAAACCTTCTTGGAGTTGAGGAATTAGTTAATATTATGGAACATTGTTGTTGTTCATAAGAAATGATTAAAAGTGTAATAAAATTGGTTGAGTTGTATTAAGATGGTTAATCATGAAATATAGAAGTAAAAATGGGTTGGAAATCAAGTGGTAAATGATTTGGGTTTAGGTTATCTTGGGGTTTAAATGAATTAATATAATGTGTATGAAGTTTAGGAAGTCCTTCTAGGTTCACAAACAAAGGAAAACTAGTTTGGGACAATTTTGGTTTGGGTTGTTGAAGGATTTTTATTCTGTTTGAATTGGGGCTCAGGTGGCACGAGTCGTGCCCCGTGGCACGAGTCGTGCCTTGGATGGGACGAGTCGTGCCTTGGAGAAAAGGGAAGTCGTGACCTTTAGGGGGACGCCAGGTTCAATGGGGTTAAATGGGCACGAGTCGTGCCCCGGGGGCACGAGTCGTGCCCCGGCCTCGGTTACTTTGCATCAATTTCTAAGCCGTTTAAATCAAATCAAACTCGGAACCAAAATGAAATCTCTTTAACCTAGATTAAAGTAGAATACTTTGGCTACACAATGACATCTTAAGTGATCAAAATGGAATTGTGGAAGTAGTTTAAATATTGCCCCGAAAATGGTTGATAGGTTTGATTTGTGACTTCACCAAAATAGTTCCAATTTGGGAAATAGAACTTGAACTTTAATAAATGTTATTCGAGGTCGTATAATGACTATGTAAGAGTGGTTTATGATATATAGTAGCCTCCCTCCTTATCTTTAGTGAATAGTTGCAATGGTGTAGAAGCCATAGGTTTCACTATTGAACTAATTGGTAATGGGTATGTATCACCTTGTGGCATTGTGTCCAAGTTATGGAAATATTGATATTATGGTTATCTTAATATCCTCAAGTATGAATTATTTGGCAAGTTGTTATGTGGCATCCCAATGTGTGGATTATGTGTTATATGGTGGTGTGATATCCCAGTTGTGGATTATGTGGCATGTTGAGTTTATTGCTATCCCATTGGTGGATTTAATTGTTATCATTCATATTTACTGATGATGCTATGCATAGTGTATTACTTAAATGTTGCATTATGATGTTGGATTGAACATGAGTATATTTTACCATGTTGCTATATTGTTTATCCCGTTTTGTGGATTTATCTCAAGTAACTATCATGTGCTTGGGCGTATTATGTTCGGGTGGGTATGATGGATGCCAATCAATTATTGATTTGTTCAATAAGTGATTGAAGGTACATCATACCGGTGACCCTTCCCCACTCTGTGGCCACGGGGTGGGGGGCCGTGCTAACGACCGTACCGAGTGATAAGTAGCCTTTACAGCTCGTTGCAACCGTTGTAAGGAGGGACGATGTTATGGTTGGATACTCTATATCATAGATATCTTTTCTTATATGGATCTCTGGGGTATGAGTCCTATAAGAGGTGAATGTGCTGGAGGCAATTCACCAAAGAGTGGAGTTTTACTCCCACGTTGTACGACTTATTGTTCGACGGGAAAAGGTAAAATGAGGTAACGTAAGGTGTTTACCGCTTTCCTAATGTGTTAAGTGTTGCCATGCTACATGTTGCATCTTGTATGGCATCTTGCTGCATATCATAATAGCTCATTGAGATTTATTCTCACCCCTCTCCCTTTACCGTTTTAGATTCCGAGACAGTGACCCGAACCAAATGAGGCCTGGGGATATCATTGTGGACTTTTGCTTTTGGGGCTTGACAAGTTAAGTATAGGAGTGGGTTGTTAGGAGTATTGGTTAAGTATTCCTCTTTTATAATTTGTATGGAAAATCCTTTTGTTAAACAAATGTTAATTAAGGTTTCCAATGTAATTGATCAGATTTCGGTTTATTAAAGATTGTAGTTGGATTTCCTTTAAGTAGGGATATTATCAATTGATTTTTATTTTGGAAGTTTGAAAAGTGGTATTCTTTTAAAGGAAAATAAATGTTTGAAAAATTTAGATGGATTTTCTTAGTTTGAGCTCCCTTAGCTCGGGACACGTGTTAGATCCCGGGTTGGGGTGCTCACATTTGAGGTACCTAAAACGCCATCTTCAAGGTACGAGGCACCTAAAACACCATCTTCAAGGTTTGAGGCACCTAAAATGCCATCTTTAAGGTTTGAAGCACCTAAAACGCCATGTTTAAGGTTTGAGGCACCTAAAACGCCATCTTCAAGGTCCGAGGCACCTAAAACGCCATCTTCAAAGTCCGAGGCACCTAAAACGCCATCTTCAAGGTTTGAGGCCCCTAAAATGCCATCTTCAAGGTCCGAGGCACCTAAAACGCCATCTTCAAGGTTTAAGGCACCTAAAACTCCATCTTCAAGGTTCGAGGTACCTAAAACGCCATCTTTAAGGTTTGAGGCACCTAAAACGCCATCTTTAAGGTTTGAGGCACCTAAAACGCCATCATCAAGGCTTGAGGCACCTAAACGCTATCACTTCGGTTCCGAAATGAAACACGAGTGTGAATGTGTGCCCCAAATTTTTGTTTATTGGAATTCACGCGAGTTTGAAGACATCCGAGTTATTTGAAAAACGGAGTCGCCACGCCATTTTGATTACCTCAAAACTTTGAAAAAAAGGTTTTATGGGTTCGGAGGTTAAGTTACCCCTTGGGAAGAACGTTTGGCGTTCACCCAAAGTGCCTTGCCGGAGCAAGTCTCCCGAGATTTCATTAATCGTGTTTGCTTGCGTGCTTTCTTTGTGTGCATGTGTTTGAGAGTAAAAGGGGGGAATGTCCCAAGTTGTCTTCCGGACGTACAAACCATTTGTTGGTTGTCGCTCGGGATTTCTTGGAATTTATGTATTTGGGATTATGATCCCGTCCTCATCTTATGACTTGTGATCATCGCGTTTTAAACCTCGGGACCCTCGGGACTTGCGTGATCGAGAGAATGACTCTCTTTTGGTCAAAGATGAGGTTCTTTAGGAAGGAATGTCCTTAGCCCATCAATCCTACGCTTTAAGACGGTCGAGCTCGTATAGAGGCTTCATACTCATTCTTAAACGATAATTGGAGATATAGGGTTCAAGGTTATCCTTTTCCTAAAGAAATCATGAACCTTTAATGGAAGGAACGATGCAAAGATGAGAACTTTTACACCGGTCCGTTCCAAGGTTAGGGGAAAAGGGGGGAATGCATGAAAAATGACTCTTTAATGAAAAGATGACATTTTGGTTTTAGCAAATGATGCTTTTTGATTGAAAGAAATGATCTTTATGCAAATGATGCATAAAGATAGGATTTTTATGCAAATGATGCATTGATAAAAGGGGTTTTGATGCAAAGGATGCATTTTTATTGAAAAAGATTTGATCTTTATATGCAAATGATGCATAAAGATAACATTTTTATTAGAAAATAGGGATTTTAGGTGCAAAGGATGCACCTTTATGAAAAAGACTACATTTTTATGACAAATGAGGTCTTAATGCATGCAAAAAGGGGAAGGGGATGATAAAGATGTGATCTTTAAGCTACCAAGTCCCAAGCAAGATATATGAATGCAATGAGCAAGTATATCAATTAAAATGCAAGGTTAGGGCGTGCGAGGTTACCAATGACTTCCTTTGCTTCTCGGGACAGAGCTAGGAGGAGAGGTCGATCTTTGGTCTTCAAGGAGGAGGGATGTAGCTTCTTGGCCTTCCTTCTTCTTCTTCTTGAATTCCCAGCAGTTTCTTCACGTATTTCAGAGTGTATTGTGTATTTTTCTCATATATTGTGTGTGTTGAAATGGGTAGAGGAGGGCTCTATTTATAGGCGCCTGGATAAGGCTAATGAAGCCGTGCGGCCGCAGCCCTTTGCAAATGAGGCCGTGCGGTCTTATCCATTGTGACTCAAAGCATTCTAGAACCATGCAAGGTAGCATTATTCTAGAACCTTCTCCCTAATTAAGAAAAACGTGTTTCTTAATTAGGAAGGCTCCCTTCAGCCCTTAATTTTAATTTGGGACTGCTCCAGGACATTTCCGGAACACTAGGAAGGTTCGGGGAATTACCGGAAACTTACCGAAATGTCGGGAAAATTAACCTAAGGCATGAGCCGATTTGGGTACTTACAGAAGCCCTCGGCAACGTCACTTGCAAGGCGAGTGGGGTTGTCGATAGAAAAGGATCCGATCTCGGCGAATGCCGAGACGGATTGGGTGACCAAGGTGGTCGAGTGGCCGAACCTTCGGAAGGCTACCTACGTATCCCTGAGGAATCAAGCCGTGCCGTAGTTCGGAAATAGGATCCGCTGGGGAGGAAGAAGAGAAACTGGTCTCTGCCAGGGAAAAAGAAGAGAAAATGACCTAGGAGGTCAAGCAATTGATCCTACCGGGGATATGCTAGGAGTGACCTGTGGCCTGGATATCCGAACTTCTATGAGGGGACGCTTTATCACCGAGGAGTGACAAAGAAACAAAGGGTGACCAAAGTGGTCGAATGGCTGGACCTTTTATAAAAGGCTACCTACGTATCCCTGAGGAATCAAGCCTTGATCGTAGTTCAAGCATCACTAGATAGTTAGGAACGATGTCTAGGATCCTTGAGATTTTGACACCGAGGTCGTCACCCGAAGAAGCTAGAGCTTATGGCACTATCTCTTTATGACGGAGATAGAGATAACTTAAGTTGGGAAACTTGAGCGCACGTCACTATTCGCGGATAGAGGTAGCACAAGTTGAAATGACTTAGCATACACCACTATTCGCCGGATAACTGGTAAAGACAAGTCGGGAATGACTGGCATACGTCACTATTCGCGGATAGTGGTAGCACAAGTTGGAATGACTGGGCATACGCTCACTATTCGCGGATAGAGGTAGCACAATTGGAATGACTCGGGCATACTTCACTATTCGCGGATAGAGGTAGCACAAGTTGGAATGACTTGGGCATACGTCACTATTCGCGGATAGTGGTAGCACAAGTTGGAATGACTTGGGCATACATCACTATTCGCGGATAGAGGTAGCACAAGTTGGAATGACTTGGGCATACGTCACTATTCATGGATAGAGGTAGCACAAGTTGGAATGACTTGGGCATACTTCACTATTCGCGGATAGAGGTAGCACAAGTTGGAATGACTTGGGCATACGTCACTATTCGCGGATAGAGGTAGCACAAGTTGGAATGACTTGGGCATACTTCACTATTCGCGGATAGAGGTAGCACAAGTTGAAATGACTTGGGCATACGTCACTATTCGCTGATAGAGGTAGCACAAGTTGGAATGACTTGGGCATACGTCACTATTCGCGGATAGAGGTAGCACAAGTTGGAATGACTTGGGCATACGTCACTATTCGCGGATGAGGTAGCACAAGTCTAGAGTTCCGACACCCGAGGTTGTCACCTAGTGTTATCCCGTTATAACGGAATTAACGGAGGCGACCGGGAATAAAGCTTGATTGCTAAAGAGATAAGGGATATTTTACGAAAAGATGTTATCTTGGTTAAAAGATAACGGAAATTGCATGCCCAGTGGAAGGTCCAAAAAGGGATTGTAATTTCGCTCGTAGCGAATGAAGCCGCCCGCATGAGATGGAGAAAAGAAGCCGTACGGCTAGAGATCTGTTTTTCCAGATTATTTAAAACAGTTTGAACGGGCATCGGGCATTTGTCAGCCGCCCACTTCGAGAGAGAGAGAGAAGAGAGAGAGAGAATTTCGAAATTTCTTCAACCCTCTTGCTTCCCTTTGATTTGAGATGGATCCGGAGGGTAATCCCATACCGAGGCAAGCAAGAAGAAACATTTCTGGCCGCGAGAAGGAGGAGAAAGGAGCTCGTTGGACGGAGAGGAAGTATGACTTCCTTACACCTCCACCGGAGCTTTACCCGGGGAGAAGGGAGCATAAATCAACGAACCCGCGATCGGTTGGGGTAAGCATTCTCATTTTGCTCAAATCCGATGATTTTGCTTGATTTTTGAATGATTTAGGGCTTGACCCGAATTTTAGGATTTTGAATGATTTTTTGAATGATTTTGAGATGCATGAACAACCTATGAGGCTAAGAATATGCAATGTGCAATTTTATTTGATGAAA
The DNA here is from genome assembly GCA_022495995.1 of Adenophora triphylla var. japonica. Lineage (NCBI taxonomy): Eukaryota > Viridiplantae > Streptophyta > Magnoliopsida > Asterales > Campanulaceae > Adenophora > Adenophora triphylla. Next base: position 194,550 of record JAFEMH010000596.1, on the reverse strand, counting down.
AATATGAGAATGACTCACTTTTTTCTCGCAAAATGAAGTAAGAATGAGAATTTTTCAAAATATGAGACGGAGTTCTTGCCTTGTGCTAGAACTAGGTCAAAATTCTGATTTTCAATGAGAAAACATGATTTTGGAAGATGAAAAATGATTCATGCATGCCATTTTTTTTGAAAGAATAATGCTTATGTGCAAAGAATTGTGATTTTGTGCTTTAGGAAAGCAATGACGCGTTTCAAGTGATGAAAGACACATTTTTTGATGCAAATAATGCTAGAAAAACTTTTGTGAATGCTTTTCTTTTGAAAATATGTGCACTTTTGAATATATGCATGGTTTTGAAATGATATGAAGGACTGAGGCTTCTTTTTTGATGTGCTTGTCTTACAGGAAAACAAGTCTAGAGGACCGTCCGAGATTGCAGTCAAGCTTTGGCAGAGGATGCCGAATTTTGAGAAGAATGGGGTAAATCCCAAGCAGCTGGTGAGGGCTACTGGCCTCGGATGCATTCAGAGGCCACTATCTGGGTGTTCACATCACCTCTAAGAGCAAGGGCTTGGTCCGTGCCCTTTCGAATTCCTCGTGGGACAAGACACATAGCTTTCACCCGAGCCGGGAGAGCCTGACAAAGTGACTCTGCCGATTTCACGCCTATTACCGGCCTACGAGTTCACCGGGAGGCCCGTGACTTGGAGAGACCATATTACAGCCGAGGAGTTTCAGGCTTTGGTCGGGTTTGAGCCGATTCCCAAGGGACCGGGTATGGAGCACGGAATGTCGAGGTGGCAGTCGTACTTGCATGCAGTAATTTTCTTTAATGATGTGATCGCCACTTGGCCAGTACCGGCTGAAAGCATTCACATGGTTGATGCTATCGAGCCACTATCTTCGCCACTCCGGGACGATAGCTATGACTTGCCTCCTCGACTCTCTCGGAGGATGTTGATGGGATAGGGACGATCTCTGGGGAGAGGCCGGATTGGCTGAGCTCTACTTCTCGTTGGACATGTACGGTCGAACAAGGCCGCTTCCATGGATCAAGTTTCTCATTTGCCCTTGAGGTAGTCTCCTTTCTTTTCTCCTTTTCTCTTTTCTTTGTCTTGAGACTTTTATAAGAGAGAGAATGACCTTTTGATGTTTTGAACATGCAAAGCCCGGGTTTTGTGAGGTGATCGGGTTCTTCCCTTGGAACCAAGCAGAGTGATGTCACCATCTTCCCCGCTATGGTTCGCCGGAGGGAGACGCGAGAGATAAATTCACGGGGAAGACCCTGGATTACCTTCGACTACAAAATGGTGAGGCCCTGGCCATCAACAGGGATGGGCACGATGGAGTGGACTTCTACCCCTGGGGCAGGTATCCTGGAGATTTTGCCGGGAGATGCTATTGAGGTGACGAGGCGAGGAGGTGGAGCTCACCGGGCCGACATGTGATGTCATTTATCCTGGGACCGCTTCTCGAGGCAAGCATGGCCATGCCCCTCTCCATTGGACGCCATTACTCCTCGTGATCCTCCAAAGACGGATGCAAAGCATGCCTGTGGATCGCGGAGGATGAGATAGCGAGGTACTGAGCAGGTGTAGATGCGGAGGAGCACTTTGACATGGACACCCCCTACGCTGTGTTTGTGGAGCAGCGCCGAGGACGCCACGTAAGCTAGTGAAGCTGGCGGCACCTGGGGATATGGGGAGGATGAGCCCTGATCGACTCCGCCGATCCCTCCCGCGCATCCGTCCTATGTGATCCATGGAGTGCCGAGGAGGACGAGGATACTGTCCCCGATGCTAGGAGCCCCAAGACACCTTGCCGCCCGATAGCACCGTAAGTGTACTTTTAGGGTCTTATTCCCTTTTAGCTTTCGCATTTTCTCGCTTTTGCAATTTTCTCGAGATTTTCTCGAGATTTTTCTCTTCTTTTTTTTTTTTCTCTCGTGTTCCTTTCGCACTTACGATAGGGGCCGGTCAAAGTAATAGGGGTTTGGAAGGACATGTGCCGGTCTCTTCGAGGAAGCCGGCCCGCGCTTCGAAGGCGCGGAGCCGATGCACAGGAGCCCGGGCGCAAGAGACTAAGACGTCGGGGGCACGGCGCCACCTCATCGGCCTCGAGTACTCTTCCAAAGGCCATGCCTCGGGGCGGGGACCCAACGCCGACATTCCTCGAGCAAATGGCCGAGTACGGGCACGATAATGTCCATTTGTCTGACTTGAGCGACCAGGAGGACTTGATGAGGGAGACTAGCATTTATGAGCTGAGCAGCGATGAGGAGGAAGAAGAATCGGAGGCCTAAGAGGTCTCTAGAGTAGATTTGGAACGAGAACAAACAATTTACAATTTTTATGCACACTTTGTTTATTTTTTGCTTTATTTGGGCGCCGATGGGGCGAATACATTGTATTTATGTTTTATTTACTTTTCTAATTTATGCTTTCTCAATTTGCATATTATCTGAGCCTTGGGGGCGACTTTTTTGCTTGGAATCAATGAAACCGGGCCAAAATGATTTATAATGGTGTATGAATGCTTGAATGGCTTCGGATATGTTTTTGTACATGTGTTTTGGTTGAAAAAGTGGGGTGAAAACTCCCTTGGGCAGCAACTTTGGTTGCCGCAGAATTTTTCTGCAGAGGGCTAATGTAGCCGTGCGGCATGGCCTTGAGGGCAAATGAAGCCGTGCGGCTTAGCGGTCTCGAGCTGGGTTATTTTCTCGAATAAAAGCAAGGCTTGGCCATTTCATTTCATTTTCACTCTAGACTTGTCCCAATTGTTCCCAGCATATTTTGGACCTAAAAGCACCGTCTTTGATCACTTTGCGATGGAGAAGCCCGTCAAATTGCAAAGGGGGAAGCGAGACCATTTTCTATCCGGTCTTCAATCTTGGGCGAGACACAACTTCCAAAATCACAAGGGGCCGCTTGATTCTTCCTTCAAGATCAAGTCTTTATGGCATTTGAGGGATCTCCCGCCCGATTGGGACCTGCTGAGAGCCGCAGCAAAGTTCGGGACGTCCGAGACATGTTTACCGCTTTCTCTTACAACGAAATTGTCCCAACGCACGAAGACTTCGTAGCCTTGATTGGGGGTCCCGAGACCGAGGCTATATCTATTCCGCTGATCGGAGACGTGCGGTGACGGTAGAAGCTTGCATCTTTTCTGCAGATTCCTTTCGGGAGAGGCCGAGAGGATGATGGTAGCCCCTGGATAGGGATTGACCTTTCGATATCCCGGCATGTGCTCGGGGTCTCCGCATATATGGCCGCGACCACGGTGGCTACGGATGCTTTCATTCTCTGCGTATTCTACGTTCGTTCACCGCCGAGTCCGTGGGGATCCGTCATAGTGGCCTCTTGGACATGGTCAGTAGACTGTGGCCGAGAAGGATATTGTCCCGCCGGTTTGGGAGAGACATTTCATGGGATCGATAGGATGGCTTGGGAGACCGTTTCACGAGGTCCGGAGTCCTGGCTATGTCGACTCGCTGCAGAGAGGCTCGGGCTTTGCCCGGGGCTTTGCCGACTCTGCCCATGGGTGATTTCTCTGAGAGGTGCACCTAGGCGCAGGAACAGGTAGCCGGAGTCGAGATGACGGCTAGGCTATCCACTTCGGACATCCGTTGGTGGATACCACATTGGAGGCTGCGCACTCAGAAGATATTTCAGAGTCTTATGGCCGTGAGGGTTCCGTTGATTCTCGCCGGTCGTCCTTCTACATACCCCGCTTGGTATCCAGTGCGCTTTGGGGCTTTACAGGAGCCATTGAGTGATTGGGAGTGACATCCGGACCATGGAGGTGGTGTCATTGGATATGAGAGATCCAAACCCGGCTTCTCTTCTTCTCGAGGGCTTGGACATATACCGTTTCCCACCCAGGCTATCTTCAGGAGCAGAAGAGCACCATCTTGACCACCTGTCTACTTGGACTCGGTACGAGAGGGAGATGGGAGCTACTCAGGTGTTATCTTGGAGGATAGACGTCGAGCTTTATTGGGAGCCGGTGTGACTTGAGTAGGACTCTGAGGGAGACCGAGGCTAAGGCGAGTTGCCATAACCAATCAGGTGATTTGGTCGTAGATATGGAGGCTCGGTACAAGAGATTGTCCGAGGTCGCCCTTCGACCGAGGCTCGCAGGGAGTGAGGGCGGACTCGTGCTCGTATACAGAGAGCGCTCATTGACACGGGGTCGGTAGAGGCTCCAAAGTGAGGATACCAGAGGTCGGGATGAGGGATACCGACATTATTGAGAAGAACAGAAGAAGACTCGACGAGGCCGAGGAAAAGGGAAGAAGACTCAAGAAGACTCGCCGAACGACGACCGACAAGTCTTTTCTCAAGATCCTCTTATTGCCATTTGCAAACACATTAGTTTATTTAGGCATTTTATTGTATTTTAGATCTTTTTAGCAGGTTAGCAGAGTTAAGAGGTAGACCGTGCTTGAACTCATCAAGAAGTTTTTAACTTGTAATGAACAAGGCATATTATCTTAAAAATTAATCAAGACACATTTCATGAAAATTCAAATGTCTTTATTTATTGGGACCCGTTTGTCATGAAAACTGAAATACCCTTTATTATTTAGGACGCACTTCATGGAAGCTTGATTGTCCTTTTTATTGTTTAGACCGAACCATATATGGCCGCCTACGTTCCCCTTTTACAAGAAAGGCTAAGGGGCTCAGGTCTACGTAGTTCATTCTGGTGAACCAATTTTTTTATGTGCAGCCCGTTTTTTGCCTAGACCGCCCTTTTTGGGGTTTTCACTTAGCCGGGCATTACTCTTTTTGCACTAAGATTTTTTTTTTTTTTTTTTTTTTTTTTATATGTGCAACCCCGTCTTTGCCTAGACCGCCCTTTTTGGGGTTTTCACTCTAGCCGCGCATTACTCTTTTTGCACTAAGATTTTTTTTTTCTTTTTTTTTTTTATTAGACATAGCATCTTCGGAGTTTATCACCGTTGACCGGGTGGACAAAGGGATTGCCATCCAAGTCTCGCAAGCTTCATTGCTCCTCCCGACAGCATCTTCTGCACCACATAAGGGCCGATCCAGACGGGTTCCCATTTTCCTGTGGGGTCAGTCTCCAGGGGGCTTTACTTTCAAGACTAAGTCGCCCTCTTTGATGTCTCTGGCCTTGACCTTTTTATCAAACGCTTTGGCCATTCGCCTCTGGTAGGCCTCGGGTGTGTTCCATGGCTTTTAGCCTTCTCTCGTCAAGGTGGCTAACTCATCATGCCTACGCCAACCATTCCACTTCATTGACACCGCTTTCCAGAGGACCCTTAATGACGGGATTTCCAACTCCACTGGTAACACCGCTTCCATCCCGTAAGTTAGGGCAAAAGGAGTTTCTCCTGTGGCCGTTCTGACAGACGCTCGTAGCCCCAGGAGTGCTAGGTGCAGCCTTTTCGGGCCAATCACGACCACTCTGGCCATCTTCCTGGATGATCCGCTCGAGTGTCTTATTAGCAGCTTCCACGGCTCCATTGGTCCGAGGTCCGTACGGGGACGACTTGTGGCGAGTAACTCGAATTTTGATGCTAGCCTATCGCAGCCTCCTTCGAAGTGTGACCCATTATCAGAAATGATCTCGTTGGGCACCCCATATCCGCACATTAATGTTTTCTTTGATGAACTGGGCCACTTTTTCCTGGAAGTGAGGACCTTGTAGGACTTGGCCTCTACCCACTTGGTGAAGTAGTCGATGGCTACCAACACGAACTCGTGCTCATTGCTTCCTGCCGGGATATTTTCCCTATCACGTCAATGCCCCAAGTTGCAAACGGCCAAGGAGTCGTCATGCAAAGACAGGTCATGAGGCGGGAGATAGTTGAGGTTGGGCAAACCGCTGGCATTTGTCGCAGTGTTCGGACGTGCTGAACAGCCGCTTCCATGGAGATCCAGAGTAACCCATTCTGAGGATCACTTGCATCAGGGCTCTGGCATTCGTGTGAGGACCGCAGGGACCACTGTGGACTTCGGCCATCAACTCTCTGGCTCTTTCTCGAGTGACACATAAGAGGAGTGGTCCTTGATACCGCTTCTTGTATAGGTTGCCTCCTAGAATGACATAATGAGAAGCCAACCTTTTCAGGGCTTGCAAGCTCTCGGCTCGACACCTTCTTCCGGTCTACCTTCTTTGCCTCTGAAAGCTGACTCTCCGCCTCGAGGAATCGTAAATCTGATTGTACCAAGGTTCCTTTATAGGCTCGGGTCCCAGGTCCACTTCACAACAGAAGGCTGTGGCTTCTCTTCTACCCACTCTGAAGGGCTTTATGGCTTTTCCTCGGGGATCTCTACCAATGAAGCTAGAGTAGCTAGGGCATCCGCTTGACCGTCTTTTCCTCGGCAAGTAGCGGAAAGTCACTTCTCTGGAACTGTCGTCCAGCCAACTCCTCCATATGGGCATGATACCGTTGTAGATTAGGGTCCACAGCCTTCCACTTGTTGGAGACTTGGTTGATGATCAGGTACGAGTCTCCGTAAACTTCGAGCTCCTTGACATTTCTTTCTAAGGCAGCCTCCAAACCAGCAATGCAGGCTTCATACTCGGCGACATTGTTCGTGGCAGAAAAGTTCAACTTGAGGGCTATGGGGGTATGCTCATCTTTCGGATCGACCAATAGCATTCCTACACCATTTCCTCTTTTGTTAGCGGCTCCGTCAAAGAACAATTGCCATCTATTTTCAGTGCTCAACTGCAAAGATCCCTTCATCAGAAATTGGGGTTCCAGGCCCTCTCGTCTTCATTACTGGGGAAATTCGCCAGGTGATCTCGACAATGCTTGACCCTTGATGGCCTTTCTGGTCACATAGTTGATGTCGTATTCTGCCAAGTTAAGAAGGACCACTTCGCTAGACGCATCGAGAGGGAAGGCTTGTCAAAGATGTACTTGATGGGGTCCATTTTGGAGACCAAGTTCACAGTGGGCTTGCATATAATGCTTCAACTTGCCGACTACCTGCACTGCCTCCCGCACAAGTCTTTTCACATGCCGAGTAATTGAGCTCACTCCCCGTAGCTTCCGAGCCGACAAAGTAAATGGCGTTTTCTACCCGAGAGTCTTTCTTTCCCGAGCAAGCATAGCCCCAACCGCCGTGTTCATGATGTGAGATAGAGCGTAAGAGGCTTCGTCTATGTGGGGGCATAGTACCGGGGATGTACTAAGTATGCCTTGATCTGGTCAAAGGCATCTTGGCATTCTTCGGTCCATTCTGTCCACATTCTTCTTCATGAGCTTGAAGATGGGCTCGCACATAGTGGCTCAACCGATTGACGAAACGGCCGATGTACCGCAATTTACCCATGAAGCTCTTGACTTCGTCTCTGGGTTTGAGGTGGCCTCATATCCATGATGGCTTTGATCTTTCGGGGTCAACTTCTATACCTCGCTCCGTGACCATGTACCCGAGCACTTTTCCCCTTGTCACTCCGAAGGTGCATTTGGCGGTGGTTTAGTCTCATGGAATGCCGTCTCGGCCTCTCAAAGAATTTTCGTAGGTCAACAAAGTGCTGCCCACCCTCTCCTTTGGAGTGGATTATCATGTCATCTACGTAGACCTCAATCTCCTTGTGGATCATGTCATGAAAAGCGCGGCCGCCCTTCGTAAGTAGCCCCTGCATTCTTGAGCCCGAATGGCATTACCGTATAACAAGAGGTTCCCCACGGTGTGGTGAAGGCCGTCTTTTCTTGGTCTTCCTCGGCCATCTTGATCTCGGTTGTAGCTCTGCAAAACCATCAACGAAGGATTTGACTTCGTAGTTGGCAAAGGGAATCCACCAGATGTCTATGTTTGCGAGAGGTAGTCGTCTTTGGGCCGGCCTTGTTCGCATCTCGGAAATCCACACAAAGCAAGCACCTTCCCATTGGCCTTGGTTACGGTCACGATGTTGGACAACCATGTCGGGTATTCAATAACTCGATGAACCCTACCCGCAAGAGCTTCTCAATTTCTTCTTTGACTGTAGAGACCATTCCGGCATCTTTCTCGGTTTTACTGGCTTAGCATCTCGGTGCTAGAGGGATTCTCGTGCTCTACTATCGAACTGTCTAGCCCCGGCATATCCTTGTATGACCATGCAAACACGTCGACGTATTCTCTCGAAAGCACTCGATCAATCCGTCCCTTTCAACCCCTGGAAGAAGCTTCCAATCCGTGTCTCTTTAGGTTCCTCAATAGTACCCAAGTTCACACTTATCAAAACCTCCTCGCAGGGCCCGGTTTTCCTCTTTTTCTCGAAACCCGCTTAAAGATTTCTTTAATGTATTGTTCGTTTAGTGTGTTTGCATCTTGTTCAAATGATTCATTATTAACTGTTGTTAAGTTTTGAGTTAATTTATCATTTGTTAAGTTGGCAATAAGAGGATAATCGTAAAGATTTGTCATTTCATTCAAAATAAGGGGAAAGATGACATCGATTACATTTTCATAATCCTCGTGCGTGAGGCCTTCGGATGACTCTTAGGATTGGAATTCGAAGATTCCCGACTCGACCGAATAGACAAGCACCGACTCTGGACCCCTACACTACTTATTGACTCGAGGGGACTTGACAAGGGTTGGACCGGGATCTCACTCCTTCTTGCCGTTGCCCTCGGGAGTAGCAGCCTTGCCGGGTTGTCATTTGATTGTGCACTCTGCGGATCATTATTGCCTTTGTTGACACCAATTCCATAGGAAGTACTCTACTGATCCGCAATCTCCTTTCGATCTTAACTTCATCCATTTGTACCTCCGGGGCAAGTAGGACCTAAGGAAAGCTTTCAAAGATTCGAGATACGCCTCTCTTCATCCCAAAAGTCCTCTCGCTTGTTCACTCTTCTCTCTACCTTTTCCCAAACAGGGGTTGGGAATGATCCTCGGGAGTAGTAAGAGCCATTACAAACACATTATGCTCATCATGGGTAATGAAGGGTTACGGAGAGACTTTCATTAACATGGCTTGTTTTACTTCAAACTCGCAGCCTTCATAAGTGAGCCTTTCTTCTGTAATCTTGACCATGGTTACCGGGTTCGATGTCGTAGAAAAGAGGCCGAGCTCGACAACATTAACGAAATCAGCTCCGACTATGGGTCCAAACTGTCCCTCCATGGCGGCGGCATTAATCAGATCTTTCCATTTCCCTTGTAATTCAAAGATAAGGAATATTGAATTTCAGGATATCTATGACCTTCGGATTTCCAAAACCATTTCCATTTGTTCCTCCGAACTCGATCATGTTGACTCGATTGTTAGCGTGAAGAGGATTCTTGACCACATTGGGACCCCGAGGTGGTTCTAACTTGCCTTCTTCAACTAGGCGAGAGATCAGGAGCTTCAGTAGGTGCAATCGTTAGTGTTATGGCCATGATAATTGTGAAAGCGACGTTGTTTGGTCTCGTCCATTCTGATACCGGGGTTCCCGGGTTTCCAGCTTTCCAAAGGTCTCGATGAGTCCTTGGGCTACCAAACCGTCGAAGACCTTTTCTAGTGGCATTCAGAAATCTTCGCCTGCAGATAGAAAGGGAGCTGGGCTTTGCAGCAGCCTTGGCCTCGCATTCTCGTCCCGCTTTCTCATTCTCGAATGTAATTAACGGCGCCAATCACTTCTTTTCCTTTTACGGTAAATGGGGCATTTGACACCGGTGCTTTGGAGCGGTAAGAATCGGCCGCCTCGTGGCGGGGCCATATTGAAGGCATTCTCAAACTTGGTGCCGGCATTTACCATTGCCCGAAGGTCAGGATAGTAGTAATTGCCAATTTGAACTCTTAGTTGAGGTTTCAAGCAAGATTGGAAGATCTCCATCCTGTTCCTCTTCATTGAGCGGGGTCATCATTTCACCGAGCTTCCAATTCCATCTCTTGTAGAATTCACTTACCGGCTCATACGAACGTTGTAAGGTACCCCGTAGGTCATTCCCGCTGGTTTCCCAATTCAAATTGGCCTTATACTTTTCTAGGAACGCTTCTTTGATCTGGTCCCAAGTAGCTCGGGCCTCTGGGTTTCACATGCAGGAACCACCTAAGAGCCGAACCTTTTAATGATAACTGAAAATGATCGGCCATTTGTTGCCGTGTACAATCTTTGGCTCTCATGGCAAGAATGTAGCTTTCAATGTGAGTCCGGGGACACCGTGCCGTTGAACTTTTCAATTTCTGGCATTCGGAATTTTGGAGGGAGAGGGACAACTTTGCTGGGATCGCAATCTGGTATGCCGTCCTCTTGGTGTCTATTTCCCCAAACTTCTCTTGCATGGACCTAACTTGTTCCATTAGCCAAGCCATGTCTGAGTCTGGGGATGGTTTAGGATTGCTCGATTCCGGAGAAGGCTTATCTCGACTTGGGTGGAAGGACAGTGGGTGGCACAAAGGGTAGCCGGTACCAAGGCTTGAGGGATCTTTGGAGGGGAAGTAAGTGTAAACTTGACCAGTCCCGTGTTCCCGTGAGACTCGGCTGAGGCATAGGAATTAGGCTCATAATTTCGAAGTAGGAAAAGGATACGTAACCTCCTGGGGTCCCATGGGCAAAGTTGGAGGTGGAAGATCTCGCTGTGGCGGGACATGAATTGAAAGGGTCATTGAGCTGATTTTGAGGCCTAGGGAATGCCTGGGATGGCCCATACCGAGGAGAGGGAGTGAATCCCATGGGGTAATGCAGAGGCCGCGTAACCGGGATAGCCGAGGCGTTTGCTTTCGTTGATAGGGAACAAAGCTGGGTCTCATTTGAGGAGGTGAGGGTGTTGGGATCCCGATGGCTTGAGATGTTGGAAAGGACCGAAAAGGGATAATCCTGGATAAGGGATCGTATGAGGATGGAGGAGGGCATTGGTTATAGGTTGATGGAGCCGAGATGGCCGCTTCCTGGAGGCTCATCTTCTATCATCACCAAGGAACCGTTGGGCTCGACCACTATTTGAACTCCATGACGGCGAAGCGCTTCAATGAGCGTGGCTTGCCGTTCCTCATGGGCCTTACGACTGTTTTCCAGGGCTAAGGTTAGCTCTTCTTCCCTAGTCATCTCGGTTACCCAAACCAAAGATCAAGTTTCTGTCAAATCGGTCATTCTCGACTCTCTCGAACCGATGAAACCGAGGATTCTCGCGAACTATCCGAGGATTCCGCGCTAACAAGTCGGCGACCCGGTGTTCTCACCCACTTCTTTCTCGCTGCGGGAAAGGGATAGGAAAGGTTTAGACTCGGGGTAGGTGTTTAGGTGAAGGCTCGTGCAATATGCAAATTAGAATCTTCAAGTTTACTTAAAACAGTGTCTTTTATTAATATCTATTTGGTTGGAAAAGGGGTTCCGCCCTTCTTTTTCACAACTACTCTAGATCCCGGATCAGTGGGTTCCGTCACTACGTCTATAAGCCCTCGTATTCCACCTCGTATTTCGACCTCCCGGGTGGACGGCCCGGGCGAGGGTCCTATAGGGCACGCGGATCCCACCGACCGAGAGTAAAGAACGCTCCTATCGGGTCTAGCGGGTCATAGGACCTTTCAACGCACGAGCGTTATGCGGATTATAGTCAAGGCAATACCGGGAAAGTCTCGTCTCTCTGCCTTGACGGATCTTTGATGAGTTTCGCTTGAGCGAATGACAGTTTTTGACTTTCGGTAATGTCCGAGAATATAATAGGCATGGGTCGGGCGGCAAAAGCCGGATGACACAGTGTCACATTGAACTTCGTTGCATACGCAGTGCGTGAGTCGGAATCGAAGTCAATGCCGGTCAAGATCTTGCCAATTTTTCCTTGTCGGAATTTTGGCAGAGCTTCGCTTGAGCGAAAGATCTTTTGATTTTTGGCAAAGACTCGGTCTTGGCTCTTACACATTCCGTGCGGGTCAAGGTCAATAGTCAATGTCGGAGTCAAGATCCCCACCGATTTTTCCTTGTCGGAATTTCGGCAGAATTTCGCTTGAGCGAAAATCTTGGCTTCCGTTATGAGCTAAGGCTTGACCTTTACGTGGGTATGCAATCGGGCTATATGACACGGACTAGACCAAAAACCAACCAAAAGTCACGGTTTTTGAAACGTGTGACACGGATTTGTGCATTGGTCGACATTTGCCCCATTTGCCATGGGGAGGTTGGGATGATTTCGTGCGCGCCGGGAGCATCGTAAGGGCTGTCCGTGGCTATGTTTGGAACCACCCTCGGGTTTGAAGGACGTGCGTGCAAAAGTGTACAGGATATATCAGGTGCGCGTAGTGTGCGGTCTCCTAAAAATGTTCCTTTTTGAGTTAAAACAGAGATTTTCATAAATGTGTTTTAAAGGAATGATTTTCGGGACGGGGGAAAATGCAACACATAAGCACGTAAATTTTCTGGGAAGCCCCAGTCAGTCATGGAGCTGAGTAGCCCCAAGCTGCTAGGACTTGCCAGATTAACCATGATTTTTCCTGGTGGAATTGCCACTGAGGTCGTATGGTCAGAATCCAATGAGGATTGAGCCGCACGACTGCATGGATCAATTTTCCAGGTTCCACTCCTTTTGCTATTTTTCGGGTTGTTTCCCGTTCAAAGTATGCACAGATTCCAAGATGCAAATGATGCAATGCATGGTAAAGAAAGCAAGCACGATTAATGAAATCGGCGATGGGAGTCTAACCCGCTCAAAGGGAAAAGCTTTCTTATTTTTTTTTTTTTCAAAATTATTTTTTTCGAAAAAGGGATACTGGTACGTGGGATTGTTAAACCACCTTGTTATCCCAAGCCCCGGGTTAGGGAGCGATACAGGAAGGGTAAGTGGGGTCCACCTATATACCAAGTATCGATTTTTGTTTTGAAATATAAAGCTTTTCTCCTTTGGGATGATCCCCAGCGGAGTCGCCAAACTGTGAATGTGTGCCCCAAATTTTTGTTTATTGGAATTCACGCGAGTTTGAAGACATCCGAGTTATTTGAAAAACGGAGTCGCCACGCCATTTTGATTACCTCAAAACTTTGAAAAAAAGGTTTTATGGGTTCGGAGGTTAAGTTACCCCTTGGGAAGAACGTTTGGCGTTCACCCAAAGTGCCTTGCCGGAGCAAGTCTCCCGAGATTTCATTAATCGTGTTTGCTTGCGTGCTTTCTTTGTGTGCATGTGTTTGAGAGTAAAAGGGGGAATGTCCCAAGTTGTCTTCCGGACGTACAAACCATTTGTTGGTTGTCGCTCGGGATTTCTTGGAATTTATGTATTTGGGATTATGATCCCGTCCTCATCTTATGACTTGTGATCATCGCGTTTTAAACCTCGGGACCCTCGGGACTTGCGTGATCGAGAGAATGACTCTCTTTTGGTCAAAGATGAGGTTCTTTAGGAAGGAATGTCCTTAGCCCATCAATCCTACGCTTTAAGACGGTCGAGCTCGTATAGAGGCTTCATACTCATTCTTAAACGATAATTGGAGATATAGGGTTCAAGGTTATCCTTTTCCTAAAGAAATCATGAACCTTTAATGGAAGGAACGATGCAAAGATGAGAACTTTTACACCGGTCCGTTCCAAGGTTAGGGGAAAGGGGGAATGCATGAAAAATGACTCTTTAATGAAAAGATGACATTTTGGTTTTAGCAAATGATGCTTTTTGATTGAAAGAAATGATCTTTATGCAAATGATGCATAAAGATAGGATTTTTATGCAAATGATGCATTAGAAAAGGGGGTTTTGATGCAAAGGATGCATTTTTATTGAAAAAGATTTGATCTTTATATGCAAATGATGCATAAAGATAACATTTTTATTAGAAAATAGGGATTTTAGGTGCAAAGGATGCACCTTTATGAAAAAGACTACATTTTTATGACAAATGAGGTCTTAATGCATGCAAAAAGGGGAAGGGGATGATAAAGATGTGATCTTTAAGCTACCAAGTCCCAAGCAAGATATATGAATGCAATGAGCAAGTATATCAATTAAAATGCAAGGTTAGGGCGTGCGAGGTTACCAATGACTTCCTTTGCTTCTCGGGACAGAGCTAGGAGGAGAGGTCGATCTTTGGTCTTCAAGGAGGAGGGATGTAGCTTCTTGGCCTTCCTTCTTCTTCTTCTTGAATTCCCAGCAGTTTCTTCACGTATTTCAGAGTGTATTGTGTATTTTTCTCATATATTGTGTGTGTTGAAATGGGTAGAGGAGGGCTCTATTTATAGGCAGTCTGGATAAGGCTAATGAAGCCGTGCGGCTGCAGGCCCTTTGCAAATGAGGCCGTGCGGTCTTATCCATTGTGACTCAGCATTCTAGAACCATGCAAGGTGGCATTATTCTAGAACCTTCTCCCTAATTAAGAAAAACGTGTTTCTTAATTAGGAAGGCTCCCTTCAGCCCTTAATTTTAATTTGGGACTGCTCCAGGACATTTCCGGAACACTAGGAAGGTCCGGGGAATTACCGGGAAACTTACCGAAATGTCGGGAAAATTAACCGGAAGGCATGAGCCAGATTTGGGTACTTACAACGAGGAAAGCGATAAATCGCAATCATCCTCCGATTCGACAAATCGAAATCATTACCAGGTCGACATCCTAAAACAGTCACCCTAGGGTCGACGTCTGAAGATAGTTGAAACACCCGAACTACGACTGGCTTGATTCCTCTTAAGGATACGTAGGTAGCCTATCACTAGGTTCAGCCATCAGACCGAAATGGTCATTTCTTTCCCCAGCGGTCCGACCAAAATGGTCACCCTCTTTTCCCCAACAGATTGGGACCTCACTTTTATCGACGACCCCACTTCCTTCGAAAGTGCCGTCGCCGAGGGGCTACTGTAAGTGTCCCAATCTGAGCCGCCAATGTTTCTTCAGCCCAATTTAACGACTTCCACGTCGAATAAACAGCTAAGGGCATTTTGGTCATTTCCTAAGGCAATTTAAACAAGAAAGGGCCTTAAAGGAATATCAAAAATAGGTCAAAAATCGATTGGGAAGAGTCATTTCCAAGAAATTGACCAACTTTTCATTAAATGCAAACAGCCAAAACTGCTTTCTGCAGAGTCAGGCACGCTTACACTCCCATCCGCGCGAACAGGAATGAGACTCAGTCTCGTCCGCGCGGACACCTTTGAAACCTAAAATCAGCCTATAAATTAAATCATTATCTCTCAGTTTACAAGATCCAAGCATTCGAACCCTTACTGTTATATTCACCAAATACCCAGAAAACAGCCTAAACACCAAGCAAAAACACAAAATCCCAGCACAAATCTTGATCAAATTCAAGCCCCAAACACAAATCCAAGGAAGATAGGGTACAATTATTGGTAAACCCTCCTTCTCCTTACCTTAATCTCCCTCATCCATGCATACATCTCATATTTTAAAGATGTAACTTGTTCATCTACTTGTTCATCTATTGTCCTAGATCCAAGAGGATCTCCATGGAGTTCATCTCCATGGATGATTCTCTACAAGAATTCATATTTTTTAGCTTGTTCTTCCTTTTCTTTACATAAACTAGTTGTTATTTGATCTTTTGGCCTAAAGTGTGGTCACCTTGGAGTTCATTTCCATGAATGATCATACTAAATGGTCCATATTCTTATTTTATGTTATTAGTTCTTACTTGACCTAAAATGTGATCACCTTGGAATAAATTTTCATGGATAACCATTTTAAATGGTCTAAATTGTCTTTACTTCCTTAAAAATATTTTTCCTAACCTAAGATCTTCACCTTAGAACAATTTCCATGGATGAAGATCATTAAGGTTCCTAGGTTACAAAAAGGGTGAAGTTGATACATTGAGTTCAAAGATCTCAAGGATGGTCATCTTAATGACCACCTTAGGATTCCACTCTAAAGTTGATACACCCTTAACCTAAATTCAATTTTCATACATTAATCTTTGTTTTATGTTAAATCTCCCCATCCCAAGCAAATGAAGTGCTTTCAAGTCCTAATGTACCCTAAGGATGGCTTGATATAGTAGATCACCACTAATCATGTTTAGTGATCACTAATCAAAGCCTAAGGAAAGTGGGGACAAGCATGGATGCAAATCTCAAAAATGTTTTCATTTAACACTTTCAGTTGCAAAACTCCAGTTCTGATTCTGTAACTCCAGTTTACATTCTGGAATTTACAGAATCAGACTGAAAAGCTGCAAAAAAGGATATTTACTGTCCCATCCGCGCGGACAGAATTGACCCTCGCTCTGGTCCACGCGGACAGGAATGTAAGGGACAGACATTTTATTTTTTCAGTCATTTTTCACTCACAGAAGCACACTGTTTTGGTAAATTTCACCAGTCCAGTCAAAACTTTATTTCCAGAAAATTCCTTTTGCAAAACACACACACACACACAAATGGTTTTAAATTAGGAAGACTCGTTTTACGAGCCATCCCGGGTGAACCCTAACGTTCTTTCCGGAATGTAACGTGACCTCCGAACCCATTTTTCTCTAATTTTGGGCATTTTTCAAAGTTTTGGCCCTTAAACTAAAAACGGCGTGGCGACTCCATTTGATTTTCAAAATAAAAATCGGGTACATCACAGATATGCTACTTAGGCTCCGTTTTAGGGATGTTCAAAACCGGTTTCGGGCCCAATTTCGATTCGGAACAGCTGGTTTCGGTTTGACAAAAGGGTGAACTTTAACCGGCCCTTGCTTACCCCGGAGCCGATTTCGGTTAGCACAATCCGGTTCCGGTACGGTTTCGATTCCGGTGCGGTTCTGGTCCGGTTTCGGTCCGATTCCGATCAATAATGAATAAAGAAGCTAAAAATTATTGAAAAACAAGGAATTTCCAATCCTGTTCTAGTTTCGGTCCGGTTCACCATTTATGTAAACCTTAACCGGCCCTTATCCAAAACGGTTCCGGTTACCCCGGTTCCGGTTTTCGTGGCGGTTCATGGCGGTTCCGGGCTTTTCCGGTCCAATGGAAAATTAGCTTGATTTCTAAGGAAATGAAGTCAACAGAAAATGAAGTCAACAGAAAATATTTTTCGGGTCAATGGAAAATGAGCTTGATTTCTAAGGAAAATGACTTCCTTACCTCTACCTAAGGAAGTTGTTTTCCAGAAAACATTTTTCTCATTTTCCTTTGTTTATATTGATTTTACTTTTAGAAAGTTACTTTAATGAAACTACCAAGCATCGAAAAATATTTTTCGGAAAATGTTTTCTGAAAAGTATTTTCATTTTTCGGAAAATATTTTTCAAGAAATCATTTTCCGAGAGTTATTTTCCGTGAAATAAACGGAGCTTAGAACATGATTTTTATTTTATTTTTTGGAATCTTTGGATACTATTATTGTTAAATATTGTTAAAGTAATGTGTTAGATCAGTTTTACACACCAATCATATTTCCTTTCTATTTCTCAGTTTTTTTTTTTTTTTTCCGAATGATATCTTAAGATATCTGAGATGGATGACAAACAATCACTACTACTAGAATAAACTTAGTCATCAACGAAAAAATAGCAACCAACAAAGTGTAATTTAGCGACGACAATATCGTTGCTAAATTTTTAGAAAAATACCAACCACCAAAGTGTAAATTAGCAACGACGTTGTCGTCGCTATTTTTTTTTTTGAAAAGACCAAAGTGTAAATTTGCAACGACATTTTCGTTGCTAATTTTTTTGAAAAAATATCAAAGACAATGTTGTCACTAGATGTGGTCCTGGAGAATGAAATGAAATTAGTGACGACATTGTTGTTGCTAAATATGATGGAAAATCGAAATTTGAGGGAAAATTGAAATTTTCTTGAGATTAATTAATTATAATTATTAAAATAATTAATTAATAATTGTTAATAAATAATTAAAAATAAATGTAAAATTTAAATATTAAAATAATTTATGTACTTAAATCAATTAATTATTAATATAATATTCATTAAATTAATTTATAATATTACATTAAATAATTATTAATTATTAACTTAATAATTTATTTGTAAAATATTGATTAAATTTTTTAGTATGATTAATAAATAATATTAAATTAATTAATTTATAAACTATAAACCATACGTATACAAAATTCTTGATGATTTAAGTTTTAGGGCATGAGGTATATGATTTAGGATTTAGGTTATTGAGTATATGTCGGCTTTAAGTATATATGATTCATGGTTTGGAGTTTAAGATATGGGGTATATATGAGGTTTAGATATAAGATTTAAGGTATATGAATATAATTTAGTGTTTAGGGTACACATGGAGTTTGGGTATACTTCCTCTGTCTCGAAGAACCTTACACATTTTGTCATTTTAGACGTTCTTTTGATAAGTCACATTTTCATTACCAATATAATTGAATATATATACATTCTCTTTAATTTCCATGCCAAATAGTAACTATGTATGATTCTCGGGGACGAAGAGAGTATGATTTAAGGTTTAGGATATGCCGTATATTAGTGTTAAAGCTATATATATGTGGTTTAGGTGTATGATTTAGTGTGTTAAGGTATGAATCATATGATTTAGGGTATATAGTATATATGGGTTCTTAACTTGATATGAGATTTATTTAAGAGAAAGACAAAAACTTGGGTGAGAACGGGGATACCCGTCTCATCCATGAGACGGGTTATTTCGACCCGAAACCCGCACCATCACCCGACCCATCACCCGGAATATAAATATACTAACCCGCCCCAAAAACACACAATACACACAGTAAAAAAGGTTTGCAGTGTTCGAGAAGCTTCAGCGATCATCTCTCTCTCTCCGTCGTTCACCGTCAACCGCCGTTCACCGTCGTTCAACTGTTAGGTAACTCCTTTCAAGTCGATTTTCTTCCTTAAAAGCTTTTTGTAGAGTTACATTAGCTTTTTGTTCGAAGTTTATGTAAGATTTTCCCCAATTTTTTTTTCAAATTTCATGTCGTTTTGTACATCATTTTTGTTTGATTTTAAGTGCGACTCTTGCATTTTATGCTTTGATTTTGTCTTTTTGCTATTATTTTCAAGTCGATTTTGGTAACATTGTTCATTTCTAGGGTTAGAGATGTTGTTGTATTGTTGTACTTTTTGTGGTTTTTCATATTTTATTGTGTTTTTATATGAAATTTGTTATAATGCATGTTGTTTATTTTGTATTTTTCTATTGTTGTTGCTGTTTTGGTTCATTTTTTTGTTGTTTTGTTTTTTCTGTTTTGGTTATTTTCTAGGGTTATATATGTTGTTTGTTTTTGTTCTGTTTTTTTTTTGTTTTTTTTTTTGTTTTTTTGTTTTTTTATATATATATATATGTTTGGTATCCGAGTTTTGTCTGTAATAGTTAGAATAAGATAATGTTATATTGTTGGCATAAAGTAATAGATTGTTTATAGGTGTTTATATGATTGAGTAATACTTCTCATTTCTTTAAGTAATAGTTGGTATTGATATAAGTAATAGTACTATACTTTTGAAGTAATAGTGTTATTTTGAGTAATATTTTACATTGTTTAATATACATAATATGTAATAGTTGGTTTATAGGTGTTTATGTAATAGTTATATATTTTTTAATGTAATGTTTTTGAGTACTAAAATTTTGTTTTGTTGTTTTTTAATGGATATAGAATGAAGAGTAACATTAAACAGTTTAGGAAAGGGCAGAGAAGATCATCAAGGATTTCATCTTCTTTGAGTAGAAAGCAGATCAATCAATCAAGTCCAGTTTCTCTTATCATTAGCTCAGATTCTGATCAATCAAGTCCAGTTACTCGATGGCAAAAGGCTTGGTTGAGTATAGTTCTTCCTGATGATGATAAAAATACCTCAATGGAAAGATCTTTGGTTGTTTATCAACCTATTTCAAGTTGATAAACGAGAGAATGAAGCCTCTGTTAATGAAGAAAATGTTGAAGAGAAACACCATGATGAAGCTTCTGTTAATGAAGAGAAACAGGTTGATAAACAGAGGAATGAAGCCTCTGTTAATGAAGAAAATGTTGAATGTAGTGGTATTGTACTTTCACTTGTAAAAGAAGATGGTAAAATTGTTCGTATTAAACAATCAGCAAAGAAACGTCGGATTGGGAACAAAGGTGACAAAAACAAGTTGGATGAAGAGAAAAATACCACAAATGTTTTAACCAGATCTTCATCAAAAGTTTGTATTGAAAAAAATGTGGAGGCTGAAAAGAAAATAAAGGAAAAGCATATTCGAAGAACTGTTGTTGCTAGATCTAATGCAAAAGAAAAAGATGTTGTTGGAAAAATTATGAAGAATGTTGCTGGTAAAAAGGAAAAAGAGTTGAAGAAAAAGGCTGTTTATTTGAAGGAGAAGGATATGAAGGAAAAAATTGTATCATCCGAAGTAAAATTGGAAAAGGGTTCAAAAAGAGCTGCTGTTGTTTATATGTAAGGAAGTGATTTGAAGAAAATTAAAACTGAGAGGTTAGTAATGAGTAATATTTGTTATGTTATTTCATGTTGTTTATGTATTACATTATTTTTTAACTTATAATAGTTTTAGGAACTTTTTTCATTTTGAGTAATACTTCTCATTTGTTTAAGTAATAGTTGGTATTGCTATAAGTAATAGTACTACAATTGTGAAGTAATAGTGTTATTTTTTTGTTTTTTAACTAATAATAGTTTTAAAACAGTTTTCATTTTGAGTAATACTTCTCATTTGTTTAAGTAATAGTTGTTATAGCTATAAGTAATAGTACTACACTTGTGAAGTAATAGTTTTAAAATAATAGTTTTAGGAAATGTTTTCATTTTAAGTAATACTTCTCATTTGTTTAAGTAATAGTTGGTATTGCTATAAGTAATAGTACTACATTTGTGAAGTAATATTGTTTTTTTTTTTAAACTAATAATAGGTTTAGGAACAGTTTTCATTTTGAGTAATACTTCTCATTTGTTTAAGTAATAGTTGGTATTGCTATAAGTAATAGTACTACACTTGTGAAGTAATAGTGTTATTTTTTTGTTTTTTTACTAATAATAGTTTTAGGAACTGTTTTCATTTTGAGTAACACTTCTCATTTGTTTAAGTAATAGTTGATATTGCTATAAGTAATAGTACTACACTTGTGAAGTAATAGTTTTAAAATAATAGTTTTAGGAAATGTTTTCATTTTAAGTAATACTTCTCATTTGTTTAAGTAATAGTTGGTATTGCTATAAGTAATAGTACTACATTTGTGAAGTAATATTGTTTTTTTTTTAACTAATAATAGTTTTAGGAACAGTTTTCATTTTGAGTAATACTTCTCAATTGTTTAAGTAATAGTTGGTATTGCTATAAGTAATAGTACTACACTTGTGAAGTAATAGTGTTATTTTTTTGTTTTTTTACTAATAATAGTTTTAGGAACTGTTTTCATTTTGAGTAACACTTCTCATTTGTTTAAGTAATAGTTGGTATTGCTATAAATATTACTTAGTATATGGGCTGGACACCAAAAACTTTCCCACAGGCACTTCGATGGAAGTGTGGGATAACCTTGGATTACAATGCCACGTACTAGTAATTGATGAATTTCTAGATCTAGAACAAAGTGTTTATGGATTACATTATTTATTTCATCTATTACATTATATAAGTATAATAGATACTGCTTCATAATATAATATTAGTTTTATAAATAAGTAATAGTTGATAATTCTTATTAGTAATATATACTGTTTCATAATGTAATATCAGTTTTTATATAAGTAATAGTTGATAATGCTTAGAGTATTAATTTAAGTTTAATCAAGTATTAACTGTTTTTTTTTATAGGCCACCATTTGTTTCTAAGAGTGTTGGCTTGGGGATAACTGAGATGGTGAAGACATTTAATTCTGATCAAAGGTTAGCAGTTATTAGTATGGGTTTTGGAGGTCTTCTTGATATGAAGGTGAAGACTGTTAATCTCTCTATTGCAAAGTGGATGGTTGATAGGTTTAATGGGGTTTCTAGGATTCTCGATGCTTCTAATGGTGAGTTTATTCAATTAACTGCCGAGGATTATTGCGATGTTTTTCAATTACCCATCAGTGGTTTTAAAGTTGTTTCATACAAGCGAAATGATGAGCAACCTGAGGCTTTTACTCGATTTAAAAATGAGTATGGTCTAACTGTGAAGAGTACTGTGAAAGATTTAAGAAATATTTTGACTCTGCTATTGCTGGTCAGTCTGGAGATAATTTTAAGATTTTGTTTGCATTGTATTGCTTGTCAAGTTTCTTCGTGCCAAAGGGTAATTACACTGTTGTGTTGCCCCTGTTGAAGACTTTGTTGGATGTTCAGAATATTGGGAAGTATGATTGGTCAGCTTATTGTTTTAATAAGCTATGCAATTCCATCCATAAGTACCACACTGAGTCAAAAATACATCTTAGAGGCTGTTTGTTGGCGTTTACTGTAATTTATCTGCATCGATTGAATTGGAGGGGTACTGTTTCGCCAACTACACTCCCTCTTATAAAACATTGGACCAGTGAAAAAATCATGGAAAGAGTTTTGGAAGAAAAAAAATCAGGTTCGTTTGGTAATGGTTTCTGGGTGAAGGATGTTTATCCTATTACAAAAAAAGTAGTTATTTGTGAGACAGATAAGAAGGAAAAGGAGGACATTGCTCCGGATGTTGGAGCTAGAAATGATGATTTTGTTCAAAATATTGTTGACGAAATAAACAGTGAGGGTGTGGGATTGTACGAAGAAGTTGAAGAAAAAGATGGAAGATATATTAAGTTTGGCATTCCAAAAGGTCTTCAAACAAATGAAGACATCAAAAAGTGTGCAAAGGATGTAAGTATTATTTTTTTTTATATTACTTTATGTATTGCCATATATTATTTCATGTTGTTTATGGATTACATTATTTTTTAACTAATAATAGTTTTAGGAACTGTTTTCATTTTGAGTAATACTTCTCATTTGTTTAAGTAATAGTTGGTATTGCTATAAGTAATAGTACTAAACTTGTGAAGTAATAGTGTTTTAAAACAGTTTTCATTTTGAGTAATACTTCTGATTTGTTTAAGTAATAGTTGGTATTGCTATAAGTAATAGTACTATACTTGTGAAGTAATAGTGTTATTTTTTTTTTAGCTAATAATAGTTTTAGGAAATGTTTTCATTTTAAGTAATACTTCTGATTTGTTTAAGTAATAGTTGGTATTGCTATAAGTAATAGTACTACACATGTGAAGTAATAGTGTTATTTTTTTTTATTTAACTAATAATAGTTTTAAAACAGTTTTCATTTTGAGTAATACTTCTCATTTGTTTAAGTAATAGTTGGTATTGCTATAAGTAATAGTACTACACTTGTGAAGTAATAGTGTTATTTTGTTTTTTAAGTAATAATAGTTTTAGGAACTGTTTTCATTTTGAGTAACACTTCTCATTTGTTTAAGTAATAGTTGGTATTGATATAAGTAATAGTACTGTACTTGTGAAGTAATATATTATTTCATGTTGTTTATGGATTACATTATTTATTTCATCTATTACATTATATATAGTTATATATTATATTATATGTTTCTAATTATTACTCTTAATTTTCAGAATTTTCATGAAAATTTTATGTTGATGAAGAGAGACATGGGAATAGTTTTTTGATCATTATATGCACAGTTTGAAGAGAGACATAGGAACTGTTTTCATTTTGAGTAACACTTCAAGATGCTGATGAATACCCATGTTATGTATTCAAGAAAGATATAATTTCTATGAACATGAAGAGATGGGTGTTTGTTAATATCATTGATGCTTGGACTGTTATTTTAAACAAAGAGCAGAAGGATGGGAAACGGGTGTTCTTAAATTTGTCGCATTGTGTAAGTAAATAATTGTTTTACCAACTGATTTCATTTTGAGTAATTCTTCTTATTTATTTAAGTAATAGTTGGTATTGCTATAAGTAATAGTAGTACACTTGTAAAGTAATATTGTATTTTTTTATTTAACTAATAATAGTTTTAAAACAGTTTTCATTTTGAGTAATACTTCTCATATGTTTAAGTAATAGTTGGTATTGCTATAAGTAATAGTACTACCCTTGTAAAGTAATATTGTTTTTTTTTTTGTTTAACTAATAATAGTTTATATATTATTTTTTTGAAAGGCCTACTTGGACCTTATTATGACTGGCGTGGGAATTGATGTTTCTAAAATGGAGTCGAATGTAAGAGATTCTTTCAAGCAATCTCTTAAAATTGTTAATGTGGATGCGAAGATGGCTGAAATGGTTAGTACCTTTGTTAATATAGTTATACTTTTCATTTTTTCAGTTTTTTTTATTTACTTTATAATAAAACTTTCAATGTTTTCTTATTTGTATTGTAGATATTTGTTCCGATTAACATCCGAGAGCACTACTATTGTATTGTTTTGAATTTCAATTTGGGCAAGGTTCAAGTCATTGATAATCGAGATTATGATGACAGAATTTTGTTTGAGCCGGAAATTCAGAAAATATATCAAAATATTGCAAAAACAGTGGTATGTACTTTTAAATAATGTAGTGGTTGTTTTTTATTTTATTTTTGTATATTATCTGTTTAATAGTGTTTTTTTTATTATGATTAGCACAAGTTGTTGGTAAAGTTTGTTCGTGATATTAATCATCCTAAGGCCGGGCAAGTAGCGAAGTATCCCATTGAATTTTTGAAGTTTAACGGGCAGAATAACTCGGATGGAAATGACTGTGGTATATTTCTGATGTACAATATGGAATTTTTTGATGGAGAAAATGTGTCCAGTGATGATGATATTAGCAAGGTATTACTTCGTTACTTTTTAATTAGTACAACATGTTTATTAGAGCATTACTGTTCAGTTTTTTAAATTTTTTATACTTTCTGTTTTTGTTTTGAAGGGTAATGTGAGAAGAGTTCTCAGGGCGAAGTACTTACTGAAAGTTGTTCTTCATCCAATCAATACTGTCAAAGAATTTTTGTTGGGTAATGTTGTTGAATTTTGTAAAAACAAAGCCCAATTGAAGTTTAAAGTGGAAGAAAAGAAGAAAAATGCTGGAGAGTTGAAGAAGAAAGAAAAGTTGAAGAAATAGATGTGTTTGTTGAAACAATTTTTTATGTTTATGTTTTCATGGGGATATGTATATCTTTTGAAGAAATAGTTGTGTTGTTTAAACAATGTTATATGTTTAAGTCTCGTGGGAATATGGGCACCTTTGAAACAATGGTAGGTTTTTTTATTTTGGTTCAAACAATGTTATGTACTTTTCAGTTTTCACTAGTAATCAATGTAAATATTGGTAGTAATCACTGAAAATATTTTTTGTTCTGAAGTATAAGTTTTTTTATTGTTTTTTTGGTGCATAACAGGTAAAGGTAATATTAACTGCATGTGTAATAGTGGGTAAAAACTAATGTAATAGTTGAAGTTAGCTAATGTAATAGTTGAAGTTAGCTAATGTAATAGTTGAAGTTAGCTAATGTAATACTTAATACATGAAAAGGTAATAGTTGATGAAAACTATTGTAATAGTTGAAGCTAGCTAATGTAATACTTACTAATTGATAATGTAATACTTAATATATGAAAATATAAAATCAACTTCATGTGTAATAGTTGAAATTAGCTAATGTAATACTTAGTAATGGATAATATAATACTTACTAATCGATAGTGTAATACTTAATATATGAAAATGTAAAATCAACTGCATGTGTAATAGTTGAAATTAGCTAATGTAATACTTAATATATGAAAATGTAAAATCAACTGCATGTGTAATAGTTGAAATTAGCTAATGTAATACTTAGTAATGGATAATATAATACTTACTAATTGATAGTGTAATACTTAATATATGAAAATGTAAAATCAATTGCATGTGTAATAGTTGAAGTTAGCTAATGTAATACTTTATATATGAAAATGTAAAATCAACTGCATGTGTAATAGTTGAAATTAGCTAATGTAATACTTACTTATTGATAATGTAATACTTAATACATGAAAAGGTAATAGTTAATGAAAACTATTGTAATAGTTGAAGCTAGCTAATGTAATACTTACTAATTGATAATGTAATACTTAATTCTAATACTTAATACAGAAAAAAGTAACATTTGTAATATTAATTCTAAAACAATCTAACATTTGGTGTTTTTGAACCAAATTCTCGTCTGATCACTTCGTTAACATGGGCTTCGTACTCTTTTTCCTCCTTTTCGATCGCCCCTTTTATCCTTTTTTTCCTTCCTTTAGTGACTCGAACGAGCTGGATCTAGTGTTACATTTGATGTAGATGAAACATGTGAACCTGAAGTTTCTTCTTGTTCATCTCTATTGGTCAATGAAGAAAGAGCAACGCATAGATCTTCGTAAGTGTCATCAACTTTTTTTCTTGCTGCCTCACTGTCTTGGCACTTCAAAAATAGATTATAGAACTTTCTTGACATTTCATGCCGCCATTGAATCAAACTGCTATTCCTGTCCAAAATTTTCCAAGGTGTGGAATTTATCCCAAACCGATGATTTTGCTAATTTTGTCCATCTTTTCAGATATACTTTTCCGGTATCTTTATACGATCATTATGATAGAGGACTTTCAATATATGCCTACACAAAATACCACATTCTTCAAATTTTCTACAATTGCAACTCACAAAGTCAGTTTTGGATCCATCATGACATATCTTGTATGTCCAGAACCATCAAGTCCACAAATCTCATAAGTTTGCAGCCAGCTTCATCAACATCCATAAGCAGTACATTTCCTTGTAAGTGCTAGCATGAATTCTTTTTCAAATCGTTGAAAGACAGATAAAGTGTATACCTCGAAGCGTGCTTAAGCAATCCCGTTAATAGAAGTGTAGACTTTGGAATTGATCTTGCGCTTTGAATTCATCTTGTTCTTCCGTCTTCCTCCAATTTTCCAATATACTTTTAAAAATTGAATGAAATTCTACAAGGCTAGTTGTTTTTTTCACATTGCTCCCCATTGCACTATTTGTAACTTTACTGCGTTGTGATGAAAGTATACCAGCTGAAAAGTAATCTTTGTTCAAGGCTGTGCACCATTTATCCTTCAAAGCATACAATCTTTTAAACCACGTTTCGTTTTGTAGCTGATACTTACTAATCATTTCATTCCAACATTCTTCAAATTCAGCTTCATCATTACAACCCGACATACATTTTCTGAACTCGTCCTTGAAGACATCATCGCTCTTCAAACGGCCAAAATTTTTTATGACATTTTGATACAAATGCCATTGGCACAACCTGTGTTTTGTATTAGGGAATGCCTGTAAAGGTAATAAAGAGTATTTATTAATGTAGCATTTTTGTAGAATGTGTAATAGATCTGTTAAACAAAAAGTAATAGTTAATGTACCTAATTATAATAGTATCATACAGTTAATGTAATACTTAAATATAATGAATATAAAAATGCTTACCGTTGCTATAGCATTTGTAATTGCTTGATCCCGATCAGTGAATATTGTCACCGGCACTTGCTTCCCATTGCTTTCTTGAATATTTCAAACAACCATTCAAATGATTTTGTTTCTTCATTTGCCAAAAATGCAACCCCAAACATAATATTTTTGCAATGATTGTTTAACCCAACTATTGGAGCACAAATCAAACCATATTTGTTTGTACTATATGTTGTGTCAAAGACAACCACATCACCATAAATATCATAATCCTCTTTCATCATTGAATCTCTCCAAAACACACTACTTAATCTACCTTCATCATCCAACATTACTCTAAAGAAAAAATCGGTTTCTTCATTGTTGTTTATACAACATCTCAACAAGTGTCATTGCATCTCCACTCCCTCTTTCTTTTAGTTTTAATCTATTGACATAATTCAAATGGTCCTTTTTAGTGTGACCAAGAATGTCATCTCCACCGACTTCATATGACATATAACGGTAGGAGTCCATTGCTCTTATACCGAAGAAACCATATCTTCTATTACTTTACCTTTATCCTCCTGTAATACTTCTCTCACATCTATAATACTTGGACCACTTTTTCCTTGTCAACGATGATTATGCTCCAAAATATGTCTATCGACCACATAATGTCCTTCATCTTCTAAAAGCTTTACTTTTAATAAAGCTTTACATTGTGTGCGTGTTATATGAGTCTTTCGCTTTTTAAGTTCATTATCATCAAGCCCTTCTACTCGAGATCCAGCACTAGAACAAATGAAATATTTGTGTAGTACAACTCCATCTCCTCGACATTCTTGCTTGACTTTCTTACACCAAAACCTATTTCCTTAGCATGTTGACAATATAAGTCATACATTTCATCAATTGTCTTTGTCAGAAAAACCAAATAGAGATCCACTCATGTTTGATCTGTATCATTCTGTCTTCTTCAATTATTATTTCATTTTCTTTGAATGTTTCTTCAGCATAGTCTTGTAGTCCCCAAGTTGGTTTGTAAACTGATTCATCATCAACTACAATTAAAGTAACACAAAACATTATGTAAAGTAACAATGACAGTAAATAATGTTCTTCTAAATTATAGCTTTATATTTAAAATAATAGTTCACATTTGTTGAAGTAATACTTGTTAAATATAATCGTAATAGATCAGAAAGTTTCATGTGTGTGTGTGTAATGTTATGCAAATTCATATCAAAATTCAAGTTAAATAATGTGAAATCTAGTTTCTAGTAACAATCTTACCGTCATTAGGTTGCTGATGTTGTATATCGTTCTCCATTAACGTTCGGCGAGACGAGATCTGAAAATTTTAGATCTGGATTTTGTTCTGATTTTGCTAGATCTGAGTTGTTGTTGTTGAATAATCTACTCCGGCGACCTTTGATCTGGATTTTTAGGTTCAGTCTCCGGAATCGTGTCCCTCCGGCGACCTCTGATTTTCAGTGCGTGTTTGTGTGTGTAGATTAGCGGATCACCTTTCACTATGTGTTTGTGTGTGTTTTCGTTAGGTCGAAGTATTTATAGGTCGGGTATGGATCCAGGATTCGGGTCATTCCGACCCGTCTCACCCATGAGACGGATATGTGTGTTCTCACAGGAGACTCCCTCTTTATTTAAATCGAGCACTTAGGATATGCATTATATGGTTCAGGGTGAGGTGTATATGAGGTTTAGTTATATAATTTATAATTTAGGATTTAGAGTATATAGCTTAGGGTTAAGGGTATTCAAGTGGGCTTAGGATATACTTTCTATGTCCCAAAATGTTTGTTTCATTTAATTTTTTTGTTGAACTTTGACCACAAATATATAACAATTTGATTATGTTCATGAAATTCTAAAAATTCCTATTGATTCACCATTAATAATATTATCAAAAACAACTTTTAAAATTTCATGAACATGATTAATCTCTCATAAATTTGTGGTCAAAGTTCAACAAAAAAGTCAAATGGGACAAATATTTTGGGAAGAAGGAAGTACTAGCATATTATTTTTAATAAGTATATTATTATTACTATATTCAATTATTATTATTAGTAATAAGTATTATGATTATTATTTAATTATTATGGTTATCAATAATAAAAAAAATTGTCAATAAGTAATATTAGATATTATTATTTTATTCTTGGTATTGGGGAATAGTTTATTTAGACTTTTGGTGTAAACCAAATAAAACCATATGAGTGGGCAGTTATTCGAACTTAAATGTTTATGTGGATTATGAGGAAAAGCAATCTTGACCGTTAAATGCATGATTTTTGTTGAAAATCAATGGTCCCACACACTTAAACCAACAAAACCCTCTCTCTCTCTCTCTCTCTCTCTCTCTCTCTCTCTCTCTCTCTCTCTCCTTCTCTCTAAAAAATTCTCTCTCACTCCTGGTGATGGCCAAAATGGGCTCAAACCCGTGGGCACCACCATCCCCACCCGCCGATCTCCTCCCTCTTTCCTCCCCGTCTTCTTCTTCTCATTTTCTTCCCACGCCTTCTTGAAAAGCTCAGATCTAAAGATGGGTGTGGTTGTCGTCAATGTTGGTGGTGTTAGTCAGTTATGTGTGTTTTGCCTGTGTGTGTTCGAATCTGGATTTGTCTCTCCTCTCTCTCTCACGCACACATAGCTACCATTTTTTTAGATCTATTCCAAAGCTTGTTATTGTGCTATGTATTGGGTATGCATACTTTAAACCTCCTAGCTTTAGCTTTGATTTGATTGATACCATAACCTCATCTCTATTTTCTGGACTTTAGGCCCATATGTAATGAAGCTTAAACTTCAATTTTTTAGTATAAGTCCATTTTATAGAATAGGTTTATGTAGGCTTGAGGACTGGCATAAGACTCATTGGACATGAGATTTCAATTCAGAAAGTTTCAAACCGCACGAATGAAACCGCACCAGCAAACCGCTTTGTGGAATTCTTACATTGAAACCTCACTTTGAAGTTCAAAGTAAAACCTCGTTGGTGAAACCGCACTTTCCAAACCGCATCTTCACCAAACTGCATCCAATGATTATAGACTTGAAGTTGAACCACTTATGACCGTTGGAATCCACGCCAGCAATATTTGAAAGTCAATCACAAAATCTTGCCACGTGACTAAGTGTCAGACAGGATCTGCAAGGATTCTGTAAAGGTGACAGATGTCCTTCATTCCTTAAATACAGCTGAGGTCTGATCAGCCTTATCTGCATCTTCTGAACAAAGGGACAAAAGTGGATTTGTGGACCAATCAGAATGCACCAGTATAGTACTTGCTACAGCTGTTTCCAACGGCTACTTTCTTGGTGCTTGGGTATAAATACCTCCATTCTTCATCATTTGAAGATTGCTTGAGAAATTGATTTTACAGTGAGTTCACAAGAAGATTGAAACTTTCCCATAAATATTCAACCCTTTAAATCTTCATCTTCTTCCTTCAAGAATATATCTCCAGCCCTGAAATATTCAAGCCTTTATCATCAAGATTTCTTGAGCTCTATATCATACAGATTCAAAGAGCCTTGATTCTTGTTTATCACACACACACACCTCATTTGATTAATCACATAGATTAATTCATCTGAGATACACTGGTTATAGTCTAGGATTTGATCTTCATAGAATAGATTTTAGATCTGAGTATTGATTCTTATACTTTGTAATCTCTCTCATACCCTAATATAAATCTAGCATTAGAAAATCCAAGACTAACCATCTTGATAGTGGACGTAGATCATTTACGATTGAACCACTCCAAATATTGTGTTCATACATTTCTGCATTTTTACTTACGGTTCTTTACTGATTATTTTATCCTTATCTGTTTGATCTTCATATAGGTAATCCATTGTTGTGAATTATGTTTCTGATTAATCTTGTCAAAACCTCATTTTACTGTTTGTGAAAACCGCATACAAAACCACACCTCCAAAACCGCACTCCAATACTTAAGAAATCCCGCTGTGCATTTTGCAATTCTACTTGCGATTTTAATACACTGCAAGCGGTTTTGTAAGCAAGAGGTTTAGTTTTCAAAAAGAGGGTGAAAATTTATAACAGCTATTCACCCCCCCTCTAGCTATTTTTCACCCTTGTTGCCACCTTTGGGACCAACACTATGGTTTTTATTTTGTTGAATGTGTGCTGGTTTTATTTTGTTGAATGTGTGAATAAATATTGTAGCCATGGTGGAGGTTGACGGTGCTTGACGACGGTAATGGGCCGTGGTGGTGACGGAGATGATGGGTGGCGTTTATGGACGGTGGTTATGGTGGTGAGATGTGCAACGGTTGTTGAATGGTGGACATATTATTTGAGTGTATTGAAGCAATAATTAAAATTTATTAAAAAAATATCTTTCTATAATTAAACATTAATTAGGTGTATTAAAATAATACTTTATATTTACAATTATTTAATATAAACTATGTTATATATATATATATATATATATATATATATATATATATATATATATATATATATATATATATATATATATATATATATATATATATATATATATATATATATATATATATATATATATATATATATATATATATATATATATATATATATATATATATATATATATATATATATATATATATATATATATATATATATATCCAATGAGAAACATGAGAATCAAATGCAACTATTGGATAAAATACAAATCAAGAGTTTAGATAAGAAATTAATTGGATAGAGGCGGTAACATTTTTGCAATCTATACAATAGAAAAGGACAAAGCTGTAGAATGTCATATGATCCTGCAAATTCAAAATCCGTCATTTCATCATCCAAATTTCCCTCAAATTTCAAAATTAAATATCTCAATATCTATAAGTCGAAAAAATTCCGAGAATACTGTTTTTCTCGTATCGGCGAGACGAATCATACTATATCCATGAACATAGGGTTTTGAAAAGAAAATGTGAACAACAATGAAATTCTTAAAATACACATGAATTCATTAGCTAGTTAGCTACTGAATACATGTGTATTTTTGAACATTGCATTTGGATTCAGTGCCTACTAAATCCATGAGTATTTTTTAACATTGTACTTGAAATCAGTAGCTAGTTAGCTACTGAATCTATGTGTATTTTTGAACATTGTACTTGAATTTAGTAGTTACTGAATCCATATATATTTTTAATATTGCATTCACTAACTAGTTAACTACTGAATCCATGTGTATTTTGAAGATTGCACATGAATTTAGTAGCTAGTTAGCTATTGAATTCATGTGTATTTGGAACATTACACTTCAATTCAGTATCTACTTAGCTATCGAATCCATGTATATTTTGATCATTGCACATGAATTTAGTAGTTACTTATTTACTGAATTCATATGTATTTTGAATATTATACATGAATTCATTAGCTAGTTAGATACTGAATCCATATGTATTTTGAACATTGCACATGAATTCAGTAGCTAGTTAACTACTGAATCCATGTGTATTTTTTAACATTGTTTTTGTATTCAGTCGTTAATTAGCTACTTAATACATGTGTATTTTGAACTAGGGGTGTAAGTGGTTCGTTACAAACAGCAGTTCGGAATCGAACCAAACCAAACCATGCGATTTAGTTCGGTTTTCAAGCAATAGTGGTTTGGTTCGATTCCAAAAATTGTCAAATCATGTGGTTCGGTTTGGTATGCGGTCTGAACCCCCAATCCACGGTTCGAGACTGCGAGACTGAACCATCAAACCGAATCGATAAACCAAAACATCAAATCGTTCATTATTAACCATAGATATGCATATCTTTTATCTCCACTTCACATTTAGATTTGAAAACCTCTAATCTATTCATGGGTTTTAGCCAATAACCCTATTTTATTTTGGTTAATCTTTTTGTAATAATGATAATTATATTTTAGCACATACCATTACAAGTACTCAAATGACTTGTTGTTATCATAAACATTGAAGCACAATTTCATTTAAATTTTGAATCTCTTCTTTATGTTATGTCTGGAAAATTCAAACAAACATGACAATGAATTGTGTAGTCTGAAACCATGTTCTAATTAATGTTTTAAGTCGTGTTCTTTTTCATGGTTTAAACCGTGGTTTAAACCGCTTCGTACTGTAAAATCAAACCGTTGTTCGAACCAAACCATGGTGGTTTGGTTCAGTCCAGTTTGATTTTTTTCATCGTTTGGTTCGATTTGAGATTTTTTCAAACCGATCACTAGTGGTTCGGTCCGTAAGTTGGCTTAAACCTAACCATTTACACACCCCTATTTGAACATTACACTTGGATTCAATAGCTACGTAGCTACTGAATCCACGTATAACATTAAGCATATATTCAGTAGCTACTTATCTACTAAATCCATATGTATTTTGAACATTACATATGGATTCAGGAGCTAGTTAGCTACTGATTCCGTAGCCAACTAGCTAATGAATCCATGTGTATTTTGAACATTATACATGGATTCAGTAGCTAGTTAGCTACTGAATCAATATGCATTTTTGAACTA
This sequence comes from Adenophora triphylla var. japonica, assembly GCA_022495995.1. Classification (NCBI taxonomy): domain Eukaryota; kingdom Viridiplantae; phylum Streptophyta; class Magnoliopsida; order Asterales; family Campanulaceae; genus Adenophora; species Adenophora triphylla. The sequence goes on along the minus strand of JAFEMH010000596.1, from coordinate 160,774 downwards.
GCTACTGAATTTATGTGTATTTTTGAACATTACACTTAGATTCATTAGATATTTAGCTACCAAATTCATGTTTATTTTGATTATTGCACATGTATTCAGTAGCTATTCTTTGAACATTACATATGAATTCAGTATATAGTTAACTACTGAATCCATATGTATTTTTTAACATTGCACTTGGATTAAGTTGTTAGTTAACTACTGAATATATGTGTATTTTTGAACATTTCACTTGGATTCATTAGCTAATTAGCTACTTAATCCATTTGTATTTTAACATTGCATTCAGTAACTAGTTAACTACTGAATTCATGCGTATTTTGAACATTGCACATGTATTCATTAGCTACTTATCTTTAGAGATTTAGTTTGATTCGCCTCATCGAGTAGAGAAAAACAATGTTCTTAGATTTTTTTTTCGACTTATAGATTTTGAGATATTTAATTTTGAAATTTGAGGGAAATTTAAATGATGATTTGGCATATTTTGAAAAGTGATGGTCAAATGACATTCTACCTATCAACTTTCACAAAAATTACAAAAATGCCACCGTTTTTTTTATAAAAGTATATCTAATATAAAACATTAATTTATTTTAATACAATGGTGATTGATTTTCATGATTCTCATTTTAAATAGTTTCTTATTTGAGCACTCTCTTCTATATATATATATATATATATATATATATATATATATATATATATTTATATACATGTTTTAGAGTCTATATAAGCTACATGTACCTATGTAGGATGACCCTTATTTATATATTTTGGGGGAAGTGTTCTTCAAGAATAAGAATAGGAGATATTTAGTAAAATTGAATTATAAAAGTAATTCTTGCCTTGAAGGAATATTATTGATATTGATATTGACATTTTCCTACTTTACGATGATAAATGGTGAAATTGGAATGCAATCTTATATGTTTAGAGAGAGAGAGAGAGAGAGAGAGAGAGAGAATTGAGAAATGTAGAGAGGATTTCTGAAGAAATGAAATATAATTCATACTTCTCATTCTGTTCTGTACATCATTTACATATATACATTCATTCTAACTTCTTTGCTAACTGATTTCTATTGTAACAAACTACCAGCTAGCACTAACAACCAACTAACAACTTTTCTATATCTTACAATTACCTCCCTTGAACTTGAACTGTTATTTACACACCACACTGTACTTTAGACTCAGTTGGTACATTATCATCCCCCCCAAGTTGATAGGTCGAAAAAGATCAAAGACCTTCAACTTGCCCAACAAAAAGGATAATGAATCAGCAGAGAGAGCCTTTGTAAAAAGATCAGCTGGTTGCTCAGTAGTGGAAATATGATGAGTCTGGATAATGCCAGTAGAAATCTTCTCCCTTATCAAATGGCAATCAAGCTCCACATGCTTAGTTCTCTCATGGAACACAGGGTTTGCAGCTAACTGTGATGCAGACTTATTGTCACACATTAAAGGCACATAAGTAAGCTCAGTAATTTGAAAATCCTATAAGAGAGACAAGAGCCAAGTGATTTCACAACTGGCATTGGCTAGAGCCCTATATTCTGCTTCTGCACTAGACCTGGAAACAGTAGACTCCTTTTTATACTTCCAAGATATCAAGGATGACCCTAACAACATGCAATAGCCTGTGATAGACCTACGGGTTGTAGGACAAGAAGCCCAATCTGCATCACTAAAGGCAGTCAGCTTTAGAGTAGAAGATGATGAAAAGAGTAAACCTTGGCCAGGTGCACCCTTAAGATACCTGACCAACTTTATAGCTGCATCAAGATGAGGCAATCTAGGATCAGACATGAATTGGCTAAGAATTTGCACATCATAGGATATATCAGGTCTAGTGATGGTGAGATAAATAAGTCTACCAACAAGTCTTCTTTAGGCCCCAGCATTCTCAACAGGGGCACCCTTTGCTGCAGTTAAACCATGATGTTGGGCCATAGGAATGATGAAGGGTTTACAACCTTGCAATCCAGTATCTTTGAGTAGATCAAGAGTATACTTTCCTTGATGAAGACAAATCCCAGAGGCAGACCTCGCAACCTCCAAGCCAAGAAAGTATCTAAGAGATCCTAAGTCTTTGATTTTGAACTGTGATTGCAGAAAAGACTTAACATCTGAGATGGCAGTAGAATCATTACCAGTAATAACTAAATCATCTACATAGACCAATAAGGCTGTAAATGACTTTTCCTTTGCCAAAAGAAATAAGGAGTGATCATTCTGAGATTCCACAAAGCCAAATGACAACAGAGCTTGAGAGAACTTGTGATACCACTGCCTAGGGGCCTGTTTAAGTCCATAAAGGGACTTATGAAGTTTACACACCACAGGAGAGTCAGAAGATGATTTGAGATGCTCAGGAATGGGATAGCCAGGATGTGACGACCCCAACCCTAAGCACTCATTTTAAATACTTAATTATATGCCTTTAATATTTATGTTATCTTTATGTGTTCAATTATGTCTTTAAATTCTTAATTTAAGATAAATTGAGTGAAAAGTAAATTTAGGACCTTATGAGAATTTATTGGACATTAAATAAAGAAACTAAGGGAAATAATAAAAATGGGAAAATGCTAAATAATATGGGGAGGTTAATTGAGTAGGATGAATTAATGGGATAAGGTTTATTTTAATTTAATTTGAGTAGGGTGAAAGCCTCGGGGTTATTTGATGGGGCCAAAATCCTTCCCTCTTCCCTCCTCTTGCCAAGTGTCCTTCCCCCATCACCTCTCTTACTCCCTTCCCCCCTTCTCCTTCATTCACTACACTTTTCATCCTAGAGGAAGTATAGAGAACCACCATTGAAGCCTTCTCCCAAGCTTTGAGTCCAAGGCATTTCTTCACCAAAATCAAATCTAAGAGCACCTTTGGAGTTGGATCACCTAGAGGAATCCATCTAGCTAGAAAGATCAACCTTCCATTGCAAACCCTAAGGTGAGTTGTTATGATTCCCTTCCTCTACTTGTTCATAAGTTCCTTGAATGTTGTTCTTGTTCTTGAAATGATGATTCCTTGCTTGGAAACCCAAATGGGTGTTGAATGATTGGAAAATGAAATTGGTTGAAGTTAGGGTTTAAGGAATGATCATTTAAAGGGTTGGAAATGGGTGAAATGAGTAGAGATAAATAATCTAGGATTACTTGGTTTTGAGTTTACAAGTTTGAATGGGACTTGGTAAGATGAAGGTGTTCTTGGGTGTTCTTGTAGTAAGCCATGGTAGAGGAAAGGAGAACTAGGGTTAAAAGGATTAAAATCGCATTTTGGGCCGGTTTGGAGGCTTCGGGCGGTCGCCCGGGGGCCGAGCGGCCGCCCATGTTGCGTAAGGTTTATTGTGCTTTGAAAACCCACTTGGGCGGTCGCCCAAGTGGTGTGGGCGGTCGCCCATAGTGGCGTAAACTTCCCTTCCTTTGGCAATCCACTTGGGCGGTCGCCCAAGTGGTAAGGGCGGTCGCCCAAGACCCTGAACCAGTTTTTCTTAATTTAAACTAGGATCGTTTAGCAAGTTGTTGACCACTTATAAATTGAGACTCCCACTTGGTAATTGAACTTGAACCTTCATTAAGGTATGGTATCCTTGTATATGGAATTGGTAGGGTAGGTTAATGATCCCTCATTTCCTTACTTGATGTTATAAAAATGGTTGTTGACATTGTTTAGTGTATTCATAAATTGTTGCACTTTGATATTGATTGGGCATGAGTATATATTACCATGTGGCTATTGTTTATCCCTTTTTGTGGATTTTATTCAAGTATCTATTATGTGCTTGATATGTGTGAGTCAGCTGACGTTGGGGGTATAACATAATACGGTCAATTATGGAAGTGTGACCTAATGTGATCGGATTATGTTTATATCTGTGACCGTCCCCTCCTGTGGCCACAGGTTGGGGTTATAGCATCTGTCTTGAGCCAAAAGCCTTACAGAGTTGCTACTGTCTTATTTGGTTCCCCGAAAAACGGGTCTTATAAGACGTGAGTATTGCTTAAGCACTCACGGTAAGATTGGAGTATTATTATACCCAATGTTGTACGACTACTGTTCAGACGGGAAAAGGTAAACCAAGGTAATGGAATGTGTTTATAGCTTTCCCAATGTGTTATGTGCGACTTGTTATATGTTGCATTTATTTGGCATATTGTTGCATCCATAATAGCTTGCCGAGATTTATTCTCACCCCTCTCCCTTTACCGTTTTAGATCCCGAGACAGCGGACCGGCCAAGTAAGGGCGGAGAGGAGTTTGGAGTAATCTTTTGGAGTATTGTCGGGGTACGTAGGGTGATGTATAAAATTGTATTTTGATAATTCCTTTCTTGGAGTTTGTAATTATAAACTTTAAACTCTACGTCATAACCTTAATCTTTTGTAACTAAACCGTTGACCGTTTTCAAAGTTAGTTATCTCCTCCTCCGATGTGGAGTTGAGTGGAGTTCTTTTGAAATGTTATGTTATTAATGTTTATGTTTGAAAGTCAAAGCAAAGTTTTAAAAGTTTAGTGTTTTTGGGTTAGTGAGGACGCTCCAACTCGGGACACGTGTAGGTTCCGGGCCTGGGGTCCTCACAGCTGGTATCGAAGCCTAGTTAGAATTCTCGGGTAGAGTCTAGCTGAGTGAGAGTGTGTGATAACTGACGTCGAGTGTTTAATGCAGAAGTTTGTTGTAATGGCGGGAAATGATGGTGATCAGAATCTGGGTTTGGGTGGTGTTGGTAATCCGAATGCCGAGATGATGGATATGTTCCGAGGGTTTCTTCAAAGATATGGCAACTCGTAATCGAATCAGAATCAGAATCAGAATCAAGGCAGGCAAGGGCAACATGGTTTGGAGAAGTTCGTGAAGATGTCTCCTCCTAGCTTCAACGGAGATCCGGATCCGGTGAAGGCTGAGAGGTGGCTTGAGGCTATGAATAAGATTTTCGCAGCTATGGAGAGTTCGGATGCGGAGAAGGTGAGATGTGCCGTTGTTGGAAGGACCAGCGGAGCACTGGTGGCAGGTAGTGAAGGATGGTTGGGACCGGGATTTGACACCACAGACATGGGAGAACTTCACACGCAAGTTCCGGGATCACTTTGTACCGATGGTTACTAGAGACAAGAAGGAAGGCGAGTTTCTGAAACTGGAGCAAGGGACCATGACAATAGCGCAAGATTCAAAGCAAAGTTCACAGAATTGGCCCGATATTGTCCTCATTTGGTGCCGGATGAAGAGAGGCGAGTCTACCGGTTTGTGAAAGGTTTAAGGGTTGAGTTCCGAAAGCAGTTATTGACGCATAACTTCGCCAACTTCCAAGCAGCAGTGAATATGGCGTATCGGATTGAGAATGACATAGAGGAGCATCGTGGTAGAAATGAAGGTGGAAACAGGAATAGATTCCAAGGTCAAGGTTCGGGGCCGAATAGAGTTCAGCCGAGGACGTTCACCCCGGGAGCGAATCGAGGAGGAAATGTGGCGACTCCGGCAAATCGTGCGACTCCCGGTCAGTTTGGGGCAACATGTGGGTTTTGCAAGAGGCTAGGGCATTCGGAGGACAAGTGTTGGAGCAAACAAGGTAAGTGTTTGGAGTGTGGGCTCAAGGCCATTTTAGGAGGAATTGCCCCAAGTTACAGAATAAGCAAGCTTCGGGTACCGGATTTGGGGGACAAGGTAGTGGTGTGAAGAGAGATGTTGATGGGAAACCTAAGGATAGAGTCCAAGGTCGTGTGTTTGCTTTGGGTCGAGGAGAGGTCGATCCTAATGCCGTCATTAGAGGTATAGTTCCTGTCTCAGGAGTTAAGGCCCGCATTCTTATAGATCCCGGGTCTTCCCATTCATTTGTGGCATCGCATTTTGCATTCTCATTGCATACCTTGCCTGAATCTATGCCTTATGTGTTAGAGGTCTCTACTCCTATGGGAGAGAGCCTCACATCTTCTTTGATATATCCTGGTTGTGATGTGACTATATGTGGGCATGTATTGCCGGTGGATTTGGTCGAGTTACCAATCCGTGATTTTGATGTGATCCTTGGGATGGATTGGCCGAGTCAGTGTCATGCTTTGGTAGACCGTCGTAGAAAACGAGTCTCATTTGCTATGCCTGACGTGCCTACTTTTACATTTGATGCGGATAGATCTATGTTCGGGTTACATGTTATTTCTGCCTTAAAAGCTAGAAAGATGCTATCTAAGGGGTGTGCGGGTTACTTAGCTTATGTGGTAGATTCCAATAAGAAGTCTTCCGAGTTAGCTCATGTTTCGGTTGTGAATGAGTTTAGCGATGTGTTTTCTAGTGAGTACTCTATGCCTCCGGATCGTGAGGTAGAGTTTTGTATTGACTTAGTGCCCGGCACCGCTCCTATCTCTAAAGCACCCTATAGAATGGCTCCGGCCGAGTTAAAAGAGTTGAAGGTCCAATTGCAAGAATTGTTAGACCGAGGTTTTATTCGTCCTAGTGTGTCTCCGTGGGGAGCACCGGTCTTGTTTGTTAGGAAGAAGGATGGTACCTTACGATTGTGTATTGACTATCGTTTGTTGAACCAAGCCACCATTAAGAATAAGTATCCTCTTCCGCATATAGATGATTTGTTTGACCAACTCCAAGGTTCCGTTATCTACTCAAAGCTTGATTTGAGAAGCGGATACCATCAGTTGAAGATTAGACCGGATGATATTGCTAAGACAAACTCTTTCCGGACTAGATATGGTCATTATGAGTTTGTTGTGATGCCTTTCGGGTTGACTAATGCTCCAGCCGTGTTTATGGATATGATGAACCGTGTCTTCAAGCCTTATCTTGATAGCTTTGTGGTAGTGTTCATAGATGATATCCTTGTTTACTCTAAGTCTCGGGAAGAGCATGAGAATCATTTGAGGATTGTCTTGTCCGTTCTTCGGGAGAAGCAATTGTACGCCAAGTTCGCAAGTGCGAGTTTCTGGGCTTGAGCGCATTTCTTTCTTGGGGCATGTTGTGTCGAGTTCGGGAATTTCCGTGGATCCTTCAAAGATTGAAGCCGTGGTTAATTGGAAGCAACCTTCGACCGTGACCGAGGTCCGTAGTTTTCTTGGTTTGGCGTGGTATTATCGGAGGTTCATTGAAGGGTTTTCTCGGATTGCGACTCCGTTGACTAGGTTGACTCGGAAAGATGTATCGTTTGTATGGGATTCCAAGTGTGAAGCAAGCTTTGATGAATTAAAGAAGAGATTGACAACGGCTCCTATTCTTACCCTTCCTGATGGTTGCGAGAATTTTGTTATTTATAGTGATGCCTCGAAGGCGGGTTTGGGATGTGTGTTGATGCAAAATGGGAAAGTAATTGCGTATGCCTCTAGGAAGTTATCACCGGCGGAACGTAATTACCCTACTCATGATATGGAATTGGCGGCGATTGTATTTGCGCTGCATAAGTGGAAGCACTACCTTTATGGGGCGAAGTTTGAGATTTTCACCGATCATAAGAGTTTGAAGTACCTATTTACCCAAAAGGAGTTGAACAACCGACAAAGGAGATGGCTTCGAGTTCTTGAAGGATTTTGATTGTGTCATTTCCTATCACCCGGGAAAGCCAATGTAGTGGCGGATGCGATTAGCCGAAAGGCGTATTTGACAGCCTTTGAGTTCCCGAGAATTGAAGAGTGAGGTAATTATTGCGAATGTTAGAGCCGTTCCGACATTGGATGGAGATTTGAAAGAAGCGCAACAAGGAGATCCGAATTGAAGAAAATTTTAGATCAAGTGCAAAATGGGAAAGCCGGGAATTTGCTTTGAATAGAGATGGGATTTTAACTTTCCAAGGGAGAATTTGCGTTCCTTCATAGCCGGAAATCAAGAAGCGTGTTTTAGAGGATGGCCATAAGTCTAAGTTTGCGATTCATCCGGGGAGTACCAAAATGTATCAAGACTTGAAGCGTGGGTATTGGTGGAATGGTATGAAGAGGGAAATAGCGGATTATGTTTCTAAGTGTTTGACTTGTCAACAAATCAAGGCCGAGCATCGAGACCGGCGGGACTACTTCAACCATTGGATATTCCGGAATGGAAATGGGAAGGGATCTCGATGGATTTTGTTTCGGGTTTACCTCTTACCGCGAAGAAGATGGATGCTATTTGGGTTATCAGGATAGATTGACGAAGTCGGCTCATTTTCTTCCTGTCAACTAAGTTTTCGTTAGAGAAGTTAGCCCAAATTGTATATGAAAGAGATCGTTCGACTTCATGGGGTTCCTGTTAGTATTGTTTCCGACAGAGATCCGAGGTTTACTTCTAGATTTTGGAGAGCATTGCATGAAGCCTCGGGTTCTAAGTTGTGTTTTAGTATGGCGTTTCATCCTCAAACCGATGGTCATCCGAGAGAACTATTCGTATACTGAGGATATGTTACGAGCTTGTGTAATGGATTTCCAATTGTCTTGGGAGGATCATCTACCTTTAGTGGAGTTTGCCTACAACAATGCTTATCAGCCTAGTATCGAGATGGCTCCGTATGAAGCGTTGTATGGTAGGAAGTGTCGATCTCCGATGTGTTGGGACGAGGTTGGTGAAGCGAGACTTTGGGGCCCTGATTTGGTTCGAGATTCTACGAAGAAGATCAAGGTGATTCGGGATAGATTGAAGACGGCTCAGAGTAGACAGAAAAGCTACGCCGACAATAGAAGACGGGATTTATCATTTCGGGTTGGTGACTTTGTGTTCTTGAAGGTCTCTCCGAGGACGGGGATTAAAAGGTTTGGTAATAAGGGTAAGTTGGCTCCGAGGTTTGTAGGTCCGTTTGAGATTCTAGAGAAGATAGGGGAATTGGCTTACCGGTTGGCGTTGCCTCCGTCTTTCTCTTTGCTTCATGATGTGTTTCACGTTTCTATGTTAAGGAAGTATTGTCATGACCCTCCCATGTTTTGAGCTCTCCTCCCGATGATGTCCAAGCGGACATGTCTTATGTCAAGAGCCATTAAGAGTCTTAGAATTCCAAGTTAAGGAGTTGAGAACTAAGAGTATCCCGATAGTAAAAGTCCTTTGGAAGAATCATACCGTCGAGGAAGCAACGTGGGAGCTAGAGTCGGAGATGAGGGCGAAATACCCGTGGTTGTTTGAAAAGTCAAGTAAGTCCTTTTAAAATTCGGGTCGAATTTTCTTTAAGGGGGAGTGAGTGTGACGACCCCAACCCTAAGCACTCATTTTAAATACTTAATTATATGCCTTTAATATTTATGTTATCTTTATGTGTTCAATTATGTCTTTAAATTCTTAATTTAAGATAAATTGAGTGAAAAGTAAATTTAGGACCTTATGAGAATTTATTGGACATTAAATAAAGAAACTAAGTGGAAATAATAAAAATGGGAAAATGCTAAATAATATGGGGAGGTTAATTGAGTAGGATGAATTAATGGGATAAGGTTTATTTTAATTTAATTTGAGTAGGGTGAAAGCCTTGGGTTATTTGATGGGGGGCCAAAATCCTTCCCTCTTCCCTCCTCTTGCCAAGTGTCCTTCCCCCATCACCTCTCTTACTCCCTTCCCCCCTTCTCCTTCATTCACTACACTTTTCATCCTAGAGGAAGTATAGAGAACCACCATTGAAGCCTTCTCCCAAGCTTTGAATCCAAGGCATTTCTTCACCAAAATCAAATCTAAGAGCACCTTTGGAGTCGGATCACCTAGAGGAATCCATCTAGCTAGAAAGATCAACCTTCCATTGCAAACCCTAAGGTGAGTTGTTATGATTCCCTTCCTCTACTTGTTCATAAGTTCCTTGAATGTTGTTCTTGTTCTTGAAATGATGATTCCTTGCTTGGAAACCCAAATGGGTGTCAATGATTGGAAAATGAAATTGGTTGAAGTTAGGGTTTAAGGAATGATCATTTAAAGGGTTGGAAATGGGTGAAATGAGTAGAGATAAATAATCTAGGATTACTTGGTTTTGAGTTTACAAGTTTGAATGGGACTTGGTAAGATGAAGGTGTTCTTGGGTGTTCTTGTAGTAAGCCATGGTAGAGGAAAGGAGAACTAGGGTTAAAAGGATTAAAATCGCATTTGGGGTCGGGCCTGAGGCTTGGGCGGTCGCCTGCGGGGGCCGAGCGGCCGCCCATGTTGGCGTAAGGTTTATTGTGCTTTGAAAACCCACTTGGGCGGTCGCCCAAGTGGTGTGGGCGGTCGCCCATAGTGGCGTAAACTTCCCTTCCTTTTGCAATCCACTTGGGCGGTCGCCCAAGTGGTAAGGGCGGTCGCCCAAGACCCTGAACCAGTTTTTCTTAATTTAAACTAGGATCGTTTAGCAAGTTGTTGACCACTTATAAATTGAGACTCCCACTTGGTAATTGAACTTGAACCTTCATTAAGGTATGGTATCCTTGTATATGGAATTGGTAGGGTAGGTTAATGATCCCTCATTTCCTTACTTGATGTTATAAAAATGGTTGTTGACATTGTTTAGTGTATTCATAAATTGTTGCACTTTGATATTGATTGGGCATGGGTATATATTACCATGTGGCTATTGTTTATCCCTTTTTGTGGATTTTTTCAAGTATCTACTATGTGCTTGATATGTGTGAGTCAGCTGACGTTGGGGGTATAACATAATACGGTCAATTATGGAAGTGTGACCTAATGTGATCGGATTATGTTATATTCGTGACCGTCCCCTCCTGTGGCCACAGTTGGGGTTATAGCATCTGTATTGAGCCAAAAGCCTTACAGAGTTGCTACTGTCTTATTTGGTTCCCTGAAAAACGGGTCTTATAAGACGTGAGTATTGCTTAAGCAGCTCACGGTAAGATTGGAGTATTATTATACCCAATGTTGTACGACTACTGTTCAGACGGGAAAAGGTAAACCAAGGTAATGGAATGTGTTTATAGCTTTCCCAATGTGTTATGTGCGACTTGTTATATGTTGCATTTATTTGGCATATTGTTGCATCCATAATAGCTTGCTGAGATTTATTCTCACCCCTCTCCCTTTACTGTTTTAGATCCCGAGACAGGCGGACCGGCCAAGTAAGGGCGGAGAGGAGTTTGGAGTAATCTTTTGGGGTATTGTCGGGGTACGTAGGGTGATGTATAAAATTGTATTTTGATAATTCCTTTCTTGGAGTTTGTAATTATAAACTTTAAACTCTACGTCATAACCTTAATCTTTTGTAACTAAACTGTTGACCGTTTTCAAAGTTAGTTATCTCCTCCTCCGATGTGGAGTTGAGTGGAGTTCTTTTGAAATGTTATGTTATTAATGTTTATGTTTGAAAGTCAAAGCAAAGTTTTAAAAGTTTAGTGTTTTTGGGTTAGTGAGGACGCTCCAACTCGGGACACGTGTAGGTTCCGGGTCGGGGTCCTCACACAGGAGGTACTTGCATGAACACTTCCTCATTAAGATCATCATGCAAAAAAGCATTGGTTACATCCATTTGCATGAGTGGCCAATCTCTTGCAGCAGCAATAGCCAAAAGAATTCTCACTGTGGTCATCTTTGCCATAGGAGCAAATGTGTCAAAGTAATCCAAACCCGCTGTTTGAGTAAAGCCCTTTGCTACCAATCTTGCTTTATACTTTTCCAACGAGCCATCTGCTTTGAGTTTAACTTTGTAGATCCACTTACACCCAACAGAGTGTCTACCAGGAGGTAAGTATTGAAGGGTCCACGTATTATTGGATTCAAGGGCATTTAGTTCAACTTTCATAGCATCAACCCATTGTGGTTCTTTAGAGGCTTGAAAATAAGTGTGGGGTTCAGAGTGAACAGAAGCATTAAGAATGAAAGAGTGATATATGAGACAAAATAGGAGAGAGGATAAAATGTAGTAGAAACCTGTGAGGAGGATGAAGACCTGGCAAAAGTAGAAGGAAGATATGTATAATCCTTATATTTAGCAGGCACATGTCTCACCCTCATTGGTCTGATATTATCTGGAACATCAAAAGGATATGAGGAATTGGGAATAGAAGAAGAAGAAGAATGAGATGGAGAAGTATCACAAACAGGTGGAGAAGAAGAATGTTGAGTATGAGTGACACTATCAAAAGAAGACTCAAGATTGTCATCATAGAAAGGCACATCTTCAGCAGTACATGAAGGAAGAACAACTGAGGTAGTAGAAGAGATGTTTGAGAAGGGAAAATGATTTTCATAGAACACAACATCTCTGCTAGAGAATATCTGATGAGATTGAAGATCATAAAGTTTATATGCTTTCTTGCCAAATGGATAGCCAATAAAAACACATTTCCTAGCTCTAGGTGAGAATTTATCCCTTTGATGAGATGAGGTAGATGCAAAACAGAGAGAACCAAAGGCCCTCAAATGAGAGTAAGAGACAAGATTAGAAGTAAGGACATATAAAGGAGAGGCATTGTGAAGAACACTAGAAGGTAATCTGTTGATGATGTGAGTGGCTGTCAAGATGAAGTCACCCCAAAACTTGATGGGAAAATGAGATTGAAATCGAAGAGATCTTGCAATTTTCAACAGATACCTATGCTTTCTCTCAGCTCTACCATTTTGTTGAGGTGTATCAATACAAGAACTTTGTCAAGTGATACCAAGAGGAGCAAGAATATTAGTAACTGAATTATTGAAAAATTCAGTACCATTATCAGATCGGATAAGATGAATTGAGGTTCGAAACTGATTATGAACCATGGATATGAATGATGAAAGCACATGGCAAACTTGAGATTTAGATTTTAAGAGATAAGTCCAAGTGACTCTGCTGTAATCATCAACAATGGTAAGGAAAGAAGAACAACCATCATAAGTAAGACTCCTATATGGACCCCACACATCAAAATGATAAGAGAAAAAGGAGATGTAGTATATTTTGACTAATAGGAAATGGAACTCGAGTTTGTCTAGAGAAATGACATATATCACAAGGCATTACAGCAGAATCACTTTTACATTGAATTGCATCAATATGTTTGAGCTTATGAGTAGGTACATGACCTAACCTAAGATGCCACAAATGCATAGAATTCTGATTTATTACAAGTAGTTTGAAAAGAAAAGGACACAGGAGCACTAGATTCCACTGATGTTGTATCAGGAAGCACAAGTTTATACAAATCTCCTTGTACTCTAGCAATGCCTTTTGTTTTCCTCAGCACAAGGTCCTGAAAAACCAAGGTTCTAAAAATTGCAAGGCGGCTCCTAGGCGGCGAGGTCGGGCCTAGCGCCTAGAGCGCCTAGGCGGGACCGAGGCGGGGCCTAGGCGGAGCCGCGAATTTACACACATTTTTATATATATTTCATAGTTTCTGTCCATACATAATACATAGTGACAAATTCAAATATATATTTCATAAGCGGGGCCGAGAATTTTGACACAAGGTTATAGAGCATATGAAAATTATAAATGTATTCCATCATCCACAACATAAACTAAGGTTAAGTCAAATTCAACCATGTGTTATTTGTTTTCATTTTCAATCCTTATAAAACGATGTCATTTAAGAGTAAAAAAAATTAAAAAAATTAAAAAAAATTAAAAAAATTAAAAAAAATTAAAAAATTAAAAAAAAATATAAAAAAATATTACTTAGACCGCCTAGGCCCGCCTAAATCCGCCCAGACCGCCTGGTCCGCCTAGAACGCCTAGGACCGCCTAACGCCTAATTGACCGCCTAGAGAAAAGTCGCGGCGCCTGGGCCCCGCCTAGCGCCTAGGCCCCGCCTAGCGCCTAGGCCCCGCCTAGGCGGTCGCCTAGCCCGATTTTTAGAACACTGTGAAAAACACAATATGTTGGAAAGAATAGAAGAACAAAATTGCTATCCATGGAGAGTTTACTACCAGATAAGAGATTGAAGTGAAAGTCAGGAACATACAGAACATTCTGTAGCACAAGATAAGATGTGAGTTTTACAATACCTTTGTGAGTAATTGGAACAGATTTTCATTGGGAAGATGAATAAAAGAATGGATAGCAACATGATCAATTAGAGAAGAAAAAGAAGAAGTAATGTGATCCGTGGCCCCAGTATCAATGATCCAATCAGTGGAAGATGAGATGCAATGGTTTATATGGATTGATGTTGTACTGAAAGATGAGAAAATCATATATGACAAGTGGTATTCAGAAGAGTCCATATGATGACCAGAGTTGAGAAGAGCCAGAAGCTGATTTTATTGAGTACCAGTAAATGTTAGAGACACACTAATATTGTCAGCAGTAGGATTGGACACAGGAGTAATGACTTCAGAAGAAGAAGTGGTCTCAGACACCACTGCATTATGTGCATTAGTTCCATACAACTTGTGCCAATCAGGATATCCAAAGAGGAAGAAGCACTTGTCTTTAGTATGGCTATCACCATGGCAATGTTCACAAAAAAGTTGACCTCTAGGCTTATTCATAGAAGTATTCCTGAAGTTGTTTGAGGGATCATTACTTCCAAACATAGCATGAGGGAATTCAGTTGAAGGATTAGATGTAGGAACACTTGTGATAGAATTAGAATGACCTCTTTGTTGCTCTTCTTGTAACAAAATACCCAAAGCCTCATTTATTGAAGGAAGGGGTTTAATAAATAAAATTTGACCCCTAGTGTGAGTAAATCGCTCATTTAGGCCCATGAGAAACTGAGTTAATTTCTGCAGAACTTCAAATTGTTCATGAGCTTTAACAGCTCTACATTGACAGTTGCAAACACACTTAGGAAATTGAGAGAGATCTTCAAATTCATCCCACATACTTATGAATTTAGTATGATAAGCAGAAATTGTATGGTGACCTTGAGCAAAGTTGACATATCATGTTTGATCTGGAAAATCTTAGGTGCATTTGATTGAGAATACCTAATTTTCAGATTCTCCCAAATTTCTCTAGCAGTTTTAACATAGACAACACTTGAGGCAATATCATTGGATAGAACATTCAACAAATAGGAGATAAACATGTCATTACACCTATTCCACAGAGGTAAGCATTTAGAAGTAGAAGAAGGTTTGATTGAGGTGCCATCAATCATACCTAGTTTCAATTTTGCAGAGAGAGCAATTAACATAGATTAGCTCTACTCCATTGAGCATAATTTGACTCCATAAGAACCCGAGAAACCAGTTTCATGCCTGGATGATCATTCGACAAAGGCGCCATTGACAATTTGATATAAATTTGCAAAAATTATGGTTGAACAGGTTCGAATTTGAATAGAGAGGAGATGATTTGCTAGAATGAGCAATCATAGTAAGATCAAAGCGAAAGATTTGGTTAGACAATCAGGCAAATTGAATCGATTTACTCTGATACGATAATGAAACATCCCCATTTTGTGGCTTAGATTTTTCGTATTAACAATTTTGATCATATTCTAACAATTTAGATTAATTTAGGTTGTCTGTGTTTCAACTCGAGTTAAATTACTTGGACAATTAATTCACCGACATCAACATCGACAGCCCTGCATAATTCAGTAAGCACACAAACATATTTCTTTGATATTTACTTGAAGGAACCTTTTTACACCCCGAGTTTAACACATAATTGAGAATGTGTCCGTCCCATTACAAGCTTTATGTTTTAAAAAAAAAAGAAAAAAATACTTCCTCTTCGATTTCAACAAAAGCTTCATCTTTTATTCAAAATGGTGTCCCATTACAAGTTTCATCTTTTCTAAAATGATAAAAATTTATTATTATTATATTAGAGTAATACTTAGTACACAAAATAGTCACAAAATTCTAGGTGTAATGATTTATTATTTTTTTTTATCGATTCAACCAATAAAATATCGTCAACTCATTTTCTGAGCGAGATTTTGTAACTTTCTTTTGTGACCTTAGCATTTGACGTATCACGGAAGCGATAGATTCGTATTTAGTGCACTAAACACAAGAGTTCTCAAGCGAAGAACTCTAGAACACAATAAACTGGAATCCACCAGAAAATAAAGAGAAAACTCTTCAAATTATCATTCAAAAAACTAATTTTCGGATTACACCACTAGGCCTATTGTATAGTGCCCATAAAACTTGAAAAATAATCCTAAACCTTCTAGAATTACTCCTAACCTATATGGTAACTAAATATGACTCAAAAACTAGTAAATCTCCTCAAAATCTACTCTAAAATCATCTCTAATCAACCTATTAAAATTAGGGCCAATTATCAAATAGTCCCTCAATCTAATGAAAACAACCAATAAGGACACACATTTTGAAGAAATTCCACCAGGTCCACGATTTATAATGACACCCCGTTTTTTATAAAGGCACCCATGCAACATAAAAGGGACAGCTGTCGTTGTCGCTGTCCCTGTCGCTGTCCCTTTCTCTCCCTCTATTTTCATTTTTTTTTCTCCTCCCAAAACTTTAAAATTAAATATCTCAAGATCTAGAACTCGATTTTTTTTTTTTGAGACCATTGTATTATTCGTATCGTCAAAACGAATCAAACTAGCAGCATCAACATATACTTTAGAGCAATATGAGATTATTTGATATATTTGTTAAGTTAACAGTTGTTCTAGTTAAGTTCACAGTTGTTAAGTTCAAATTTGTTAATTCACGCTTTTTATCTTTTATGGTTTTTTTTGTATTTTATGAGATTATTTGACATTTTTGTTAAGTTCACAGTTGTTTTTAATTAAGTTCACAGTTATTTTAGAGGCCATAAAGACTAAAACAACTTTTAACTAAACAAAAAACAACAATGAACTTAACAAATAGGTCAAATAATCTCATAAAATTGCAAAAATAAAGGCTATAAAATTCTAAAAACAAATGTGAACTTAACTAAAACAGCTGTGCACTTAATTAAAAACAACTGTGAACTTAACAAAAATGTCAAATAATCTCATAAAATTGCAAAAATAGAGGCCATAAAGGACTAACACAACTGTGAACTTAAAAAAAACAACAATGAACTTAACAAATTGGTCAAATAATCTCATAAAATTGCAAAAATAAAGGCTATAAAATTCTAAAAACAACTGTGAATTTAATTAAAACAACTATGAACTTAATTAAAAACAACTGTGAACTTAACAAATATGTCAAATAATCTCATAAAATTGCAAAAAGAGAGCCATAAAAGATAAAAAAACGACTGTGAATTAACAACTGTGAACTAATAACTGTGAACTTAACAAATATATCAAATAATCTCATATTGCTCTAAAATATATGTTGATGCTGCTAGTTTGATTCGTTTTGACGATACGAATAATACAATAGTCTCAGATTTTTTTTTTTTGAGTTCTAGATCTTAAGATATTTAATTTTAAAGTTTTGGAAGGAGAAAAAAAAAAGAAAATAGAGGGAGAGAAAGGGACAGCGACAGCTGTCCCTTTTATGTTGCATGAGTGTATGTTTGTGTATTTATCAAGTACTAAATGATTGTTGGATCTCATGTAAATATTGATTTAGGACATTGGACTAGCTGGTTGATTTCCATAATGTGTGTCCTTATTGATCATTTTACTTGGTTTTGAAGGATCCATTGGTAATTCTCCCTTAAAATTAATGACGAAAATAAGAAATAAAATATAAACTAAAACAAATTAAGTCCTAAGTTAGTAATTAAAATACAAAAATAATTGATATATTTGACTTCGTCAAATATCCTTCCTTGGTGCAGATTCCTTCCTCGGTTCCTCCGACATTAGTCACCCATTCTTCAAAAGAACTCGACCCCGAGTTCTCATCCGATGTTTGGCAAGATCCGCCCCAGAAGAACAAATATTTTGAATAAATCAATGCACTTCTCGTCCTCGGAAAGAAAATTAATACTTTTCCGTCCCAATGAAATAAATATTTAGAATAAATTTGTTCTCTAAGCCTGAACCAACGTAATTTGTGTTCTTCCAAAAATAAATATATACTAGCAATGTCAGCGCTCATCCGTCGATCGTCCTTCTCAACCTCCCCATGATCAACAATAAAAATTTCATCGTATTTAAATTCTTCCGTCTCATCAATAACACCCACAACATAATAAAAAATTGATGGTGTAGACCAAGTAATACCACTCACATCTTCATTCATGGATTCAACATTCTTGTCTTCAGCTACCGTCTTTTCTTCCTCATCAGTGATTTTCTGTTCTTCAATTAGTGACGGCTCCGTTTCCTTTTCCTCAACCTTCTTTTCTGGCTCAGCAAAAGGGGCTGCAGAAATCGGCAAATTCTCAACTTTTGGTGGTTCTCCATCTGACTTTATATCCTCAAGAACAGGAGATTCAACTTCCTTAACCTCAATCTTTTCTTCAGATTCAGACAAGGGAACTGCTGGAAGGACGAATTTGTCAACTTCTGAAACTTCTTGCACATCAGGCTCTTTTGTCTCTTCAATTTCAGGCGCTTCACTTGGCCTACGCTTAGTGATTTCTTCTGGTTTTACTTCATCCAGATTTTTCACCCTTCTAGGGCGACGAACCGGTTCAACCTCCCTGTCTCTTTCGCCCCTACGATGTCGATTCGCACGAACGTTGTGACCTTGTTGAGCAGCCACAAACGCAGCAACCTGTGTTGTCAACGTGGCAATAGCGGTGGTTAAGCCATCGGTATCTGCCTTTGTTGCTCAATCCCCCATAATGAGTCATCGATGAAAGACAGGATACAGTCTGCTCTGATACCAACTGACGCAGCACAGAAGCACGATTCGTGAGTAGCAAGCGCTAAACACAAGAGTTCACCAGCAATGAACCCTCGAAGAACAGAAGGAATCCACCTTCTCGAAGGAATCCACCTTCAACAAGCCAATAAAGACTTACAATTGCAAAACAACTAAATTAATTTTATTAAAAATATAGTCTAAATTCGGATTACAACTTTAGGCCTATTTTATAGTGCCCATGAAACTTGAAAAACACTCCTAAACCTTCTAGAATTACTCCTAACCTATATGATAACTTAATAGAACTCATAAACTAGTAAATTTCCTCAAAATCTACTCTAAAATCATCTCTAATCAACCTATTAAAATTAATGGCGAAAATAAGAAACAAAATATAAACTAAAACAAATTAAATCCTAAAATACGAATTAAAATACAAAAATAATTAATATATTTGAATTTGTCAAATATCCTTCCTACATCAGTATTGCTCATTATATTATTCTTATCACACTTGTTCCTTTTAAACACTTAAATTGTGGATTTCATTTATTCTTTGCAATTACTTTTTTTTCTCACGCATTTAAATTGTGGGTTACACTTATCATACCCATTCACTTTTTATCTCTACAACCCTTTTTATTATCATTTTCTTTAATTCATGTGTTAAAAAAATGATGAAACTATTTATTTATGGGAAGGAGGGAGTATAATTATTCTGGTTTCTGTTGAATTGAATCCTTGAAAAAGAGTTGTGAAAATAATTTGGAGCATTAATTTTAGTGCCATACCAACTTTTAATGGTTTTTGGGCACACTTTTCAATTAATATTATCCATCATAGTCGGCCAATGATTTACCAATCGGCCACCATCCCAAAATGAATCCATCAATAAACTTCCTCATCTTCTTTCTCCTTCCGATCTCCTCCATAGCCCAATCTCAACCCTCCATCTCCGTCTCCAACAAAACTCTCCCCAAATCGGGCGACCCATTAACGATCCACTGGTCTGGACTTGACTCGCCCAACAAACTCGACTGGGTCGGCATCTACGCCCCACCCAACTCCTCCCACGACAACTTCATCGGCTACCTCTTCCTCTCCACCTCCCCCACTTGGGAATCCGGCGCCGGCTCCATAACCCTCCCTCTAATCAATCTCCGGTCAAATTACCAGTTCCGGATCTTCAAATGGAACGAATCCGAAATCGATCCTACCCATCAGGACCAAGATCACAATCCGTTACCCGGGACGAATCACCTGCTGGCAGAGTCGGAGGAGGTGGGATTCGAGTCGGGTCGTGGACCGGAGCAGGTTCATTTGGCGTTGACGGGTCGAGAGAGGGAAATGAGGGTGATGTTTACGCATGATGGGGAGGAGAGCTATGTGAGATACGGGTTGAGAGATGATAGTTTGGATCGGGTGGTGGATACTATTATGAGTTGGTATGAGAGAGAAGATTTGTGTCATGGACCTGCTAATGAGAGCATTGGGTGGAGAGATCCAGGGGTTGTTTATGATGGGGTCATGACACATTTGAAGCCTGGGAAGAAGTATTATTATCAGGTAATTAATTACTAAAAACCTTTCATTTTAGTTTTAAGGCATTTTCCTTTTGAATCTTACTCTATGCCAATTTTATTTTGGTTATATGCTTATTTAACACTATCTAATTTGCCAAAATCTTACAAAAAATGCTTTTCTTTTTTTTAAGATAAAAAAAATGTGTTTTGTTTCCCCGCTAGTGCCAGTGTTAATGTAAAAAATACCAATGTAAAGAGTGTCAGCGCATGTATTATTAATTGTCAGTGTAAAAAAATGTCAGTGTCAGTGTAAAGAGTGTCAGTGCATGTATTATTAAGTGTAAGTGTAAAAATTGTCAGTATTAGTGTAAAAAAGTGCCAAAAAATGTCAGTATTAAAAGTGACAGTGCATGTATTATTAAACGTAGTGTTAAAAACACATCACATTTTTCTTAATTTTTGAACCCTTTTCACTTTTTGAACTTTTGAATTAAAAAGAGGGAGTAACGTCCGTCCAGGAAAAAGGACATTCATTTTGAGACAGATTTGAGATCTGTGTGCAGTTGAACTACAGAATAATAGTCCAATAGGTTTCTCATTTCAAAACATGTAGTAATTGTTTTCTCGTATAACAGGTGGGTAGCGATTTTGGAGGTTGGAGCGACACTTTCAACTTTGTCTCACAAGATGAAGACTCAAGCCAAATAATAGCTTTCTTATTTGGTGACATGGGAACTGCAACACCATACAATACCTTTCTCCGTACGCAACAAGAAAGCATATCAACCGTGAAATGGATCAAACGTGACCTAGAAGATCTCGGCGACGACAAGCCAGCCTTCATTTCCCACATCGGAGACCTTAGCTACGCGAGAGGCTATTCATGGTTATGGGACAACTTTTTCAATCAAATCGAGCCAATTGCCTCAAAAGTCCCTTACCATGTTTGTATTGGCAATCACGAATACGATTGGCCATCGCAGCCTTGGAGGCCAAATTGGTCAACTGGAATTTACGGAACCGATGGAGGCGGTGAATGTGGGGTACCTTATAGTTACAAATTCAACATGCCTGGAAACTCGTCAGAAAAAACTACGACTCGGGCACTTACCAAGAATCTTTACTACTCACTTGATGTTGGGGTGGTCCATTTCGTTTATATCTCGACAGAAACCAATTTTCTTCAAGGAAGCGATCAGTACAAGTTTATAAAGAATGATTTGGAGTCAGTTAACAGAAAGAAGACGCCTTTTGTGGTTGTTCAAGGGCATAGGCCAATGTACACTTCTAGCCTTGATATAAAAGGCATTCCATTGAGGAAGAAAATGATTGAGCATTTGGAGCCGTTGCTTGTGAAGAACAAGGTTAATCTTGTCTTGTGGGGCCATGTCCATAGATACGAGAGGTTTTGTCCGATGAATAATTCTTTTTGTGGAAGCTTGAGCTCGGGTTTGCCTGTGCACATAGTTATTGGTATGGGAGGGCAAGATTGGCAGAAAATTTGGGAACCGAGATCAGACCACCCTAATGATCCGGTTTTCCCCCAACCTGCAAGTTCTTTATATCGTTCGGGTGAGCTTGGGTATACTAGACTTTTTGCTACTAAGAAGAAGCTTACGTTTTCTTACGTGGGGAACCATGACGGGGAGGTTCATGATGCGGTTAATATTCTTCGATCGGGTGAAGTTGTTTATGATAATTCGGGTTGGAGAGAAATGATAGCGTCTTCATAAGATCAAATTTTCGTTGCAATAAAATGCTCCATATCTTTGTGAGCCTGAGCTTTAAGAGGTATCATCTCTGTTTTTGATTTTCCTTTTTTAGATTTTTCCTAGGAGAATTAGATTTAATGTATGATGAAGTTTTAATGTATTCCTTCAGAACAGATATACTTTACTCTAGAAAGCTGTTTGTTAATAGTAACTGCTTTGATTTATTTATTTTATCAGTTTTAATGTATTCCTTCAGATATACTATACTTTAGATTGTCCTGATTTCATTGCTAGTAATTATCATTGAAAGTAGAAAAGTTAAGAAGTACTCCCTCCATTCTATCCGAAATGACAGAAAATGTGTTATGTACGAAAATTAAAAAGAGTGTATAGTGAATTACGTGTTGTGAGAATGAAAAATGAGGTAAAAGAGAGAATGTGAGATATAAAATAGCGAGTGAATAGTTATTGTGATTATGACAAATGAGACTAATGAATAAATAAATAAATATTAAAAAAATCATTTTAATAGTGTGCCTCTCTTTAATAATGAATACTCATAATGAAATTTTAAGTATTTTTGAATGAAAGGAATTTCAGTAAGTAGAAGTTAATTCTAGTGCCCAATCCCTAAGTTTGCATAAGTCTTATTCGTCTCTCCTTCTTTTTATTAGATTTGTACTTTTATGTAAGGTCTTGTTACCCCCCCCCCCCCAATTTTTTAATATCTATTTGGACATGTATTATGTATGCCAAAATCTTGTGAAAAATTAATTTTTCACAAATATAAGAAAAAAACTAGTTTTAAACGCTTAGCCTAACTAATAAGAGGGATGAATAATGCTGAAAACTAGTTTTTTCATAATATTTTGAGAAAACTAGTTTTTCACAAAGCCTACTCATTATGTATTGATGAGTAAATTAGTCATTCGTTCAGGGGGTAATATAGTCATTTAACATATACTCCCTCGTTCCACTAAATATTACATTTTTGTATGTAAATACGAATATTAATAAAATGTGTAATTGATGTAAGTATAAAAAATGAAGTAGTAAAGAGAATGAGGAATATGAAATAAGGGGATAGATAATATGAGTATATCATTATGTATTGATGAGTAAATTAGTCATTCGTTCAAGGAGTAATATAGTCATTTATCATATACTCCCTCGTTCCACTAAATATTACATTTTTGTATGTGAATACGAATATTAATAAAATGTGTAATTGATGTAAGTATAAAAAATGAAGTAGTAAAGAGAATGTGGAATATGAAATGAGGGGATAGATAATATGAGTATAATAAATGAGTCTCATTTATTAAAGAAATATTTAAAAAAATAACTTTAGAAAAATATAACTTTTAGTAAAACAATATTTTTGAGAAAAGATAAAATATGTAATATTTAGTGGGGCGAAGGAAAGAAGTATAGAATTGAAGGATATGATTTCACTTTGATTGAAAGATATTTTTCGCATGCATAAAAACAAATAAAATATTACTGAACGGTATAAATCTAAGTATGAATATGGGCTAGTCGGGCAAATCCCAAGTGAATTCGGTCCTAAACATAATCCTGCCAAGATGATGTACGAGGAAGGGCTTGCGCTTCCCTACCTTCCTCGGCCTAAGCCTTCTCGTCATTTCCCCAAAGCCGATCTAGGCTCAACAGGCGACATAATCAAGACCCAACTCAAGTGTCGAGGAGACCTCCCTCCAAGGTCGAGATGGTCTCCCTTGAGGACGAGGAGGCTTCCTCGGCTATGACGTCATCATGACTGGCTCTCTATTTATCTCTCCCTTTCCCCCGACTCCTCGTAGGACGAGGAAAAGGCCATCTCGGCATCTCGTGCAGAGGTTGTGCAATCCTATTTCGATTAGGAGATTGAGCAGTTACAATCCTCCTAGGATTGTAACCACCTTTTACGACAATTGAAGTCAAACAAGGACTCCTCAACAGATATAATTCTCTTAGGATTATATCTTATCTCTTAGCAGTCCAAATTCAACATGGATTCTACATTGCTAAGCCTATAAATATAAGCCATGATTCACATATTTTGGTACGTTATCTCTTGACTCTAAATTATTGTCAATTGATTTCTCTCTCTATACACACGTGAGCTTACTCTCATGCTGGAGAAGTCCCGGCTTAGTTTACGTGTTTTGTTTGTTTTTCAGGCTATTCAATCGCCGGAGTACAACCGACCGCTGAATTTGGGCCGATTTGATCTTTTTGGCAGCATCAGTTTGGTTCCATTGCCTGGAATCGATTCAAACACCCATTGAATAGCCTGAATTCCGCTCGCCTAGCCTTTTTCCCAGCTAGAAAATTCTCATTTTTGGCCGAAAAATACACTATTCCGCATTAAATTTGTTTTGTTTTTGGCCTGAAACTGCTTCGCCTGGAAATTTCATTGCTTGAGAACGTTTGATTTGATTGGGAAAGTTCTATTTTGGTCGAAAAATTGTTATTTTGGCCGAAATTGCTGTTTTGCCAGAATTCGTTGACTGGTAAAGTGTTGGAAGTTTGATATATGTGGTATGAAGTCCATAGATCTATGACCTTGGAGTGTCGTGGGTGTGGACTGAATTTGGCTAAGGAGGAAAAAATCCATCGGAGGCGGCTGCGAGGAGCGGCCGCGCTATGGCGAGGCGGCCGCGCTGTTGTGCCGTGAGTTCAACATCCATCGCCTGTTTCCTAGCGCGGTCGCGCATGACTCAAGGGCGGCCGCGCTCATGATGGATTTGCGATTTTCCTGGGCTTAATTAGATCAGTTTTAGGTGTTTTTAAGCCCTAAAACCCTAGTTTTACCATATATATAAATACTATAATCCCTCCAGCCGTTTTTTCACGATGAATTATTGAAGAGAAAACAATTCTCTTGCTTCAATTCATTGTTCGATTACTCCCCGTTCATAGAGATTTGTTCGTGAGATTCAAGGCGACTGAGATAGGACCGCCGGTGATTACCTACTGTGTCTTTGCTTTGTGAGTACGTAATCCGTGATCGTTTTATCCTCGGAGAAATTTGCACATGCACTGAGTTGCACCAATTGGGGGCAATATTTTCTCTTAGACGGTCTTCCTAAGGCGACTCGATCAAATCACGATAAGTTTTTTAATAGTTTGTTTTATTGTTTACATGCTGTTTTCTGATCCTGTTCCTTGCTTTCGGTTTTGCTATTGGTATTATTGGTACGTTCTTGACTTGATCAATAAATCCCCTACTGTTGATTAAATTGTCATTTAATCTGTGGTGCTATAATTTAATTTCCAACAATCTAAGAGAAAATAGTTTTATTTGGTCATGTCTCGGTAGTTCCTCTAGCTCTCCCTTTAAGTCCCTAGTTGACACCTCGGATCTTAGGAGAAGTTTGGTGGTAAGAACTTCAAGCGTTGGTGCGAACGCATGAAGATGCAGTTTGTCAATTAAGGGCATGTACGGTATCTTTGTCATCCAAATGTCCCGCTCGAAAGCCGATGATCCAGTTAGTGTGGCCGTTTGTTAAAATGTGGAAGGAGCGGGACGATGTTGTTCGAGGATGCATTACATCGGCTTTGTCGAATGCACTCTTTGATGTCTATTGCTCTGCTCCTCTCACCGCGCGTCATTTGTGGGAATCGCTTTCCACGAAGTACAACACCAATGACTCCGGTGTGGAAAAGTACCAAGTGGGTAAGTTCCTGAATTATCACATGAGTGAGGGAAAGTCGGTTACCGACCAAGTGCACGAACTCCAAATCATTTTGCAATCACTCAAGGATGCTGACATGGGACTTCCCGATAAGTTCGTCATGGCTATTATTGAGAAGTTTCCTCGATCTTGGGGGAATTCGGTATGACCCTCAAGCATCGTCTTGGAAGCTTGACACTCAATGAGTTGATGAATGCAATTGCGATTCGGGAGGTGCATAATGGTAACCAACCGAGCGTACTGTGGAGGCTGCTGCTAATATGGTAACCGGTAAAAGCAAGTTTAAAGGAAAAGGTGTGAAAACTCACTCTAAGGATAAAGAAAACCATGATACACTTAAAGTTAAGAAAAATAACTTTAGAAAGCCAAAAGTAAAACAGGCTGCTTTGGAATTGTGGAGAAGGTGGACACTTTTATAGGGGTGCCCGTCCAAGAAAGGAAAAGGACCACAAGGCTCTGGCGATGACCATCCTGCCGTCAACATGGTGTTGGGTCCGAAGGATTATGATGATCCCGACTCGACGCACCCTGGAGTTGACGCTCGACTGCAATGTTACAAAGTATGTAACTTCTTATTCTGAAATATTTCTTGTCTATGAACCCAACGAGTGGCTAGTTGACACCGGGGCAAATGTGCACGTTTGTGCGATAAATTGCTATTTGTGTCTTACCGGCTGAGCGTGGTAGATCGGTGACGATGGGGAACTCTAGTGCTGCAAAGGTGCTTGGGGCTGGACGCGTGGACTGAAGTTTCCTAATGGGCGCATTCTTACCTTGCATCGAGTGTATCACGTTCCCGATATTTGTCGCAACATTATTAGTGGTTCTAGTCTAGTTAGGGAAGGATTTGAGATTTCATTTAAATGTAATAAGGTCATAATTTTGGATTCTGGTAGTTTTGTGGGGAAAGGTTATTCCTCGGATGGTTTATTTAAAATTAGAGTTGAAACTGATGTTTGTTCGCACAATAATTTTAGTTCTATTGATTATCCTGTTTCTTATTCCATTGAATCTTCAAATGTTTGGCATGGTCGTTTAGGACATATTAACTATGATTCTGTGAAAAGAATGATGAATTTAGATATTATTCCTAAACATGCTATTGATAAGAATTCTAAGTATCATGTATGTGTTGAAGCTAAATCTACAAAAGGTCCGTTTAAGTCGGTTGTGAGAAATTCTGAAATTCTAGATTTAGTTCATACTGATATTTGTGAATTTAATGGCGTGTTGACCAAAGATAAAAAGAAATACTTTCTCACCTTTATTGATGATGCTAGTAAATATTGTTATGTATATTTGCTTAATTCTAAGGATGAAGCATTAGATAAATTCATTATATTTAAGAATGAAGCAGAAACACAAACCGACAAGAAACTTAAACGGTTAAGGTCTGATAGAAGAGGTGAATATGAGTCTAACCCCTTCATGTATTATTGCCAAGAAAACGGAATAGTACATGAAGAGACTCCTCCCTACACCCCTCAATCTAATGGTGTTGCTGAACGTAAGAATAGAACCCTTGCGATATGATTAACGGTTTACTCATAAGTTACGGGCGCCCAAATATATGTGGGGAGAGGCTTTGAATACGGCTTGCCATATTCTGAATAGAGTCCCTCCTAAACATAGAAAGGAAAGTCCGTTTGAACTTTGGAGAGGTCGACAGGCTAGCTTGAAACACTTAAAAGTGTGGGGGTGCCTTGCAAAGGTACTTGTACCCGCACACAAAAGGAAAAAGCTTGGACCTAAAACTGTTGATGCTATTTTTATAGGTTATTCTGAAACAAGTTATGCATTGAGATTTCTTATTATAAAATCTGAAATTTCTGGCATAGATGTGAACTCTATAGTTGAGTTACGTGATGTAACATTCTTTGAAGATGTGTTTCCTATGAAGCACGGACTTCCTAAGGAATCTAACCCCACCCCTAATTCCATTCTGCTTTCCAGTAGAGGAGCCGACAAATGTGGGGGTTGATTCCGGTGCAACTCATTCCGACGATGAGACCGAACCAAGAAGGAGCAAAAGAGCAAGGACCACCAAGGATTTTGGAAGTGATTTCATCACTTACAATGTCGAGTGATCCACTAACCTTCAAAGCCGCTATGGCTACTTGATGCCAAGCGGTGGAAGGATCTTTGTTAAGAGTGAGATGGATTCTATTGTCTCTAATGGGACATGGGAATTGGTCGATCTCCCTCACAGTTGTAGCACGATAGGATGTAAGTGGGTCTTCAAAAGGAAAGCTGAAACCGGATGGAACCGTTGACAAGTTTAAGGCTAGGTTAGTGGCTAAGGGATTCAAGCAAATGGAGGGAATAGACTATTTCGATACCTATTCGCCAGTTGCTAGAATGACTACAATCCGAATGCTTATCGCATTGGCCTCTGTATATGATCTTCCTATCCATCAGATGGATGTTAAGGC
This sequence comes from Adenophora triphylla var. japonica, assembly GCA_022495995.1. Taxonomy (NCBI): domain Eukaryota; kingdom Viridiplantae; phylum Streptophyta; class Magnoliopsida; order Asterales; family Campanulaceae; genus Adenophora; species Adenophora triphylla. The sequence goes on along the minus strand of JAFEMH010000596.1, from coordinate 132,867 downwards.
CGCTTTCTTGCATGGCGATCTAGAAGAAGAAATTTATATGGATCAACCTGAAGGTTTTGAGGCCTCTGGCAATGAGAAAAAGGTTTGTAAACTTGTTAAGTCCTTGTATGGACTCAAACAAGCCCCTAAGCAGTGGCATGAGAAATTTGATAAAATTGTCTCATCGTTTGGCTTTGTTACTAATGAGTTTGATAAATGTGTTTATAGCAAAAGTATTGGTGATAGTAGTATTGTCTTATGTCTGTATGTCGATGATATTCTGTTATTTGGAATGGATATGAGGATAATTAATACTACTAAGGAATTCTTGAAAAGTAAGTTTGAGATGAAGGATATGGGAGTAGCTGGTGTGATTCTTGGCCTTAAGTTGACTCGTTCAACTAGTGACATAACCATATCGCAATCTCATTATACTGAAAGTGTAATTGAGAAATTTGGTTATAAGAATTGCAAAGTAGCTAAGACTCCATATGATCCTTCAGCTGCACTTACTAAGAATGAAAGTGGAGTACCGATGGCTCAGTTGAGATATTCTCAAATTATTGGAAGTTTGATGTATCTTGCCAATTGTACTAGACCGGATATATCCTACTCGATTACTAGGTTGGCTAGATATACTCAATGTCCAAATAAAGCACATTGGGAAGCTCTTGATAGAGTTCTCAAGTACTTGAAGGGAACGATTTCCCTTGGGCTGCATTACGGAAAATATCCTTCTGTTCTTGAAGAATATAGTGATGCAAGCTGGATTGCCTATAACTCCGGGAGTTATGGCTGTACGGGGTATGTTTTCACCTTAGGCGGAGCTGCAGTCGCTTGGAGGTCGACCAAACAAACTCTATTGTCTAGGTCTACATTTGAGGCCGAATTAGTTGCCCTTGACACTACTGGATTGGAAGCCTGAATGGCTTCGAGGACTTATGTACGAGTTGCCCATGGTCGGTAAGCCCACGCCTGTAATCTCTGTACATTGTGACAACACCGCCACAATTGAGAAAGCGAAAAGTGTCAAGTACAAGCGTAGAAACTAGGAGACACATCCAAATTAGATTAAAATCTATAAGGGATCTAGTGTCTCGGAAGGTGATAGTGTTGATTATGTTGGTACCAAGGATAACACGGTGATCCTTTAACCAAAGGGCTAGAATTTGCTCTAGTTCAAAAATCTAGGTTGGGGATGGGTCCGAACCCCGTCGATTCAAACGCGGTGGCAACCCAATCTACGAGTGGAGATCCCACAAAGGAGATTCAATGTGGTAATAACAAGGCGTGGGGTGAGTCGGAGCACCTAATAATAGATTGACATGTTACATGTCCGAGTCTATCCCCCGAATAGCCTAGAGGTGCTCGTTCTTGCTAATAAAGTAAAAGTTTGGAACTTTGAATGGAATCAAGTATTTTAGACAAGATGTTAGCGATACATCTTACGAGATGCCTGACTAAGTGAGTGTTGTTGTTGGCCGCAACTAGAGGACTTCGGGTTATTCCTTGAAATCACTCATGATAGAGGATCGGGACGTATGGCTTATAAGCGTCAAGTGTTCGATAGAGGGCCTATCATAGCTTTTGTCGTGTTTGTTACCAGCAAAGGCCTCTACATCCAAAGGCATCAGATTCAAGACACCCGTTCATCTGGTCCTGTGGAGGTTTGCGTTGGATAACATAGGTAGTGGTTCAAGCCGGAAGGTACCATTATTGAAAGCATGGCAATGGACAATCTGTACACGTCATATTTCTATGAACTTGTGGGGGATTGTTGGAAGTTTGATATATGTGGTATGAAGTCCATAGATCTATGACCTTGGAGTGTCGTGGGTGTGGACTGAATTTGGCTAAGGAGGAAAAAATCCGTCGGAGGCCACTGCCAAGGAGAGCGGCCGCGCTATGGCCAAGGGCGGCCGCGCTGTTGTGCCGTGAGTTCAACATCCATCGCCTGTTGCCTAGCGCGGTCGCGCATGACTCAAGGGCGGCCGCGCTCATGACGGATTTGCGATTTTCCTGGGCCGAATTAGATCAGTTTTAGGTCTTTTTAAGCCCTAAAACCCTAGTTTTACCATATATATAAATACTATAATCCCTCCAGCCGTTTTTTCACGATGAATTATTGAAGAGAAAACAATTCTCTTGCTTCAATTCATTGTTCGATTACTCCCCGTTCATAGAGATTTGTTCGTGAGATTCAAGGCGACTGAGATAGGACCGCCGGTGATTACCTACCTGTGTGCTGCTTTGTGGTACGTAATCCGTGATCGTTTTATCCTCGGAGAAATTTGCCTGTACCTGAGTTGCACCAATTGGGGGCAATATTTTCTCTTAGGACAGTCTTCCTAAGGCGACTCGATCAAATCACGATAAGTTTTCTAATAGTTTGTTTTATTGTTTCTGTCTGTTTTCCTGATCCTGTTCCTTGCTTTCGGTTTTGCTATTGGCATTATTGGTACGTTCTTGACTTGATCAATAAATCCCCTACTGTTGATTAAATTGTCTGTTTAATCTGTGGTGCTATAATTTAATTTCCAACAAAAAGTTGTTCCTTTGAAAAGTTGGGCTGTTTGCAATTTTGTTTGGGCTTTTGATAAGAATCCTGTTAAAAACAAAATTTTGAGACCAATGGAAGACGGAAATACCATCAGCGTTACTAACGAGGAGCAACGAGCTTGTAATGAAGATATCCCTCATAACAATTGAGCTCTTCCTCCTCCTCCACCTCTTAATAACGGGATACCTCCCCTCAGCATGACTCTTCGTTCCAGGAATCAGCCAGCTGCTGAGGTGGAAGGTACCAACCCTCCTCATCATCATCGTCCACGAGGAAGATGAGCTACGAGCAAGCAGACGACGAGGAACGCAGAAGCAGGACGAGCTGAGAACACCCAGTCCATTGACCGACGTACGCTCTTACATCAGCAAATAGAGACATTGCAACGAATCTATGCGTCTCAAAATGCTCTATTTCAATTGGATCCTGAAAATTCAATGGCCGAGTTCATTAGGCCTTCGAGGACAGGAAACTCTCGTGGAAGGGAAACCCAGGGTGAGGGACGAGGTAGCCAGAGGAGTCCTGGCCAAGATCCCCCTCCCCATGAGCCTGTTGTACCATCTAGGCAAAACCTCTGAGATGCTCCTCCTCATCCTCGGTCGAATCATCATGAAAATGAGAGGAATGTGGTAGACCTGAGAATCCACTTGAATTCGAGGGAGCAGGAGGTAAACTCAGCCGACTTGCGAGCAAGGCTCAGTCTGGCTAAGAGTTTATCTCCTCGTCGTAACATATCCACTCGTCATAACCATCATCCTCGGCATGATTCACCTCGTCCCCGGAACTTTGCAAGGCCGAGGAGCCCTCGTCCGTATAGAATGATCCTTGGTGGCTATGAAGCGGAGCCGAGGAAGGATAAAACACCCTCTAGACGAGGAGAGAACCATCGAGATGATGAGGAACATAGTAGGGTGAATGGCCACCCAAAAGAAAGGTCCCATCGTAGTTCACACCGGAGTTCCCACCGAAGCTCTCATTCCAGCACTGAAAGGAGGATTGATGCTAGAGTGTTGTTACTCTTAAAAAAGAGAATTGACGATATGGAACTGAATAAGGAGGACGAGGAAGAAGATGACACTAGTACAACCCGTCCTTTCTCCCAAGAAATTAATGATGTACCGCCTAGCCCTGCCTTCATGGTCCCAAGCTTTGACAAGTATGCGGGAACCACCGACGCAAATGACCATGTGCAAAGCTTTGAATCCAATATGGCCCTCCTGTTAGTACCCGGTCCGAAAAAAGGAATTTTAAATATTTTGGACTGGATTGATTAAGGTTTCTTTGCGTTTGATTCCCGAGTTTTATGTATATTTGATATGATTTGAGTACAGGGACTGAAGTGCGATTCGGGAAAATCTGGGACTAAACTGGCATTTGGAAGCTTTTGGACCAAATTGGAATTTATTGAAAATTCAGGGACTAAACGGGAAATATGGAAATTTTGGACAAATTTGATATATAAAAATTCCTGGGATTAAATGAAAGATAAAATCCTAAAGAGCGAATTGCAAAAGAAGCCATTAAAGTAGTCAAAATGGACTTGGAAATAACAGAGGCGAAACGAGTAATATTGGTACAAAATCATTTTTCATGTGGCCAAGGTACCACCAGGCTGCCGGCCATTCCAAGGCAATTCAGGGCCAAGAGAAAAGGGATGTGGCCGAGCTTTCTAGGCCATTTTGCACAAGATGGCCGGCCATTCTAGGCCATTTGGGCCAAGGATTTGGGCCAAAGTAATAAAGTGCCGATCGGCCCAATCCCCTTTCCCACATCACATCCGTACCTTTTCCTCCCCAATTCCTTTCACTATATAAACCCCACTCCGCCTCACACTTTAGACACAGAATTATTCTACGGAAAACTCAAGACAAAACTTGAGGTTTCCTCCATAGAAAACTTGAGACTAAACTCGAGTTTTCTAAGTCTAAATATTTTCTCAACACACAATTTACTCGGGAGAAGCGAGATTACACTTGCTTTACCCACAGTTTTTCTTACTCTCTTCGAATCGCCCTAGATTCGACCTCAAAGTCTTGCTACAATTGGTAAGACTCTTTTTAATATTTTTGTTCTTTATTATTATTGTCTTTATTATTATTGTTTGCATGCTTAGTATATTTTAAATTACTTTATTTCTTGCTTATGTCATATATGCTAGATTTAGGGTTGTTTTAATATATTTAATTATGCATAGCCGAGGATGATCTAAGGTTTCGCCCTAAGAAACCCAATGGATCTAGGAACTATTTCTTTCCTTTCACTTTAGTTATAATTATCCCATGATCAACAATCCCCCAAGGATGAACGTTGATTAGTGCACCTTCAGGGCCTAACTCGAAAGGTTCTAGGGTGTGATCATTAATTAATTCTTTCTCTCCCCTCCTCCTTATGCATGATCCCGTTTCTTCTATCTATTCCTGTAAACACCGCACACAACCAACACCCCACATGCTAGAAAGACCGATCCGTCGGGCAATAGGAGTGATAGCGTTTCTTCTTCTGTTGTAACTTGACCCCCGAACCCAATTACATGTTTAGCCTTTTTTCAAAGCTTTGGGCTATATCAAAGTGGCGTGGCGACTCTCAAAATTAAACTAATATTTTAATATGGTTTAAAAGCGAGTGTCACTAAATGAATATCCCATTTCGATCCGACTTTATATAATTATTTATTTCAAACTTCCGAATGCGCGTTGCATCGGGACGGGGTATTCACAGTGGCGACTCTGCTGGGGAATTGTTTTAAAACTTTTTCAAACTAAGTGGGTCAGACTTTCGTTTTCTTGTTTGGTGTTGTATTTTACTTCCTTTTTCTTTTTCTCCCATTCATAACTTTTGCATTGCATGCATGCATCTCATAAAAAAAAATCTTTCTCTTTTTTCCTTAAAAAAAAGAATTAGACTTTTTACCTCACACTACCACTAGAGTCCGTGTCACACTGCACAGCCACCCTTTAACCCATCGGAGAAGCCAAAGTGCGGGAAGTGTGGTGATCATGTCGCCTCCCTTCCGAGTCTCACTTGGCCATCCACTCATCAGTGCGCTTCGGCTGCACGGTGGGAACCTGAAACCTAACCCTTGTGTCACCCACTTTACTAGGAATACACTCCTTGTGACCGGTTGGTTTGACTAGCTTTTTCATGTAGACAATTAATAAGGTCTTTATGTTGAGTCACTACGAATCAGTGATAAGTCAAGATCTATAGAGAGAAAAGAGCACAAAAAATTTGATTTCCTTTTAAAGGATGTGCCATGTAAGGTCGAGTGCTTGTTAAAAGATCTTGTCTTATCATAGGTCTGTAGTACTTCCCATAAATATCATCTTAAATGTCTATATGAGACGATTAGTCGTTAGGATCCACCACTTTAGGACCTTTAGTTAGTTGCGAAAAAGGGGTATCCCTTCCAACCAAGAGTAGGTTCTATAAAATAGAGGTTTTTTTTGTAAATAAAGTGCTTAACTATCCCTCATTTTTAGGACCCTCCGATGTCCGCTCTTCATTTCTAGGACCTTCCGAGGTCCACTCCTCATTTTTAGGACCCTCCGAGGTCCGCTCCTCATTTCTAGGACCCTCCGAGGTCCGCTCCTCATTTCTAGGACCCTCCGAGGTCCGCTCCTCATTTCTAGGACCCTCCGAGGTCCGCTCCTCATTTCTAGGACCCTCCGAGGTCCGCTCCTCATTTCTAGGACCCTCCGAGGTCCGCTCCTCATTTCTAGGACCCTCTGAGGTCCGCTCTTCATTTCTAGGACCCTTCGAGGTCCGCTCTTCATTTCTAGGACCCTCCGAGGTCCGCTCCTCATTTCTAGGACCCTCTGAGGTCCGCTCCTCATTTCTAGGACCCTCCGAGGTCCGCTCCTCATTTCTAGGACCCTCCGAGGTCCACTCCTCATTTCTAGGACCCCCCGAGGTCCGCTCTTTACTTCTTGGACCCTTCAAGGTCCACTCTCCATTTCTAGGACCCCCCGAGGTCCGCTCTCTATTTCTAAGACCCTCCGAGGTCCGCTCTTCATTTCTAGGACCTTCCGAGGTCCACTCCTCATTTTTAGGACCCTCCGAGGTCCACTCCTCATCTCTTGGACCCTTCAAGGTCCACACTCCTCATATCTTGGACCGTTCAAGGTCCGCTCTTCTTCTTTTGGACCCTTCAAGGTCCACTCCTCAATTTAGGACCCTTCGAGGTCCACTCTCTCTATCTAGGACCATTAAAGGTCCACCTTTCCACCTGAGACTCTTCGAGGTCCACCCCTAGTCTCTTGGACCATCCATGGTCCATTCCTCTACCTTTGACCACCCACGGTCTACATCCTTCAAGTTAGGACCCTTCAAAGTTCTACCTCTTATCTCTTGAACCATCCGCAGTTTGCTCCCTTAGCCTTAAAACCATCCATAGTTTAGATCCTTTATCTCTAGCACCCTTCAGCCAAAGACCCACCTAGATCAAACCTCTCTCGACCCATATAGATCAAACCACCAGCTGAGGCCTACCTAAGCCAACTTACCAAGTCCGATTAGCTCGTCTAGATCACCCTCACTTATATTTGACCAAGGATCGAGTCATCTTCCTCTCCTTTTTTCACCAAACGGACTCTTTTACATTCATCCTCTCTCTTTCTCTAAACTTAACCCTGGTTGTATCATCAATCGGGGACCCCTCGAACTACGGTGACCTGAGACTCGTACCTTAAATGGTAAGGGTTACGTAGGCAACTTCAGCCCGGTCAAACTCTCAAATTGTGGAGATCAACTATTTTCTCAAGGATGCCTTAAGATTAATTATGAATCTAATTCAACTCATTGGTTTGACTCCGCCATATGTTCTTACAGAATTCCACATCATGTCTCTGGAGAAAAGCATTGAAGCCCTCAAAGAAGTCTCAAACATGAGGTTGGGAGTGATCAACCTCCTCAAAGACATGCATGAAATTGAGCAGCATCATTTGTCCTACATCCAAGAATACTCGAGAAGAGTTCCTCCTCCTGTTCAATTCCGGGGTCCCTATCATCCACATGCTTATGGTTCCCCTTATGGTCCTACACATCAGAATTTCTCATTCAGGATACTGTTTGTGGCCACCAACCAACTAAAGGCATCAATACCCGAGAAGAAGATCAACAAGGAACATTTCGATGATTTAGGAATGCCTGTGGGTGAGTTCTTCGACATTTTGATGGGAAAGAACTTGATCGAGCCGCTCGAGAACTACAAGCCTATTAACCCAAAGGAAGACTTAGATACATCCAAGTTTTGCAGATACCACAAGTACGCTGGGCATACCACTGACAAATGTGTGCAACTGAAACGCTCAATTCAAAGATTGATCAACCAAGGGAAGACCCAAGGCCTCATTGATGAAGGAACCCTCACCCTTCGAGGGAAGATTTAGATTCATTCAGTCTTGTAGGTTCTAGTGCGTCTTTTACGTCCATTTTGGGCATTGATATGTAATGTCCACTTTGAACTAGTTACTTCGATAATAAAAAAGGTCTTTCTTTCTTTTCTCTCTAGACTTGAGACATAATCTCGCATTACTTTCAAGAAGATTGTTTTATTTATAATTATCACTTGGTTGCTAATCTCACTGATAAACTCACCGGCTAATAAAGTAAACAATGAATGAATGCTTTGATTGGAGTAAACAACTCACCGTTCCTTCTTCACACACACCATCCCTATACACCCTTCTCTCATACACTCTCTCCATACTCCACCATATACTTTTCATACACTCCTTGTACACACCCTCTATGCTCCCTCGAGCATACACTTCCCCAAATACACTCTCCCCCACTTAAACATCCTTTTTATATGATCATTTATTTTAAACCCCCATTTGACCTCCTTTCCATATGGTCAAGACAAGCACAAAGACCGTTGTTGCTCATCATCAGAAAATAGCTGCTCACGCCAATACAAGATGCAAAGGGTTGTTCTTATCCTTCGCAAGTGCTACATAAATATCAACTAGGGGCTCACCAACCCCCCAATCTCGCGTCTCCTCTGTTTTTTCCATTTGATCGTTAAGCTTTCATTGAATATGCTCACATATCTTTCTCATGGTCCGAATATATTTTGCCTTACTTAATAAGTCGGTTAAATGAGTTTGCATTTATTTTAAATACTCTTTTGAGAATGCTATCCAGTAGCAATTGAAGTTTAAACCTCTCACCATAGGGAACCATAACCTTATCCTCACTAAATAATACCCTTTCATTTCAAGATCGACAAGTTTTGAGACCCTAAGGAAGAAGCCCATACTAGGGGCTCCCTCGACTCACAAAGGAAGTAATCACCTCCAAGCTCAAGAAAGGCGGAATGCAAAAGAAACTCATACAAGGGGCTCCCTCGAAGGGACCACCTCCAAACCCAAGAGGGAAAAGGTAAAACCATCCTAAGGCATACACTAGGGGCTATCGCGAGCAAACAAATCCGAAGGCTTTTTCTCGAGAAGATGGTGTTAAAAAAAAAAAAAAAACTCCATCACTCCGAAGTGAACCTCCCATCTCAAAGGTTGTGAAAGTGAGGCGTCGAGTGAAGGTCCTATCATGATCAAGTTACTGCCGAAACCACAACAAAATCGCGAGAAGAAGCAACAAAGATTCCCTCTTGGACAAATCCCATAAACCCATTCCAAAGTCCATCCTCTCACTTTTAGAGGATTCCATCACCACCCTTGACCTTGCCAAAATCAAAGTTAACCTCACTCTTAGAGGTCCTGAAGAGGCAACAACAAGAAAATCCCTTCACCTTAGAAATCCCAAACACTCAGCAAAAGGCCCAGCCGACCTCTCACTTTAAGAGGTCATGTTAATCATCACCTAATGATCGATCGCAATCCAAAGCCCAGCTACAACCGCTACCGGATGGCATTCTCAAAAGATTATTTAAAAGAAATGCATATTCAGATTTTTGAGTCACTTGTTATCCTACGTGAGCATATTACATATTCTCTCAAAAGTTTGGGAACTCGTCCTATTCTTGAAATTCGTTCATTCGACTCCTCAAACACTGTCTGCAAAAGTCTCACTGGGGCTTCGCATCCGTGCCTCTCAGCGGCACTCCGGTAAAAGCAAGGAGACACGCGCCAGGGACTACTCCCCTCGGCTTGCGAGAACAAAGGAACAAAGAATCTTCACTTGAAGGAATGAAAAATCTTTGGATTATAATCAGTCAATTCCCACCTTTTCTTCCACCCCAATCTTTTTCTATTTTTCATTCTTTCCCATGAAGGAGATCAATGCAACGGCAGCCCGCACCACAATTACCACCGAACAGAGCAGCAAGCAACAACGGAACATCCTTCACCTTCTAAAGACAAGCCAGATTTCACCTTCAAATCAAAACATTCATTTGTTTACCTATATAATTGGAATTTGATAAACCAATCAGTGAGGTCCATTCACGAGCAATCAAGATATAATTCTGAATAAAATAATTCTTCAAATGTCTCGACAAGTCTTCTTTTTCTACATCATAGGAAAATAGAGCCAAACATTTGTCTTTACGTGCAGGGGCTTCCATACACTTTTCCACACCTTGTGATGCTTATACTCTCCCAAAAGAGTCAAACCCAAAAGCGAAAGTGTCATACACGAACTCGGGATCCATTCCCACCTTCGAAAAAATGCGCCCCTGCACATATACATTTCCGAGTCTTGTCCAGGCCGATTGACCATTGTTCGAAACGAGGTCGCCCAGTGGCCGCAAGATGACTCGTACGCAAATAGGGATGCATTGAATCTCTCCAAGTGGGGCTTTTGTTAAGGCTGTTCTCTCGGGCTCTCTTCGGGTTTGCTCTGCATCATCAAGCGGGGCTTCGCCACTCCCTTCAGGTTTGCTTTGCATCATCAGCGGGGCTTCGCCATTCATCATCAGCGGGACTTCGCCAAGGTCACTTCATCAAACATTGGGGCTCCCCTCAACAAAAATGGGTCGACTATGTGCTCTAACAAAAATCGAAGCTCCAATGAAGTCATATCTAGCATGAAAGGCATCCCTTGTCATCAAGATCAACATGTGGCAAACTCTTTGAGTTAGTTAGAAACATGATTAATCACAAGGCCTCTTTATCAAATAAACATGCTTTCAAAATACTGTCCTCCTTGGTACCTTGTTTACAAAAATCACTCTTTGGTCTCCACAAATTTTCAAACTCTTCAAATCTATCAAAAACGTATCTCTGTGACTCTCAAGATGACTCGGCCCTTATCTCTGGACATCAAACTTACCTAATCCCACCTTCTATCATCGACTCTTACTCGGCCTCGCCTAGTTTAAACCAATAACCTTTCTGCTCAAACTGCCTTGTTTAGCCTTACCGCAAATGTAAAACCCTAGCCTCATGTCTAGGTGACAAATACCTCTCTAAACCCTAGCCTTAAGCCTAGGTGACAAATACCTCTCTAAACCCTAGCCTTAAGCCTAGGTGACAAATACCTCTCTAAACCCTAGCCTTAAGCCTAGGTGACAAATGCCTCTTTCTAAACCCTAGCCTCAAGCCTAGGTAACATAAATCTTTCTAAACCCTAGCCCTAAGCCTAGGTAACAAAAATCTTTCTAAACCCTAGCCTCAAGCAAGCCTAGGTGACAAATACCTCTCTAAACCCTAGCCTCAAGCCTAGGTAACAGAAATCTTTCTAAACCCTAGCCCTAAGCCTAGGTAACAAAAATCTTTCTAAACCCTAGCCTCAAGCAAGCCTAGATGACAAATACCTTTCTAAACCCTAGCCTCATGTCTAGGTGACAAATGCCTCTCTAAACCCTAGCCTTAAGCCTAGGTGACAAATGCCTCTTTCTAAACCCTAGCCTCAAGCCTAGGTAACATAAATCTTTCTAAACCCTAGCCCTAAGCCTAGGTAACAAAAATCTTTCTAAACCCTAGCCTCAAGCAAGCCTAGGTGACAAATACCTCTCTAAACCCTAGCCTCAAGCCTAGGTAACAGAAATCTTTCTAAACCCTAGCCCTAAGCCTAGGTAACAAAAATCTTTCTAAACCCTAGCCTCAAGCAAGCCTAGATGACAAATACCTTTCTAAACCCTAGCCTCATGTCTAGGTGACAAATGCCTCTCTAAACCCTAGCCTTAAGCCTAGGTGACAAATGCCTCTTTCTAAACCCTAGCCTCAAGCCTAGGTAACAGAAATCTTTCTAAACCCTAGCCCTAAGCCTAGGTAACAGAAATCTTTCTAAACCCTAGCCTCAAGCAAGCCTAGGTGACAAATACCTCTCTAAACCCTAGCCTCAAGCCTAGGTGACAAATACCTCTCTAAACCCTAGCCTCAAGCCTAGGTGACAAATACCTCTCTAAACCCTAGCCTCAAGCCTAGGTGACAAATACCTTTCTAAACCCTAGCCTCATGTCTAGGTGACAAATGCCTCTCTAAAACCGTAGCCTTAAGCCTAGGAGACAAGACTCCTCTCTAAGACTTAGCAATGATCATCCCAATCTTTTAATCGCTTGATTCTTCGGCTCGGGAAGCCATAATAACCCCAATCGATTCACACAACTATTCTTCATCAGTAAACAGTAGCCTAAGTCCTTTGGCAGCTACAGTTTCCCGCATCTTCAAAGGGTCCATCCCGCATCTTCAAAGGGTCCGTCCCGTACTTTCAAAGGGTCCTTCCCGTACTTTCAAAGGGTCCGTCCCGTACTTTCAAAGGGTCCGTCCCGCATCTTCAAAAGGGTCCGTCCCGCATCTTCAAAGGGTCCGTCCCGTACTTTCAAAGGGTCCGTCCCGCATCTTCAAAGGGTCCGTCCCGCATTTCAGAGGTCTATCCTCCATTTCAAAGGGTCTGCCCCATACACTTTCTCTCAGTACGCGAATCAAGACTAAACTTGGTTTATTTGCACAACACACGGAGAAATCAAGACTGCACTTGATTTGTTCCATCACACACAATTTTCAAAGGAAAAATCAAGACTATACTTGAATTTCCTTTCCACACATTATCTCACAAATCAAGACTACACTTGATTTGTTCCATCACACACAATTTTCAAGGGAAAAATCAAGACTATACTTGAATTTCCTTTCCACACATTATCTCACAAATCAAGACTACAATTGATTTGTTCCATCACACATAATTTTCAAGGGGAAAATCAAGACTATACTTGAATTTCCTTTCCACACATTATCTCACAACATATCTTCACACGGAGAAATCAAGACTACACTTGATTTGTTCCATCACACACAATTTTCAAGGAGAAAATCAAGACTATACTTGAATTTCCTTTCCACACATTATCTCACAACATATCTTCACACAGAGAAATCAAGACTACACTTGATTTGTTTCATCACACACAATTTTCAAGAGGAAAATCAAGACTATACTTGAATTTCCTTTCCACACATTATCTCACAACATATCTTCACACGGAGAAATCAAGACTACACTTGATTTGTTCCATCACACATAATTTTCAAGGGGAAAATCAAGACTATACTTGAATTTCCTTTCCACACAACATATTTTCCCACGGAGAAGGCAAGACTATACTTGATTCTCCTTTCCGTACATCTCTCAATATTATTCGAATCGCCCTTAGATTCGATCCCCAAAGCCTTGCCACAAATCGCATCTTTGGCTTGAGACGCTGCACGTCCGCCACTCTCGAGTACTAAACGCCCACTCTTCCGAACTACGACTTGGCTTGATTCCTTTTGGGATACGTAGGTAGCCCGACGTGGGTCCAGCCGCTTGACCTACCTGGTCATCCTTTTGCGACTCAGCTCAAGTCCAAAAAACCTCACATCCACAAGGTCACTTTCCTTACCTCCTGAAATCCCTTTTTTCAGGACGGATCCTATTTTTTATCGTCGACCCTACTTGTCTTACAAGAAGCGTCGCCGAGGGGCTACTGTTAGTACCCGATCCGAAAAAAGGAATTTTAAATATTTTGGACTGGATTGATTAAGGTTTTTTTGCGTTTGATTCCCGAGTTTTATGTATATTTGATATGATTTGAGTACAGGGACTGAAGTGCGATTCGGGAAAATCTGGGACTAAACTGGCATTTGGAAGCTTTTGGACCAAATTGGAATTTATTGAAAATTCAGGGACTAAACGGGAAATATGGAAATTTTGGACGAATTTGATATATAAAAATTCCTGGGATTAAATGAAAGATAAAGTCCCAAAGAGCGAAATGCAAAAGAAGCCATTAAAGTGGTCAAAATGGACTTGGAAATAACAGAGACGAAACGAGTAATATTGGTACAAAATCATTTTCATGTGGCCAAGGTACCACCAGGGAACTGCCGGCCATTCCAAGGCAATTCAGGGCCAAGAGAAAAGGGATGTGGCCGAGCTTTCTAGGCCATTTTGCACAAGATGGCCGGCCATTCTAGGCCATTTGGGCCAAGGATTTGGGCCAAAGTAATAAAGTGCCGATCGGCCCAATCCCCTTTCCCACATCACATCCGTACCTTTTCCTCCCCAATTCCTTTCACTATATAAACCCCACTCCGCCTCACACTTTAGACACAGAATTATTCTACGGAAAACTCAAGACAAAACTTGAGGTTTCCTCCATAGAAAACTTGAGACTAAACTCGAGTTTTCTAAGTCTAAATATTTTCTCAACACACAATTTACTCGGGAGAAGCGAGACTACACTTGCTTTACCCACAGTTTTTCTTACTCTCTTCGAATCGCCCTAGATTCGACCTCAAAGTCTTGCTACAATTGGTAAGACTCTTTTTAATATTTTTGTTCTTTATTATTATTGTCTTTATTATTATTGTTTGCATGCTTAGTATATTTTAAATTACTTTATTTCTTGCTTATGTCATATATGCTAGATTTAGGGTTGTTTTAATATATTTAATTATGCATAGCCGAGGATGATCTAAGGTTTCGCCCTAAGAAACCCAATGGATCTAGGAACTATTTCTTTCCTTTCACTTTAGTTATAATTATCCCATGATCAACAATCCCCCAAGGATGAACGTTGATTAGTGCACCTTCCGAGGGCCTAACTCAAAGGTTCTAGGGTGTGATCATTAATTAATTCTTTCTCTCCCCTCCTCCTTATGCATGATCCCGTTTCTTCTATCTATTCCTGTAAACACCGCACACAACCAACACCCCACATGCTAGAAAGACCGATCCGTCGGGCAATAGGAGTGATAGCGTTTCTTCTTCTGTTGTAACTTGACCCCCGAACCCAATTACATGTTTAGCCTTTTTTCAAAGCTTTGGGCTATATCAAAGTGGCGTGGCGACTCTCAAAATTAAACTAATATTTTAATATGGTTTAAAAGCGAGTGTCACTAAATGAATATCCCATTTCGATCCGACTTTATATAATTATTTATTTCAAACTTCCGAATGCGCGTTGCATCGGGACGGGGTATTCACACCTCCTCACCAAAGAAGACGGCATTCTCTGCAAAGCTTTTGTGAGTACCTTCTCCGGAACAACATTGACCTGGTTCCATGAGCTGAAAAAGGGAAGCATTGATAGCTGGAGGAATATGAGGAGGAAGTTCCTGGATCACTTTGCCACGGCAGGGAAAAGGAAAACGAGATTGACGAACCTTGCTAACATTGAGCAAGGTAAGAATGAACCTACTCTAAGCTACTACAATAGGTTCAGGGCTATGGCAGACCAAGTGGAGGAAAGTTTGACTGACATGGAAGTAATAGTATGCTTCAACTCAGGACTAAGATTCGAACAATTGATTTACGAGCTTTCTGCCAGAAAACCCAGGTCAAAATCGGACCTCTACAACGTGGCATATGCCATAGACACAACAGAAGAAAATAGCAAGAAAAAATCTGACAATACAGAAACGAAAGCAGCTGGAACTCACCATGCTTCCAATGGGAATGGCTACAAGGGGAAGAATAGAACGCGGGGAACTGGAAAGGCTGAGATCTTCACCCCCCTCACTAAACCTATTACAGAAATCATGCAATTGGTAAATCTTCCTGCTCCACGTCCACTCAGTGACCAACCAAAGTTCCCACGTGACCCCTCTAAGCACTGTGATTTCCATAAAGACTATGGTCACAACACCGAGAACTGCATCGCCCTCAAAAGGATGATCCAAAGCTGGGTTGATGAAGGAAAACTCGATCGATATGTCATGAAGAAGGATAACAAGCGAAAGAGAAAAAATAAAGACATTGATGACGAGGATAAGGATGAAGAGGAAGACAGGCCTCATAGGGCTAAACTCCATTAGTTCTCCTAAAACACAGTTATGTCCATCCCAGATATAGCCCCTCATCTCGTCAACGACCATAACTCGGAGGCCACCCATGACTGGAGACAAGGAGAGATGCGGGATGTAGACGAACAGTTGGAAGTGAGATACCAGATGGTCATAAAGACAACAATGATACAGTTCCACCCGTCCTAGATACAGTTCCTTATCTTATCAACGGCCAGAACTCGGGGGCCACCTACGACTAGAGACAAGGAGAGCTGCGGGACGTAGAGGAACTAGTTGAGTTGGTTAAACCTACAGCAAAAAATTCAAACGCAAAGCTATGACAACTAGCAAATGAATGAAGACCCCAAGCAAGCAAAGGCTCCTCTATCATTAATTTTAGTCTGTTTTTATGTAATAGGTTAATATTTGTTAGTCTTTTAGTTTTCTAGCATAAATAGGATTGCAGTTTGATGTAATCAGTTCAATTTATGAAATTTACTTCTTCAAAATGCAAAGCAACTATCAAGACAATACTAAAAGACGAGGAGAGTCTTCCTCGGCCTTTAAAGGGATCAACTCCTATCGTAACTCACTTAAGACCAATGACCGAGCGAGTTCCTCCTCGGCAGGGATAGGTGAGACCAGAAACCGTCTAAAATCTATGTACGAGTCATCTTCCTCGGCATAAGTAGATGAAAAAGAAGAAAGCCCAACGTCTTGACGAGGAAACCCCTCGGCTCTAACGACTAACGTGGAAAAACCGTCTAAAATATATGTACGAGTCATCTTCCTTGGCATAAGTAGATGAAAAAGAAGAAAGCCCCACGTTTCGCCGAGGAAACACCTTGGCTTAACAACTAAAGCGACAAAACCGTCTAAAATCTATGTGCAAGTCATCTTTCTCGTCATAAGTAGATGAAAAAGAAGAAAGCCCCACGTCTCGTCGAGGAAACACCTCGGCCTAATGACTAAAGCGGAAAAACCGTCTAAAATCTATGTACGAGTCATCTTTCTCGTCATAAATAGATGAAAAAGAAGAAAGCCCCACGTCTTGACGAGGAAATCCCCCGACCCAACGAATAAATCGGCACAACCATCCTAGACCTATATACGAGTCATTTTTCTCGTCATAGAAAGATGGAAAAGAAGAAAAATCCAACAGCCAAGACCGAGGAACTCCTCCTCGGCCTAATGACTTAAGGCAAAATTGCCAAGCATCTAATACCGAGCTAGCCTCCTCGTTTTAGATAAGAAGTGATGTACGAGGAAATCCTCCTCGGATTCCCCCAACAAGCAGGCTTGTACTTGTGCAAAATCCACAAACAGGCATTCAAACAAACAAGTCACATACCAAAGCAACAAAAAAATACAATGAAGAATGAAAGGAAAGTGGTTCATTACTATTAAGAAGTGAATTACATGGATCCTATTCTAGTACATCAAAATACGAAATCGAGAAAATTCTAATTGTCAAAAGGCCTAAAAAGATCTTCCTGATCGACTGCAGGATCAGGGATGATGACTTGCTGGTCTGAGCCTCAGTTTGAGTTCCATCACTGGATGGCTCCTCGACATTAGCGTTCCCCTCGTCCTCAGCACTGTGATCCTCGTTCTCAACCCGCTCCATGATAGCATTAATATTTTGAGGGTCAACTGGGGGAGGAACCCAAGCAGGCCGGCCCTCCTCTTCGTCATTAGCAGCAATAACGCTTAAAGCGTTCTCAGAGAATGGGATAAGGTAGTGAAGGGCCCTGGCCGCCTCATCATAAGAATCCTAAGTGATAAGCCGGGCAAGCTTTTCGAGATCTAAGCCAAGAGACGTGTCGGCCATGATTCTTCTGGCCAAGTGCAAGTAGCCATCAGAAAACATAGTAGTCGTCTCCTCGGCAATGGCATATTTGAAAGCCGAGCTGGCCTTGTACTCAGAGAGATCATCTTCAATTTGTAGAGGCAAACTGGCCTCCATCTCCTTGAGCCGGGCTCCAGTCACCTCGGCCTCTTCGGACTTGGCCTTGAGCTCAGCCTGGAGCCCCTCAATCGTGGCCTGCCCGACTTTGGCTGCCCTATCAGCTTCCGCAGCCTTCATGCGCTCCTCGGCAGCATCCTTCTCAGCCTTGGCCTTAGCTGTTCTCTCATCCTCAAGTTCTTCTCTCAAGGAATTTAGCAGCCCTGCTGCCTTAGCCTGATCGACTTCATTCTTTTTGACTTGGCCTTTAAGTTGCTTGACCTTGGCGTCCACATCTTTGTTTTGGAGGGCTTCGTAGGCCGTGATAGTGGCAAGCTACGATAAAAAACAATAAAACATCAGATAAAATGCCAAGTTATGAAGAAACGAAGAAACAATTATGAGGAAGCATACCTCAGCAGCAAGAAGACCCTTTTGGTTAGCAATATTTTCCTTGTTCGGTTGAGTGGCCACCATATGCTCTAAAAGATCCTCGTCCATAGCCCGATGAACTACTGCCCGGCCCAGCCTGAGCTTTGGGCCAATTCGGGCTAGTACATCCAGTCCCCTTAGAGTGGGGTGGAGAGCCAACTTCCGAACAACCTGCTCGGCATCCTGATATGTCTGCACATTTCGGGTAGAGAGCTCTTGAGAAGGAGAGGCGTCAGCAGCTCTCTTAGATGGAGGCTCCTCAGCAGAAAGACCCGAACTTGGACGTTTTTGGCTTGAGGACCGCCTGATCAAGGCGGTCTCCTCGACCACAGACTGGCCGGCATCCCTCCTAACCTCCTCGGCTTCGGCAGTTGGGACTTGGGGGATATGCCCCTCTACAGTTGGGTTGCTCTGCTCGTCTTGAGCCTCCTCGCCGGCCCCACCCGGCGGCTTAAGGGGCAACGCACCAGCTTCCTTGGTGGAAAGGATCACCTGACGCCGAGTGGCTTCTTCTTGCCTTGTTGAAATAGCCGAGGAACGAGAAGCTTTCCTTCTCGATTTTAGCAATGCCAGAGGGTCCAGCTTCCTCGAAGACATTTCTGCCTCTTGTTCAGGAGTCAAGTCTGCAAAGAGCAAAAGGAAGACAGTTAGATCACATGACGAGAAAGGAAAAGCAAAAGAAGAAATTAACAAGTAAAAATGACAGGAAGGATTACAGCGGACGATGCCATCCACGGACAAGCATTGATCATTGTTCTGCTTGCAAAAATCGCATTCGGCATGGAAGACAAACCCTGGATGTACTCTCCAGTTAGGAAACCTGTTGCCTCTGGAAATGGGCACAAGGGGTACTATCTCGTCAATAGGTCCAGACATAATGCCAGCTTGGACATAGTATCTAGGGTCACTCTCTAAAGACGACCAACACAGGGTCCCTACTTCAGCAAATTGGTTCAGCCTCTCTATCAGCTGGTCACTCCACTCAGCTCTCCATACTACCTTGGGGATGCCAGGATCCTCAGATAGAGAGGGAAACTCCCAGCCCTGACGACTTTCTACTCGGATAACATGGGTGTGCCACCCAGCTACCTTGCTCGACATTGGAAATATAAGTTTTGGTTGATTAGGGTCACTCCTGATTACTATTAGCTTAGAATCGATCTTATAGCTTACAGTGAAGAAATGATGGAAGGCTTTTTGGCAAGGTTCGAAACCTAAGCTATGACACATGACTACGAAGCCTACGAGGAACCTCACGACATTGGCTCCTAGCATAGCCGGGACAGCTTGCATATCCTCTAAAAATTTGTTTATGAATGGATCTAGGGGGAGGAGAAGGCCTTGTTGGAACTATTTGTAGAAGAAATTCACATGATTGAGGTTGTAATAAAAATCCCGTACTTCTCCTTCGGTTTCAAGAGGGACCCAATGGGAGTAACTTAAGCTATATTCCTCCCTAGATACTCATACTTAGTATGAATTTCTTCTATCATAGGCTCCCCGGCCTTAGTTGGTCTTGGTCTAGGAGAATACGCCCTCCCTCGGCCTCTACCTCCTCGGCCCCAAGAACTCTCTCCCTCGTCAAAAGCATCTACAATGTTTGAGGACGTCGAAGGACCTGATTGACGGGCAACACTACTTCCTCATCTCGCCATATCTACACAATGAAATAGCAAGGATCAGAAATTGGGCATGGCGCACGGAAGACGAGGAAGGAGAAGAAAAACCCTCCTCGTCGTGCAACCTAGGCCGAGGAGGAAGGAACCTTACCCAGCAATGGAGGATGCGCCAAGGGATTTCCCTTCAATTAGAAAAGGTTAATATGGTCAAGAATCTCAGAAAAACCATGGAACATTATCATATTGGGGGAACCCTCATCTACTCGGTTAATTCTGAATCGGCTTGGATATCATACGTCCTCTCTAGGGCTTTGATACCTCGTCAATATCTCTTCTATCTCTCCCAAATTCAACATCAGCCAGGGGCCGTCGGTTCGTCGGTAAACCCTCAGATTACGATTATGATATCCATACAAGGAGTTGGAATTACCCCTCCATGTCCTTGCCATTTCTAAATACGAGGATGGAGATAGGTTTCAAACAAAACTCAAGAAAAAGCTTCATACAACCAACAATGGCGGTTTCTCAAAATATGAACATTCAGAAACCCAAAAAAAAACACAAATCAAAGTGCTATTAAACAACAAATGGAGAAGAAGTTATACCTTAAATCGAAGATTGACGAAGATGGAACAGACAAATCTAACAATGGTGAGAATCTGGGCACTGGAAGTTCAAGAACATAAAGGGGTGCTTAAACCTTGCTTTGGCTCCTTCAAATTCACGGGATGATAAAAAAATGAAATTGCAAAGAGAATTTGTTTTTATACCCTCAAGTATGGATCAGATCCGGAGTCAAAACGGATCACACCGGGTCTTTAAATGCAGTAGTGGGTTTCCAAGAGACATGTCAGACATTGTGCACCATGCCCCATCATTTTACTATTTAACATGTGGAAATATGATGCGACTCCTGCCACGTGACGCCAGGTCGTATTCCCGTAAGCCGAGGTAGAGCTCACTTCCTACATAACCGAGCTAGAAAGTCGGGGGCCACTGAACCTAAGTACGAATATGGGCTAGTCCGAGCAAGGCCCAAGTGGATTGGGCCCTAAACATAATCCTGCCAAGATGATGTACGAGGAAGAGCTTGGGCTTCCCTACCTTCCTCGGCCTAAGCCTTCTCGTCATTTCCCCAAAGCCGACCTAGGCTCAACAGGCGACATAACCAAGACCCAACTCAAGTGCCGAGGAGACCTCCCTCCAAGGCCGAGATGGTCTCCCTTGAGGACGAGGAGGCTTCCTAGGCTATGACGTTATCATGACTGGCTCTCTATTTATCTCTCCCTTTTCCCCGGCTCCTCGTAGGCCGGCCAGGCTACGTAGGACGAGGAAAAGGCCATCTCGGCATCTCGTGCAGAGGTTGTGCAATCCTATTCCAATTAGGAGATTTAGCAGTTACAATCATCCTAGGATTGTAACCACCTTTTACGACAATTGAAGTCAAACAAGGACTCCTCAACAGATATAATTCTCTTAGGATTATATCTTATCTCTTAGCAGTCCAAATTCAACATGGATTCTACATTGCTAAGCCTATAAATATAAGACATGATTCACATATTTTGGTACGTTATCTCTTGACTCTAAATTATTGTCAATTGATTTCTCTCTCTATACACACGTGAACTTACTTTCACGCCGGAGGGCCTTCGCCGGAGAAGCCCCGACTTAGTTTACGTGTTTTGTTTGTTTTTCAGGCTATTCAATCGCTAAAGTACAACCAATCGCTGAATTTGAACTGATTTAATCTTTTTGACAGCATCAATTACATAAATTCTGATGAATTATTTCTTCTTTAATGTGAGGCTCTTGCCCTTTTGAATGACATGCTAGTATTAGCTAATACCGTTCACAATATGAGCTCTTTTTGTAACTATTTATTTTAATAAAAAAGCTTTCAAAAGCTTTTTATTAATATAACAGTTTTTAAAAGAGCTCATTGCTAAAGAATAACTATTTTCAAAAGGAACTGTTTTTTGGAGAAAGTTAATTAATGTTGGGAGAATGTCTCATAAATTTTAAAAAAAAAATTCATAATGCCTCATAAATTCTTTTTCATATTGTATCATAATGTTGTATTATTCTATAATAATATTGCATATAAGATAATATATAATATTGTATACTTATATAATACAACATTGATGATAACAGATAACGTCGGCGACCGGTAACTGAATTTCGACGAGTTTCCGGCGATCGATGACCGAATTTCGACGAGCGACCGGTAGGCGGTAGTGGTGGTGGCAGGATGCAGTATTAAGTATGTTGTATCATAATTTTTAAATACTGCATATAGAATACAATATAATATAGGGGTGTAAGTGGTTCGGTTCAAACCGTGGTTAAAAACCGAATCAAACCAAACCATGCAGTTTAGTTCGATTTTCAAGCAATAGTGGTTTGGTTTGGTTCCAAAAATTGTCAAACCATATGGTTCGGCTTGGTATGCGGTTTAGACCCCCAAATCACGGTTCGAGACCGTGAGACCGAACCACCAAACTGAACCAATAAACCAAACCACCAAACCGTTCGATATTAACCGTATATATGAATATATTTCATTTTCACCTTACATTTAGATTAGAAAACCCCAAATTCTATTCATGAGTTTTAGCCCATAACTCTTTTTTCTTTTGGTTAATCTTCTTGTAATAATGTTAATTCACTATTTAGTACATACCATTACAAGTACTCAAATGACATATTTTTTATCACAAACATTGGAGCACAATTTCAAGTTGTGTTTTAAATAATAAATCTCTTATTCATGTTATGTCTGAAAAATTTAAACAAACATGACAATGAATTGTGTAGTCTGAAATCATATTCTAATTAATGGTTTAAACAATGTTCTATTTCATGGTTTAAACCTTGATTTGAATTGTGATTTAAACACGCGGTTCGAAACTTAATATTAAACCGCGGTTCGAACCAAATCATGATGGTTTGATTCGGTTTGAATTTTTTCATGATTCGATTCGGTTTGAGATTTTTTCGAACCGATGACTAGTGGTTCGGTCCGTAAATTGGCTCAAGCCGAACCAAATCGAACCATTTACACCCCTAATATAATATAATAATACATAAGAATTTATGAGTTATTTAAATTAGGGTTAATTGCAGTTTGGTTACCCATGTTTTATCACTTTTTGCAATATGGTTCCCAACAGTGTAAAAGTTGCAACCTCATTCCCAACATTGTCAATTTGTTGCAATTCAATGTAAATTCAGTAAAAAACTAACTTTCGTTAACAATTAATGACATATGGCTAACACATGAATAAAGGAGGGGCAAGATGGACATTTCGCATGAGCATAATTGCAGTTTGGTTACCTATGTTTTGTCAATATTTGCAATTTGGTTATTGTTATTATTATTGTTATTGTTCTTAGTTGTTGTTGTTGTTGTTATTATTATTTTGATTATGATTATTATTGTTATTGTTATTGTTATTATTATTATTATTATTATTATTATTATTATTATTATTATTATTATTATTATTATTATTATTGTTATGATTATTATTATTATTATTAAGATTAATATAATTATTATTATAATAAAAATTATTATTATTATTATTATTATTATTATTATTATTATTATTATTATTATTATTATTATTATTATTATTATTAAGATTATTATTAAGATTATTATTATTGTTATGATTATTATTATTAATATTAAGATTATTATTATTATTATTATGATTATTATTATTATTATTATTATTATTAAGATTATTATTATTGTTATGATTATTATTATTATTATTAAGATTATTATTATTATTATTATTATTATTAAAATACAATAATACTCTCTTTGCCCCAAAATGAATATCGAATTATTATTTTTTAAAATTCACCAGCAAAATTATCACCAGCAAAATTATTTTTTTTTAAATTCATTTTCAGACGGAAGTCATAAAATGTTTTTTTAAAAATAAGCAACAACATTCACATTACAGCAAAATTATTTTTTTTTAATTTTTTTTTTACCTTTTCCATTGATCAAGCCAACTCAATACAAATTAGTTTGTTCAATCCATTTTTCTATTAAATGACCTCGCTAAAAAGGCACAATCCATTTCAGTTTAAAGGGTTGGTGCTCAACTATGTCGATTCCCCTGTAGCTTCCTTTGGTATCAAAAATAAGAACGCAACAGGGATGAAAGTGCAGATAATAATAATAATAATCATAACAATAATAATAATCTTAGTAATAATAATAATAATAAAAATAATTATAATCTTAATCATAATCATAATCATAATCATAATCATAATTATAATAATAATCATAATAATAATGATAATAATAATAATAATCATAATCATAATTATAATAATAATAATAATAATAATAATAATGATAATAATAATAATAATACTAATAATAATAATCATAATAATAATAATAATAATCATAATAATAATAATAATAATAATAATAATAATGATAATTATAATAATAATAACAATAATAATAACCAAATTGCAAATATTGAATACAAAAACATAGGTAACCAAACTCGCAATTACGCCCCATACTCACAAATGTCCATCTTGCCCTCCTTTATTCATGTGTTGGCCATATGCCATTAATTGTTAAAAGCATTTCTTCGTTGAAAATATTACATCTTTAAAAAGTAACACTTTTAAAAGGAAAATATAACTTTGTGGTAGTGTGAGACGATCTTACGGGACTTTTAAAAGGAAAATATAACTTTGCGGGGTACTCATTAAAAGGAAAATGTAACTTATCGTGATACGGTGCTTATTAAATCTGGAGACCTCTAGGAGTTACACCAAAGTTAAGGGAGGAAGTTGTAGCAGCTCATAGGTTTCGGTTAAAACTAAAAGATCTAAATTTTGTTACATTTTGATTATTTTGACTTGGAGTGGATCTTAGGCATGTATAATAAATTTTAGTTGTTTATTCGCTGATATATTTATAAAAAAATTGTGTATCAAATGAGCCATTGCAACGATTTCAAAATTGTTTGCTGATCCTTTTGATTCTTGCCATTTTTATTATTCAGAATATCTATCATTTTAATAATTTTCATCAATTTTAACAAATATAATTGATACTACAACTTGTTGGAATTTTGGTTTTGAAAAGTAAGGTTTGATCGACTTTTAATTAAGAATTCCATTGAAGTATAATGTTTCAATTTTGTCAATTTAGAGTCCAAAGTTATAAAGGTTAATGAGTTAATGGATTTTTTTATGAAATAGTTATAAATTTCATTACGTCAACTTTTGATTGGCACATCCCTAAGTTTGGATCCTAAATTGACAATACTTCTAAACTTTGAACGCTAAATTGATAAAATTAAAATCCTAATTATGAATGCCACATATCCGCTAAACAAACTTTGAACGCTAAAATGATAAAATTAAAATACTAATTATGAATGCCACATATCCACTAAACTTTGAACACTAAACTATTGTTTCTCAATGGATTTTTTTACGAAATAGTTATTAATTTGATATCTATCATTGTAAATGATAATTTGATATCCTGTTAATAATGATAAATATCAAAATTTGATTTTGATATCTATGACTTAACTTAAATGAATCGGATAAAAAGGATTATCGTATTGCTCAAAAAGTATATCAAAAGGTAAAGGGAAATCAAAAAGGTCCTTTCCATTGATAATTAGATAATCACAACTAAAACACCAGAAACTCACATGCAATTACGATTGAATCTACGACAGAACAACAAAATAAATTAATTTCCGTAAAGGAGAAAACGACGAATGAGAAATATCTCTGTGGCAACTCGACAAAATCTCGACTTTCTCCACTCAGCCTCCCACTCTCTCACATCCCAATTTCACCGGAGAGAGAGAGAAGAACAATGGCAGCTTCAAGCTCAAGTTTCGCGGCCACAAACTACATTTCACGTTCAAATTCCATTTCAAGCATCGCCGCCGACTTCAAATCCAGACGCACATATTCAAATCTCTTCCTCAATTCAACCTTGCGCTCCTTGCGTTTGCGAAAATGCTTCTCTGTACGGAATGTTGCTAGTGATTCACAGCAGAAACTCCGAGATCCTCCTATTCAAGACGGTACTATCGCATCTCTTTTTTTCTTTTTTGTTTTTATTATTGAGATTTCAACTTTTGGAGTTTGATATTGTGAATTATTTCAAGTAATATTCGTTTATGCTCTTGTTTAGGATGTGAAAATTGGTAATTATGTAATGTGCCGTCAATTTGTTGTTTTTTTGCTATTTGATGAAGTTAATTATGGATTTGTATGCAAAATTGAGAATTGTTATATAAACCCGTAAAATTGTTGAGTAAACCGTAATGCACAAATTACAATTATGCCATCAAATGAAATTACTTTTCCACCCCTAATTCATACCCCCATTATCCCACCTTCCCCCTAATCAATTTTTCACCCATCTTCCCCACCTTCCCCATTTTTCACCATTAATCTCACCCTCTTCATTTTTTTTTTGCTTAAAAAAATTACCTCCCTCCCTTTCCTCCTACTCTCATTTCTCAAACATCAAAAAATCACTACTTCCCTTTCCTCCTACATATAAATTTGTTAAACTTTTGGTTTTTTTCCGTTTTGCAAAAATTCGGCCAGTAGTGACCGAAATTCAGTTCAGGTTCGGCCACCCCCGGCCGAAAATATTGAAAAAGTTCGGTCACACCCGACCGAAATTTTTAAAAATTAGTCTATTTTGAAAAAGTTCGGCCACCCCCGGCCGAAAATATTGAAAAAGTTCGGCCACACCCGGCCGAAATTTTTAAAAAGTTCGGCTCTGGTTTGCCGAAATTTTTAAAAAGTTCGGTTGGTAGCGGCCGAACCACCCAAATCCAGAATTTTAAATGCAATCGAACCGAAAATCGAAATTTCTCACACTCTCTCTAAAAATTAGTTGATTTCTTCTTTTTTTCTTTCTCTCAAACTGATTCTCTCTCTTTCTCTCTCTAAAAATGGTGGTGGGTGGTGTGGGTGAGAGAGAGTAAATGAAAGGGTTAATGGGTGTGGGTGTGGGTGTGTGAGTGAGTGGGGGTATAAAGGGAAAAGTGAGGGGTTTGTTTTAATTTTTTGGGGTGTTTTTAGCTTTACGGGTTTACTCAACAATTTTACGGGTTTATATAACAATTCTCATTGCGATTTTACAACAAGGAACTTGTTGTAAAGGTATTATGATGTGAGATTGAAGCTGACTAGCTAAATATTGAAGGCTATATTGAAATTGAGTTATGTTAATTGACATTTTTCACGGACTCCTGATCATTAAGACCTTTCTTACTCTGTTATGTCTCATAAATATCTAGTACTCTACATATTGATCTAGTAATTGGTACGTTTGAAATAGAAGATTAGCTGATTTCCATGTTATTATTTGCTCTCTAGATATCTGTGAAAGAGTGTGAAACTAGCACTAATTTTTGGGACTTGGCTGATGCTGATCTGTAAATTCCCATGTCTCATAAAAGGAGTCTGTCTATATTTCATCTTTCTCAACATCCTAAATTAGTTTTCGATTTCCTAGTTACGATTCTTAACATATTATATCATTTTACTTTTATGGATAATAGCATGGCAATTAATCATCTGACCAAGGCTGAGTTGGGTGGAGTACGATGAAATGTAGAAGTTCCTTAAGATGTTTGACATTCAAAATGGAAGTTGTTTAGAATGAGAGTAAGCGTGAAAAGGATATGGACATACAAATATAGGATCACTTTTCTTTGCAACTAAACAGTAAAAACATAAACAAGATATGAGAAGGTTGTGATGTTTTCTCTTCTGACCTAAGGTTCTTGTTTCTGTTTCTTTTACCTCCAGTATTAAAGTTTTCCTGATGGCCTGTGTTGTATATGGAGTGACAGATTCTTTGGGTAGCCTTGCACCCAATTCAGACTCTGTTGCATCAAGTATCAAGTATCATGCAGAGTTCACACCTTCATTCTCTCCAGAAGACTTTGACCTCCCGAAGGCATATTATGCAACTGCTGAAAGTGTTCGTGACATGCTCATCATGAATTGGAATTCCACGTATGATTATTATGAAAAGATAAATGTGAAACAAGCATATTATCTGTCTATGGAGTTTCTTCAGGTCTTCTTTACACTTCCACTTGAGAAAATGGTTAAATGATTGTTCATAGTTGATACCTGCTCCTGAACATATTTCCTACGCATTGTTTGTTCCAGGGTAGAGCTTTGTTAAATGCAATTGGGAATCTAGAGCTCTCTGGTGCTTATGCAGAAGCTTTAAAAAAGCTTGGCCACAATCTAGAAGATGTAGCTATACAGGTGAGCTGTTTGTAAGTCACTCCATCAAAAATATGAGTGTCCATTACACTCAGTTTTCGATGGGAGGACGTGTGGTCTAGAGGTTGCTGATTTTTCTAGACCGGTTTGACCTTATGTGTACTTGCAGTCAATTCGATTACTGGATGTTGCTGCCAGTCTGCAACTGAATCATATGCAGAAAGAGTGTTTATTGGACATAAACAAGCATTAGATTTGTCTGTGCTTTATGCAAGTTTTAAATAATTCAAATGATGATTTGCGTTATGTTACCGATTGGATATAGTTTCTACTTGCATTATGCTGAGTCCAGACCATAGTTTCCACTAGTATGACGCTGAGTCCTGATGATTGTGCCTAAATAATCTGGATCACTGGATGTTACTAGATGATTGAGTCCAAACCATAGCCATGACATATGAAATTCCACGTCACATGGATGTAGAAAGAAAACGAACCAGAAATTCGCATCTTCTCTTACTTGAACTTGGCGATTGACAGGAACCTGATGCTGCACTAGGAAATGGGGGTTTAGGGCGGCTTGCCTCCTGCTTTTTGGACTCTTTGGCAACCCTGAACTATCCTGCATGGGGTTATGGTCTAAGATACAAATATGGTCTGTTTAAGCAGCTCATCACAAAAGATGGTCAGGAGGAAGTTGCAGAGAACTGGCTTGAGGTAGTCTTTCCAATTAACATTAGATATTGTGTTCTTGCATATGTCAAATTGTCAATTGCTTCCTGGTCCGTGATCTCTTAAAATTCCCTTGGTTCTCTTGCATTTCCAGTGGTATCAGTTTTAATCTATTTGTCCTCATCTGTTAATCAAAAGCTTCCCGTCGCAGATGGGTAATCCTTGGGAAATTCAAAGAAATGACATCTCCTATCCTGTGAAATTCTATGGTGAAGTAGTTATTGGCCCAAATGGACAGAAACAATGGATTGGTGGGGAAGATATCATTGCTGTTGCTTATGATGTTCCCATTCCCGGATATCAAACAAAAACTACTATCAACCTCCGATTGTGGTCAACCAAAGTTGCAGCAGCTGGATTTGATTTACATGCTTTTAATGCTGGAGATCATCCTAAAGCATACGAAGCCATGAAGAGGGCTGAGAAGGTTTGTACTGTTTATTGAAATTTTGGAACTGTATGGTTTCTTGTTGTATTTATCAGCAAATATTTTGACAACTTGACCATCACCTTCTATGCTATCTATCAGTACACTGTAATGTAACCCAGGTAATAAATACCTGTGCGGTTCATTTTTACAAAATCTGGCGACAGATGAATTGGATATTATATTGAAACAAGTTCTTATACTTTCATTCAGCAATGTCTTCTTCTGTTTATGTAATCCCAGATTTGCTACATATTATACCCTGGGGATGAATCACTTGAGGGGAAGACTCTCAGATTGAAGCAACAATATACGTTATGCTCTGCCTCCCTTCAAGATATTATTGCAAGGTTCGAGCGGAGATCTGGTGAGCCAGTGAACTGGGCTTTATTTCCTGAAAAGGTTGCTGTACAGATGAATGATACTCATCCCACACTGTGCATACCTGAGATTCTAAGAATATTAATAGATGTCAAAGGTTTGAGCTGGAAGGAAGCATGGGAAATCACGCAAAGGTACCATCTTCTGCAATTTACCAAAAACTATAGGAAATACAAAATTCGTCTGGTTGTTCCTTTGGTCTATCTTACTCATTCATTCATGACTGTCAGAACATAATCTTCTTGAATCCCCACTCCCCTAATTTACGCCCCCTGGGGGGAAAAAAAAACATGATGGGAAAAGTATTGAACTTTGTCAATGTGTGTTGATATTCAGTTAAATAAGGGACAGGAGTCACAGGACAATGCATGCATCTTTGAGAAATGTAGAGTCTGTGGCCTCTGGCGAGTACAACAATGAACTTCATAATTTTCATGTTTTGCTGAATTATAACATGCATGCATCTGATTTCGTTACCTATTCCAGAACTGTAGCATACACAAATCACACTGTTCTACCTGAGGCTTTGGAGAAATGGAGTTTGAAGCTTCTGCAACAATTGCTTCCTCGACATGTCGAGCTAATAGAAATGATTGACAAGGAGGTACTACCAAGAACAACATTAAAAAACTTGGATTCAGGATTTCATAGCAATCTATTTTTCTGCCGTTCATGTTATTTTCTTCTTTCGTACCCCTTTTCCTTCTTCTTTTCAGCATTAGTGACATTCGTGAGCACCTTGAATTCGTTCTTATATTGTGGCACTGTTCCCTTGTCAAGTTTCTTTCATATTATTATTATTTTTTATTTCTTGCAGTTGATTGATATCATCATTAGCGAGTACGGTACCGAGGATCTTGAATTGTTGGAACAAAAACTAAAGCAGATGAGAATTTTAGATAACGTAGAATTACCTGCCTCCGTCTTAGAATTGCTAGTTCCAGAAGATGAAAGCCCTGTTGTTGATCAAGTCAAAGATGTCAGTTCTGACGCAGTAATTAAACCTACTGAGAGAGAAGATCCATCTAAAGAGCAGGAAATAACTGTAGATGATGATAATATAAAGGTGACATTTGAACCAGATCCAAACCAGCCAAAGTTGGTTCGCATGGCTAATCTTTCTGTTGTTGGAGGGCACGCAGTAAATGGAGTTGCTGCAATTCACAGTGAAATTGTAAAAGAGGAAGTGTTTAATGATTTCTACAAGGTAAATCGATCAGTGTATTACATTCTTATTGTATCTGACGGTCTTAGGACTCGGCTACATCACTTTCAGTTCTCATAGTGACTGAGTTCTTCCCTTCCCTTCCCTTTCATATCATTTTTGTTTATTCTTGGCAGTTGTGGCCTGGGAAGTTTCAAAATAAGACTAATGGGGTTACACCAAGAAGATGGATCAGTTTCTGCAACTCGGAGCTTAGTAAAATTATAGACAAGTGGACCGGAACAAAAGACTGGGTGACAAACACAGAAAAGTTGGCAGAACTTCGAAAGGTAAAACTCAATACAAAAATTTCCAAGACAATTCTTTTTCCTTGCATATGATCTTCATGCGAAAAATGGTACTCCCTCTCTCCCAGAATAAATGTCGCACTTTTTTATATGTTAGTGCGAAGGAACTTTGAGCAATAATTTTAGGTTAATTGAATTATCCTAATGAAAATTTAAAAATTATTATTGATAGTATCTATAATTTATGATGGTCGGACTCTTTGGTTTACCCCAATGTACCTGTGTCGCACACTCGTAATCAAGTTGTGTCGACACAAGTCCGGCGGGGTAAACCAAGGAGTTTGAGCATCATAGTCTACAATGGTGTATCAATAACAAGTTCTATATTTTTATTAGGATAATTAAATTAACCTAATATTATTGCCCAAGGTTCCTTCGTACTAAAATACAAAAAAGTGCGACATTTATTTTGGGACAGAGGGAGTAGTAAATTATTAAGGAAATCACAAAACACCTCTACAATGAATGTGTATGTTCCTACTTGTGATCATGGAAAGTTCAGATTATATCTTAGACAATGCGTCGAATATTTGACAATTGTGATTTGGAATGGATGTTGCAAGTAGCGTACTAATCTAATTCAACCTTTATTTCTTTTAGTTACTTTGTTCAAGTATTTTTAAAGCTACCCAGCATTCATATTATCATATACCATTATTTTTGCATATGAAGAATTGACAATTATGAGACACACACTTTACTTGAACAAAATATGTTCATAACAACAAACTGGATACTTGTTACCAGCATCTAAGGTAATGCTGGTCAATCATGGACATGGAAATAGTTTTTACTACTACAAAATTTCAGTTTATCTTACTTATTTATAAAACAATGTCTTGACTCTTGATTCCTTCAGCCTCCTATATTCTGGGACTTATTCACATTAAGAATCACTAATGTTTGATTCCACCAGCTGGTGTATACTTTTTGTTTTGGAAGTCACGGGTCACTAAACTTAGGTGTCCTGAACTGTCTTGTTTTCGTAGAAGAATTCTCTGACTATTGACTCTTCCCTCTTTATGTATCCCATGAAGGCAAGCTAATATTGATAAAAAAAAATGTGTTTCACGTGTTCACATGCAGACATCTCTATTTCTTGTGCAACATTAGTTTGTCATCTTGGTCCGATCTTCCATCCTTTTGATTTCTCTCGTTATTTTTCATTATTGTATGTGGCATGAATAGTGTTGTATGTAGCATGAAGAAGTTCTTATATGAAATATCATAACTAGTTTGAGTTGTTTGCAGTTTACTGATAATGCAGAACTCCAATCCGAGTGGAGAGAAGCAAAAAGGATCAACAAAGAAAAGGTTGTCTCCTTCCTGAAAGAAAAAACTGGATATCTTGTCAGCCCCGACGCGATGTTTGATGTGCAGGTTATCCATATTTTCCCAATTTATAATATTTTTTTCATTTCTCTCTTCGGTCATCTTTTTGTATGAATGTCGAAAGAGAGGAATCCTTGTCAACTCTTATATGCTAGGAACTATGTTATAAAGGTGGTATAGTATATAGTCTTTTTCACTATGTAAGATATTGTGATGTAACAGCATCTTCAACTGCTTCTTCTCCTCTTCAATATTTAGCTGAAATAGTGCACATTGAACTGTTGATTCCAGGTGAAGCGTATTCACGAGTATAAGAGACAGTTGTTAAATATCCTGGGAATTGTGTATCGCTACAAAAAGATGAAAGAAATGAGTCCTGAAGAGAGAAAGGAAAAGTTTGTTCCTCGAGTATGTATATTTGGAGGAAAAGCATTTGCTACATACGTCCAAGCCAAGAGGATTGTGAAATTCATCACAGACGTTGGTGCTACTGTAAATCATGATCCAGATATTGGTGACTTGTTGAAGGTAAGTTTCAGTTGTAACAAAATTGAATGAAATTAGCTAGCTTCCCTTTTTTTGGCTTGTAAAAATTTAGCTATTACTCGTGCCATCCCAAAAAATATCATATTTGAGAAGTCAAATTTCTTTAAATATATATTTACTTCTATCTCTATTATTCTGGAGTTAATATACTCCCTCCTTTTCGATCTAGTAGTCCGCTGTTCTATTTGTCGGATGTCTCACTTGAGAAAGTGTGCGTTTACTTCTATCTATGACACATTAGAGAAACTATCATGCATTCAAAATTAAAATAGAAACTGAAAAATGTGAAAAGTGTGAAAATTTAGGCTTACATATTGGAATGCAACTTCTTTCTTTGGAAGAAATTTAAAAGAAAAAATGACAAATTTGGACAAAGGTGGTATGTAGAAGGTCTTCTTAATGGACAGAAAACTTTAGAATTGTAAGCAGTTTTAGGTATTAAACTTTGTTAAACTTATAATGCGAATTGCGGAGTCCTCTTAGATGTTTATTAAAACGGTTTTTGTTTTGCTTCATGCTTGTGTGAATACCTTATGTATGCATGTAAACGTTGAACTCCGCATTCTGAACTAATTGGGTAAGATGAGTGGTGATAACAAAACAGCTAAGCTTTTATTATCAAGGATATTGCTCATTGTAGACATGCATGTCGTAGGAGTTGTATAGGCATATAGCTGATCTTAAAGTAGTTAGTGCAGGCTTCTTTATGTGAAGCACGTAGGCCATACCAATTGCCATCAGATGGTTCTCTATATCCTACTTTTGCCATTGTAGTTACTCATTACCCCTTTCTCATCCAGATATGCATATATTCTTAATGATTCCATCTATCGTCAAGAAAATAGTCCCATTTGAAAAGTCAAACCTTTTAATTTTATTCTATAAAGTTATATCTTCTTTTGTGTGACCGGATGAGAAATATCTTTCATATCTTAAATTTTACCAGTTGAATAATCTTTTTGGGATTCATCTTCTCAACACTTAAGTTTCAATGGGATGGGGTCTCAGAAATTTGCCAAGTTAAGAGGGTTTAAAGCTGTCTAAACAATGGTAGGACACTGTAGCATGGTGCAAGTTAATCAGTCTCACTTTCTTTGTTTTTCATGCCAGGTTGTGTTTGTCCCTGATTACAATGTCAGTGTTGCAGAATGGCTAATTCCTGGCAGTGAGCTGTCCCAACATATCAGGTATGTCAATATGACACTTTTATCTATTTCCATTTAGCATAGAAGCTGGAGATTATGAACCAACTTGCAATCAAGAAGAACCAACAAACACTAAGCAAGTTAGGAAAATCATGTGGTATTTGAGTTTATAATGCTGGATTTGTGATTTGTAGGATCAACAATTTTTATGTAATTTTTCATGATGGTTCCCCTGTGATTTTGACAAATAGCTCAGAAGACATTTATCATGTATCGGGTTCCATTGGGAGGTACTGGACTTCTTATGTTTGACTGATTAAAGTTCTCTCATTGCTTACTAAATTATGCAGCACTGCTGGGATGGAGGCAAGTGGAACCAGCAACATGAAGTTTGTAATGAATGGATGCATTATAATTGGAACTTTGGACGGTGCCAATGTTGAAATAAGGGAAGAGGTTGGAGAAGACAACTTTTTTCTTTTTGGTGCTCGGGCTGATGAAATTGCTGGTTTGAGACAAGAAAGAGCTGAGGGAAAGGTGAGTCTGATATCCAAATTTATAGAAAGCATTAAGTTCTATTGGTTCACACTTCACGTTTGCCAAAATAGTAAGGTTATCATGACTTGGCCTCATTGGTCTGAACAAGAAGGAACAATAAATAAACCATCGAATTCCTATGCCTTTGATTGAATGAATTTGGTATGCAGTTTGTGCCTGATCCACGGTTCGAAGAGGTCAAGGAATTTATCAGAACTGGCGTTTTTGGTTCGTACAACTATGACGATCTGATGGGATCCTTGGAGGGAAATGAAGGGTATGGTCGTGCTGATTATTTCCTTGTTGGCAAAGACTTCCCAGCTTATATTGAATGCCAACAGAAAGTTGATGAGGCTTATAGAGACCAGAAAGTGAGTACCCTTGCTAACATTTTCTGATTCCCGTCAGTTGAGGTGAAACTTAGGAGTTTACTTTTAACCACACATACACATACCTTGTGCACCCTGCTTTCAGTGGTGACAGTGACACTACACTAATGAGAAGTAACTTTCACGAAAATCGATGCACACCTCATGCTTTACCCTCGCATACGTAATAAAGATATTAGCAGACAACTTTTCACAGTTTGAACTTTGTGCCCTTTTAGCAAAAATTCTAGCCTTCCCCTGCTTCTCCTATTGAATTGGTACTAGTACTACAATACAACTGGCGCATTAAAGTGGAAATTTATATTTGGTCATGCCCTTCATGCATGCTTTCTGGTTTTGAATCACAACCTGCTCAGGTAGTTAAACAAAAACGCGTTTGTTTAGAGACTTGGGGATCAAGTAATCTTCCTGGGCCTGGACCTGGACCTGGACCTGGACCTGGACCTTCTATTCAATGAAATTGCTCCTTGGAAAGATCTTCTACGCCAACTTTTTCTGTATTTTATGCCCAACTTACTCCTCTACCGAAATCCCTTTATTACGATCTTGCATGGCACATGAAAAAATTAAACATATCTACTTCACCAATAGAATAGTCGTAGCCAATTATGTGAAACGCAGTGGCGAAGTCACATACATGGTGTATGGGGGTCAATTGACCCTTCAATTATCTAAATGTATCATTTCAATACCTTGTAATTTTAGGAAATATGATTTTCACCACTAAGTATAAAAGTTTTCTCAATTATGACCCCCTTAATTTTATGGAAAAATACACTATGTGATACTCCCTCCGTCCCATAAAGATGTTCACATTTGACTTTTCAAACAGTTTAGCGATATATCTTTCTTTCCATAACTATCCCTTAATGAACATAAGAATTACACAAAGGACATTATTCTTAGCAAATCATCCACACCCATTTCAATCAAATTTTGGAAATTTACTTATTTTGCCCATTATTTAGAAATGAAACTTTCTTTTGGGACAAACAAATATGGAAAGTGGGAACATCTTTATGGGATGGACTATTTTTGACCCCCTTTAATCAAGTATATGGCTTCGCCACTGGACTGAAACCCTGCATTATATACTTGAAGCAACTAGGTCCCTTTTGTAGATTATCTTCATGAAATGATCTCCCATCTACTGCTGGAACTTTGTTTCTTTGCCTTCTTTGGAAGATAGAACTCTGAAGTTGGAAGTGGGTATTGATCCATGTACCAAATTCTCTTCAAACTCTTCTTAAGGCATTATTTATTTTATACTCCCTCCGTCCCTAAATGAATGTCAAAAAAAAAAATAAACAAACATTTACTCTTGATCAAGAGCAAATTTGAATTTTTCTTCCGACATTCACTTAGGGACCGAGGGAGTAATACTTTTGATTTTCTGAAACTCCCATCAAATAGATGCATACCTCACGTTCAGGGGATAAGACTTTGGCAAGCTAATTATGCCCGATCCGACCAAATCATATCATACCTTTGTGACACCCAATTGCCTCATGCCTGATTTACTTGTTAGAGCCTTAGGGTGTACTCCCTCCTTTCCAGCCGAGTGTACACTTATTTCCCTTTTGGTCCGTTCCAGCCGAGTGTGAACTACCATAAATGGCAAAGGTTTTAATATTTTATATTCTCCCTACCTCACCCACTCATTTTTCTCTCTTCATTTTTCACCATACAATTTATTCAACCAACCTACTATTAACTCCACTCATTCTCTCTCTTCATTTCCTACCACACATTTTCCTTATCTTATTGTTATTCCTTAATCGGCGTGCCAGAAAATTTGGTGCACACTTGGGTGGGACGGAGGGAGTATTTGTTTGCTCTTAGTGAGCGAGTCTTGATAAGTTTTGAAAGCTATTTTTACCCTTCAGAATTCATCAAGACTCAATTCATTAAGAGCAAACAAATACACCCTTAGAGGACAAAGCATTGCATCTGAAGATAATTTCTTGGGGCCAAACCACTCAAAAGCCAATTTGCTTTTTAGTCAGTACCCCAGAATTAACAAGTCTATTTCCAATCTCGACTATAATTCCACTCTTTCTACTCTGTGTGTGTGTGTGTTTTTGTAGGTGAAGGATGTTAGAGAGCTGACAATTTTTGTTCTTGCTATGTAGAAATGGACCAGAATGTCAATCCTAAACACATCTGGCTCATACAAATTCAGCAGTGACAGAACTATACACGAATATGCGAGAGACATATGGCAGATTGAACCTGTTGTACTACCATGAAAGATATAATCGGAAGATAACTGAAGTTTTATGCAGGTAACCCTTTAATATTTTTTAGCCATAGTATGTTCAAAGTATCTCTGCATAGAGTTACGAACCCAACGTGTTGTAGCCTGTAGGGTTTGTCTAAAAATAAGAACACCTAAGATATCCAGATTCTGAGTTCCACGAGCGATCACTTCATGTTCGAAATAATATTACTCATGTAATAAGTAAGTACTTGATTCAACAGATTTTACCTGAAATTATCAGAACGCAAGCACAACGTACCGGTGAATGCATAAGAAATAATCCACTATATATAAGACCTAAAAGAAAGAAAAAGCCCTCTGCAGATATTTGGTTATAGTGTACTCCCTCCCACCCGCCGAGAGGGCAAAGTTGATGTCTTGCACGGAAATTAAGAAAAGTGATATAGGAAAGGGAAAAAGTGTACTCCCTCCGTCCCGTCCGACTTAGGACATTCACTCCGACACGGAGATTAAGGAATACTATTATAATATTAGGAGAGAGAGAATGAGTGGAGGATGTGTTGTGTGTGTGAAAAATTAAATAGGAGAGAGAATGAGTGGGATAAATAGTGATGAGATTATTGTTGTGAGTATGACAAGTGGGTCCCATTTAATATAAAAGTAATATAAACTTTTCATTTTGGGCCGTCCTAAATCGAGTGGGACGCCCAAAATGGCAAAACGTCCTAAGTCGGATGGGACGGAGGGAGTATAATAAAATAAATGTTGTGAGTGAAAGGTGATGTAGGAAAGAAAAAAGTGGGGTAGGGAATAGTTAGTGGATATTTATTGTAAGAGTATGACAAGTGGGTCCCACAAATAAAGAAGTAATAAAAAACTTTTCATTTTTAAGTTGTGCCCTTTTAAATATGGGACGCCCAAAAAGGAAATTTGTGCCCTTTCGAAAGAGACGGAGGGAGTATTTATTTTTGTTTACTAGTCGTTTCCTTGGATTATGGCATACATGTTAACTTCTTGAAAACTACTCCCTCCTCCGTCCCAAAATGAATAAAAAAAAAAATCAAATGTAAAAGGCATGCAGGAAGGTTTCATGAAACAAAGCAGTGGAACAAGGATAGTAGCCAAAACAAAACAAGAAAGAAAAAGTCATTTCGCTTTCCATATGTGGTCCATCTTAATAATATTTAAATGGAATTAATTAGATTCATGCATGATTAAATATATATGTTGTCAAAGTTCCAATTGAGTGAGTGAGATCAGTAGTTGAGATTTCAATGAAGATCTATCTTATCCTTGAGTACATACCCTCCCTTCCCTTTTGTTCCGAAATAATCTTCCCATTTTTTATTATATTATCACTACGATAAGACTTTGAGTAATAAAATTAAATTAATTTCATTATCCTAATGAAAATTTAAATTTGTTATTGATACATAATTATAAATATTATCAATAATAATTTTTAAATGTTCATTAAAAAAATTAAATTAATTTAAAATTATTGTTCAAAATATTTTTATATTAATAATTAAAAAAATTAGGAAGAATATCATTTCGGAACGGACGTAGGAGTTGACTAGTGCTAAATGTATCACTCTCAGAGAGGACTCCTAAAGGGGTGATGGTGTTTCGAAAATCATTATTTTACCACCACAAACTTATTGATGATGAGATTATAGATACTGATAAGAGATACTTATTTCATTACTAAATGTCAGTTCAGTGCTTAGGAATGATATATTATGGTCCCACAATCAATCATTCTTCACTACATATCAGTCAAGACTGCTTAAGAGTTCGATTGGTATATATTACCATCAATTACATACTTCCTCCATCTCTAAATCTAAATGTTTGTCCCATTTGATTTTTTTGTTAAATTTTGATCACAAATATATGACAATTTAATTATGTTCATGAAATTCTAAAAATTGTTGTTGATAATATTATTAATGGTGAATCAATAGGAATTTTTAGAATTTCATGAACATAATTAAATTGTCATATATTTGTGGTCAAAGTTCAACTAAAAAGTCAAATGAGACAAACATTTAGGGACGGAGGGAGTATTATCTTATCTTACACTAACATTATCATCTTGTTCCAAAATTAATGTTTAATTTTAAGTTTGAGATAAAAAGAATTAAAAAAAAAGAAGAGATTTAAGCATTTTTAGTAATATAAGTAAATAAAAATCCTTAATGATTTTCACGATATTGAATAATTAGCGTTAATGTGAATCAGAACCTATTGTTTGATGATTAATGATTTAATAACTTTTTCAAATTTTGGTTATTCATTCATTTGAGGTCAAAATTCTTGAAAAACTAGACATTCATAATTTTAGGATGTAAGAAATACATTTTATCGAGGTAAAATGACATGTATATTAACATGGATGTCATCATATAATAATGTATACTTTCTCCAACTTTGAATAAATGTCCAAATTTCATTTATGAGATATTACGAAAATGTTTACTTTTTCTACAATTAGAGTTGTCAATTTGGGTTGAGCCCGTCAGGCCAGCCCGTCCCGCCATACAATACAATAGGGGTGGGTTGGGTTGACATATTTCCGGCCCGCTCGAAATTTGGCCCGCCCCATTCCGCCGACCCGTATTGTATTGACAGCTCTACTCCTGCATAACATATATGTACACATACATGCATGTTTGTTGTTCCCTGTTCTTACTTTTGTTTGGTAGGGATGGAACTTAATATGAAAAATTATAACATTTGGGACCTTTTCGTTGTTGCGGTGCATTTTACAGTGTTGATGGATTTAGTGCAATGGTAGAACAGTTCTAGATAGTAACAGAGTTGGATCATAAATGGATTTTGTTAGAGTTCCTCTATGTTTCTTTATCACATATTCACGGTTAACTCTTAGTAAATGAGTATTACTCTTCTTTATTGCTATGAAGATATTGGGAAAACTTGATTATTATTATTATTGATGTATACAATATATATACAAGAGTAAATAATCTTGGACTAATTCTAGAAGATTA
Organism: Adenophora triphylla var. japonica; assembly: GCA_022495995.1. Lineage (NCBI taxonomy): Eukaryota > Viridiplantae > Streptophyta > Magnoliopsida > Asterales > Campanulaceae > Adenophora > Adenophora triphylla. Next base: position 92,647 of record JAFEMH010000596.1, on the reverse strand, counting down.
CAGGAATAATCAAATGATATGTACAATCAACAATATTAGGAAACTCAATCATTATCGTGATCTCTATCATCATTATCGTGATCTCTAGTATCTCTATCAATTGCCTTATAAGAATTTGGCATCCTACTGCCATCAACGTGCAGTGAGAAACATTTAGATTTTTGGATTAAAAAGTGAAATGTTGTTCTTTTTCCAGCTTATTGAATTAAATTCTTTCTCAACTTGCGTGTGTGTGAAATATGCAGAGAAGTGTTTTTAAGCTGGCCCGCATTGGCCCGCCTTGTCCACCAACCTAAGGTGGGTTGGGTTGGGTTGCCATATTTCCAGCCCGCCAGAAATTTAGCTCGCCCCGTTTAGTGGCAGGTTTTGGCGGGTTAGACCCGCCCCGTCTCGCCAGTCCGTATTGACAGCTCTATCTACAATTAAAGGACAAAGATGCATAAATATTCACATTTTCACTTTCCAAACATTTAGTTTTATAAGTATAAAGTGACTAGTGAAATACATTTGGTAAAAAACATTTAGAGACAAAATTTTTCCAAAAATAACATTCATTTTGGGAGGAAAAAATCTTGAATTTAATTTGGAAATTCATTTAGGGGACATAGGAATTACGAGTTTAGCTTACTCCCTCCGTACCAAAATCAAAATGATCTTTCTACATTTTTTGATATTGTTACGAATATATTTTAAACTATAATTTTAAGCTAATTTAATTATCCAAATATCTAAAAATTTGTAATAGTGAATTAATAGCAAGATTTAAATTTTCATTAATATAGTAAAATTAACTTTAATTTATTGCCCAAAAAATCTTTGTAGCAACATAATTAGGTCAAATTGTTTGGAGCCTAAGTATAGCAATAAAGTTAGTTTGCTACATCTACGAGTTAATGTACGTTAGAGATATTATTCTATATATTAGGAATAAATAAATCTTACCTATAACGTATAAATAAAGATTGTGTGTCACTTTTCTTAGTTTCAATTGGCTTTACGGTAGAATTTCAGACTTTAAAATGGTATTTGAGTCACCGATCTACGGTGTATTGATCAATTCCGCCGTTTTTACATATTTCACGTGCTCGACCCTCAACCTAGATAATTATTTCACATCTACTAAAGAGAAACATGCCGATATATAGGATTGAGAAGTCACTCCCTTTATTACTAATTAATTTTAAGATAAAACATTCAATATAATCTATTATCAATATAGTATAGTCCATGCTCACAGTTGGGACTCTCTCTGCTTCTTACCTAATCTCTAATTCTAAGAAATCACAAATACTCGAATTCGAAATATTTTGCTTAAGCAATTAGAGTATCTTCCACTCGGACCATAATTGGTAGATGGATTATTTACTAAAACATGATTAATTTTACAATGCAATGTAAATAGATGATCATTATAATAGAAATGCGCCGAAAAGAACGTGCCTTACTTAGGGACCTAAGTTATACACTTTTCGTTTTATAAATAATAATTATACTCCATCCGTCCCATCCGATTTAAATTTTTTTCTCTCGATACGAGTATTAAGAAATACTAATATAATAGAAGATAGAATTAGTGAAAGAGGTATTGTAAGTACGAAAAGTAAAATAGGAGATATAATGATTGAAAGCAATAGTAAAATGATTGTTGGTGTTAGTAGATAAGTGGGTCCGATTGAATATAAAAATGTTAGAGATATTATTTCATATTGGGAATTGACAAACCTTGCCTATAATATATAAAGATCCTGAGTCACTCCCCTTATCACCAATTGATTTTAAGGTGGAACCTCAGACTTTAAGATGCTATCAGAGCAGGTCCATTATAAGTGTAGGTCCAACGGTGCACGATGTTACTCCGTGCCATCCGATTGATAAATCCACGTTATAAGCTTTGACAAAATCTCCTACACGTGAGAGGGCGTACGGTACGTCCAACTTGACAAATTGTGTTAAATTGGACGGGACGAATCGGATAGAAGAATGTAACATTTTTTTTTCTTTTTATTTTACAGATTCACATAATCTCTTTTTGATGGAGGTTGAGTGTTGGATGAGCTCAAGTGAATGATTTATGTCACATTTCAATTGTAAATCAAAAACATGATTGATAAGAAGGAAATTTAACTACTCCTATATTTAGAGAGAAAGATTCCAAATCTTAATTAAGTAAATTGAAGCCACGAAATTAAATGCTTGGTTGTATGTCACCTTTCAAAGCTGGATACCTCTTGTCAACTTGCTTGCTCAACTTCAATTCAGCATATCCTATTATAAGTTAATTATCAATTTTGTCACTAACACCTTTTTATCCGTTTGTCACTTGAATTTTTTTTTTTTTACGATTTCGTTATTAATCTAATTATTTAATTTATTATATCATCATTTCGTCTAATTTTCATTCAAACTGTTGTTGAATCAGAACCTTGCTATTGAATTAAGAGATAACAACTACTACCTCTGCCCCAAAATGAATGATAAAAATAATTTCAAATTTGTTTTTAATTAAAAGCAAATTTTTAAATAAAATTAATCATTTATGAACGGAATAAAAGTGACGGGATATGCCCAACGAACTAAGCCCAACATTTTAGATATCACAAATACACTACTATTGAATGTGCCAGTTCAGTTACCACAACGCACACGACCCAACGACAATTATCAGTCGACTTATCTCATTGTCCGACTATCATTGTTCCCGATCTAGCTATGTCCGACATACGATCATCAACTTATACAGTTTCTATCTGGCTAATGCACAAAGGCAGGTCGACCTTGATTACTCATACGACCTCGACATACAGAAACGTGCGTCCATCTACGACTAAATCCGTAATCGTCTCCAACAATCACGGAGATCATTACGCCTACATTGTCTCCATAATTTAAGGGATTCAATATGATCCTACATCACTAATATATATACCAGGCAACATCCAACGTTATAAGGTAATGTATTCTTGGCTATTTTGAGATTACGTTGTTGAATACAGTTTGATATAAGCTCATAACACTATATCTCATCATCACGCCGGAGGGTATTAGCCGTAGACCAACCCGGCTAGTCGTTTGTTTGTGGTTCCAGATTTCATTTGCTAGGGATCAACCTATTGCTGGACTAAGACTGATCTGAATCGTTTCCGGCGTCATTAGTTTGGTTCCATTGTAGGGAAACGAAAGCACTAGACCTTGAAAACTTGTATACTTACAAACATGGTATCTGACGGACACACTGTCACTTCCTCCAGTGAGCCTATGCATGAGAATATGGGAAACACGGATCCAGGTGTCGGAAACCGCACTACAAACTTGCCTCCTCCTCCACAGGGGCATCCCACTAGAAGGGAAACTCGTTCTAACAGTGTGGCCGACGGTATGGGTTTGAAGGATGGGAGAAGGTAAAAGAGGCCAATGCCTAACCAAGGGGTAAGCCAGCAAGCAAATCGGGTCCAAACAGGTTGAACAGCTGCATGCGACACTGTAGGTCCCTCAGCTTCTCACCTTAGAAGGATATTTTGCTAGAGTGGGCTAGGTTACTGCAGAGCTTGCTCGAAGTACAGAACGAATTACTCGAGCTACCTGAGTCTCCTAAAAAGGATGACAGAAGATCGCAAATGGTAGCTCCATCTCTCACCTCTCATAGGCGGGCTAACGGAGGTACTAGACCGTCTGGTGAAGAAAGGAGGAATGAAATGCCTCCCCCCTCACACATTTCCCTAGACCGAACTGGCGACCTAAGGGATAGGCTCAACCAGCAAAGGGAACAGGAAGCTTACTCAGCTCAGAGGAGACAGCTCGAGGCTGACAGGGCTTAGCATAGGTCGCCACAGAGGGGAGAAAGGTCGTTTCCCCGTCGGTAAAGGAGAGAAGTAACTCCTCATAGAAATGGGAGACAAAGGACCCTCTATAGGAGGGAACCCCATCGTGAGGAAAGACAAAAGTCAAACTCTGTTACCCATTAAAGAAGCGACCTAGACGTTAGGGAGCTTCTCAACTTAAAACGAAGATTGGATGATATGGAGGCAGATAGGAAAGACTCCAACGGGAAGGTCGAACGAAATGATTGTATTCTTCGACCTTCGGCCAAGGATATGCTCGACAAAGGAACTCCTGCAGGGTTCAAGCTACCCATGTTAGAAAAGTACTCGGGCACGACCAATGCCTTAAATCATATGCATCACTTTGAGGCCACTATGTGTTTGGTATTTTCTAAGGATGACGTGCTATGCAAGGCATTAACCAGCACCTTCACAGGTGCATCACTGTAAGTGCTCCAATTTGAGTTGTTAGAATTTTCGTTAGAAAATTAACGAAAGTTTTAACATTTCTAACATTTCTAACATTTCTAACAAACCAAGGGTAGATTAGGGTTTGCCATTTAAAGATAAACCAAGAAAAGAATCTCAAAAAGCAAAAGAAATTGGAAAAATCCGAATTGGGCAAGTTGAAAAACACAAACTGCTGGAATTTTTGAATATTATTCTTCCTATTCAAAGCCTGGAGCAGCATTTAATGCACCAGGCACGTTTACAATACCCTCCGCGCGGACATGAATGCTATTTCCAGAGGCCTATAAATTGAACCCTCCTCTCTCAGTTTACACAACACAATTGGCTCATAGAAGCTGTATTCTGGCGAAAAATAGGGAGAAAACAGTGGAAATTCACTAGAATTGCCACCATTTTCTCTTCAATCTTTTCCAAACCCCACTCACTCAAAATACTTTCAAAACACTCTCATACATACTCTCATACATACACCAATCCAAGCTCAAATTACCCCTTAGGAGGAGGATTAGAGAGAAAAAATAGAGGACTTAAGTGTTATCTACTTGTTTTCTCTTTGACCAACTCTATCATCAAACCCTAAACACATTCAAGCCTTGAATCCACCCAAACACAAATCCAAACACCAAATCTTGATACTCCTCAAGTCAAACACCAAATCTTGATACTCCTCAAGTCAAATTCCAAGCCTAGGAAGATAGGGTGTCACCATTGGTAAAGCCCTCCTTCTTTAAACCCTAAAATTCCCTTTTAACTTCTTGTTCATCTTGTTCTTCTTACTTTGATTTACTTTATGTCTAGTTTAACTTGAAGTCTTGACCTAAGATGGTCATCTTGAATTTCATCTTCATGAATGACCATCTCAAATGGTCCACATTTTAAATCTCTAGTTGATTCTTCTCTTTAATTTCATCTCTACAAAATTTCCCTTCCCAAGCAAATGAAATGCTTAAGTCCTAATGTACCCCAAGGATGGTTTGATATAGTAGATCACCACTAAAATGTCTAGTGACTACTAATCAAAACCTAGGGAAATGGGGACAAGCATGGATGCAAAACCCCCTTTTAAATCACATTTCCTTCTTGAGAATGTTGCTGTCCAGTAGCATTTCTCTAAGACCTCTGTCCATGGTCTAATTTTTTGGACACAGATAAAATTGGAATTTGGTGTTGACTACAAAATAATTTTTGTAGCCAACATTCAGAGCTTTCCAGAAATATTTTTACTTTATTTTTTGTGTGGGTAAAACTCCATTTTTCAAATTTTCTTTTAAAGGTCAGTTCATCAGTCTCTGGAAGTCCAGATTTCACATCTGAGATTTCCAGAAGGTTTTGGGTCCTCAAATCATCTCCAAAATGAAAAGTTCTTTTACAGAAACCTTATTTAAGGTGTTTTGAACATTTTTCATTCTCGGACTTTTCCCAGATTCTGGATTTTTCAAGTCCTAAAGTCCATTTCAAAATTAAGTGTCCACTGCCTTTTTCATTCTGGCAGAAATGGTTTCCAACTTCCAAAAATCTTTTGAGTACCAAAATTCAGCCCAAAAATCACACCAAAAATCATGGGATCTGTCCAAAGTCTAATAAAGAATTCCCAATTTTTACTTTCCTCAGTTTCAACTTATTTTGGCCAAAGTAACACACACACACACACACACACACAAACAAATGATTTTGAATGTTTGGAAGACTCGTTTTACGAGGCATTCCGGGTGCACACTAACGTCCTTCCCGGCGTGTAACGTGACCTCCGAACCCAAATCTCTTATTTCGGGCATTTTTCAAAGTTTTGACCCTTAAAACAAAAATGGCGTGGCGACTCCGTTTGATTTCAAAAATCGGGTACATCACTGTGGCGACTCCGCTGGGGAATAAATAAGCTTTTTCTAAAAAAAAAAATGATATTTGGTATATTGGTGGAAACCATTAAACTTCCCGTTATCGCCTCCTAACACGAGTCGGGGATAAATTGTGGTTTAACAATCCCACGTACCGGTATCATTGTTTTCAAAAAAAAAAAGGAAAAGCTTTTGAGGGTCAAGCTTCCGTCCCGGCATTAAAAATCATTTGTTGTGTGTGTTGATTTTTGCACATTTTCGTGTTTGTTTTGGCCGCCTCGGAAAAAGTCAAAATTTTGACTGTCGGAATCATGTCCCTAACTGTTGGAATTTTTGTGTTTATGTGCTTATGTGTGCATTTACTTTCAAAAAAAAAAAATTTCAAAAAAAAAAGATTTTTCAAAAAAAAAAAGAAAATTTTCAAAAAAAAAATCATGCATCATATTTTTAAGACACATGCGAAAATTTCTATTTTACTCAGAAAAAGAAGATAGACTGCTTGCACACTACGCGCACGTGACCTTACACTTCACACTACGTCCCTAACCCGGGGAAATCCTTGTCGCGGCCCGTTTGGTCTTATTACGCCTCTCGGTGCAAGCACGGGACTACCCCAGGCATCCCGTGGAGCCTCGTGTCGACCATGCACTTGTCAGTGACACACTTTGTCAGAGACCCGGTTGGTTTTTAGTTTGGTACGTGTCATGCCTGTACGTGTATAGACCTTTCCTTTCAAGCCTTTGTCGGCATACCGACTCAATATCTTTCGGGGACCACTAATCGGTCGAAGTCATGCGGTTTTCCGCCGCGAGACTTTGACCAAGATATTGACCAGGCGCCTTGACTTCGGCTACGGCGGCACAAATTATACAACGACTCCCGGCATTGACACCGAGTCATCAAGGATTAATGGTTATTCCATGCCTAATTACGGCCTAATTGACGACAAGTCAAGATCAATCGTGGACATTCATCGGTCCAAATCATGCAGAGCTTTTCGTCGAGCCCTCGGACATGATCTTGACTTTGACGTCGGCTTTGTCCGTAATTTACATCGAATGCTCGTTAAGACTCGATTACCCGCCGGACTTTTAGGATCGTTTTTCTTTCGGTCGGTGGGACCCGCTTGCCCTATAGGACCCTCGCCCAGGGCATCCCACTGGAAGGTCGAAATACGGGTGGAATACGAGGGGCTTATAGACGTAGTGACGGAGCCCGCGATCCGGGATCCCGAGTAGTTTGCGAAAAGAAGAGCAATCTTTTCCAACCGATTAGGTTAATAAAACATGTTTTAAGTAAACAAGAACAAATAAGCGCATGTTGCATGAGCCCCAAGCCCAAACACCTACCCACCTTCAATTCCCAGAACATCGAACCCTCGTGTCTTTCCCCATGACTCCGCACAAAGCTTGGTTTCGGGCACCGGGTCACCGTTTGATCGGTTGGGAAGAGTCAAGCGCATCGTCGGCTTCACCGTTTGTTCCGACTCGGGTTTGAGAATGTACGCATCGGTGTAACGATGGGGACAACAACACTCCGCCTCACGGGACTCCTCAAAGCAGAACCGCAATGGAATCGGTTAGGCGAACCGAGATGAGAGTGCGACGAAGCCTGGTGAAACGGCCTTATGGAGGCTATCAAAAGCCATGGATTGGCCGCCGGTCTCAACCCGGATGGCACCTTGGCTGTGGAAGAAGAGGAAGACCTCAATCCGCTCTTGGTCGGCAGACTACTCCGGGGATGCCACCGCGGCCTCCCACGGTACTACCACCGAGCCCATGCTCCTCGATCTGCAGGTCGGCCGGCTCCCCAGCTGAGACCACTGGATCCACGCGGCTGACGGGACGAGCCGGTTCGCAATGCCTCGGTGGGGACAAAGTCGATGCGAAATGCCTTCCCGTGGTTGGGGATACCCGGAATGCCACAGCAAATTGGGATCCCGCCTCGGTTTGGGACCAATCAATCCGGACTTTCGCAGCAACGGTTTGGAATGCCACCACGGTTTGGTTCGGGGCAACGATCGGGAGCCCTCCTCGAGAATGATGCTAGCTCATTTGCTCCTCACACGGCTTCCATGAGCCCATTTCTCACTCGGGGTTCAATGGGTTGCCAAGCCCCCATCCCAATTTCATCAGAATCACCGGGACCACGGTATCCTCTCGGTTATGCATCCTCGCCACAACCGGCCATGCAATTCAACAACCGGGGACGGCGGCCGCACTTAAGCCTACTTATGGGCCTCGCTCCGGAAAATCAAGCCATCTGGCTACCTCGAGATCTGCCTCCATCTTCTCTGCCGATTGGAAGCCAACGGCAAGTCGTTGGGTTCTATCCCTTTGCCCAAGCTCCTACCTACACTCCCAGGGTAATTTGGGCCAAGGACGGGTTTTCACCTATGCTCAGGGATATGGTATTCCTTCCACCAATGCACCACCAACAACTAGTCCTCTTCTGGCTCAAATATCGGCTCGAGGCATTCCCGCTCCACCTTTGGATCCCCAATTGGCTTGGTTTATGGAGCAACACAAGGAAATGAAAGCGCAGATCGCTGAATTGACCGTCAAAAGGAACAACTTGCTCTTCGGCCTACGAGATCCCGACTCAATTGTACCCTGCCTCACAAGTTCGTGATGCCCGATCTCGGCTGTTTGATGGAAGTGCGTGCCCTAAAACTCACTTGGACACCTAAACTTTGGCAATGAAAGCTAAGGGATGCACAAACCGGCGGTTGGTGACTACTTGATCTCTCTTTGAAGTCGGGGGCTTTGAAATGGTTTTTCCGATTGCGGCTGAAGCTAGGGCTACTTGGGAGCAGTTACCAGTACTTTCACGGATAAGTATAAAACCAACTCGGAATGGGAACCAAACAGAGTTGACCTGCAGACAACGGTGCGGCGCCACGATAAGAATATTGGGGATTTCTATAAAAGGTGGAACTGAAGCTTAGTGAAATGGCCATTCCTCCCTCTGACGAGGAGCGGTTAGACATCTTTCGGTCATGCTTGAAGCCGCATTTGAGAGCTTCCCTCGGTCACTTCCCTACAGTGACTTGCGTGCAATGGTTAATTCGGGGCTAAGTTCGAAAAGGCTTACAATCGGCGGCCGGCTGCACACCTTCTACAGATACCGTGTTTCTTCCACCTCCAACGCAGCTCTGCCCAACCAAAAGGTAAAGAATTGATTAGCTATGCGGGACAGGACTGTAACAATGCCACTTCCTTTGTTCCCAAGAAACACGATGCATCCGGATCCGGCTCAAGACTTGAGAAACTTTGGGATGCCTTTGAGTGATATCTTCAGAGGTTTGGTGAGAGAAGGTTTGCTCCGGCCTTTGGAAAATTATCAGCCTAGAAACCCCAATGCTCCTTTGGATACCTCCAAGCATTGTGCCTTTCATCAGTACCACGGGCACTGACGGATGATTGCGTCCCCACGAAAAGGGCAATCCAAAGTTTGATTGAACAAGGGAGGTTAGAGGTGCTGAAGGGTCAATACTATCGGTAACCCATTCCCTAGAAACAACAACCCGAATGTCAACATGGTCGAGTTTGGTGATTCGAGACTTGTGGGCATAATGGAATTTGACTCACCCCTTTGTAAGGTCGGTGGACCGACCATCGCAGATGATGAAAATGGTTGGGTTAAGCAAGAGATTGCCAAAGAAATCCTGATGGAAAGATCTGCAGTAGCCCCCATCTCCAGTGTCGAAGAGTAGATGCATGGTCCAACAACAAAGAGCGGCTAGACTAGGGGCTACCTATCTTTAAAATAGTCTTTTAAGTCAACCTTCGTAGGTTCTAGTACTTTTCTTTCACCTAAGTCCTTCCTGGACATTTGTCGTTGTAGTCCATTTTGGACATAGTAGTTAAATGTCTAACTTTTAATATAAGTCTTTTTTCTTTTCTTGCTAGACTCGAGACATCACTTGCACACCCACGTTACACTTAATTGAAATGGTTTTATCCTAGATGATCACTTGTCTTTGCTCAACCACTAATTCTTTGAAATGTTTAATATTTAAATTAATCGGAGTGAGAAAATCAATTGATATCCTTCCCAAATTGGGGCTTACCAACTCCCCATCTTGCATCTCATATGCTCACATCCCTTTCATCATCATCCTCTCGTTGCTCGATGAATTTGCATGGATCTTTTCTCATTTAAAGCTTAAGCAAGCAATGAAGACTTAATTTCGTTTAGGCCATCCGGTAAGGATTGCGGTCGAAGCCTTTCACCCATAGGAAAGCCATTACCTTACCCTCACCAAACAATATCCTTTCATTTCAAGGTCGGCATGTTTTGAAACCCTGTTTAGCCATCACCTTTGCTCCTTATTGAGAGAAGTCCAAGCAACGCCAAAGAAGTTAGCTTCGAGAGTCAGCGATGCATAAAATGTTCAAGTTGTGAAGGAAGAAAAGATAATCCTCAACTCCTCAAGAGGGCCTTCCGAATTATCAAAGGAAGGATTTTAAAATCCTCGCAATTCAGCAAAAATCCTCGACTTCTCAAGAAGCTCTCCAATGATCAAAAAAAGAGCCCGAATCCTCGCAAGTTCGCAAAAGTTGTCGATAGCTTGGACTTCCTCTCACCATTACCTTAAATCAATCCCAAGTCATCCTCTCGATTTTAGAGGATACTCCCATTACCCTCGCCTTTGGTCAAAGTCAAAATTTGACCTCTCATTCTTAGAGGTAATCAATCTTCCCCGCCATAGGTTTCCCAAACACATCCCTGCAAGCCAACCTCTCATTATTAGAGGTTCAGTCAGCAAAAGGCCCAGCCGACCTCTCATCTTAAGAGGTCATGATTTTCCAAATCACCCGATGGCCGATCGAAGCCCGGAAACCCAGCTGCAATTCCTATCGGATAGCAATTTCATCGTAAAATCTAAATCAAATCAATGGTTCATTGCTTGCTTAAATTGGAATCTAATCCATTTTGGCTCAAAATTACCAATCAAAGATTGTGCAAATTCGAATGTGATTCATGTGAGCATAATTCATTTCTACTCCACAAACACTTGTCGTGGATGTCCCACTGGGGCTTCGCATCCGTGTCTTTCATGGGCACTCTAAGGGGATATGTTATTCGAATCTCCAATCCTCAAAATCCTCAAAGGACCTCAAAATTTTGAATTCGGGATAAGCCCGAACTACGGCGACCTGAGCTCTTCATAATGGAGGGAACGTAGGCAACCAGAAATGGTTCGGTCGAAATCACAAACAAATCTCAAAAAAAAAAAATCCGGTCTCATCAAGGATCGTCCCTATACACTTTCCGTTCTTCCGAGCTTGATTCTCGATATCAGCTGATTTTCTCCTCGTGATTAATCAAAATATTTGTTCATATCAGATTTAGGAGTTGAATAACCCGAACATTAACAAAGGGTTTTAAGCAGCCTTGTGATCATCATGAATAAGACAAGTTTTTAAGTGTCTCGACAAGTCTTCTCTCTCTCCATCATAGGGAAATAGAGCCAAACACTTTGTCTTTTACGTCGGCGGGGGCTTCCATACACTTTTCCACACCTTGTTATGCTTATACTCTCTCAAAAGAGTCAAACCTAAAGCGAGAGTGTCATACACAAATTCGGGAGACATTCCCACCTTTCAAAAGATATGCCCCTGCACGTAAACATTTCTGAGTCTTGTCCAAGTGGTGGTTGACTAAGGTCCGAAAAGATGGGTGCCTCCTCTCGTAAGACTACTCGAATTTCTTCACGCTGGGGCTTGCTAAGCGGTTCTCCCAGGTTCTCCTGTATCAGCTCTTCAAGCTGGGGCTTCTATAGTCATCTTTGGGTCCACATTCGGTTTTTCACTACGAGATAGATTCGATCTTTGTCGGATTATTTTCAGGATTGCTTTGCATTACCAATCAGATTGGGACTCTGCTAATGACAACGAGGTTATAAGATTGGGGCTTCGCCGAGTCGCTTCTTCAAAATCTGGACTTTGCCTACTCAGTTCTTCAGACCGAGGCTTTGCCAAAGAAGGGATCTTTCCTCGCTTTAATAGGATCCGGGGGCTTTGTCAAGTTGGTCCTTTGGATCTGAATTTTATCAAGTCACAAGAAAGGTCTAGTCACATCAACAACTAGATTTTCAGCTTCAGAACTTGGTACATAGCAGCTTCCCGTAGCATCGGGATTTAAGATCTGGGTTTCTCCCTGCATTAGCAATTTCATCAAATCATTCTCCGAGCAAGGTTTCGGCCGAGGTCACAGCTCACCCAAATGAAAGAAGCTTCACTCATATCAACGTGCCCTAGAGCCTGTCAGCATCAGCTTCAAATGACCAAGATTGAGAGAGAAAATTCTAGTCAAGACCCGGGATCCGAATCCAATCTCATCAAAATTGAGGTCCATCAACAACCGCTGTTTAAATTGCGATCGAGGGCTCTCACCCCCCCCCACTTGCTCAAAATCTGTCTCCAGACACATACATCCCAATACATCCCTTCTCATCACCATGCATCCCCACAAAAATCTCCCAAGGGCTCATGTAGCATGCACGAAACTTGAATCAATAGGAAAAATCCTAAGTGATTGAAGATCATAAATCATAATTTCCCTGCCAAAAGCTCAGGCTAGGTGCATCTTCGAAAGCAAGTAAATGCATCATCTCGCGAACATATGCAGTGATGCTCTCACAATCATTTTTGGTTCTATGCATGCATCTGTCATCATGAATGTCATATATGCTTCTTCCTCTCTACTAACCAATGCAGGAATTCAAACGTGAAAGACCATTTTCCTTCGCTATTGAGACTTACCAAAGCCCAAAATCAATGGTTTCAACAAAATTGCAAGAAATCAAATCCCCCTTTTCGGCAAGAGATGATTCCGGGCAAAACATGTGCAGATCACCTCCAGTGTCTACAAATCGGTCAGGGACGCCAAGTTCTCAAATACAAATCGGTCAGGGACGCCAAGTTCTCAAATACAGTTCGGTCAGAGACGCCAAGATCTCAAAATACAAATCGGTCAGGGATGCCAAGATCTCAAAATACAAATCGGTTAGGGATGCCAAGATCTCAAAATGTAAATCGGTCAGGGACGCCAAGTTCTCAAATACAATTCGATCTGAGACACCAAGTTCTCAAAGGCAAGTAGGTCAGGGATGCCAAGTTCCCAAATATAATACGGTCAGAGACGCCAAGTTCTCAAATACAGTACGGTTAGGGATGCCAAGATCTCAAAATGCAAATCGGTCAGAGACGCCAAGTTCTCAAATACAATTCGGTCAGGGACGCCAAGTTCTCGAATACAAATCGGTCAGGGACGCCAAGTTCTCAAAATGCAAATCGCTCAGAGACGCCAAGTTCTCAAATACAATTCGGTCAGGGACGCCAAGTTCTCGAATTGCCAATCAGTCAGAGATGCCAAGTTCTCAAATACAGTTCGGACAGAGACCCCAAGTTCTCAAAGATGCATCAAGACTCCCAACACTATCAACTGCCATACAGCCCCCCGCAACTTGCTCTCCTGCAGGTAAGCACAACAAAGGTACGTTAGTCCTTCAACATATCTCAAAAATAAGCATGCACTCACAAATGTTGCATGATTACCCATAGCTTTAGCTATTCCTATCTCCGCAAACAGCAACGTAAGCTTTAGTCAATCCTCGGGCGACTTCCCTAAAATAGTCAATCCTCGAGCGACTTCCCTAAAATAGTCAATCCTCGGGTGACTCCCCTAAGAGCAGTCAACCTTGGGTACAAAGCTTATAGCCTCTCGTTATCACCACCTCTTTGACAAACTATGTAGCCTGCCATAGGTCCAGTCACTTGACCAACACGGTCACCCTTTTCCCCGATAGTTCTCGTAAGCCCGAATCTTCCCCAGCGAGAACACCTTCAAATAGTCTCCCTCAGGTACTAAACCTCGACTTAGAATCATACTCCTGAACTAAGTCCCCATTTAGGTTCATACTCCTGAACAAAACCTCGACTTAGAATCATACTCCTGAACTAAGTCCCCATTTAGGTTCATACTCCTGAACAAAACCTCGACTTAGAATCATACCCCTGAACTAAGTCCCCATTTAGGTTCATACTCCTGAACTAAACTCCAACAAAGGCTAACAAAATCCCAATGAAGTTAACGGAATCCGTTTCTTTTCCCATTATCATCCATTTCCTCGGCAGCAAACATAAGACCGATCCCTTCAAATGAAGTCCACCAATAGACCATCTATCCCAAACCATCAAAGGGAAATCATTTCAAATCAAGGTTCGAGGCACCTAAGACGTCATCTCCAAGGTTCGAGGCACCTAAGACGCCATCATGAAGGTTCGAGGCACCTAAGACGCCATCATTAAGGTTTGAGGCACCTAAAACGCTATCACACACAACACGAGGAAAGCAATAAATTGCAATCATCCCCTAATTCGACAAACAGAAGTCATTACCAGGGCGACTTCCCAAAAATAGTCAGACCTTAGGGTGACTTCCCAAAAATAGTCAGATCTCAGGGCGACTTCCCAGAAATAGTCAAATCTTAGGGTCAAAAAACCCGAACTACGACTGGCTTGATTCCTCTTAAGGATACGTAGGTAGCCTATCATTAGGTTCAGCCATCAGACCGAAAATGGTCATTCCTATCCCCAGCAGAGCGGATATACAACTCTAAGCCACCAGACCAAAATGGTCATCTTCTATCCCCAGCAGAGTTTCTTTCAGCAACCAAGCGTAACTCGCTCGCCGAGGTTGACATCCTAAAAAGCAGTCACTCCAGGGTCAAAGACCCGAACTACGACCGGCTTGATTCCCCAATCGGGATACGTAGGTAGCCTATCGCTAGGTTCAGCCACTCGATCACTTGATCATCCTGTCAAATATGGAGTATTACTCTTATCGACGACCCCGCTTCCTTCGAAAGCACCGTCGCCGAGGGGCTACTGTAAGTGCTCCAATTTGAGTTGTTAGAATTTTTGTTAGAAAATTAACGAAAGTTTTAACATTTCTAACATTTCTAACATTTCTAACCAACCAAGGGTAGATTAGGGTTTGCCATTTAAAGATAAACCAAGAAAAGAATCTCAAAAAGTAAAAGAAATTGGAAAAATCCGAATTGGACAAGTTGAAAAACACAAACTGCTGGAATTTTTGAATATTATTCTTCCTGTTCAAAGCCTGGAGCAGCATTTAATGCACCAGGCACGTTTACAATACCCTCTGCGCAGACATGAATGCTATTTTCAGCGGCCTATAAATTGAACCCTCCTCTCTCAGTTTACACAACACAATTGGCTCATAGAAGCTGTATTCTGGCGAAAAATAGGGAGAAAACAGTGGGAATTCACTAGAATTGCCACCATTTTCTCTTCAATCTTTCCCAAACCTCACTCACTCAAAATACTTTCAAAACACTCTCATACATACACCAATCCAAGCTCAAATCACCCCTTAGGAGGAGGATTAGAGAGAAAACATAGAGGACTTAAGTGTTATCTACTTGTTTTCTCTTTGACCAACTCTATCATCAAACCCTAAACACATTCAAGCCTTGAATCCACCCAAACACAAATCCAAACACCAAATCTTGATACTCCTCAAGTCAAACACCAAATCTTGATACTCCTCAAGTCAAATTCCAAGCCTAGGAAGATAGGGTGTCACCATTGGTAAAGCCCTCCTTCTTTAAACCCTAAAATTCCCTTTTAACTTCTTGTTCATCTTGTTCTTCTTACTTTGATTTACTTTATGTCTAGTTTAACTTGAAGTCTTGACCTAAGATGGTCATCTTGAAGTTCATCTTCATGAATGACCATCTCAAATGGTCCACATTTTAAATCTCTAGTTGATTCTTCTCTTTAATTTCATCTCTACAAAATTCCCCTTCCCAAGCAAATGAAATGCTTAAGTCCTAATGTACCCCAAGGATGGTTTGATATAGTAGATCACCACTAAAATGTCTAGTGACTACTAATCAAAACCTAGGGAAATGGGGACAAGCATGGATGCAAAACCCCCTTTTAAATCACATTTCCTTCTTGAGAATGTTGCTGTCCAGTAGCATTTCTCTAAGACCTCTGTCCATGGTCTAATTTTTTGGACACAGATAAACTTGGAATTTGGTGTTGACTACAAAATACTTTTTGTATCCAACATCCAGAGCTTTCCATAAATATTTTTACTTTATTTTTAGTGTGGGTAAAACTCCATTTTTCAAATTTTCTTTTAAAGGTCAGTTCATCAGTCTCTGGAAGTCCAGATTTCACATCTGAGATTTCCAGAAGGTTTTGGGTCCTCAAATCATCTCCAAAATGAAAAGTTATTTTATAGAAACCTTATTTAAGGTGTTTTGAACATTTTTCATTCTCGGCCTTTTCCCAGATTCTGGATTTTTCAAGCCCTAAAGTCCATTTCAAAATTAAGTGTCCACTGCCTTTTTCATTCTGGCAGAAATGGTTTCCAACTTCCAAAAATCTTTTGAGTACCAAAATTCACACCAAAAATCACACTAAAAATCATGGGATCTGTCCAAAGTCTAATAAAGAATTCCCAATTTTTACTTTCCTCAGTTTCGACTTATTTTGGCCAAAGTAACTCACACACACACACACACACACAAACAAATGATTTTGAATGTTTGGAAGACTCATTTTACGAGGCATTCCGAGTGCACACTAACGTCCTTCCCGGCGTGTAACGTGACCTCCGAATCCAAATCTCTTATTTCGGGCATTTTTCAAAGTTTTGGCCCTTAAAACAAAAATGGCGTGGCGACTCCGTTTGATTTCAAAAATCGGGTACATCACAATCATTGACATGGTTCCGTGGTCTAACCATTTGCTGCATCACCTCATGGAGTTATATGAGAAGGAAGTTACTCGAAAGGTTCTCTACGGCTGGGGCTCGTAAGAAAACAATCACTGATCTGAACAACATGACTCAAGGCAAGACGGAGAGTACCATGAGCTACTTTACCAGGTTTAAAGAGTTGGTCGACCAAATTGAGGAGGACCTCACATATAGGGAGGTCATCAACTACTTTAAAAATGGGGTGTCCTCTCCCGATCTGGATTACGAGCTCCAAGTTAGGAGGCGACCACGAGGAAGGAACTGTTTGAGAGGGCTTATGATGTGGCCGTGGTTGAGGAACGGAATGAGAGAAAGAAAGATAAGGGCTCTAAACCTTCTGAGGTTGGTGAGTCGACAAAGGGGGGACAGGTAAAGAGTAACGACAATAAGGGAAAACGCAGAACCAGGGCGACTGAAAAAGTCCCCGAAAGCTTTACCCCACTCACATTTAGTCAAACTGAGATCATAAAAATTGTCGACCTAGGTCCCCCTACCCTAATGAACACTAAAAATAAATTCATAAGAGATAATGGTAGGTACTGTGAGTATCACAAGGATACTGGGCACACAACGGAGGAAGTATGAGTTTGAAGAGGATCATCCAAAAGTGGGTGAGTGAAAGAAGGTTAGACAGGTTTGTGAAGAGAGATCATCCTGCAAGAGGAGATCGACCTACAAGAGGTTTGCCAGAGCCAAGACAACCTAAATTGACGTTGGGGGTAATCACAGAGGAGACGAGCAACACTACGCTCAAGCACAAGATCTTCTAGTTAAGAAAAGCTCCCTATGTACCCCCATGAGTTGTGTTTAAGAGGAGGTAATCAGTTTCTATCCCTACGACTTGGCTGCCAGCATGGCTGCAAGGGAGCAGATTTTGGTGATTTCAGGACTTATCGATGATTGCACGTCAAGTAGAATCTTGGTCGATATGGGGGTCTGCAAGGACATTCTCTATTACAAAACCTTCCTAGACATGGGATTGACAGACGCCAGGTTGTCACCATACTCAGGTTGACTAGAGGGCTTCACCAATCATATGGTCGATGCCAAAGAATAGATTGAGCTAGAGGTCGACATCGGACAACATCCCTTAAGGACAACATCTAAGGTAACATTTATAGTCATTGATGTTATAAGTGATTACCATGCTATACTGGGTATACCTGGGCAGGTCGCTCTAGGGATTGTCCCTTCAATTCCCCATCAAAAGGTCAAGTTTCTCACCATGTTGGGAGTTGGGTGCGTCCTAAGTACGGCTAGAGAGTATCTGAATCACGTGTTTCGATCCAAGAAGAAGAGGGAGTTGGAAATTGACACTCCAGAGGCGAGCTGGAAGTTCTCAAAGTTTGTCACCACTACTTTCAGGTTATCTACGATCCAGTGTATAGAAGAGGCGACCTATCCCTCACATGACCACGTCATGACTGAGCCGACACGTCCCTCTGAAAATACTTGGGTCGCAACAGATACAGTCTTGGTATTGGTAGATCAGATCATCATTGGCGACCTATGCCTCCAAATCAACCAAAACTCGGGGGCCTCCAACGGGGAAATAGCCACTGAGCTAGATGACATGATCGAAGAGGAAGCTCCCCACTTGGGAGCTGAGGAATGAAAAAGGCTCAGAGAGATCATAATTGAGACTCTGCAGTTTAGAGATGGCTCAGAGCTGAAACCAGGGGATGAGCTGGAAGATGTAGAAGTCAACTCATCTTACCTCGAGCAAAAAATCAGGATATGAAGACAATTGTCACCATAAGAAAGGGTGTAAATAGTTTACCTATTGAAGGAAAGTACGGATGTCTTCACAACTCTAGTGACGATGTAGAGACCTTCCAGTTCAGAGATAACTTATTTTGTTCAGCTTTCCTTTCAGTTACCTCGATCTTCCTTAGCACATAGTCCCCAACGTTGAACGACCTCTTATAGACCTTCTTGTCGTGATAACCCGTGGTTTTATGCTTGTAGTTTACCATTCTAAGCTGGGCAGTCATCCGTTTCTCGTCCAATAGGTCCAAATCGAGCAATCTGTTGGAATTATTCTGGTTCTGATTAAATAAAGCAACCCTTGCGGTAGGACTTCGTAGCTCGAAAGGTGCCATGGCCTCCGACCCAAAAGTAAGGGCAAATGGGGTCTTTCATGTATGCACCCGGGTGGTTGTGCGGACTGCCCAAAGAGCAAGGGGTAGTTTGTCCAACCATCTGCCAGCTCGACCAATTAGGCCCTTACTTAGTGTTGTCAATACCAGTTTATTCGATGCTTCTGCTTGCCCGTTACCTTGAGGATAAGCTACCGACGACTTCCAGTGTTTAACTCCCAATCTATTCATTTCTGTTTCAAAAGCTGTGGAAAACTGTAGCCCGTTGTCTGAAACAATTGAATGTGACACCCCAAAGCAACACCAAATATAATCGTGGATGAAGTTGATGGCGTTTTCCTCTGTTATTTTTGCCAAAGGCTTTGCCTCAATCCTTTTGGTGAAATAATCAATGGCCAAAATTACATACTTGCAATTTCCTCGGGCGGGTGGGAAGGGTCTGTTCAAATCCACCCCCCACATGTCGAATGGCCAGGCTGCGACCACAGGTGTTTGTTCCGTTGTATGGAGCCTTGGTAGGTCAGCATACCTCTGACATTTGTCACACTTTTGCATAACTCACGAGCATCCTCCCTTAGATGAGGCCAATAGTATCCTAAGGTGAGTATCTTGTCCGCCAAAGTTATGGCCTCCGGGTGTCCACCACATACTCCACTATATATCTCGAGCAAAAGTTGAGGAACCTCCATAGGATGAACACACCTCAATGGTGGTTTCACAAATGATCTTCTAAACAATGCTTCCCCATGTATAGCAAATCTAGGGGACTTCTTCTTGATTGCTCTCGCTTTTTGCTTGTCAACTGGCAGCTTGCCTGTTTCAATGTAGGCCTTCATTTCATCAATCCAACACTTAGAGCCGTGGACCGAGCATAGAACATGCACTATTTCGTATGCTGGATGCTCTAAGTATGAGATTGGTTCTCCATGCCGCTCGTTTGAGGTAGCCATTTGGAAAGTAGGTCGGCCAACTCATTTTCTTCGCGGCCTACCCTCTGTATCTCCCAAAACTCCAATTCTTTAACCATCCGTTTTACTAGCTCGCAGTACTTGATCAGAATGGGACTGATCACTTCGTACTCTCCCTTGAGTTGATTCATGATTAGTTGTGAGTCACAATAAACTATGATCTTGGTTGCCCCAAAGCATCTAGCATATTCAATTGCTGCTATCAAGGCCTTATACTCGGCCTGGTTGTTAGAGGCCTGGAACTTGAATCTTAGAGCTTCTTCAAAGGATCTACCCGTCTCTAGCTCGATCAACACAATTCTAGCTCCACTAACATTTTTGGTAACAGACCCATTCGAGTAAACTGGCTACCTGTTGGTTTGATTGTTCCTTCCCCTTCAAGCTTTCTTTTGGGTTTCTCTTCCTATTATCTTCCTTGCTGAACGTAAGCTCGACCAAGAAGTCTGCCAAAAGTTGAGCTTGCAAAGCTTTTCGAGGCCTGTATTCAATATCAAACTCCGTCAATTCTATGGACCAGTTGAGCAGTCGACCTGAACTTTATGGCTTATGCAATATCTTCCTCAAATGAGTGTTTGTCAGCACGACAATGGGGTGAGCAGAGAAGTATGCTCGTAGCTTTCTGGCTGCAACTACCAAGGCATATGCTACCTTTTCAGCGTTGAAGTACCTCCCTTCTACGTCGGCCAAAGCCTTACTCACATAATAAACTGGCTTTTTAAGGCCTTTATCTTCTCTGACCAGGACTGCAGCCACTGCTCGATCTCTCGCTGAAAGGTAGTTGTACATGATCTCTCCCTGAATCGAGCTACTCAACACTGGTGGAGAGACGAGGTATTATTTGAGCTGTTGGAACGACGAGAAACATTCGGTCGTCCACTCAAAGTTTTTCGTCCCCCTCAAAGTTTTGAAGAAGGGGAGAGACATATCAGCTGACTTTGCTATGAAGCGACCCAAAGTTGCGACCCTACCGTTCAATCGTTGTACCTCCTTGATACACGTAGGCTCTTGCATCTCTATCAAGGCCTTTATCTTTTCTGGATTAGCTTCAATGCCTCTTTATGATACCATGAACCCCAGAAATTTTCCTCCAGCTACCCTAAATACACACCTGCTCGAATTTAGCTTCATGTCTTTTTCTCGTAGATTGGCAAACGTTTCCCTTAGGTCGACCACATGACGACCAGTCTTGGTTTTGATGACCATGTTGTCGATGTAGGCCTCCATGTTTTGGCCAATCTGACTAGCAAAGACTATATTCACCATCCTCTGATAGGTAGCTCTGGCATTCTTCAGCCCGAATGGCATCTTGGTGTAGCAATATATACCTCCAGCAGCTTGGAAGGCTATCTTTTCAATTTCGTCCTCGTGCATTCTGATCTGATGATATCCCGAATAGGCGTCGAGGAAACTGAGGGTAGCGTGCCACGCAATTGAGTCGACCAGCTTGTTTATCTGTGGGAATGGGTAGCTGTCCTTTGGGTATGCTAGATTTTGATTGATGAAGTCGACGCACATCCTCCACTTTCATTGGCCTTTTTGACCATCACCACATTTGCCAGCTAAGTAGTGTAGGATGCCTCCTTTATTATACCTGCACTAAGGAGTTTATTTACCTCTTGTTTGATGGTCATTTATTTGTCTATAGCAAAAATCCTTAGCCTTTGGCTTTTGAATTTAACGGTGGGGTTGACTTCCAAGCGATTCACATCGACCTCTTCTTTAACTCCCCTCATATCCTCTACTCTCCAAGCAAAGACATCCGTACTTTCCTTCAATAGGTCAACTATTTTCACCCTTTCTTCTGGTGACAATTGTCTTCCTCCCCTGATTACCTGCTCCTGAAGAGGAGCAAGCTGCTCCCTTGCCGCTTTCAGGTCGACTAGGGCTTCATCTCCCTCTTTCTCAGCATTGGAATAAGTGGCCCGGACAGCACGGAGTTGGGAGTCGGAGTCCACAAGCTTCTCCCTCAGCTCGGCGGCCTCCCTAGCTTTCCTTGAGTACTTCTGGGAGGCTATCTTCTCCTTTTCTATGGAAGCCCTTTAGCTGCTCTTGGCTTGCTCAGTAAGAGCAAGAGACTTCACAACAAAAGGAAGATAGTCAGTACAACAATTATCAGAATTGAAGCGACCAAAAATATTGTGATCAAACAGAAAAGTGAAAAGTATGAAAGACACAAGTGTTACCTCGGAGGAAAGGAGGCCCAACCTATCACTATACTCCTCTGGAGTAAGCCCCTCCTCAGCAAACTGGGCTAGAAGATCCCTATCTACCGCCCTCCTCACTATTACTTGCCCCAGTCCCAGTTCGGGATAATGGTGATTTAAGCTATTGATGCCCGTAAGAGGAAAGACATCATTTAACCTTTCCAACAAGGCTTGCACTTCATCAGTGTTTCTGGATGGGCGAGCTAGAGGAGGGAGGGGATATTTGGAGGCGGAGCCCGCTGCTCGAGACGTCCCAGGTCCTTCATGTCCCAGTCTTTCTCATCTGATTAAGGGGAAGACCATCATCAGCATCTTCATGCTCGATATCATTGAGCTCCAAGTCTACTATATTTTGGGGATCTACCCCCATTGATTCGTGCCGGGGATCGGAGCCCGATTCTAGCTCGATCGATTTTTCGACCTCCCCCTACTACTTGCACTTGGGGGCATATTCAATTGGCTCCACTGGCCCGAACCCATCAATGGGGACCATCCCCACACCAGCCTTGGGGAGCAAAGTGTTCCTATCTTCAGTCTCCTTCTCCCGGCTTGCTCTAGCATTGGCCATCCCATGGTCTTTCTTGTTCCTCCTGTCACCCAGATCGACAATGCGATTCATGTTGGCCTCCTGATCAGCTGTTAGAACTGCATAATCAAAGGGGAAACAGTTAGCAAAGAGATATGCGAGCAAAATTATATGAATTAAGGAGAGAGCAAATCAAATACTTAACCGACATAGTGAAACAAACTTCTACAATGGCCGGGCTTTTTCTTGCAGAAATGGCACTGAGACTCAAACCTCTCCCTCTCATGAATTACCATGTTCGGGTATCTAAGGCTCCTAATTATAGGCACTTAGCGTAGAGGTCCTTTATAGATTTAGCCGGGTGGACTTGAAGCTCGTAGTCCAAAGTAGAAGATACAATACCATGCCTGAAATAGTTTATGATTTCACGGTCCGTCAGATCCTCGTCGATCTGGTCAAC
The DNA here is from genome assembly GCA_022495995.1 of Adenophora triphylla var. japonica. NCBI lineage: Eukaryota > Viridiplantae > Streptophyta > Magnoliopsida > Asterales > Campanulaceae > Adenophora > Adenophora triphylla. The sequence continues at coordinate 69,463 of JAFEMH010000596.1, read as the reverse complement.
CAGTTTCTTGAATCTCTTGAAATAATTCATTGAGCTTTCGTTCGCTCCTTGTGTTATGTTACTTAGATCGTTCACAGTCTTGCGACGATCTCCAGCTGTTGCAAATCTACCCAAAAATTTCTTCCTCATTTGTTTCCATGAGTCAATGCTTCCTTTCGGAAAGCTTCTAAACCACCTTAGAGCAGCATCAGTCACTGTGCTCGTAAGGGCTTTGCACATCACATCATCTTGTCCCGAAGTTCTAGACACCACACACATTTGAGCTTCAAGGTGTTGCATGTGATCTAACGCACTCGTTGAGACGTCTTATTGCTTTAAATCAGGCAACTTGAATCCTGGCTCTGGTGGTCCTAGTTCGAGCATCCATGGGGCTAGAGGTTTCAATGTACCAACATCGTCTTCAGAATCATCACTGTCAGCATTATTCTTTTTAGCCGTCAACTCCTCAACCTGACGCTTGAGCCTGAGGAATTCTCGCATATCAACATCTTCTGCATGGCCGGTGGGAGGAACCCTATCACGACGAGGCCCCCGGGATACGGTGTTCGACCGTTGCCTTTCGGAGGGGGCGGGTCGTCGAGAGATTATTCTCTCTCTCATGTGACTTCGGGGAGGGGATGGCCTGTAAGATCATGATTGCTCCCGTCCGCGACGAGGGGGAGTACGCATCCTTTCCCTGTGACTCGGGGCTCGTTCATTACGCATAGAAGGGGTCATTTGACGACCGCGAACAACTTGGTTCTGATTATGCTCAAGATTTTCATTTGCAAGAGATCTACGAGGCTCTCCATCCGTCTCATCCCGTCGTCGCTGAAATGGGAGTCCCTCACTACGTCACTGATTGAGATGCTCTCTAAGGTCAAGTTGCGGCACTACCCGCTCATTGTCAACGGCAACATCTTCACGACGACCATCATTCCTTCTCTGGTACCTTCTCCTTCCTGACGAGACAGTATTATGGGACGCCTGTGGAGGTTGGTCCTCAGCCATTCGGATTAGCTCATTCTAGACTTGCAGGAGTTCGTGAAGAGCATTCGCTCTCTCGACGAGGAAAGCGGTTCTGTCGAGATATGGGTTGGATGGGCCTCCCACATTTCGTACAGTAGCTCCCTCGGGCCTCCTTTCAAGTGGTGGTCGTCGTTGTCGCACAGGAGTGGGCCTTTTTTCTCTCCTCCTCGCTGTTGGAAGACCAGTGTCATCTACCACACCGTGTGACCTGGTAGCCCTCAAGTTAGGGTTCCTAGGTTGAGGTGAGGGAGGTCTGGGGTTTTCCTGATGGCATTGCAGAGAGGAAGGCGGTCGGCCTGCATCTCCGGTTGACTTACTAGCTGTGTGTCCGTCTGACACCATCTCCAGGTACTATCCGATTGTTTTTCCTTGGTTGAAGATCACTGATGAACGTTTCCCCGCAATGGAATCAATCTGATGAAGCAGGAAAACGTTCGGGCTTAGCTCTTGTGGTCCAGCAGAGTATTGGGCTGACTTATGACCTGCACAACACCGGAAATAAACCGTGAACTGCGCCGGGGCTTGTCCGGCAAGGCCCTCCGGCGTGAGAATCAGTTTGGGCTGGAGGAAAAGTGGTAAGGAAAACAGTGGGTGTGTGTATACGTGAATGGGAAAATATGCATTACCTTAGCCCAAGGAACTGTTCTGGTATTTATAGTAGGTGAAGGAAACTAGGGTTTTCATCTGAACCGTTGGATTGGATTATTGCCAACCGTTGGATTAGATTTGTCCCCATGCATCCACGTGGCATCCTGGGATTGCTCCGTACGAACAAGGACACTACTGTACCTGTCATGGACAGTGGTTTGCACAATAACGAAAAGTCAAACATGCACGTCTGTTTGGCGTCACTACTAGTTACGTGGGGACATAAGTGCAGAGTGGGCCAGTGACAGATTTGGCTTTATCTTCGGAAGGCTTGTTGAGCAAGCTTTATGAGAAGACGACCTGGAGCTGTACGTCCAGTAAGGTCGTCACTAAGTAGACAACTCGACGAGCGAGTGAGTTGGTGAGTTGTCCCGTCCCTTGATGGATCTGGTCGCTTGATGACGACGACCCTTCTTTATTAGACGGGTTATGATCTATGGATGAGATGGCTCGTCATTGGATGGGCTCGGTCGCCCAATGGCGACGAGCGCCGTCCATTGTTTGACGGGCCATGATCCATTTTTTGTGTTGCTCCTTTAGTCTTGGTCCCTTGGGGGGCTTGTTGAGCCCGTTTCTCAGAGGGAAAGACTTGGGTCTAGCCCATCACGAAATATTCCGTTCACTCACTTACTACACTTATAATAACGATTAATTTACTATGTGCTACTCCACATTGTCTATTTTATTTATTTTCATACTCACAACACTTTATCTTTTTCTTAGTTTTTGTGCATTCAATTTTAATAACATTTGTTATGAAATTTAATTTTAATAACATTTGTTATGAAAAAGAGGGAGTACTGCTTAGCTGTTTATATCTTAAACTTAATTATATATTTTCTCAGGAAAAATATTTAGACATAGGATATTTGGTAACATTTGTTTTGCAGTGTTGTTGGCAAAATTAAAATTACAGAAGAAAATAAAATTATAAAAATTGAAATAAAATATAATCTGAACAAACTGTAAATAAACAAAACTGCTGCAGTAGTAATAGAATACTCCCTCATTTCCATTTCAAGCTTCATGATGGTGAAGGTGGCACGCAAATTAAGGAAAAATGTAAGTGGAGAAAGTGTTGTGAGTGTAAAAGTAAAATAGGAGAGAGAATTAGTGGAGTAAATAGTAAATTTGAAAAGTGTTGTGAGTATAAAAGTGAAATAGGAGAGATAATGAGTGGGTGAAATTGTAAAGATTCTTTGTCATTTTAAAAAAGGTGAAGCTTTTAACGGGACACTCGTTTTGGTGAAATGGGACGGAGGGAGTATTGTCGTTGTACAGTGGTCAATGTTGCGATTCTATATTCACCAAATATTCGTCAGAGAAGATACGAAAATCATTTCAATTTAATGGATTATTATTGTAGCTCCTATGCTTGAGATTATAATATCAAAATTATGTTTCTAATTATTAAGGGGGGTGATGGAATTAACACATGATAATATTGTAGTCTCACTTTTGGTCCACCATTATGTATAGGTATGGCTCCCATGATGTTGATTACTTACCTAAATTAATCTGATAATTATTCAAATGGCAGCTACAACGTCTAATTAGATACTTAATTATTATGTGCTCAAAATCACTTGATTGACTTGACTAATTCAGTAGTCATTGGTCGTGAAAAGAATTAATCAATTACTAATAATAAACATTGTTCTAAAAATTGTTTGTCTACGTCGTATAAGTTCTAGACAGCTATAAAACGTCGGGTTTAACTTCAAATTCACTTATTAATGTGTTCTATTATAAAATTGTCGCCTAGATGCTATACGCGCCAACTAGTTGGGTTGGGTGTCGCTACAACCGAGATTCGACTTGCTATTTTAATATTTTTATAAAATATATGGTACTAAAACGACATCATCTTATTTATGTAAATTCCAATAAATCATCAAACAAAAAACTTAAGCCATGAATTTATTAACTGAAATCTCAAAACTCAATTTCGGGATTACAAACAAAATTCTTTAATCAAACTTCTTACCCATCTGACTATCTAGTTGGTCTTGGGACCAGAAAAGATAGTAAGGGAGATTGGTATCAAACGGGAATTTCTATTCCCACTACCTTTTTTTCTTTTCACACTATCCTACTCTTTATCACACTGACCTAGGCTACATCAACCCACGCCTCTATCACCATAATTACTAATTAGCTGTGTACTAAAACAAAAAATTACTCACTAAGTAGGTACAAAAATAAATAAATTTACATATAATCAAGCTTAAAAATATGCCATATACATTTCCAAACAAAACGCCCTTCCACTACTGTACAACTTCTTAAATTTTTATATATATTATTAAATTCGAAAAAAAAAAAAAAGAACCATTTCATCCGTATACAAAAATAATTTACTAAGTAGGTTTTGGAATCCAATTTTTTAACTTTTAATGAAGTAATTATTGCAGATATTCTGAATTTAATTAATGTGTCCAAACAAATGTAAATAATATGCAAAATAAGTTTTTGGAAAAAAAAAAACAATTTGTAGAATATTATGTTGTTTTTATAAATAGATATGAAAATGTAGGAATCAAACATATACTCCATGGCCACCAATAAAATAATAAATATATAAAAACGAAAAATAATCAAAATAAAGGGCCAAAATAACTTCATTAACACCAAAGAAAAAAAAAAGATAAAAGAAGTGAAAAATATCACTTATTTGATTTCTTAAAAATTTTAAATTTATAAAAGCAATAATTAAGAATTGATTTGTGTGAATGAGAAAATATTATTTACTTCCTTTATTGATTCAATTAATTACAACTATATACTCCCTCCGTCCCGGCGAAAGAGCCACAAAATTTGTTCGGCACGCAAAATAAGAAATGTGATGTAGGAAAGAGAAAAAGTTTAAATGTTGTGAGTATGAAAAATTAAATAGGAGAGAGAATGAGTGGGAGGTGATGTAAGAAAGAAAATATTGTGAGTGTAAAAGTAAAGTAGGAGAGAGAATGAGTTGAGAGAATAGTGATTTAAGGTTTTCTTTTTGGGAAAGTGACTTTTTAAATGGGACGCCCAAAAGCGAAATAAATTCGCTCTTTCACGGGACGGAGGGAGTATATATATATATATATATATATATATATATATATATATATATATATATATATATATATATATATATATATATATATATATGAGTTTCCTACTTGAAAAATGACTTTATCAATACCATAACTAATGCCTAGAATTAATGTAAACATATATCCTACCTAATTTAAATATATCAAATAAGTAAACGATAATCATGTATAAAAGGAAAAGAAATTGCCAATGTAATAGTATAATAGTTTTATTTAACTAAAAGACGTCTTTTCTTAAGCGATTGTAAAAAAGGTTTTTTTCTGAAATTTTGTGTTAAATTAATTAAAAAAAATCAAATAAAAATTTAAGTTAAAATATACAATTATCTTAAACCAAATTTTGAATTAAAAATATTTATTGTGAACAAGTTTAGCAAATCCAAGTATGTCATTTTACATACTATATTACTACTCGTATGTATACATACCCATTTAATTTGAGAATCTAATGTCTTTTTAAATACTTTATCCACTCATCTCATAGAAATATCATATTTAATTTGTTAACATTTTAAGATAATATTATTTTTTATTTATTTATATATGACTTGCACAATAATAAAATTGTACTTTATTTTCATTTTTTAAAATGCAATATTTATTTTATAACAAATTTAAAAAGAAAGTGCAATATTTATTACTCCCTCCGTCCCAGACCAAGGGTTCATCTTTCCCTTTTGGGACGTCCCAGACCAAAAATTCATTTCCAAAAAAGGCAAGTTTTTGAATATATTAATACCCTTATCATCTTCATATATTTACAAAAAAATCATTCATTATATCCTTATACATTCTCTCTCCTATTTCCTACCACACATTTAACTACTATTCCTCCCACTCATTCTCTCTCCTATTAAATATTTTTAACTTTTACATTCTCTCTCCTATTCCCTACCACACATTTAACTTTTACATTATCTCTCATATTTCCTACCACACATTTAATTATTATTCCCTATCTCACATTTAACTTTTATTCATTTTTTAAAAAATTTCTTAAGAAGCGTGAAATTCCCCCCATATACCCTTGGTCTGGGACGGAGGGAGTATAAAAAATTTGAGATTAAAACAACATTACATTTTTTTAAATTACAAATAAATAAATTTATGTAACTTGTAAAATTATAAAAATAGCAAACTATAATGGAAGAAGAAAAAAAAAAGGTGAAACATTAAAATTTAAGATCTATTAATAAGCATAGGTGAATTATTTGGTTCAAACTTCAAAAATTAATCAATGATAACTTTTTAGAATTTACACTACCTTTTCAAATTTGGTAGTGCAAATAGTAGCACCCGTATCAAACATTTACTTGTCAGTCACTCGTTCTGAGCTAAGCCAGGTTAGCTATTCCAGCTAGTAAGTAGTAGTTAAAGTTAGAAGAGAGCTTGACTGCAAGACTCACCCCTCTTGCAATTCTTCTTTTATATAATTATGAGCGTTCCAGGGTTATGGACTCGAATCCATTTAGTAGTCTCTACTTTCCTTAGTTCTCTAGTCTTCTTCATCTTTGTCGGATCATTTTCAACATTGATTATTAAGTCAAGCCATGAGAGTATTCTTCATTATCCTCCATCTCGCATCGCAGTAACATCAAGTTATTTCACATGAATATTATAAACCATAAATAAATGTTCGGCCCCGCTTAGGTCTCGTGTGAGCCCTGCCTAGGCGCAAGGCTCGAATCCGTTCCCTAGCGATTTTCAGAACCTTGTTAATGAATAAGAGATAACAACTACTACCTCTGCCCCAAAATGAATGATAAAAATAATTTCAAATTTGTTTTTAATTAAAAGCAATTTTTTTAATAAACTTAATCATTTATGATCGTATGTCGGACGAAGCTAGGTCGGGATCAATGATGGTCGGACAATGAGCTAAGTCGACTGATCTTTGTCGTTGGGCCATGGGCGTTGTGGTAACTGCACTGGCCTATTCAATAGTAGTGTCTTTGTGATGTCTAGAATGTTGAGCTTAGTTCGTTTGGCCTAGCCCGTCACTTTTATTCCGTTCAGTGGCCCCCAACTTTTGGTGTTGACTTTGTCGACCAGAAAGTTATAAAAAATTTATGCGATTGCTTTTTGAGCTCTCTGTTGGATGGTCGACTGAGTAGATGTAGGTCGCTCTCGACCATTTACTTTTAACGGTTGGGTACGTTGTTTAATGTGCCGTAATTTTCATATTAATGACACGATTCTGGTGATTGGACAACTGTATTAGGAACCGCAGCTGGTCATTAACTGAGAAAAAGAACGGTTGTGTCCCCTACCCTTTCCAATTCCGGTAAGGTTTTGGAGACATATAAAAGGAAGAATCTTTTTCCTTTTCAAACTTTACAATCCGTAATTACTCAAACATCCAACAAGAACAAAAGAAAAGAATTTGATTTTATGGCGTAATCAAGCTTTCTGCTTCGTCTATGAGCTCTTTATTCTTCGAATCAATCAAGGTACCCCTTAATTCCTCTATATTTAGGTTTAATTTCAAGTTTCTCTCTTTAATCCGTCGTTGCTAGGACCTTTGGCTGGGAGCTAGGTGTTAGGTATGGATATAATTCCACAAACCTTAGGATTTATAAACGGTTAGAGGGTCCATGGAAGGAGTTGACAAGAGAAGAGTGTATTACCATTCTAAAAAGATGGGGTTTGTTTCATGGTGAGGTAGGGTTCCCCGCTGGAGAGTATGGGAGATTTGGAGGTGGATGATACACGGATTGTTCGCTTCCGTCTCTTCAACAAATTGATCGACCATCTTATAATCTTTTACATCAAGTCAAATAGGCCCCCTTCCCTATAGAGAGGTTAGCATTTCCAGGGGAATCTAGGTCGCCCATAGGTAGTTCGGAACATACTTCGACTAGGAATGATTCCCCTGTTTCTGTGTCTTCTATAGATATGACAGCTCAATAATCTTTCGCTTCTACATCGTCGAGCTCCTCCTCGGGTAATATTGTGAATCCGTTTTGCTTGACGGTTGTCACAGGCCGTAACGAGAGGGACTACTTGGCCCCCAAGCCGGCAATAGGGAGGAAGAATGCAGAGTCACAGATCAACATTCTTCACAGCTTCTTCGAGGTCTCTAGAGATGACTTCAAGACCCACTTCACCGAGAGGCAAAGGAAAGCCCAATCTTGGATCCATTGGGGTCTGAATCCGACCAAGGTAGCTTTCTTTTATGGCCAATTTGAGACCGGCCTGGGCCTACTCCTAGACCCCTTCATCTCCGAATTTCTTGAGTGCTTAGCCGCTGTCCCCATGCAATTAGGTGCCAACACAGTTAGGGTACTAGTGTGCTGTGCCATGGTGTGCAGGTTCGTCGGGTACGAGCCATGTATGCACGTCTTTAGGAGATTCTTTAAGGTCGTGCAGAACGATAAAACCTTTGGGATCAGCACTCCGGCCAAAGCTAAGGCCCCCAAATTATTCACTAACTTGCCTGATAAAGTTTCTGGGTGGAACACTCATATGATCCTTGTGGAGAGTAGGAAGGGATGGGAGTTCCCCTTGCCTGAGGCCGACACACCTCCCATGAAGGAGGAAGAATAGTGGGTCCCAGAGTGGAGTGATGAGCTCACTCGTAGGTTAATGTTGGTGGCTTGGAGGAGCACCATTATCTGGGTCGCACTTGGGCCAGACAAAGACTTCTTCATCCAGGCTTGGATGATGCTAGGAGGAGATAGGGAGGTAACCCCCTTAGGCCTATGCAGTGGCCGAGGCTAAAGAGAGGAAGCTACAACGAGATGGCAAGTCCGTCGCCAGTGATGAGGCGGCAAAATCCAAGAAGGATAAGGCCGGTGACAAAGGGAAGAACAAGCCGGGAAAGGCTGAGAAAGTACCTGATTCATATACTCCTTTGACTGTATCACGGGCAGAGATTTTGAGCAATGTGGACTTTGGGTCGGCACCAAAAATGAACCCCAATGCCAAGGTGAATAAGAACATGAACAAATACTGTGAATACCACCGAGACAGGGGGCATGACACAGTGGAGTGTTTCAGTTTGAAAAAGATAATTCAACGGTGGATAGACGACGGGCGACTTGACCATTATGTGAAGAGGGATCGTCCAGCGGCCAACAACCGAGCTGCTAACAACGACCCTCCGGAAAGGCAGCCAAGAATGGTCCTAGTCATCTCCGAAGAGGCGATCAAGAACCAAATCAAGAGCGCTATTTACCATTTGAAGAAAGCCCCACATGTTCCCTTAAAAGCAGATGTGCCAAATGACGTTATCAGTTTTTACCCGTACGAGTTGTCAGCCAATCCTCTAGCCCGTCAGCGGACTTTGATCGTCCTAGGTTTTATTGACAACTGTGAGTCGAGGAGAATACTTATTGACACTAGGGCAGCAAAAGACATCTTGTTCTACAGCGTCTACCAAAAGATGGGTCTACCTGATAGTCGACTAAGCCCATACATAGGTCATCTTGAAGGATTCACCAACCACCGTGTTGACGCTAAAGGGCAGATTGATTTGCCCGTCGATATTGGAGATCATCCATTGAGAACGATACAAACCGTTACCTTCATTGTGATTGATGTTGTAAGTGATTATCATGCAATCCTTGGCCAACCTGGACAGGCCACTCTAGGGATCGTCGCATCTGTCCCTCACCAAAGAATTAAGTTTCCAACCCGCTCAGGAATCGAATGTGTATTGGGGACGGCCCCAGAATTCCTCGAGCACGTGTTGAAAACCAAACGGACAATCCAGATCACATTGTGAAGTTTTCTAAGTCCACCAAGCAAACGACGACCTCATGCTCCAACGTCTCCACTATCAAGTGTGTGGACGAGACTGAAACATTCGTTCAAAAATTCCTGGACGACCAAATTGCAGCTCCACAGCTTTTGGTCAACCAGGAATCGGGGGCAGAGCTGGATAAGTTGATTGAAAACGAGGTTCCCGACCTCACCCCAGAAGCAAAGAAAAAGATCAAGGAAATTGTGATTGAATCTATGGATTTTCGCGACGACGCTCCTGAAATAAAGCCTGACGACGAGCTGATTAAGCTGGTCATCAACCCAAGTTACCCCGAGCAGAAGATAAAACTAGGGTCTCAGCTAACGACTGAGGAGAGGGATGAGATAATCACCCTACTCAAACAAAACCTCGACGTCTTTGCTTGGAGGGTTGAGGACATGAAAGGCATAATGGAGGATGTGGTCGTCCACAGGCTTGGAGTAAACCCGACGATGAAGTTTAATGAGCAGAGGCTGAGAATTTTTTCAACAGAAAAGGAAGTTGCAATCAAACAGGAAATTGAAAAGTTGTTAAGTGCTGGAATAATCGTGGATGCTGGATTCACAACTTGGCTGGCAAATGTTGTGCTGGTTAAAAAACCCAATGGGAAATGGAGATTATGTGTAGATTTCATCGACCTGAACCTAGCGTGCCCCGAAGACAGTTACCCCTTACCAAGAATTGACAAGCTCATCGATTCTGTCGCTGGGCATACGACCCTCAGCTTTTTGGATGCTTATTCCGGCTATCACCAAATTAAGATGGCCGAGGAGGATATTCCAAAGACGCGCTCACCAGTGCACAGGTGGAACTTACTGTTATACGAAAATGCCTTTTGGGCTAAAGAACGCCGGGGCGACTTACCAACGGATGATCAACAAAGTTTTTAAAGGTCAGCTAGGTGATAATCTGGAGGCGTACATAGGCGACATGGTCGTCAAATCAAAAAAGAGGAAACATGTGGACGACCTTCAACAAACTTTCTCCAACCTACGAGCGAACAACATGGTGCTCAATCTAGCTAAATGTGTTTTTGGAGTTGCAGCAGGCAAGTTCTTAGGGTTCATGCTCTCTCAAAGGGAGATAGAGGCTAACCCTGAAAAAATTAAAGCTTTGATTGACATGGCCGAGCCAACAAACATCAAGGAGGTCCAAAGGCTGAATGGACGAGTGGAGGCCCTAGGTCGTTTCATTTCAAAATCGGCCGAAAGATCTCTTCCTTTTTTCAAGGCTCTTCGTGGCGCAAAAGATTTTAAATGGACAGAAGAATGCTCACGGTCGTTCATTCAGCTCAAAGAATATCTCGGCTCTCCACCTCTTCTTAGCAGCCTCGTAGCTGGGGAAGACTTGTACGTCTATCTTTCGGCGGGTGACAAGGCCGTCGCCGCCGTGATGGTCAGAGAAGAGTATGGAACACAGAGGCCGATATATGATGTGAGCAAAGCCCTATCTGACGTTGAGACTCGTTATTTTAACGCTGAAAAAATCGCCTATGCACTCGTCATTGCAGCACGAAAGCTACGAGCGTATTTTTCAGCCCACCCCATTGTTGTTTATACTGATGCCCCACTCAGAAAAATCCTTCATCGACCCGAAAGCTTTGGTCGTCTCCTGAACTGGAGCATCGAGTTGACCGAATTTGACATCCAGTATCTAGCACGGAAGACCCTGCAAGCCCAAGCTCTGGCTGACTTCTTGATCGAGACGACGTTCAGCTCGGACGACGATCAGAGAATGCCACCTCAAAAGATTAACAAGGGCAAGTAGGTCGATGACAAACCAGAAGAGTTGACTTTGGAATTTTTTTCCAGATGGGTCGGCGACGAAGGAGCAAAGTGGGGCCGGGATTGTGCTAGTGGAGCCAGAGAGTAACACTGTTTTTGAAGAGGTTTTGAGGTTCAAATTCCAAGCTTCGAACAACCAAGCAGAGTACGAGGCACTTATTGCAGCGATCGAATATGCTAAGTGTTTCGGGGCAACGAAAATTGTGGCCTACTGTGACTCTCAATTGATTGTCAATCAAATTCACGGAGACTATGCGGTCGTCGATTCGACCTTGCAAAAATACCACTCTTTGGTTGGTGAATTGGTACAAGGATTGGAATTTTGAGCCATCCAACGGATTGCCTGGGAAGATAATGAACAGACCGACCTACTCTCAAAGCTGGCCACAGATCAGCGGCCAGAAGACGAGCATGGCCACCACCTGGCCTACCTCGAGCAGATGGCTTATGACAGAGTGAAGGTTATGTGTGCTGGGGACGGCACACATAACCTTTAAATACTGTCATTTACAAAATCCGACCCGTTTGGATCGTGATAGTATTTACTTTTCAAAGTCCGATTCGCAACCCGATTCGTTGATTGCATGTCATTTAATACGCTTTTTCCCGTAAAAATCGTTAACAATGTAATATCCGGTTCAAAACCGGAGTTCGTCCTTCGAACTCTCTTTCAAAACGTGCGAAATGACGTTTGGCATCCAAACGCTCATCTTCAAACTAAAAGCCGACTTTTGACATTCAAAAACATTTAATACGCTTTTTCCCGTAAAAATCGTTAACAATGACTCGCCCGATTCAAAAAACCGGAGTTCGACTTTCGAACTCCTTTTCAAAAAACTCAAAATCGACTTTTGCCACGCAAACGCTCATTTCAAACTCAAGATCGACGTTTGCCACGCAAACGCTCATTTCCGTCTCAAAAAACGACGTTTGCCACGCAAACGCTCGCCTTTTCAAACAAAGTCACCTAATCAACGTTTGACATTCAAACCATGATTAAGCTTGTCATTCAAGCCCTCATTTCAAAACACACTCACACACACACGATTTTCGAGAAAAGGTAGAAAGACTCGTCATACGAGGCGTTTCGGGTGATCTCGTAATACTCTTCCCGAAACGTAACGTGACCTCCGAACCTAACAATCTCTGGTACTAAAAAAGCTTTTTACTCGTTTTTGCTACCAATAAAAATGATCCCCTGTTTTCAAAGCTTTTTCCTAAGTTTTTGCTACCAATAAAAAGGACACCATTTTCACTAAAGCCGTTTCTCAACGTTTGGGCTCAAAATACAAAACCGCCTGGCGACTCCTCATTTTCCTTCCCATGAAGCGAGGTCTCAGACACCAACCCTCCGCGAAAGACAACTGCGTTTCGCGTCCGCGTGAAATCCCGGGTAATTTCAGTTGGCGACTCCGCTGGGAAAAGCGATACTTTTTTCAAAACTACCGTTGTTTTCAAAAAAGCCTTCCGTGAGTTAAACTTTCGTTTACCCTTCCTCGTTTTTCGTGTACGTGTATTACTTTAAACCTCGAACGGTTTTTTCAAAGGCACTACATTGTCAACTTTTCAAAATCATACCATGTTTGTGCATCCCCATTCATGTTTGATTTTCATTGCTGTCTTTTGAACTGCGCATCATAATGCTTTAAGACACATTCTGAAAAATCTCTATTTTACTCAGAAAAAAAGAATTTTAGTGACCGCACACTACTCGCACTTGCTGCCTCGGTACACCGCACTCCACGTGCACTTGCTGCCTCGGTACACTGCACACTACGACTCGTAACCCGGGATGGCCTTATCGCTGCACCTCGGTTGGTCTCGCTGCACACCTTTCAAGGGCGCACGGGGTCGTCCCAAACATCCCATCCTAGCCCGTGTAAGCCATGCACTCTTTGTGTCACACTTTGTCCAAGACCCCGGTTGATTTTTGGCTTAGTTCGTGTCATGAATCCTAAGTGTATGTTTTTTTACGCCGGGTTCCGCTCCGAGTCAAGCTCGAGAGGTTGAGACCGAAGGTCGTTCCCGACCCGAAGTCTCGAGCTTTTCAGCCTTGACATTGACGCGGAGCTCTGCCGAAAAATATACCCGAAGGTTCAATGTGACGCCGTGTCACCAAACCTCACCGTATGTACCGTGCCAGCCACAACTTGGCCAACGCCAAAAGCTAAGGCCCCTCGCACAAGCGAGTCAGGAGAGGTCATGCCGAAATTTTGGCACGATCCCCGCCTTAACTTAAGGACATTGACTTCGATCGTGGCCCGGCAAGGCCACATACATTGGAAGTTTGCGTGATCAGCTAGCCTTAAGTTCACTTTTTCCTTTGTCGGTGGAACTCGCTTACCTTATAGGACCTCGCTCGGGATAGTCCGTCCCGAGAAAGATGATCTAAAAATGGAAATGAGGGGCTTATAAGCGTAGTGACGAGATCCAATGATTAGAGCTCTAGGATTAGTTGCGAAAAAGAAGACTCGCTCTTTTCCAACCGATTAGGACTCTGAGAAAACGCGCTTTAAGTAAACATTAATCGGTAACTGCACATTGCACGAGCCCGAAACCTTGATCCAAATCCCCCTTTTCCGAAGCCTAAACCCTGCCTTTCGTTCTCGCGGCGCAAAGTGGTTCAGATTTCCGGCCGCCGCCTCGCGTAATCACCGTTACGGTAGCGTCGAGATAGTTCTTCGGTTCCCTCGGTTCCTCTCAGAATTTCCGACATGTCTAGCTCATCGAGAAATCGTGACGGGGAAGGACCCCGCCACCGGCACGTATATGACTTTGGAAGAAGCCATCCGGGCTTGTGAGGTTCACAAGAGGCGTAAAGAAGATCGCCAATTTCGTGGTACAGCCTTCGAATGAGCGAGGTATAGCAGCTATCCCCCGCCGACGGTATTTCTGTCCCGGTCGAGGATGACGATTCCCCGAAACAAGTTCCTCAAACCTTCAACCAGGTTCCTCCCCCGCCAATTTACGGGATTCTTTCGAACCAAGGAAACAGCCGACCTAGGCTTCATATTGCCACCTCTCAGGGCAACCCTGTCATATTTGGCCAGGCCAGTGCTACTCCCATCACTCAATACCACCAGCGCACCGCTGGACCATCTCAGACAGATGCCAATATTCTTTAATACCCTCCTGGGTTCATCCCGTTGCCTATACACGAATCCCAAAACACCGGGGACAAACCCTGATACAGTTCAGAAAAGGCCCCCATATATTCTCATATATCAAGCCATCCACCTCCAACCACTACCGCTCACGTGGTAGCACCCGGCGCCGAGCCTCACAGTCCACCACTGGACCCTACCTTAGCCTGGATGGTCGAACAGATGAAAGACCTGAAAGCCACCATGAGCAGCTCAAAGCAGGAAACGCTCAAATCCACAGATCCGAGAATGGTGACGCCTTTCCCTGCCAAGTTCAGAATGCCGAAGATGGACCGATTCGACGGAACCGAATGTCCTCAAACGCATGTCGACACCTACGTTCTCGGCATGAGAGCGAAAGGAGCAACTCCTCCAAAGAAATGGCCGACCACTTCCAAAGCATACGCTCAAAAGTTCAGCGTTACGATGGTTTCTAAGGGTCAAGCCTGCGGATCGCCACACTGGGATCGGATCGGCAACATCTTCCGGAACTGCATCGATCCAACTTAGAGTGGGAAACAAGTTGCGAGGACTTAATCAACACCGAGCGTAAAGCAGATGAAAGCGTCGGGGAATCTACAAGAGGTGGAGTTGGAAACTCTCCGAGATCATGGAGCCACTCTCCAAGGATGAACAGATGCGGATCTTCAAGTCCTTCTTAAGAACGTCCATCAGAACTCTCATCAGTCATCATTTGTTCCTGCATCTCCGGCCATGGTCAATGCCGGCTCACAGCTCGAGAAGGATCTCAAGGAAAAGTTGGCTGCTTGCACGGCCGTACAGATACCGCTCGGCGGTTGCATTCAATCCCGCACCGGCCGGTAAGAAAGGGAAAGATACGTCTGTCAACTACATCCATCGTGGACAACGGTCGGGCAACAAAACCCGGCCCCGCAAAGCAACAACTCCACTTCGAAGCGCCCGCCGTGCACTTCGACAAGTTGGATATGCCACCGAGCAAGATGCTAGAAGGGTTAATCAAGGGAAGGTCTCCTTAAACCCGTTGCAAATTACAAACCCAAGAATCCCGTAGTCAACGCCGACAAGAGCAAGTATCGCGCCTTCCATCGATATCACGGCCATACCACCGACAACCGCGTGGGGTTACGATACGAAATTCAGAACTTGATAGAGGAAGGAAAGTTGGAGCGCCCCGTGAGCCCAATACGCCGGAAACCCTTTTCCGAACAACAACAAGTGTGAATTCCATTGAGTGGGTGCCCAAGAAGATTGCCGACAGAGCCAGTTCCTCAGCCTCTTCCCGGTAGGGTCCTTATCAAGTGCCCACATTAGCTACGATGTTTGTGGATCGCTCCGCCTGCCCGGGAGTACGAGTCCCAAGACGTGGTCCGGAGCAATCCTCCGAGAAAACAAGAAGGAAGTCCTCTCAACAAAGAATCGAGAGAAAGATATGAAGAAGCCGGGAGACACCGGTGTGGGTACACTCCTGAGAGCCATCCGGGAAGTTCGAATACTACGTACTCTACTCCAAGTCCTCCCTCCTTCCTCCAGGCCATGCGGCTTTTTTAGAGCGAGACGCGGGGGTGGGAAAGCCGAAAAGTCCCGCTGACACCAAAGTTCGACTTGGGACCGTAATACCTCAGATCTTGGTAATCTCACCGCGCCGAAGCCTAACCCCCCGCGGATCGGCTAAGGTTCAACTTGTCCGACTTCCAAGCCCGGATCGGCAAAGGAAGATCAAAGTCGGCTTGGCACTCGCACTCGATCAACGTGCTAACCAAGGGCGGCAACCGCCACAAACAACCTCAACACAATCCCGAGGCTCCAAAGAAAGGTTTTACCTCGCAAGAGGAAAACAGAAACGGATGGCTTGATGACTCTCCTTCTCCTGATAGAGATCGGATCTACGATTCCCGATCGTATGGCGCATGATCACGTTCGTGACGAAGATCTACCGAGAGATGCCTCGGGGCACAATGAAGCTCTGTACATTACTCTCAAGCTCAACACCATATCACTCCCCGAGTATTGGTAGACAACGGGTCAGCCGTTAACGTTCTCCCTCTCGCATGATGCGAGCCCTCCGTATCAACGAAAGCCATCCGATTCCGTCTACCCGACTATCAAGGCCTACGACAAAGACGTCTCATCCCATCCTGGGACGGTGACTCGGAGCTCGGTTCGAAACCCAAATGGTGCCAAAGAAGATTCCACGTGATAGACATTCCATCCGAATTCACGGCTACGCTGGGACGCCTGTCGCATCACATGAAAGCCATAGCTTCCACTCTCCATCAATGCGTTAAGTTCATTAACCGGCAGGAGATCTTGAAGTTATCAGAGGAGACAGCTTTCCTCATAGGAAACGAAGCCGAGACAAGAGCCAAGCGCGCCAGCGATGTGCACCGGGCTACCTCCTTCAAATCAACCAAGGGACTATCGGGGCAAATCTCATCGTAACCCTCGAGTCCGTAGATGCTAACTATGTAAACGTACTCGAGCGGGCGGACCACTCGAAGGCCCGATACATCAAGTTCAACTGTCGTTTCCAACATTTGGAGTGCGTATTGGAAAGAAATACCGAGCATCGCCATGATGCGGGCACATAAACCCCCTTTGTCTCCGGTCGGAGATTCGTCGCATTCTTCAAGCCAATTCTCGGCCCCGCCAGCGAAGATATTTTCGTGATAAAGGTCAACAAGCACCGTCACACTCGTGATGAATGCATGGAAGTCGTATGGGATGTCCTCCATGAGGAACTACCCGCCGCACCACTCTTCTCCTGTGAAGGGCATGATGTTTTCCTAGCCGCTCCGCAACGCACCCGACGCAATACGTCCCTACGTTTGGTTGAGCCATCGACGACGACGAATCGTGACTCTCCGGGAGTCGAGGACGCGGCACTCCGCGACCGTACCTCTCGCATTCACATGCTCACTTCGAGGACTGCATCTGATTCCGATCGTGTAACCTATGACCAAGGCTCCAACACCATGGAAATTGTCAAGCTCAACGTCCAATACAGTAGGCTATCCGACAATTGGAAGTTACTGGTTGACACGACGAAGAATCCCTCCGATCAGTGATCGACGACGACTTCGTCAACATCGTCTATTCCAGATATCCCGATAATACCAAGGATCAGGTCCTTATCATCGATTCTCGCAATGCCAAAGTTACACTCGACGATCGCTCGCTTATGGTAAACGAGGCCCCGGCTAACCGAGCTCGAGCTCATCATCACTTCCGAGTACTGGCCAGCTGCAACCGGCCCGTGCCGTCGCCAAGCTTAAAGCCCAAGCGCTGCCAAGGCCAAGTGGCAACATCGAAGGAGACAAAGCTCCTCACCCTTGTCACGAATCGATCAACCTCGGGAATGCTTCCTGGCAGCCCACCCCGAAAACATCTCGTGAAGGTCTTCCCGCAAGACAGAGCCGCCTTCCGCGGAAACAACCACCTCGCATCAACATGCTCCAGCCGATTCTCGCTCCCGATCGTCACGCCGCGGATTCGACATCCCGCCAGCAGACCGCTAGCTCGATAGACTCGCGATCGAGCGAGATCACGAGACTGTCAACATTGCAGTTCAACACTCCCGTGTGTTCAATTAAGCGTATATGGGCAAATTTCTTGGTAACCGAGATCAAGGAAGGACGCATGGAATGTCCTGGCCCGACTTCCTACGTCAACATCATCCAAGTGTTTCCGCCATTCGGAGATTTGGATGTTATCACAGCTTCGACACTAGTCGACGGTGCACCTACGGAGACCGTTTAGCTCTCGCAAGGAAGGCCCTCATGGAACTAACCGCTCAAGAAACCGTCTGGGACGAAAACCAAGCTCAAAAGACCGACAGGACCGAGCCCTTAAAGTGTCACAAGCAGCCTTCGCATGTAAAGCTAGAGGCCACTCTAGATTAGTTCGACCTCGGGGATTTTGCTTCACGACAACTTCATCGACTACCGTCTCTGTTCTCATCCAACCCCTCTCGCTAAACGAGGGTGGTCAACGGTCCCGATGACCTAGGAGATGGAACGGCACAGCAGCAACGTATCTCGCCGCGTACCTCCCGAGGAAAGCAAGTTCTCTGCGAAAGCGACGACGAAGATGATGAAACCATTCTCTTCCAAGCCGGGCATGATGTCAACAAAACCGGAATCCCAAGGGTCCTGGGAGGATAGAAATGGATCATTTCCGCACTCAAACTAAAAGGCCAACTCAGGGAGGAAGGTCTATTAAAAAACAAGAGGAAGATGGAAATTCGCCTCGAGCAACTACTCAGGGAAATTCCACAGACTGCGGCATTCGTTTACGTAAACGATCAATGGGACAGCAACCAGTTACATGGGCGAGATGTTCGGGAAGCCGTGTACTCACCTTCCGACATACCCGCCACTCGATAAAGAAGAAAGGGAAAGCTCTCCCCGATGGAGGTTTACCTAGATCGCCGCACGCAGCTCAAAGAAGCACCGGCCATTCTCACATGAGAAGAAACGCAGCACTAACTCTCGACGCAGCTCCGCCGCAAGAAGGTTGATCCGGGCCAAGAGTGGAGGAAAATTAGCAAACCATGAATATCGCTGCACCCAACTCCGTAATGCCCCGAGTATGCTCAACAAGAAGGAAAGGAGCGCGGTATACCGTGAAGAGATCAAGGAGACCGTTCGCTTGAGCCAGGAACTCTCAACCTCCCTGAGGGTCAAGAACGCCTACAGTTCTTCAGGCAACCACCTGTTGTGCACCGACGTTCGAACATGCGGGCAATCCGTAGGCTACCTCCCGCAGAGGCACCCAAGCCTATCCCGGGACAGAATCCGTCAAGCCGCCGAAGCTCCCGGAACACATCTACAATCAATGAGTTGAGGGAAGACATATGGCCCTATGCTACATGGAATCCTCCTCTAACTATGGCTCAACTCAGAGCGGCCTGTTCGTAAGGAACCAAACCCGATGTCGGCGTTTCTAACCCGTTCGGGTCAAATTCATGCATTACCACCTAAGGCCACTAAAAAGCCGACGGAGACGTAATCGCCACCCGCCCGCCCAGAGATGCAAGTTCCCCGAAAGAGGATCCGATCCTCACTCACTCAAGCAAACCCAGGCGAACATTTCCCTTTGGTCTCGCTCACGTCCTCTTATCCTCACAAGCTCAAGCTAGAGGAAAGCCTCGGCCCGTACCATGGTCCCCGTGGACGCAACCCCGTGCACGAGGTCATTCGGATGATCGACAACATCCACTACGGCAACATTATCACCTTCACAGATTTGGACCTTCCAAAATTTGGGGCCGATCACAATGAGCCGCTCTACATCACACCACTGGACGAGCGTCGCCTTCCGCGTGTTGGTAGACGGAGGTTCTCGAATGAATGTCTTGCCCGCCAAGATGATGGACTGCTTGACATCAAGCCTACAGATCTGAAGCTTTCGAGTCCACGCTGTCAAGGCCTATGACTCTACTTCCCGTACAGGTTCTCGGGGTTGCTACTCTTAACATCTGGTTCGGCAAGCGGATGATCCCCACCGAATTCCAAGTGTTGGACATTCCAATCACTTTCACGGCCCATCCTGGGGACGTCCCCGTCGCATCAAATCAATGGCGTGGCATCCACGCCTTCATCGCCTCAAGTTCATGCAAGGCAACGAGCTAACCACGATGCCTACGGCGGCGTCACACCACCGAGGGGACCAAAGACCAATGACATTCCAGTGTTAGAAATCAAGCATAGTGATGACATGGCATTAACTGGATTCACTCTGGAGACCTCCAAGATCCAAATATGCAACGTGGACCTTCCACTGTCTCACGACAAGATTCCTCCTGCCATGAAGATGATGAAACTCATGAACTTCATCCCAGGACTGGGGCTCGGCAAAAGGTTACAAGGCCAACACCAAGTCATCGAAGTCAAGGACAACACCACGGTCCAGGGGTTTGGCTACGTGCCAACACCGGCTGACATCAGGGAGAACAAAAGGCTCGCCCGCACCAAGGCAGCAACCCGCAAAAAGGGAACCTCCGACGGCACACCCAATCTCTGACCTTACAGTTTTGACCTCTCTCATTACTTCACCAAGGGAACCAACAAAGAATCAGGGGACCGACAGGGAACCAACTAATCCGAGGGGACCGACAGGGAACCGACAGAACCGAGGGGACCGACAAATGAACCGAGCAGCGTAACCGAGGGGACCGACAAATGGAACTGATGAAGATGAGAAAGAAGCATGGATAGTCAGCACCGAGACTACAGAAAGGATGGAAAGCTAGCACGGGACCTCAAGCGTTTCAGAGGACTCAAGGCTAATCCGATAAGGGGAGCGTTCCTCGACATCACAGCTCTACCTGGACCAACGGCCACCACAAATTAAAGGCACGAGTACACATTCAAGGGAATCCCAGAGACTTGGAGGAGCAACTCGGGGTACTCTCCATGGGAAGCAGATTGTTCGGATCGGCCAGCCGAGGCCACATTCGAGACGGTAACTCCAAAGCGAAGGAACCGTAGGTCGTAGAAGACGCTCTCGGTGGACCGGCTCTACGAGTCTTTTTGAAGAAGTCATGGAGGTGCCAAACCCGATTGACTGGACTCGAAAACAAAGATGATCGCCATGATTGGGACAGCAGAAGCCAAGCCTCTCGATCCCCGCACCCTCATCAAGCATCCAGCAATGCCACTGAAGAATTGGGTAACTTTCACCGGACACAGGGCAAGCCAGGCCGAACTGGAAGACAAGTTAGGCCCGCACCCACATCTCCCTAAACCCCGTCTTAAACCCTCTGAGTCAGTCTTTGTAAGAGTCCAGTCCTCTGAGTCGTCCAATGGCCTTACGCCGGAGGACTATGATAATGTAGCCAACCATGTATTTCCGTTCTTGTTCAATGAAAAGTCTGACCTTTCGGAGTATCCTCTCATTGCCACTTTAACAACTGATAAGTTAACAAACAACTTAAAAGACGTTAATAACTCAATTGATAAAGAAGCAGACACATTAAACGAACAATACATTAAAGAAGTTCTCGAGCGTGTAGTTGACCAAGAGGACAACCGGGCCCAAGCTGCCAAAGAGGTTATGACCAAAGTGAACTCCGGGGGTCGGTGCAAGAGCCTAAAGAGACACAAGTAGGCGGTTTCTTCGCCGATGCAGAAAAGAAGCCACGATAAGCCTCCTCCGAGAGTATGTTGACGTGTTCGCTGGTCATACCAGGACATGCCAGACTCGATCCCTCGATCGTGGAGCACGAATTCCACGGATCCCGAATCCAAGCACATCAAACGTAAGCCGCGCAAGATCGAAGCAGAGTGGTCCTTACAAGTGAAAGAAGAAATTGAGAAAATGCTCCGAGTTGGTTTCATCGAGTGATTGAGTACCCGACTTGGCTCTCCAACATTGTGACGGTCACCAAGGCCAATGGAAAGGTCGGATGTCGTGTGTGGATTTCCTGGATCTCAACAAGGCCAGCCCTAAAGATGATTTCATTGCCTAACATCGACATGCCGGTCGACACCACGACAAATTTCGAAGTAAAGTCCTTCGTGGATGGGTTCGCCGGATACAACGGATCAAGATGTCAGGAGGATCAAGCCAAGATCGCCTTCACACTCCGTGGGGACCGTAAGTGCTCCAATTTGAGCTTGTTAGAATTTTCGTTAGAAAATTAACGAAAGTTATAACATTTCTAACAATTCCTAACATTCCTAACTTTTCTAACAAAGTGAGGGCAAAATGGGGATTACCAAAAAAAGATAAACCAAGGAAAGGAATCAAAAAAGCAAAAGAAATAAGAAAAACCAAAAAAGAAATGGCCGGAAACATAATCGGGCCGGTTAATTTGAATTTTAAAAAGATTATTCCTCTTGTCCAAAGCCTGGAGCAAAGCATTTAATGAACAAAGGCACGCCGCAGTCCTATCCGCGCGGATGAGATTGCAATTTTCGAGAGGGCTATAAATTGAGCCCTCCAAATACACAAAAATAAGGAGGAAGAAGAGCATAATTCACGTATTTTGGCGAATATACTCGAGAAAACAAATGAGAATTTTATAAGAATTGTCACCTTTTTCTCTTGAATCTTCCCAACTTTCACTCACTCAAATCAAACCCAAACACTCTTACATTCAAAGTCTCAAACACTCATACATTCAAGCCAAAGCCCCAAAATACAAAGAAGATAGGTATAACCTCCCTCTTCTTACCCTAAATCTTTCATCCATGCATGCATTTTCAAACTACAAAATGTAGTTCATTCTTCTTCTTGTCTTAGATCCAAGAAGATCACCATGGAAGTTCATCTCCATGGATGATCTTCTACAAGGATCAACATTATTTTCAAGTTCTCTTACTTTCTTGCAAAGAAAACACATTTTCAAAACCCTAAAAAACATTTTCAAGCATCAAATCTCATTTTCAAAGGATAAAAATCCCCTTCCCAAGCAAATGAAGTGCTTAGTCCTAATGTACCCCAAGGATGGTTTGGTATAGTTGATTCACCACTAAAATGTCAAGTGATCACTAACCAAAACCTAGGGAAATGGGGACAAGCATGGATGCAAAACCCCCCTTAAAATCATATTTTCTTTCTTGAGAAGTTTGTTGTCCCAGTAGCAATTTTCCAAGATCCCAGTCCATTGTCTTAATTTTTGGACACAGATAAACTTGGAATTTGGTGTTGACTACAAAACACTTTTTGTATCCAACATCCAGATATTTCCAGAAATATTTTTACTTTATTTTTGAGTAAGTTTTGGGAGAGATCAGTTTCTCCATAAATTATAAAAAGTCCAATTTTTTTCAACTTGCAAATATTTGACGAATATAAGAGCAGTTTAAAAAAACAGGACTTTTTATAACTTAGGGAGAAACTAGTTTCCCCCAAAATATTGTGTTATTTTTTGGGTGAGTAAAACTCCTCTTTTCAAATTTTCTTTTAGAGGCTAGTTCATCAGCTTCTGGAAATCCAGATTGCATATCTGAGATTTCCAGAAGGTTTTGACCCCTCAAATCTTCTCCAAAATGGAAAATTCCTTCTCACAAATCTTATTTAAGGTGTCTGGAACAACTTTCATTCTCTGAGTTTATCCAGATTATGAAGTTTTAAGACCCTTGAATCCATTTCAAAATCAAAGGTCCACTGCCTTTTTCATTCTGGCAGAAGTGGCTCTCAACTTCAAAAGGTCTTTTGAGTACCAAATCTCAATCCAAAAATCTTCCAAAAAATCATGGGATCAGTTTAAAGTCTTAAAAAGATATCCCAATTTTTACTTTTCTGAGTTTCAAATTATTTTGGCCAAAACACACACACACACACACACACACACAAATGATTTTCAGCTTGGAAGACTCGTTTTACGAGGCATTCCGGGTGCACACTAACGTCCTTCCCGGCGTGTAACATGACCTCCGAACCCAAATTTCTGATCTCGGGCATTTTTCAAAGTTTTGGCCCTTAAAACAAAAATGGCGTGGCGACTCCGTTCTTTTTCCCGGGTTTTATTTGGTTTTTTCAAAGAAACGCGAAAAATCGAATTTTTTCCCGCGAAATGGCGACACATCATCACAGTGGCGACTCCGCTGGGGAATTAAGCTTTTTCTAAAAAAAAAATGATATTTGGTATATTGGTGGAAACCATTAAACTTCCCGTTACCGCCTCCTAACACGAGTCGGGGATAAATTGTGGTTTAACAATCCCACGTACCGGTATCACCGTTTTCCAAAAAAAAAAAAGGAAAAAGCTTTTGAGGGTCAAGCTTCCGTCCCGGCTTTGAAAATCATTTGTGTGTGTGTGTTGATTTTTGCACATTTTTCGTGTTGTTTTGGCCGCCTCGGAAAAAGTCAAAATTTTGACTGTCGGAATCATGTCCCTAACTGTCGAAATTTTCGTGCTTACGTGCTTATGTGTTCATTAAATTTCAAAAAAAAAAAATTCAAAAAAAAAAGGATTTTCAAAAAAAAAGAAAATTTTCAAAAAAAAAATCATTTATCATATTTTTAAGACACAAAAAAAAAATTTCTATTTTACTCAAAAAAAGAATATAGACTGCTTGCACATTACGCGCACGTGACCGTACACTGCACACTACGTCCCTAACCCGGGGAAATCCTTGTCGCGGTCCGTTTGGTCTTATTACGCCTCTCGGATGAGCACAGGACTACCCAAACATCCCATGGAGCCTCGTGTCGACCATGCACTTGTCCGTGACACACTTTGTCCGAGACCCGGTTGGTTTTTAGTCTGGTCTGTGTCATGCCCTGTCTGTGTATAGACCTTTCCTTTCAAGCCTTTGTCGGCATACCGAATCAATATCTTTCGGGGACCCTAATCAGTCGAAGTTCTGCCGGTTTTCCGCCGCAGACTTTGACCAAGATATTGACTGGCTCCTTGACTTCGGCTCTGACTGGCACAAATTATACACTGACTCCCAGCATTGACACTGAGTCATCAAGGATTAATGATTATTCCATGCCTAATTACGGCTTAACTGACGACAAGTCAAGATCAATTGTGGACGCTTATCGGTCCAAATCATGCCGACTTTTCGTCGAGCCGGACATGATCTTGACTTTTGACGTCGCCTTTGTCCGTAATTTACATCGAATGCTCGTTAAGACTCGATTACCCGCCGACTTTTAGGATCGTTTTTCTTTCGGTCGGTGGGACCCGCTTGCCCTATAGGACCCTCGCCCGGGCCGTCCACCCTGGGAGGTCGAAATACAGGTGGAATACGAGGGGCTTATAGACGTAGTGACGGGGCCACGATCCAGATCGAGTAGTTTGCGAAAAAGAAGAGCAATCTTTTCCAACCGATTAGGTTAATAAAACATGTTTTAAGTAAACGTGAACAAATAATCGCATGTTGCATGAGCCTAAAGCCCAAACACCTACCCTCCTTCCATTCTCAGACATCTGAACCTTCGTGTCCTTTCCCCGCAGCTCCTCACAAAGGTTGGTTTCGGGCACCGGGTCATCGTTTGATTAGTTGGGAAGAGTCGAGCGCGTCATCAGCTTCGCTATTTGTTCCGACTCCGGGTTTCAGAATGTCTGCATCAGCCGGTAATGATGGGGATAACGTCACTCCACCTCCCGGGACCCTCGGACAGAGCAACAAGTGGAATCAGTTAGCAGAACGAGATGAGGTTACGACAGAAGCACGGCTAAACGGCCTTATGGAGGCTATTAAGAGCCATGGTCTGGTCGCCGGCCTCAATCCGATGGCACCTTCACCGGGTGGAAGAAGATGAGGATGCCAACCCCACTCCCGGTCGCCCGACTTTACTCCAGGGATGCCACCACCCACCTCCTATGGTGCCACTACCAGAACCCATGCTCCCCGATTTTCGAATTGACCCGCTCCCCAACCACAGACCACCGGATCCATGCAGCAGACGGCACAAATCGGTGGGGGCAAAATCAGTACGGAATGTCTTCTCATGGTTGGGGCTATCTCGGAATGCCACAGCTAATCGGGATCCCGCCACGTTTGGAACCGATCAATCCGAGCCTTCGCAAAGAATAGCTCAAAGGGCCATGGCCCACGGTTCGAATGCCGCCACAACTTGGTTACGGGACCACGATCGAGCCCTCCTCGTAACGGTACTAGTTCAGCTCCTCACACAAATCCATTCCTCACTCGAGACTTCTATGGGTTACCAAGCCTCCATCCCGGTGTCATCCGAATCACCAGACCGCAGTACCCCGGGTTATACATCCTCGCCTCGGCGGCCATGCAGTTTCAACAGTGGGGACCAGACAGCCCGCACTCCAAGCCTACTTACGGGCCCCACTCTGGAAATCCAAGTTATCCGGCTACATCGGAGCTGCCACCACCTACTTTGCCAGTTGAAAACCCACAACAGGTCGCAAGGTTCTATCCCTTCGCCCAGGCTCCTACTCATGCTCCCCAGGGTAACTCAGCCCCAGGACAGGTTTTCACCTACGTCCCCGGATCGGCCGTTCCCTCCACCAGTCTGCCGCCAGTGGTAGCTCCTCTCTCTAACTCAGCCACTAGCTTGAATGCCATGGTTCCGCCACAAGACCCTCATCGGCCCGGCTCATGGAGCAACACAAGGAAATGAAAGCGCGTATCGCCGAACCGATCGCTAAGAAATCTGCCTTCCGGCCTACGGACCCGGACTACATTGTTCCTCTGCCCCAAAAATTTGTGATGCCTAATCTGGATCTCTTTGATGGTACTGCATGCCCGAAAACCCATTTGGACACATATACCTTGGCGATGAAGGCCAAAGGATGCACCAATCAGCAGTTGGCTGATTATTTCAGTCTATCCTTGAAGTCCAGTGCCTTAAAGTGGTTCTTCCGTTTGAAACCTGAAGCCAGGGCTACATGGGACCAGATTACCAATGCCTTCACAGAGAAATATAAGGCCAACTTGGAGTGGGAAACAAATAGGGTTGACCTGCAGACAACGGTGCAGCGCCCTGATGAGAATGTTGGGGACTTTTACAAGCGGTGGAATCAAACTCGGTGAAATGGCCATCCCTCCTTCCGAAGAGGAACAGCTGGACATCTTCCGGTCGTGCTTGAAACCACATCCGAGAGCCTCCCTCAGTCACTTCCCATACTCAGACTTACGGGCCACGGTTAACTCTGCGGCTAAGTTTGAAAAGGCCTACAATCGGCAACCGGCTGCTTCACCTGCCTACGAGATATCGGGCTCCTCCTTCAAACACTGCCCCTTCTCGCCAAAGGCAAAGAAATGATTAACTATGCGGGACAGGAATGTAATAACACAACTCCTTTTGCTCCCGTAGAAAACTGGCTGAGGCCTGCATCACGGGTCATGAATCTCGAAAACTTTGGAATGCCTTTGAATAACATCTTTAGGGGACTGGTGAAGGAAGGCTTGCTGCGGCCTTTGGAGAATTTCCAACCCAGGGAATCCGAATGCTCCCGTGGATACTACAAAGTATTGTGCTTTTCATCAAGCTCACGGACATCGGCGATAAGCGCTTTACTCTGAAAAAGGCAATCCAGGGGCTAATAGATCAAGGAAAGTTGGAAGGCCCCAGAAGGGCCTAACACGATCAAAAATCATTGCCGCTAAGGAACCATAATCAGGTGAATATGATTGAATGCGGAGAATCTTCGCATGCCCAGGAAGATGCTGATGAAGGTCCCCAAATACCCGTGGCCAACCTCGTCGAGGATCCTGAATTCGGATTCCCCCTCAGCCTTGAGGATATCGAACGAATCAACCCATCTTGGTCTCATGTCAGAGACTCCTTGCAAGAATACGAGGCCCGCTATTTCTCGGATGAAGGGAAGGCCAATACTGAAGAGCTGGGGCTGTTCCGGTCAAAACATGAGAGGACCATTTACACAAGATGGTTAGAACAATCGAGAAGAATTAAACAAGAAAGCTTCCGGCGAGCGCCTGTACTGGGGCTTATCAGCAAAGAGGCCGAAGAGCATCTGGAGCTAGTACACTTCCACAAACTGGCTATTGGAGAAGTCGAATACGATCCCGAAGGCAGTAAAACTAAAGAATCAGAGGAGGAAGAATCCTTCTACATTCTGCCTGGTGTCAAATACGTGCCACCCCCTCTCACTCTTCCCCCGCAGTTTCTGGGAGGAGAAGCTGAGTCACAATTACCACTTCCGGGAATGGGAGCATATGACAATTTTTGCGGCTGCACGCACCCATATTCCCCCAACGGGTTTGATCGGCGTTCCCTCTCCGCCGAAATCCCGGTAGTATGGGAAGAAGATTCCGATGACAGCGATGATGATGATGACGAGAGTGAAGAGTCAACTGAGGCCCCAGATCCGGAAACAATCTGGAACAATCATGCCGGAAATGAGCCCATGGGAGCCAGGCACAATGGCTGGTTATCAGCAAGCGACGACGAAGAAACTTCGGAAGACGAATATGAGACCGAGGACATGAAGGCCATGAAGTTTCATGGATCTGAGCACGTGGATGTCTTAGAATTCAACACTGCCTACCACGCTTTGGGGAAAGGGTTTTCAGGTGTCCGATCTAGGGCGATAGTCGAAGATCGATCGAAAGAGGAAAATTAACTCCCATCCGCCCAAATGAGAAAATAACCATGGTTAGATCAAATCCACCCCAGAACAAAGTAACACTCCTTGTCAGGGTTACCCAAGAAGAGGTCACCTTCCCCGAATGTATGTCAGCTTTCAGAGAAGTCCTAGAAACTGGCATGATACCGGATGCACCTCCTACACAGAACGCTATAATTATCTCCAACTCTGAGTATTACAGAAAGGAACCAGAATGGCTGCACTATACCGGGGATGAGATCGAAAAGCCCCCGAGCCCCGACAATAGCGACTCTTGTTGCATGATAACTATGAGCAAGGCAGGCCATGAGAATGAATCGAAGGACGCCCTAGCTCTGTGGGCCATCCAAGGGGAAACAACACAACCCCAGACTCAAAGGCCTGTAACTTGGGAAGCAGTTATAAGGGCCGCCCAGGAAGGAGCCAGTACAGCTCAGCCCCTCACCGTTGCTGGGACTGCCGTAACCACGGTGGCCAATAGCCAAAAGGGCTCCCCCGTTGACCTTAGCAGCATTAAAGAAATCCAGTCAAGAGACGACTGATGAGGAAGTTAATCTGTTGACCCGATCTGGGCAGATCTTCCAAGGAAATCCCAAGGCAGATAAGAAGGCCACAGATCAAACACCGAAAGAAGATCGTGTAAGTGCTCCAATTTGAGCTTGTTAGAATTTTCGTTAGAAAATTAACGAAAGTTATAACATTTCTAACAATTCCTAACAATCCTAACATTTCTAACAAAATGAGGGTAAAATGGGCATTGTTATTTAAGGTTAACCTCAAAAAAAATCTTAAAAAGCAAAACAAAGGAAGAAAACCAAAAATAGAAATGGCTGGAAACATAAAACTGGCTGTTAATTTGAATTTTCAAAAGAAATATTCCTCTTGTCCAAAGCCTGAAGCGACAATTAATGAACGATTACGCCTTATTTGGATCGATCCATCCAGCGCGGACATGTTTGCATTTTCGGGAGGGCTATAAATTGAGCCCTCCAGTCACAAAAATAAGGAACAACAACACAATTTGCACTGAACCTCTGGCGAAATATAGAGAGAAAATAGTGAGAATTCACTTGAATTGTCACCATTTTCTCTTGAATATTTCCCAACTCACACTCACTCTCAAATTCAAACCCTAAACACATTCAAGCCTCAAACACTCATATATTCAAGCCAAAGCCTCAAAATACAAAGAAGATAGGTATAACCTCCCTCTTCTTACCCTAAATCTCTCATCCATGCATGCATCTTCAAACTACAAAATGTAGTTCATTCTTCTTCTTGTCTTAAGATCCAAGAAGATCACCATGGAAGTCCATCTCCATGGATGATCTTCTACAAGGATCAACATTTTCTTTAATGTGTTCTTGTTTTCTTGCAAATGCATTTTCAAAACCCTAAAAACCATTTTCAAGCATCAAATCTCATTTTCAAAGGATAAAATTCCCCTTCCCAAGCAAATGAAGTGCTTAGTCCTAATGTACCCCAAGGATGGTTTGGTATAGTTGATTCACCACTAAAATGTCAAGTGATCACTAACCAAAACCTAGGGAAATGGGGACAAGCATGGATGCAAAACCCCCCTTAAAATCATATTTTCTTTCTTGAGAAGTTGCTGTCCAGTAGCAATTTCCTCAGACCTCAGTCCATGGTCTAATTTTTTGGACACAGATAAATGTGGAATTTGGTGTTGACTACAAAACACTTTTTGTAGCCAACATCCAGATATTTCCATACATATTTTTACTTTATTTTTTGGGTGAGTAAAACTCCTCTTTTCAAATTTTCTTTCAGAGGCTAGTTCATCAGCTTCTGGGAATCCAGATCTCATATCTGAGGTTTCCAGAAGGTTTTGACCCCTCAAATCTTCTCCAAAATGGAAAATTCCTTCGCAAAAATCTTATTTAAGGTGTCTGGAACAACTTTAATTCTCTGAGTTTATCCAGATTATGAAGTTTTAAGACCCTTGAATCCATTTCAAAATCAAAGGTCCACTGCCTTTTTCATTCTGGCAGAAGTGGCTCTCAACTTCAAAAGGTCTTTTGAGTACCAAATCTCAATCCAAAAATCTTCCAAAAAATCATGGGATCAGTTTAAAGTCCTAAAAAGATATCCCAATTTTTACTTTTCTGAGTTTCAAATTATTTTGGCCAAAACACACACACACACACACACACAAATGATTTTCAGCTTGGAAGACTCGTTTTACGAGGCATTCCGGGTGCACACTAACGTCCTTCCCGGCGTGTAACATGACCTCCGAACCCAAATTTCTGATCTCGGGCTTTTTTCAAAGTTTTGGCCCTTAAAACAAAAATGGCGTGGCGACTCCGTTCTTTTTCCCGGGTTTTATTTGGTTTTTTTTCAAAGAAACGCGAAAAAATCGAATTTCTTCCCGCGAAAATGGCGACACATCATCACAGTGGCGACTCCGCTGGGGAATTAAGCTTTTTCTAAAAAAAAAATGATACTTGGTATATTGGTGGAAACCATTAAACTTCCCGTTATCGCCTCCTAACACGAGTCGGGGATAAATTGTGGTTTAACAATCCCACGTACCGGTATCACCGTTTTCAAAAAAAAAAAAAGAGCTTTTGAGGGTCAAGCTTCCGTCCCGGCTTTGAAAATCATTTTTGTGTGTGTGTTGATTTTTGCACATTTTTTTCGTGTTGTTTTGGCCGCCTCGGAGAAAGTCAAAATTTTGACTGTCGGAATAATTTTCGTGCTTACGTGCTTATGTGTTCATTAAATTTCAAAAAAAAAAAAAGATTTTCAAAAAAAAAAAAAGAAAATTTTCAAAAAAAAATCATCATGCATCATATTTTTAAGACACATAAAAAAAAATTCTATTTTACTCAGAAAAAGAATATAGACTGCTTGCACACTACGCGCACGTGACCGTACACTGCACACTACGTCCCTAACCCGGGGAAATCCTTGTCGCGGTCCGTTTGGTCTTATTACGCCTCTCGGATGAGCACAGGACTACCCAAACATCCCATGGAGCCTCGTGTCGACCATGCACTTGTCCGTGACACACTTTGTCCGAGACCCGGTTGGTTTTAATTACAGTGCAGTGTCATGCCCTACATGCGTGTATAGACCTTTCCTTTCAAGCCTTTGTCGGCATACCGACTCAATATCTTTCGGGGACCCTAATCGCCGAAGTTGCCGGTTTTCCGCCGCAGACTTTGACCAAGATATTGACCGGCGCCTTGACTTCGGCTCGCTCGGCACAAATTATACACTGACTCCCAACATTGACACCGAGTCATCAAGGATTAATGAATATTCCATGCCTAATTACGGCTTAGCGACGACAAGTCAAGATCAATCGTGGACATTTATCAGTCCAAATCATGCCGACTTTTCGTCGAGCCCTCGGACATGATCTTGACTTTTGACGTCAGCTTTGTCCGTAATTTACATCGAATGCTCGTTAAGACTCGATTACCCGCCAGACTTTTAGGATCGTTTTTCTTTCGGTCGGTGGGACCCGCTTGCCCTATAGGACCCTCGCCCGGGGCTCCACTGGGAGGTCGAAATACAGGTGGAATACGAGGGGCTTATAGACGTAGTGACGGGGCCCACTGATCCAGGAATCAGAGTAGTTTGTGAAAAAGAAGAGCAATCTTTTCCAACCGATTAGGTTAATAAAGCGTGTTTTAAGTAAACATGAACAAATAACTGCATGTTGCGTGAGCCTTAAGCCCAAACACCTACCCTCCTTCCATTCCCAGACATCTGAACCTTCGTGTCCTTTCCCCCGCAGCTCCGCACAAAGCTTGGTTTCGGGCACCGGGTCATCGTTTGATTAGTTGGGAAGAGTCAAGCGCGTCATCATCTTCGCCGTTTGTTCCGACTCCGGGTTTCAGAATGTCTGCATCAGCCGGTAATGATGGGGATAACGTTGCTCCGTCCTCCAAAATCCCTCAGACAGACCAGTATTGGATCCAGTTGGTAGAACAGATGAGACTTCGACATGAGGCTCAAATTGATGACCTTCTGGGGGTTGTCGCAAGTCATGGTTTGACTATCAGTCTCAATTCCGATGGCACTTTTACCGCAAAGAAGGAAGAGGGTTCTCCTCCTCTTCTTAATCGTCCCGGATACATCAAGATGCTACCCCAAGATTCCTATGTTTCCACCGCCGGGACTCCTGCCCGTCGACTTACAGGGCAACTGGCCCCAAACAGCGGTCGGGGACGAAAGAGTTCGGTATACCTGTCAGTTGTCCCCTCTCAAAGTGATGATCCCACAAATATCGGCTGAGTGATGAAAATCAGTGGAACAATTGAAGAAATATGGTCAGCCATCAAAGCCACTGGAAGAACGCCAGAACAGACAGCAGGCCTGGATTGAAGAGGCCACACGCCACTTCGGGACCTTAACAATATCCCAACTGACTGGGGCTACCCTGAAGGACAAACATATGCCCGTTCCCCGGGACCTCAATATCTCTCATTATCCGGCGGAGTCCAATCACTCGCTACCAGATGAGCCCAGCAGCAGATCCCCCCGAACCAGTTCCACCCAAAGTCATTCCAGCACCGCTCAACCTGAGGTCCCAAATCCGCCACCAGCCGTAGAACACATTTGGTGGGATATTTGTGACTGTCCCGATTGCCTTGAAAGGGATTATCAGGACTGGATACACGAGGACCGCCCTCCTAAGAAAAAGAAAATTTCCTCCCAGCAAAAATTGAAGGAGAGATTCGAGGCCGGTGATAACAGTGTGGGAACGCTCGGGGAGCCATCTGGGGGATTTGATTATTATGTACTCTACTCCAGTCAGTCTTCCCCAAAGCAAACAGGGGTAAAAGAACAGAAAAGCCTTGCCAACGACAGAATTGAGACTTTCGGACGCCAGAATACTGTGGACCTGGGTAACTCTACTGCCAATCAGAAATCTATCCCCCCGCGGGAACGGCCAGAATTCAGTTTGACCAGCTCCCGAATGCACACCGACAAAGAAAGACCAACGCCAGTTTGGCGCTCCCACTCAATCAACATGTTGACCGGAGATGGCAACCGCCACAAAAGGCCTCAGTATAACCCAGGGGCTTCGGCAAAGGCTCTACCTCGCAAGAAAAAAGCACGAA
Source organism: Adenophora triphylla var. japonica (assembly GCA_022495995.1). Taxonomy (NCBI): domain Eukaryota; kingdom Viridiplantae; phylum Streptophyta; class Magnoliopsida; order Asterales; family Campanulaceae; genus Adenophora; species Adenophora triphylla. Next base: position 35,934 of record JAFEMH010000596.1, on the reverse strand, counting down.
GTGACTGGTTTAATGACTCTCTATCCCGAGACAAGGACCAAATCTATGATCCTCACCTATATGGGAGTATGATCACCTTCTGCGATGAAGATTTGCCAAGAGATGTCTCCCAACACAATGAAGCTTTGTACATCACTATTCGGCTCAACACCATATCACTCCCTGGGGTATTAGTGGACAATGGATCATCGGTAAACGTCCTTCCCCTCAGCATGATGAGGGCCCTCCGCATAAATGAAAGGCTTATGATCCCATCTACCCGGTCAAGCCAAGGCCTACGACGGCTTCGTCTCGTCCCATTCTCGGGGGACAGGTAACTCTGGAACTCTGGTTTGAAACCCAAATGGTGCCAACGAAATTCCATGTAATGGACGTCCCATCCGAGTTCACAGCTCTATTGGGACGCCCTTGGTTACGTCACATGAAAGCCATAGCTTCCACCCTCCACCAATGCGTCAAATTCATCAACCGGCAGGGAGACCTTGAAGTCATAAGGGGTGACAGTTTCCTCATAGGGAACGAAGCTGAAACAATAGCCAAGAATGCCCGCGGGGAAACACCGGGGCTACATCGTTCAAGAGGCAAGTCTCGCCAGCATCCTTTGGAATCCGGCGATGCCAACTATGTCAACACACTCAAGCGAGCAGACTCCGAAGAAGTTCGATTCATCAAATTTAATTGTTATTTCCAACACTTGGAGGCGCACCGGAAGGAAACGCTGAACACCACCATGATAATGTGCACACAAGTCCCCGGTCCCCCAAGCATAGATTTGTCGCATTCTCGCAAACCCATTCTCTGGCCTTGCCAGGCGAGGAGGTTTTCATGATAAAAGTCGACAAACACCGACAGACTCAGCTCGAATGTATGAACATTGTGTGGGACGTCCTCCTCGAAGAACTACCCACTAAGCCTTTCCGCTCGCACATGGGGCATGAGATCTTTCCAGAGTTCCAAAGACCACACCAAGACGCAACACGTCCTCGCATCTGGATTGAGCGATCAGACGACGATGAGTCAGAACCCTCCAGGATGGAGGAAGCGGCATATCTGGAAGAAGATCCTTACATTTTCATGCTCAGTTTCCAAGAGCCGAACCGGGTTGATTCTGATTCAGACAAAGAGATGATAGCAATGCTTGAAGAGGGAGCACAGAAGCCATGCCTTTCCCGAGTTGTGAAGCCACCGACAGCAATGCCGCTAAAGAATTGGGAAACTCTCTCAGGCCCGTCCGCGACCAAAGAGGAAATGATCACCAAGCTTGGATTGGTCCCCCGTCCTTTCGTGTCAACCTTTGTAAAGTCCTCCGAGTCTCTCATTGTTGAGTTCGAGTCTCTCGAGTCGTCCGATGGCCTTACGCCTGAAGACTACGAGTCTGTAGCGAACGTTGTATTCCCTTTCGTCTTCAATGAAATGATGAACCTTTCTGAGTATCCCTTAATTGCCACTTTAACTAATGATGAATTAACTAATAATCTAAAAACAGTTAATAACGATTCACTAGATGAAGAAGCAGACACATTAAATGAACAATATATCAAAGAAATCTTTAAGCAGGTTGTCCGGAAAGAGGAAAATCGAGCCCAAGCTGCCGAAGAGATTTTGACGAGTGTGAATCTGGGAACTGCAGAAGAGCCTAAAGAGACGCAGATTGGTAGTTTCTTCGAAGGGACTGAAAGGGATGCCCTAATTGAGCTACTAAAAGAATTTGTGGATGTGTTCGCATGGTCCTATAAAGATATGCCAGGCCTCGATCCTTCCATAGTTGAGCACCGAATACCGCTCGACCCAGAAGTCAAGCCAGTAAAACAGAAGCTAAGAAGAATTAAGCCCGAATGGTCCCTACAAGTGAAAGAGGAGATAGAAAAGATGCTCAGGGCAGGATTCATCAGGGTCATTGAATACCCTACATGGCTTTCCAACATAGTAACAGTGACCAAGGCCAACGGAAAGATCCGGTGCTGCGTAGACTTCAGAGACTTGAACAAAGCCAGTCCAAAAGACGATTTCCCCCTGCCAAACATCGACATTTTGGTAGATTCCACGGCCAACCATGAAGTCAAATCCTTCGTCGACGGTTTTGCCGGCTACAACCAAATCAAAATGGCAGAAGAAGATCAACCCAAAACAGCCTTCACAACCCCTTGGGGCACATACTGCTACACGGTCATGCCATTCGGACTAAAGAATGCTGGGGCTACGTACCAGAGGGCAGCCACAGCTCTGTTCCATGACATGATCCACAAAGAAATTGAGGTCTATGTGGACGACATGATAATACATTCCAGAGGATCAGATGGCCAGCACTTTGTTGATTTGAGAAAATTCTTCGGCCGCCTCCGAGACCACAGCATGAGACTGAATCCGGCCAAGTGCACCTTCGGTGTAAGACGAGGTAAGGTCCTAGGATATATAGTGACAGAACGGGGAATCGAAGTAGATCCCCGGAAAATCAAGGCGATAGTTGAAATGAAGCCGCCCGGACACCGACAGAAGTGAAATCCTTTATGGGAAGATCTGCAATACATAAGCCGCTTTGTAAATCGGTGACCTCGATCTGCGAGCCAATCTTCAAGTTGATGAAGAAAAATGCCTACACAGAATGGACCCCAGAATGTCAGCTTTCCTTTGAACAGATCAAGGCATACCTTGTAAATCCCCCGATTCTCTGCCCACCACATCGGCAAAAGCCACTCTTGCTATATCTAGCGTCACGGATACAAAGCAATTGGGGCTATGCTAGCTCAAGAGAAGAAAGATTCCAAGATCGAAAACGCCATCTATTTCGTAGCGTAAAGCTCCAAGGAAGCGAACTCAATTACTCGCTTGCGAGAAGACTTGCGCAGGTTTGGTCCGGGTAGTGGGAAAGTTGAAACACTACATGCAGTCTCACCCGATACATCTTTGTCTCAAGAATAGACCCCATCAAATATCTGTTCGACAAGCCTTCCATCTCCATGAGGTTGGCAAAATGGTCGTTCTTTTTGGCCGAATATGACATCACTTATGTTTCAAGGAAATCCGTAAAAGGACGCATAATGGCAGAACATCTGGCCGATTTCCCAAGTGATGAGTCCCGAGGACCTGAACCTCAATTTCCCGATGATGGAATCTTCGCTCTAGAAGGAGAAAATCGCTGGCAACTCTTCTTCGACGGGGCGTCAAACAAAAGGGGAACGGGATAGGAATGCTTCTGGTCGATCCTGCCGACGAGCACATCCCCATAGCAGTAAGGCTGAACTTCGAAGTCACCAACAACGCTGCTGAATATGAAGCTTGCATAGCCGGGTTGGAAGCCGCCCTTGAAAGAAATATCAAGGAATTGGAGGTGTATGGTGACTCTGCCCTCATCATCAATCAGGTCTCTAACAAATGGAAGACCGTGGACCCGGGTCTACAGAAATATCACACTTACATGGAAGAGTTAGTAACTCAATTCAAAGAGATCAGCTTTCATTACTTGCCCAGAGATCGCAACAGATTTGCAGATGCTCTGGCAACACTAGCCTCCCTCGTTGAAATACCCGAAGGGAAGTCCGTCAAACCATTCAGAGTCGGTAGAAGAGAAAATCCCGCTTATTGCTTTGAAATCGAAGCGTGCAGAACCGGCCAATGATCCCCTGGTACACTCAGATTTACCAAGCACTGAAGGATGGCGAGGCCTCTTTCAAAAATGAAGATGGGGAATATAAAGAAGGAATCAAAGCGAAAAGTCTCTCACTCAAGCGGCTCGCCTCCCATTATGTTCTTTTGGGAAACATGTTATACAAAAGTGTTATCAAGGCCCCCTCCGCGATGTATCGGCAAACAAGAGGCTACCGAACTCATGAAAGAAATACATGGTGGTACTGCGGCCCTCACATGAATGCTCGAGCTCGATGCAAATCATACCGAGAATGGGGTATTTTTGGATCTCCATGGAAGCCGATCGCATCCAGTTCGTCAAAAGTCAGACAAATGTCGCCGATACTCAAATCTTAATCACTTGCCTCCTCACGAGTTATACCGCATGACAACCCCTTGGCCTTTCGTCACTTGGGGAATTGATGTCATAGGCAAAATCACACCATCAGCAAGAACGGCCACGAGTTCGTCCCCGGTAGCCGTGGATTATTTCACCAAGTGGGTTGAAGCCAAGTCCTACAAAATCCTCAATTCAAAGAAAGTTGCCCTCTTCATCAAAGAAAACATCATGTGCGTATATGGGTTGCCACCGAAATCATTTCGTATAATGGATCCCACTTCGAAGGGGAATGCGACAAAGCCGCGTAATTCCGAATAACCCGTCACAAGTCATCTCCTTACAGCCCCAAACCAACGGAGCCGTCGAAGCAAAGAAACAAGACTCGGAAAATATCATCCGGAAAATGGCTGCCCAAGGCGTAGATTGGCCCGAGAAGTTACACCCGGCACTCGGGGCTACGTAACATCGGGCCAAAACGGCAACCGGGGAAACACCGTTTGCCCTCACATACGGAATGGAAGCCGTACTCCCAATCGAGCCGGAAATACCTCGCTCCGTATACCGCCGGAAAACCGTATCAACGAGGTCGAATGGCTCCGCAGTCGCCATGATGAATTGGCCCTACTAGATGAACGCCGACCGAAGGCCATGGAACACATCCGAGCCTACCAAGGAAGAATGGCCAGAGCCTTCGACAAGAAAGTAAAGCATCGGGAGATCCGAGAAGGTGATCTCGTTTTGAAAGAAAAGCCCCCACCCGTATCAACCCCTCGGCAAATGGGAGCCCGTATGGGTCGGGCCATACGTCGTCCGTAAGATCTTCTCCGGAGGAGCCATGCAACTTGCGGACCTCGACGGGAATCCCTTTGTACACCCAAAGTGAATGGTGACAAGCCGCGCGTATACTACGCGTAAAAAAAAAAAAAAAAGAAGAAGAGAAACAAAAAAAAAAGAGTGCTAAAAGAGTAATACCCAACTAGGTTGAAAACCCAAGAAGGGCGGCCTAGGTAAAAAACAGGGTTGCACCAAAAAAAAAAAAAAAAAAACAAAAAAACAAAAAAAAAAAAAACAAAAAAAAACAACAAAAAAACAAAAAAAAAAAACAAAAAAAAAAAACAACAAAAAAATCGGGTTGAACTACGAAGACCTCGAGCTCCTCAAAATGAGGGGAACGTGGCGGCGGAAACGGTTCGGTCTAAAACACAAATAAAAGTCATACTTTGACATCAATACAATTGATCGTACCATGAAAGCGTCTCGAAAAACTCTAAAGCAATTCAAATATTCATTACAAGTTAAAAGCTCTTTGATGAGTCTAAGCCCGATTCATTCCTACAACCGGCAACCTCGCTAAAAGAAAACTAAGATACATAATCAAATTAATGTGTCCGCCATGACAAGAAAGGGATACTCGGAAACCTCGTAGTCACTCCAAGCCACTCGCATCGGCCTCTCCCCTCTTCTTCCCCTTCGAGTCTTCTTTTTCCGAACAGAAAATGTCGGTGTTTCTCCTACCAAGCTCGTATAGGGACAGGATCTATCAAACCAGCCTCCGTCGTGGCCTTAGTAGCCCTAGCGTCATCTCTCATCTCCCCGTAGCCTAGCCGGTAGCATAGGAGCCCTCCTCTCCTCGTCTCTTGACGTAAGCCTCATAGTCGGCCGCGCGTCTCCGCTCCTATCATGAGGGTTGGCCCTCGCCTCGGCCCTCCTCCTCTCGTAAAGCCAGTCCTCCGCACCCACAATGGCCTCACGCCGTCTCAAAATAGCCACCTCGAGTCTCTCCTGCATGCCTCTCATACCAATCCAGGTACCAAGTGGTCGTGAACACCGGTCTGACGCTCGAGAATAACCCGAGGAGGAAAGGCATCATACCTCCATGCTCGGGAAAGAAATGGAAACACCGAGGGATCATCCATAGAAACAGGAGCCACCACCCCGGTGGCTATATCATCAAAGTCCCCCAAAGGAACCCGCTCTGTGCCAAACTGTCTCGTAACTAAAGCCTAATATAGAAGCCGGACCGAGAAAGCCCCTAAGCATGACCACATGAGACCCATCCCGAAGCACTCGCGAGTCTCCACCCGCCAACAAGGCACCGACCATCTCGATATCTTCTCGTCCTGGAGACCAGCCATCCAACGCTCCCATGAGCCCCGATCATCAAAATCCACAAAGAACCCCCTCCCGGCAAATGTCCAAGGCTTGATCATGTCGGGAGTTTCCCGAAGAATCCCCAAACGCTCCATCGCCCACTGTGGTCAAGAGGAACGGGCCGCCCCCGCGCATATACCGTCTTCCCGGTAGCGCCCTATCAAGAGCATGAAAAGTCTCCCCGTAATCAAAGGAACGACATCTCTCGCCTGTGCGACAGTGAACGACAACATCCAAGAAAGACCGATGGCAAATCCCAAAGGAATAGACCATGAACAGGTGCCAAACATACAAAGTGCAAAGGCATCCCAATAGGCATCATCCACCAAGCCTAGGCCCCTAAACCTATCGGGAAGGCCGGAAATATCAAAATGATCGGACCACGGATCATACCTTGCGCTTCCTCCGGGAAAGATGAAGGAGGACGCACAATCCGTCAACAAAAGAAGCCCTCCGGCAAAGGAACCGCTATCTCTTCCACCTCCGACCACCAAGCAAGGCCCGAAATTCTTCGACAATCGGAACAATCTCGTTGAAGGAAAGGCAAAAGACATGCCTCCTAGTATCCCAAAATGAGGAAGAAGCCCTCAAAAGACCGTAATCCGAATCAATTCCTTGAGAGACCATAAGCACTTCACCTTGTACCTTTCTTCAAAGAAGGACCTCCTCTCATGCATAATCTCCCGGGACCAATCCTTGAACTTGTTGAAGAATGACATTTGGGATTCTTGGGACAATTTTGATGGAGCTTTTCTAAGGTTTTCCATGGTTTTTCTCTCTTTCTCCCGAAAATGGTTGTTTGACCGGAGGTTGAAGAGGATATTTGAATTTGAAATAAAGTGAGACCAGATTCAAGCAAAATTAAAGGACAATGTCGATGTAGTCCCCATCCGCGCGGACATGATTGTCATTTATCGTAAAAATCTCGCAATGTACCCAAGCTGCTACACCAAAAGAGGAATATTCCGTCTCAGTTGCTCGAAACCTGTGCAAAAACCTCCCCAAACCAGTCCACATACCAAACACCCTTGCAAAAAAAAAAAAACAAACAAGGCTCATGCAACACTGCATTCATACTGCATTGCATTCATAAAATAAAATCCTAAATTATTACATTCCAAAAAAAAAAATGTGTGCATAAGCTGTACAAGTCCTAATCCCAGTCATAAATCTCAAAATCTCAGAAAATCAGGGGGGGGGTAATCAATTAGAATCCCTAGCGCCCGACGTCTGTCCCCGGTCCCTCTTGCGACTCGGGCCCGCCTCCTCGGGGAGCCACGAAAATCTCGGGCTCGAATCGTCCTCGTCTCCGTAAAGAGGCTCGTCAGACCAACCGGCACGCCCGATAGGGCAAGCCGAGATCTCGCGAAAAATCGTATCCGAAGGTGAAGGCGTCGGACTCCCGGACGTACGAAGACGACCCACCATGCCGCCATACGTGTCCCCGCCCGTGTGGATCCCCGAGAATAACGTGATCCGAAGGCGCACCGCTGGGATCAATGAGAGGAGACAGAGGAGTCTCGGAAGAGGTCTCGAACGAATAGGGAAGCCTCCCGCCCGATGTGCGCCGGCCGTGGTCGCCTCGCTCTAGCCTCGAGGAGCCCCGCAAGCGACCATCCTCCCGATGAATCTCTTAGCTCCGATCACTTGCTTCGTCGCCTTCTCGACGACCACCTCCGAAAACCGCACAAAAGCAAAAGCGTAAACAAAGCGAAAAAATGATGACAGAAAGAAAAGAAAAGACAAAAGCAAAAAAAAAGAAGGGGAAAGAGAAGCCATACCTTCATACTCCGGACGAGGCCGGAAAGCTCGTGGAAGCCGCTCAGCCGAGGGATCTCGCACCCTCAATCGGACTCCCATCCTCGGGATATATGAAAATCCGTCCGAGGATACCGCGGATCCCAAGCCCCTCTCTATCCGTAACCCGAGGCATCCTCAGCCTCCTCAAGACAAATACGGGTACGGCTCGCCGCCACAAATGCCGAGAAGTGCCGGCCGGCTCTGTAGTCATCCCAGTCACGATCCGTCACTGGTGCATCATATCGGCGGGAGGCTCCACCGGTGTCCTCAAAGGCGAGTTCACGCCATGCCGGCGCGTCACCCTCTCTCCCAAATAATAAGCATCGCAAGTCGACCTCTCGTAATCCTCCGCCGCACACCCAAATCTCGCCCTTCACCGCGCCACCTCGAAGCGATCCTGTGGGAAGAATATCATCCTCTCATCCGTCTCGGCCTCCGTCAAAGGAAGGCAATCCGCGTACTCGAGAGTCGTACGCCCCGGAGCTTATCTTCTCTCGGACATGCTTAGACCAGGAGCGCATGGCCGGATACGCCCGACGTACTCCGCCGCCGCCGCCACATCGTGACGTGGAAAACTCCAACGCCCATACCGCGAAAGGTAAAAATCCAATCAATCCAAAGGCAAAAGAAAAGTGTGTGCTCAAAAAAAAAGAGGGAAAGCAAAAAGAGAGCTTATACCTCCAGTGGCAAACTCAAAGCAAGTACAAGGAGCTCACAGCCTCTTCCTACGTACCTATCGAGAGCAAAGTAAAGCTCGCCACCCGGCCTCTCCCCACGAGACATCTCCGGCCATCTCCATGTCCTCCAAGGACCTCAAGAAGGCAAAGATCGCCGTCCCTCAAGCATGCCCAAAGAGGGTGCTCGAAAAGCAAACCACAAGAAGGCCCCGGCAACTGATCGGCGCCTATCCTCTCCTCCCCACCTCGTAACTCACAATGGTCTCCACAATCTTCCCGTAGACCACCGCATACTCCATCCCCATCCCCTTTTTGGGAATAGGGGAAAATCCCAAGAGCCTCGCAGACGCATCGCTATAGCCGTCCCGCCACTCAATGCCGCGTCCATTAAAGGACAAACCCGTGATCGCAAAGCATAGTCGGAAGGCGTAACCGTAGCCTCGCCCCGTAAGAAGTGAAACGTGTGGGTCGCATCCCACTGCCGCGCTAAAGCGAACATCGGGCCCTTGCTCTTAGGGAACTTGACCAATCCCCTCAAGCACTCAACAAACTCCCAAAGCCCGGTCTCAACAACAACTGTCTCTGACTCGCAAAGCTCCTCGGCCCGCATTCGGAAGCCGGTCCCACAAGTCAACCACGGACTCCACTGATCCTCGAGTCTTCATTTTGTTCAGCTGCTCCGTCACAAAACGGTTTCCGCCCTGCAAAAAAAAAAGAGAGAAAATGTCAAAAAAAATTGCATTTGCATTTGCACAAAAAAAAAGCATACACATGCATTAAAAAAAAAAAAAATTCGCAAAGATAACGGCATGCAATAGACATAGCCCCATTTTTCTCACGTAAAAGACAAGCTTTCAAAGAAATCCCATTCAACAATTTTCAATGCATACATGCATATCCTACAAGAAGTCGACGGAAATAAAACTCCGTCCCATTTTCAAAAAAAAATGCATACATGCATATCATCCATCTTACATGCAACGGGAGGAAAAATCCGTCCCACTTTTCAAAAAAAAAATAATAAAATCCTAAACATACATACATCTCATATTGGCAAAATGCCCATTCTTTCCAAACAAAATGCATGCATTGCATCATTCATCAATATCAATATTCAATTTCAAAAAAAAAAAAAATCATCATCACAATTTTCGAATTTTCACATGCAATTTTCGGATACAAAAAAAATGTGTGGCAAAAATGCCAATTCTTTTCCCAAGCAAAATGCATATTCGGGACACCAACAAATTCATTGCAACATGCATAGCATCAAAATCAAATCCAAGACAATGAACATTGCATAATTTTCGAAAAAAAAAAAAAATCACCTAAAAATCAATTTCAAGCAAAAATCGACAAAGGGATCAAAGGGTTTCAAAGTATACCGTTTGGAGATTCGAATCCGAAGCCCAATGTTCCCAAGCACGGGTAGGGCTCCTCCGCAATCGATTGCGAAAGAGTATAGTGCCTCCTCATCCGGACGAGCTCCAATCGTCTCTCCGCTATCGGGCCACGTCCTTGGCCTTGAAAAGCGCCTTCCCCGTGTTCCATTGCTCGAAAAATCAAAGAAAACGAAGGATTTTCGAAGCTTTTTTGGCCAAAAATGGTGAAATCCTCGGCTCTCTCCTTCTCTCTCTCGTAATTGCAGAAATTCTGTAAAAAACTGAATGGGGAAGGAGAAGGGCGTTGGCCCTCATTAATACCCCTGACTTTCAAGTCCTCTCCGCGCGGACAGGATTGTAAGGGTCAAAATGACCCTTTTGCCCCTTAAAATTCCAGGACTCTGCAATTCAGTCCCCAACTTGACAGAGTTAACCAAAGTTAACCAAAGTCAGCCCCTTGTCAAGGAAATCCTTCCCGGCAGTAAAACGTAAGACCGAGTGCCCCGAGAAAGATAACGGATCCCGTATCTTTCATCAAAATCATTCCCGGCAGTAAAACGTAAGACCGATCTCCCCGAGAAAGATAACGGATCCCGTATCTTTCATCAAAATCCTTCCCGGCAGTAAAACGTAAGACCGAGTGCCCCGAGAAAGATAACGAGATCTCGTATCTTTCATCAAAAATCAATCTCCGGCAGTCAAACGTAAGACCGATCTCCCTGAGAAAGATAACGAGATCCCGTATCTTTCATAAAAAATTAATCTACGGCAGTAAAACGTAAGACCGAGTGCCCCGAGAAAGATAACGAGATCTCGTATCTTTCATCAAAAATCAATCTCCGGCAGTCAAACGTAAGACCGATCTCCCTGAGAAAGATAACGAGATCCCGTATCTTTCATCAAAATCCTTCCCGGCAGTAAAACGTAAGACCGAGTGCCCCGAGAAAGATAACGGATCCCGTATCTTTCATCAAAATCATTCCCGGCAGTAAAACGTAAGACCGATCTCCCCGAGAAAGATAACGGATCCCGTATCTTTCATCAAAATCCTTCCCGGCAGTCAAACGTAAGACCGATCTCCCTGAGAAAGATAACGAGATCCCGTATCTTTCATCAAAAATCAATCTCCGGCAGTAAAACGTAAGACCGAGTGCCCCGAGAAAGATAACGGATCCCGTATCTTTCATCAAAATCATTCCCGGCAGTCAAACGTAAGACCGATCTCCCTGAGAAAGATAACGACGAGATCCCGTAAGACCGATCTCCCTGAGAAAGATAACGAGATCCCGTATCTTTCATCAAAAATCAATCTCCAGCAGTCAAACGTAAGACCGATCTCCCTGAGAAAGATAAGGAGATCCCGTATCTTTCATCAAAATCTTCCCCGGCAGTCAAACGTAAGACCGATTTCCTGCACGAATACGTCCAATTTTTTCCCAAAGAAAGGCTAACAAAATCCTCAAAGAAAGTTAACGGAATCCCAAAAGCCAACGAAATCTCGAGAAGAACTCGAACTACGAAAGGGCTTGATTCCCACTAGGGATACGTAGGTAGCCTATCATTAGGTCCAGCCCCTCGACCAAAACGGTCACCCTCTCCTTCGGCAGCAGACGAAGTCCACCGAAAGGCCATTTCAAATTAAGGTCCGAGGCACCTAAAAAGCCATCATCATCAAGGTTCGAGGCACCTAAAACGCCATCTCCAAGGTCCGAGGCACCTAAAAAGCCATCATCATCAAGGTTCGAGGCACCTAAAACGCCATCTCCAAGGTCCGAGGCACCTAAAAAGCCATCATCATCAAGGTTCGAGGCACCTAAAGCGCCATCTCCAAGGTCCGAGGCACCTAAAGCGCCATCTCCAAGGTTCGAGGCACCTAAAACGCCATCTCCAAGGTTCGAGGCACCTAAAACGCCATCTCCAAGGTTTGAGGCACCTAAGACGCTATCACTAGGAAAATGATAAATCACAATCATCCCCAGCAGAGCGGATAGCCATCAGACCGAAAATGATCATTCCTATCCCCAGCAGAGCGGATAGCCATCAGACCGAAAATGGTCATTCCTATCCCCAGCAGAGCGGATAGCCCTCCGACCAAAATGGTCATCTCGTATCCCCAGCAGAATTTCTTTCCAAAGCAACCGATCGTGTAACTCGCTCATCAAAGTTCGAGGCACCTAAAACGCCATCATCTCCAGGGTCAAAGACCCGAACTACGGCCGGCTTGATTCCCATTCGGGATACGTAGGTAGCCTATCGCTAGGTTCAGCCACCCGATCACTCGATCATCCCGCCAAATATGGAGCCTTACTCTTATCGACGACCCCGCTTCCTTCGAAAGCGCCGTCGCCGAGGGGCTACTGTAAGTGCTCCAATTTGAGCTTGTTAGAATTTTCGTTAGAAAATTAACGAAAGTTATAACATTTCTAACAATTCCTAACAATCTTAACATTTCTAACAAAATGAGGATAAAATGGGCATTGTTATTTAAGGTTAAACCTCAAAAAGAATCTTAAAAAGCAAAACAAAGGAAGAAAACCAAAAATAGAAATGGCTGGAAACATAAAAGCTTTGTTAATTTGAATTTTCAAAAGAAATATTCCTCTTGTCCAAAGCCCGACGGCAATTAATGAACCGGTGCACGTGGAGGATCCATCCGCGCGGACATGTTTGCATTTTCAGGAGGGCTATAAATTGAGCCCTCCAAGTCACAAAAATAAGGAGCAACAACACAATTTGCCTTTGAACCTCTGGCGAAATATAGAGAGAAAACAGTGAGAATTCACTTGAATTGTCACCATTTTCTCTTGAATATTTCCCAACTCACACTCACTCTCAAATTCAAACCCTAAACACATTCAAGCCTCAAACACTCATATATTCAAGCCAAAGCCTCAAAATACAAAGAAGATAGGTATAACCTCCCTCTTCTTACCCTAAATCTCTCATCCATGCATGCATCTTCAAACTACAAAATGTAGTTCATTCTTCTTCTTGTCTTAAGATCCAAGAAGATCACCATGGAAGTCCATCTCCATGGATGATCTTCTACAAGGATCAACATTTTCTTTAATGTGTTCTTGTTTTCTTGCAAATGCATTTTCAAAACCCTAAAAACCATTTTCAAGCATCAAATCTCATTTTCAAAGGATAAAATTCCCCTTTCCAAGCAAATGAAGTGCTTAGTCCTAATGTATCCCAAGGATGGTTTGGTATAGTTGATTCACCACTAAAATGTCAAGTGATCACTAACCAAAACCTAGGGAAATGGGGACAAGCATGGATGCAAAACCCCCCTTAAAATCATATTTTCTTTCTTGAGAAGTTGCTGTCCAGTAGCAATTTCCTCAGACCTCAGTCCATGGTCTAATTTTTTGGACAGAAATAAATGTGGAATTTGGTGTTGACTACAAAACACTTTTTGTAGCCAACATCCATATATTTCCATAAATATTTTTACTTTATTTTTTGGGTGAGTAAAACTCCTCTTTTCAAATTTTCTTTCAGAGGCTAGTTCATCAGCTTCTGGGAATCCAGATCTCATATCTGAGGTTTCCAGAAGGTTTTGACCCCTCAAATCTTTTCCAAAATGGAAAATTCCTTCGCACAAATCTTATTTAAGGTGTCTAGAACAACTTTCATTCTCTGAGTTTATCCAGATTATGAAGTTTTAAGACCCTTGAATCCATTTCAAAATCAAAGGTCGACTGCCTTTTTCATTCTGGCAGAAGTGGCTCTCAACTTCAAAAGGTCTTTTGAGTACCAAATCTCAATCCAAAAATCTTCCAAAAAATCATGGGATCAGTTTAAAGTCCTAAAAAGATATCCCAATTTTTACTTTTCTGAGTTTCAAATTATTTTGGCCAAAACACACACACACACAAATGATTTTCAGCTTGGAAGACTCGTTTTACGAGGCATTCCGGGTGCACACTAACGTCCTTCCCGGCGTGTAACATGACCTCCGAACCCAAATTTCTGATCTCGGGCTTTTTTCAAAGTTTTGGTCCTTAAAACAAAAATGGTGTGGCGACTCCGTTCTTTTTCCCGGGTTTTATTTGGTTTTTTTTAAAAGAAACGCGAAAAATTCGAATTTCTTCCCGCAAAAATGGCGACACATCATCACAGATCGCCGCCCCTATGCTAAGACAGCTGAAACTCCAGACCCTGAAAAAGAGGATCCCGTGCTCACCCAGTTGAAGCAAACACAGGCCAACATTTCCCTCTGGTCTCTACTCACCTCGTCCTATCCCCATAAGCTGAAGTTGGAAGAAAGCCTGGCTCGCACTCTCGTGCCTATTGATGCTATTCCCGATGATGTGGTACAGCTAATTGGAAACATCCATTACGGGAATATAATCACTTTCACAGATCTCGACCTCCCTCAATTTGGGGCTGATCATAACGAGCCTCTCTTCATCACAGTCCAGTTGGATGAACGACGCCTCCCTCGGGTCCTGGTTGATAATGGGTCCGGAATGAACATTCTTCCGGCAAAGATCATGAGCTTGCTTGATATCAAGACTACAAACTTGAAACCTTCCTCCCTCATAGTCAAATCTTATGACTCAACGTCCCGAGCAGTCCTTGGAGTCGCTACCTTGGACCTCTGGTTCGGACAAAAATTGATACCTGTGGAATTCCAGGTTATTGACATCCCGATTACTTTTAATGCCTTATTGGGAAGACCTTGGCTGCACCAGGTCAAGGGGGTCGCCTCAAGCCTCCACCAGTGTGTGAAATTCGTCTCGAATGGGGATCTGACGACCATTTACGGGGATTTAGTCACTTTGGAGGGCACAGATACGGGCGGAATACCTATTCTGGAAATCAAACATGACGAGGAAGGTCTCATGCTAACGGGCTTCACGGTCGAGCCTCCCAAGGCCAAGTGTGCAACATAGATCTAACGGGCACTCGGGATAAAATCCCACCGGTCTTGAAAATGATGAGAAAAATGAGCTATCTACGGCCTCGATGCAGGGAAACACCAACAAGGAACTCACAAACTCATCGAGGTGAAAGGACAGAATACTCGCCACGGCCTGGGATATGAGGCCTCCTCAGTGGACACTGCAAAAGGAAAAAGATTTGAAGCTGCCACAGGAAGGGTCCCGGTCGACGACCCTAAATCTCTCCCCTTCAGTCCTAATTTGGCTGACTACTTTGTAAAGGGTCCCACACAACCGGGTAACATCACAGAGCCCACTCCTACAGAAGGATGGCTAAAGCTACAGGATAGCCTCAACAAGTTCAGAGGAACCAAGGCTAACCCGGTCCGTAGAATGTTCCTGGACCTACCCAAGATACACAGGGCTACCACTACCATGAAGAGTGAGTATACCTTCGGGCGTGCGACACAGGTGGAACAGGTTCGAGAAGCTTACCACCACAAACCCGATTGCCCGGGAAGATCCGAAGCACGAGTTCGAATTGACGGTACCAAAAGCTAAGGCCACGGAATTTTCCTCGGATGATTGGGATGGTGCAGTTATGCAGCAATTGTTCGAAGAAGAAGTCCAGGTGCCAGACCTGATTAATCTCGGCTCGGTCCAAGAGATGATAGCAGCAATTGAGAAAGGAAAACAAAAAACAGCACAGTTCCCGAGTCATGAGGCCACCAACAGCAAAGCCGCTAAAAAATTGGGAAAACCTCTCAGGCCCGTCCGCGACCAAGGAGGAAATGATCACCAAGCTTGGATTGGTCCCCCGTCCCTTTGTGTCAATCTAGGACAAGTCCTCCCAGTCTCTCTTTGTTAAGATCGAGTCTCTAGGGTCGTCCGACGGCCTTACGCCTGAAGACTACGAGTCTGTAGCAAGCACTGTATTCCTTTTCGTTTTCAATGAAATGACGAACCTTTCTGAGTATCCCTTGATTGCCACTTTAACTAATGATGAATTAATTAAATTTTTTTTTTTTTAATAATTCATTAGATAAAGAAGCAGACACATTAAACAAAAAAAAAATCAAACAAAAAAAAAAGAGGATCTTTAAGCAGGTTGTCCGGAAAGGGGAAAATCGAGCCCAAGCTGCCGAAGAGATTTTGACGAGTGTGAATCGGGAGCTGCGGAAGAGCCTAAAGAGACGCAGATTGGTGATTTCTTCAAAGGAAGCTGGAAAGGATGCTCGCAAAATCCTACAAGATCCTCAATTCAAAGAAAGTAGCCCTCTTCATCAAAGAGAACATCATATGCGGATACGGGTTGCCGGCGAAATCATTTCGAGATAATGGATCCCACTTCGAAGGGAATGCGGCAGTCTTGGCGTAATTCGAATAACCCGTCACAAGTCATCTCCTTACGGGCCCCAAACCAACGGAGCCGTTGAAGCGGCAAACAAGACTCGGGAAAATATCATCAGGAAAATGGTGTCCAAGGCGAGAGATTGGCCCGAGAAGTTACACCTGGCACTCGCGGGGCTCTGAGAACATCGGTCGGAACGACAAGCGGGAAACACCGTTTGCCCTCACATACGGAATGGAAGCCGTACTCCCAATCGAGCTAGAGATCCCCTCGCTCCGTATACTCTTGGAAAGCCGGATCAACGAGGTCGAATGGCTCCAGTCGCCATGACGAATTGGCCTGCTAGATGAGCGACGATTGAAAGCCATGGAACACATGATAGCCTACCAAGGAAGAATGGCGGAGCCTTTGACAAGAAAGTAAAGCATCGGGAGATCCGAGAAGGGGATCTCGTTTTAAAAGAAAAGCCCCCGGTCAGTATCAACCCCCTCGGCAAATGGGAGCTGTATGGGTCGGGCCATACGTCATCCGAGAAGATCTTCTCAGGAGGAGCCATGCAACTTGCGGACCTCGACGGGAATCCCTTTGTACACCCGGTGAATGGTGACAAGGCTGCGCGAGATACTACGCGTAAAAAAAAAAAAACATAAAAAAAGGAGTGCTAAAAGAGTAATACCCAACTAGGTTGAAAATCCAAAAAGGGCGGCCTAGGTAAAAAATAGGGTTGCACCAAAAAAAAAAACAACAAAAAAAAAACAAAAAAAAAACAAAAAAAAATCGGCCAGGGTTGAACTACGAAGACTGAGCTCCTCAAAATGAGGGGAACGTAGACGGCGGAAACGGTTCGGTCTAAAACACAAATAAAAATCATACTTTGACATCAATACACCGATCGGACCATGAAAGCGTCTCGAAAAACTCTGAAGCAATTCAAATATTCATTACAAGTTAAAAACTTTTTGATGAGTCTAAGCCCGATTCATTCCTACAACCGGCAACTTTGCTAAAAGAAATTAAGATACATAATCAAACTAATGTGTACGCCATGGCAAGAAAGGGATACTCGGAAAACTCAGAGTCACTCCAAGCCACTCGTCTTGGCCTCTCCCCTCTTCTTCCCCCTTCGAGTTTTCTTTTACGAACGGGAAAAATGTCGGTATTCCTCCTACCAAGCTCTGGTATAGGAACAGGATCTATCAAACCAACCTCTGTCAGGGCCTTAGTAGCCCTAGCGTCATCTCTCATCTCCTGTAGCCTAGCTGGTAGCATAGGAGCCCTCCTCTCCTGTCTCTTGACTTAAGCCTCATAGTCGGTCACAGCGTCTCCGCTCCTGTCATGAGGGTTGGCTCTCGCCTCAGCCCTCCTCCTCTCCCAGAAGCAGTCGGGTCCTCCGCGCCCACAATGGCCTCACGCCGTCTCAAAATAGCCATCTCGAGTCTCTCCCAAATGCCTCTCGTACCAATCCAGTACCAAGTGGTCGGGAACACCGGTCTTGGACGTCGAGGATAACCCAGGAGGAAAGACGTCATACCTCCATGCTCGGGAAAGAAAGGAAAACACCGAAGGATCATCCATAGAAACAGGAGCCACCACCCTGAGGGCTATATCATCAAAGTCCTCCAAAGGAACCTGCTCCAAGTCAAACTGTCTCAGAACCAAGGACGGAATATAGAAGCTGGACTGAGAAAGCCCCGGAAGCATGACCACATGAGACCCGTCCTGAAGCACTCTGCGAGCCTCCACCTGCCAACAAGGCATCGACCATCTGATATCTTCTGTCCGGCGACCAGCCATCCAACGCTCCCATGAGCCCTTATCATCAAAATCCACAAGAACCCCCTCTGGCAAATGCCCAAGGCTTGATCATGTCGGGAGTTTCCCGAAGAATCCCCAAACGCTCCATCGGCCCACGGGGTCAAGAGGAACGGGCTGCCCGTGCATATACCGTCTTCCGGTAGCTTGACTATCAAGAGCATGAAAAGTCTCCCCCAGAATCAAAGGTACGACATCCCTGCCCAAGCGACAGTGAACGACAACATCCAGCAAAGACCGACGGCAAATCCCAAAGGAATAGACCATGAACAGGGTGCCAAACATACAAAGTGCAAAGGCATCCCAATAGGCATCATCCACCAAGCCTAGGCCCCTAAACCTATCGGGAAGGCCGGAAATATCAAAATGATCGGGACCACGGATCATACCTTGCGCTTCCTCCGGGGAAAGATGAAGGAGGACGCACAATCTGTCAACGAAAGAAGCCCCTCAGGGAAAGGAACCGCTATCTCTTCCACCTCCGGACCTCCAAGCAAGGCCCGAAATTCTTCGACAGTCGGAACAATCTCGTTGAAGGAAAGGCAAAAGACATGCCTCCTAGTGTCCCAAAATGAGGAAGAAGCCCTCAAAAGACCGTAATCCGAAATCAATTCCTTGAGAGACCATAAGCACTTCACCTTATACCTTTCTTCAAAGAAGGACCTCCTCTCATGCATAATCTCAGGACCAATCCTTGAACTTGTTGAAGAATGACATTTGGGATTCTTGGGACAATTTTGATGGAGCTTTTCTAAGGTTTTCCATGGTTTTTCTCTCTTTCTCCCGAAAATGGTACATTTGTTTGAATTTGGGGGTTGAAGAGGATATTTGAATTTGAAATAAAGTGAGACCAGATCTGAAGCAAAATTAAAGGACAATGTCAGATGCAGGACTCCTCCGCGCGGATATGTTTGCTTTCCATCAGAAAAATCTGCAACAGTCCAAGCTGCTACACCAAAAGAGGAATATTCCGTCCCGATTGCTCGGAACCTGTGCAAAAACCTCCCCAAACCAGTCCATATACCAAAAACTAACACCCTTGCAAAAAAAAAAAAAAACCAAGGCTCATGCAACACTGCATTCATACCGCATTGCATTCATAAAATAAAATCCTAAATTATTACATCCCAAAAAAAAAAAAAAAGAAAAAAAGAGCGTGCAAAATAAAAAAAAAAAAAACAAACAAACATCAATAAAATCCTAAAGTATTACATCCCAAAAAAAAAAGAAAAAAAATGTGCATAAGTGTAAGTACCCAAATCGCTCATGCCTTAGGTTAATTTTCCCGACATTTCGGTAAATTTCCGGTAATTCCCCGGACCTTCCTAGTGTTCCTGAAATGTCTGGAGCAGTCCAAATTTAAATTAGGGCTGTAAGGAGCCTTTCCTAATTAAGAAAACACGTTTTCTTAATTAGGAGAAGCTTCTAGAATGATGCCACCTTGCGTGGTTCTAGAATGCTTTGAGTCATTGTGGATAAGACCGCACGGCCTCATTTGCAAAGGGCTGCAGCCGCACGGCTTCATTAGCCTTATCTGCATCGCCTATAAATAGAGCCCTCCTCTACCCATTTCAACACAACAACAACAACACAAACAATCACACACACACGCTCCATAGCTTGATCCGGACGTGAAGAAAAACCCTTGAAGGCTCAAGAAGGCGAAGAAGAAGCTCAAGAAGCCATCTCCCTCCTCCTTGAAGACCCAAGAAGAACCTCTCCTCCTAGCTCCGTCCGAAGAAGCGAAGGAAACGATTGGTAACCTCGCACGCCCTAACCTTGCATTTTAATTGATATACTTGCTCATTGCATTCATATATCTTGCTTGGGACTTGGCATTTATTCATAAAGATCATATCTTTATCACCCCTTTCCCCTTTGCATGCATTAAGACCTCATTTGTCATAAAAATGTAGTCTTTTTCATAAAGGTGCATCCTTTGCACCTAAAATCCCTATTTTCCAATAAAAATGTTATCTTTATGCATCATTTGCATACAAAGATCAAATCTTTTTCAATAAAAATGCATCCTTTGCATCAAAACCCCCTTTTTCAATGCATCATTTGCATAAAAATCAAATCTTTATGCATCATTTGCATAAAGATCATTTCTTTAAATCAAAAAGCATCATTTGCAACCTAAAAATGTCATCTTTTCATTAAAGAGTCATTTTTTATCATGCATTTCCCTTTCCCCCAACCTTGGAACGGACCGGTGTAAAAGTTCTCATCTTTGCATCGTTCCTTCCATTAAAGGTTCATGATTTCTTTAAGAAAAGGATAACCTTGAACCCTATATCTCCAATTATCGCTTAAGAATGAGTATGAAGCCTCTATACGAGCTCGACCGTCTTAAAGCGTAGGATTGATGGGCTAAGGACATTCCTTCCTAAAGAACCTCATCTTTGACCCAAAAGAGAGTCATTCTCTCGATCACGCAAGTCCCGAGGGTCCCAAGGCTTAAAATGCGATGATCATAAGTCATAAGATGAGGACGGGATCATAATCCCAAATACATAAATTCAAAGGAATCCCGGCGACAACCAACAAATGGTTTGTACGTCCGGAAGACAACTTGGGACATTCCCCCCCCCCTTAATCTCAAACACATGCACACAAAGAAAGCACGCAAGCAAACATGATTAATGAAATCTAGGGAGACTTGCTCCGGCAAGGCACTTTGGGTGAACGCCAAACGTTCTTCCCAAGGGGTAACTTAACCTCCGAACCCATAAAACCTTTTTTTCAAAGTTTTGAGGTAATCAAAATGGCGTGGCGACTCCGTTTTTCAAATAACTCGGATGTCTTCAAACTCGCGTGAATTCCAATAAACAAAAGAATTTGGGCACACATTCACAGTTTGGCGACTCTGCTGGGGAATGTGTGCCCAAATTCTTTTGTTTATTGGAATTCACGCGAGTTTGAAGACATCCGAGTTATTTGAAAAACGGAGTCGCCACGCCATTTTGATTACCTCAAAACTTTGAAAAAAAGGTTTTATGGGTTCGGAGGTTAAGTTACCCCTTGGGAAGAACGTTTGGCGTTCACCCAAAGTGCCTTGCCGGAGCAAGTCTCCCTAGATTTCATTAATCATGTTTGCTTGCGTGCTTTCTTTGTGTGCATGTGTTTGAAAATAAGGGGGGGAATGTCCCAAGTTGTCTTCCGGACGTACAAACCATTTGTTGGTTGTCGCTCGGGATTCCTTGGAATTTATGTATTTGGGATTATGATCCCGTCCTCATCTTATGACTTATGATCATCGCATTTTAAGCCTTGGGACCCTCGGGACTTGCGTGATCGAGAGAATGACTCTCTTTTGGGTCAAAGATGAGGTTCTTTAGGAAGGAATGTCCTTAGCCCATCAATCCTACGCTTTAAGACGGTCGAGCTCGTATAGAGGCTTCATACTCATTCTTAAGCGATAATTGAAGATATAGGGTTCAAGGTTATCCTTTTCTTAAAGAAATCATGAACCTTTAATGGAAGGAACGATGCAAAGATGAGAACTTTTACACCGGTCCGTTCCAAGGTTGGGGAAAGGGAAATGCATGATAAAAAAATGACTCTTTAGTGAAAAGATGACATTTTTAGGTTGCAAATGATGCTTTTTGATTTAAAGAAATGATCTTTATGCAAATGATGCATAAAGATTTGATTTTTATGCAAATGATGCATTGAAAAAGGGGTTTTGATGCAAAGGATGCATTTTTATTGAAAAAGATTTGATCTTTGTATGCAAATGATGCATAAAGATAACATTTTTATTGGAAAATAGGGATTTTAGGTGCAAAGGATGCACCTTTATGAAAAGACTACATTTTATGACAAATGAGGTCGTAATGCATGCAAAGGGAAAGGGGTGATAAAGATATGATCTTTATGAATAAATGCCAAGTCCCAAGCAAGATATATGAATGCAATGAGCAAGTATATCAATTAAAATGCAAGGTTAGGGCGTGCGAGGTTACCAATCGTTTCCTTCGCTTCTTCGGACGGAGCTAGGAGGAGAGGTTCTTCTTGGGTCTTGAAGGAGGAGGGAGATGGCTTCTTGAGCTTCTTCTTCGCCTTCTTGAGCCTTCAAGGGTTTTTCTTCACGTCTGGACTGCTATGGAGTGTGTGTGTGATTTGTTTGTTGTTGTTGTTGTGTTGAAATGGGTAGAGGAGGGCTCTATTTATAGGCGATCTGGATAAGGCTAATGAAGCCGTGCGGCTGCGTGCCCTTTGCAAATGAGGCCGTGCGGTCTTATCCACAATGACTCGGCATTCTAGAACCATGCAAGGTGGCATCATTCTAGAAGCTTCTCCTAATTAAGAAAAACGTGTTTTCTTAATTAGGAAGGCTCCTTTGACCCTAATTTAAATTTGGATGTTCAGGGACATTTCGGAACACTAGGAAGGTCCGGGAATTACCGGAAATTTACCGAAATGTCGGGAAAATTAGCAGAAGGCATGAGCCGATTTGGGTACTTACAAGCCCCTCGGCAACGTCACTTGCAAGGCGAGTGGGGTTGTCGATAGAAAAGGATCCGATGCGGCGAATGCCGAGACGGATTGGGAGACCGAGGTGGTCGAGTGGCTGAACCTTTTGGAAGGCTACCTACGTATCCGGAGGAATCAAGCCGGGCCGTAGTTCGGAATTAGGATCCGCTGGGGGAGGAAGAAGAGAAGCGGTCTCTTGGGGAAAAGAAGAGAAAATGACCTAGGAGGTCAAGCAATTGATCCCTCTTTCGGGGACATGCTAGGAGTGACCCAGGTGATCGAATATTTGAACTTTTATGAGGGCGCTTTATCACGAGGAGTGACAAAGAAACAGGGTGACCAAAGTGGTCAAATGGCTGGACCTTTTATAAAAGGCTACCTACGTATCCCGGAGGAATCAAGCCTTGATCGTAGTTCAAGCATCACTAGATAGTTAGGAACGATGTCTAGGATCCTTGGGATTTTGACAATTCGGAGGCTGTCACCTGATGAAGCTAGAGCTTATGGCACTATCTCTTTATGACGGGGATAGAGGTAACTTAAGTTGGGAAACTTGAGCGTACGTCACTATTCGCGGATAGTGGTAGCACAATTTGAAATGACTTGGGCATTCGTCACTATTCGCGGATAGTGGTAGCACAATTTGAAATGACTTGGGCATACTTCACTATTCGCGGATAGAGGTAGCACAAGTTGGAATGACTTGGGCATACTTCACTATTCGCGGATAGAGGTAGCACAATTTGGAATGACTTGGGCATACTTCACTATTCGCGGATAGAGGTAGCACAATTTGAAATGACTTGGGCATACTTCACTATTCGCGGATAGAGGTAGCACAAGTTGGAATGACTTGGGCATACTTCACTATTCGCGGATAGAGGTAGCACAAGTTGGAATGACTTGGGCATACGTCACTATTCGCGGATAGAGGTAGCACAAGTTGGAATGACTTGGGCATACTTCACTATTCGCGGATAGAGGTAGCACAATTTGAAATGACTTGGGCATACGTCACTATTCGCGGATAGAGGTAGCACAAGTTGAAATGACTTGGGCATACTTCACTATTCGCGGATAGAGGTAGCACAAGTTGGAATGACTTGGCATACTTCACTATTCGCGGATAGAGGTAGCACAAGTTGGAATGACTGGGCATACGTCACTATTCGCGGATAGAGGTAGCACAAGTTGGAATGACTTGGGCATACTTCACTATTCGCGGATAGAGGTAGCACAATTTGAAATGACTTGGGCATACGTCACTATTCGCGGATAGTGGTAGCACAAGTTGAAATGACTTGGGCATACGTTACTATTCGCGGATAGAGGTAGCACAAGTTGGAATGACTTGGGCATACTTCACTATTCGCGGATAGAGGTAGCACAAGTTTAGAGTTCGACAATTCGGAGGTTGTCACCTAGTGTTATCCCGTTATAACGGAATTAACGGAGGCGGCGGGAATAAAGCTTGATTGCTAAAGAGATAAGGGATATTTTACGAAAAGATGTTATCTTGGTTAAAAGATAACGGAAATTGCATGCCCAAGTGGAAGGTCCGGGGCGGGATTGTAATTTACGCTCGTAGCGAATGAAGCCGCCGGCATGAGATGGAGAAAAGAAGCCGTACGGCTAGAAGCTGTTTTTTCCAGATTATTTAAAATCAGGTTTTGAACGGGCATTGGGCACTTGTTGCCGCCCAAGAACGCAGAGAGAGAGAAGAGAGAGAGAGAATTTTGAAACTCTTCAACCCTTTTGCTTCCCTTTGATTTGAAATGGATCCGGAGGGCAATCCCATACCAAGGCAAGCAAGGAGAAACATCTCGGCGGCCGCGAGAAGGAGGAGGAAGGAGCTCGTGAGGACGGAGAGGAAGTATGACTTCCTTACGCCTCCATCGGAGCTTTATAGGGGAGAAGGGAGCACAAATCAACGAACCGCGATCGGTTGGGGTAAGCATTCTCATTTTGCTCAAATACGATGATTTTGCTTGATTTTTGAATGATTTAGGGCTTGACCCGAATTATAGGATTTTGAATGATTTTTTTTTGAATGATTTTGAGATGCATGAACAACCTATGAGGCTAAGAATATGCATGTGCAATTTTATTTGACAAAATTATGAGAATGACTCACTTTTTTTCTCGCTTAAAATGAAATAAGAATTTTTCAAAATATGAGACGGAGTTCTTGCCTTGTGCTGGAACTAGGTCAAAATTCTGATTTTCAATGAGAAAACATGATTTTGGAAGATGAAAATGATTCATGCATGCCATTTTTGAAAAATAATGCTTGTGTGCGAAAAATTGTGATTTTGTGCTTTAGGAAAGCAATGACGCGTTTCAAGTGATGAAAGACACGTATTTATGCAAAAGTTATGCTAGAAAAACTTTTATGAATGCTTTTCTTTTGAAAATATGTGCACTTTTGAATATATGCATGCTTTTGAAATGATATGAAGGGCGACGCTTCTTTTGATGTGCTTGTCTACGGGAGAACAAGTCTAGAGGACCGTCGGAGATAGCGGTCAAGCTTTGGCGAGAGGATGCCGGATTTTGAGAAGAATGGGGTAAATCCCAAGCGGTGGTGAGGGCTACGGCTTTGGATGCATTTGTAGAGGCTATCGGTAGGGGTGTCCACATCACCTCGAAGAAGCAAGGGCTTAGTCCGGGCCCTTTCGAGTTACGGTGGGGCCGGTACTCATAGCTTTCACTTTGTGGGGGAGAGGCGACGGTGACTCTGCCGATTTTACCGCTATTACGGGCTTACGGTTCACCGGGAGGCCCGTGACTTGGAGAGACCATATTACTGGCGAGGAGTTCCGGGCTTTGGTCGGGTTTGAGTGATTCCCAGGGGCAGGGATGGAGACACGGAATGTCGAGGTGGCGATCCAGGACTTCCATGCGAGAATTTTCTTTGCTAATCATTGTGGCTTGCCCAATGTGGTAGAGCATTCATATGGTTGATGCTATCGATCACTATCTTTGCCAGTGCAGGACGATAGCTATGACTTGCCTCTCGACTCTGGAGGATGTTGATGGGATTGGGACGGTCTCTTGGGGAGAGGCCGGATTGGCGGAGCTCTACTTCTCGTTGGACATGTACGGTCGGAACAAGGGCTGCTTCGATGGGCTTTTCTTTGCCCTTGAGGTAGTCTCCTTTTTTTCTTTTCTCTTTTCTGTCTTGAGACTTTTATGAGAGAGAAAATGACCTTTTGATGTTTTGAACATGCGGGCCTGGTTTTGTGAGGTGATCGGGTTCTTCCCTTGGAACCCGGCGAGTGATGTCACCATCTTCCACTGCTATGGTTATTTGGAGGAGATGCGAGAGATAAATTCACGAGGAAGACCCGGATTACCTTCGACTACAAAATGGTGAGGCCGGTCATCAACGGGGATGGGCACGATGGAGTGGACTTCTACCCCTGGGCGGAGTATCCGAGAGATTTTGTTGGGAGATGCTATAGGGTGACGAGGCGAGAGAGGTGGCTTACCGGGCGACATGTGATGTCATCTACTTGGACACTTCTCGAGACGGCGTGGCCATATCCCTCCACTAGATGCCATTACTCCTTCGACCCTCGGCAGCGGATCTGCTGCGACGGGCTGGCCGGCGGATGAGATTGCTAGGTACCGAGGCGGCGCAGGCTGCGGAGGAGTATTTTGACATGGACACCCCTACTACGTTTGTGTTTGTGGAGCGGCGCTGAGGACGCCACGAAGCTAGTGGCTGGCGGTCACTCGGGGATATGGGGAGGATGAGCCACCGACCCGCCGATCCCTCCTGCACATACGTCCTACGTGGTCCGTGGAGTGCCGAGGAGGATGAGGATACTGTCCGATCTTCAGGGAGAGCCCTGGTACACCTTGCCTTTGATAGCACTTTGTAAGTGTACTCTTAGGGTCTTATTCCCTTTTTAGCTTTGAGATTTTGCTTTTGCAAGTTTTACGAGATTTTACGAGATTTTCTCTTCTTTTTCTCGGAGTTCCGGCTATGAAACTACGATAGGTGGTTAGGCGGGAAGATCAGAAATTTGGAAAGGACATGTGCCGGTCTCTTCTGAGGAAGCGCTGCGCTTCGAAGAGCGGCGGATGCGCGGGGAGCTGGACGCAGAGGCGCGCACGTCGGGGCACAGCGTCTACCTCATCGGCCTCGTGAGTACTCTTCCCGGTGCCATGCCTCGGGGCGGGGACCCAGCTGGCCGACGATGCAGGAGCAGGTGGTGATACGGGCACGATAATGTCCATCTATCTGATGTGAGCGACCGGGAGGACACGATGGGGAGGCTAGCATTTATGGTGAGGCGGCTAGAACATTACCACGAACCGAGCCGGCTCGAGCTCTGGCTCGAACTCGGCTCGAAAAGCTCGAGGATGGCGAGAGTGGGCTCGAGGTGAACTCGAGCTCGAGGCTCGAACCGATTTTCAAGCTCGTCATTTTTTTCGAGCGGCTCGTGTTCGGCTCGTATGTTCGACGAGCTGTTCAGAGATCGACTCGTTTGAGCTCGACTCGGGCTGGCTCGTTAAAAGCTCGAATAAATTTTAGTATATATATATATATAAGTCGAAGCTCGAGCTCGGCTCGTTAAAAGCTCGTTTGATTTGCATTTTTCAAAAAATAAGTCGAAGCTCGAGCTCGACTCGATTAAAAACTCGTTTGATTTAGTTTTTTCAAAAATAAATTTGAAGCTCGAGCTCGGCTCGTTAAAAGCTCGTTTGATTTCAGATTTTTTTCAAAAAATAAGTCGAAGCTCGAGCTCGGCTCGTTAAAACTCGAGTTCGAGCAGCTCGCGAAAAGCTCGCGAGCTAGCTCGCGAAAAGCTCGAAACTTGGTTCGAGCCGAGCTCGAACATGCATTCTGGGCTCGAGCTCGAGAAAAGCTCGAGCTCGATATTTTTTATTCGAGCTCGAGCTCGAAACTTCAAAGCTCGGCTCGGCTCGGCTCGTTTACAGCCCTATGAGCAGCGATGAAGATGAAGAAGAATCGGAGGCCTAGGAGGTCTCTAGAATAGATTTGGAACAAAAACAAACAATTTACAATTTGATGCACACTTTGCTTATTTTTTTGCTTTATTTGGGCGCCGATGGGGCGAAAACATTGTATTTATGTTTTAAATGCTTTTCTAATTCATGCTTTTTCAATTTGCATATTATCTGAGCCTTGGGGCGACTTTTTTGCTTGGAATTGGGGCTGAGCGGGCGAGAATGATTTATAATGGTGTATGAATGCTTGAATGGCTTACGGATATGTTTCGTACGGGTTTGGTTGAAAAAGTGGGGTGAAAACTCCACCAGGCATACAACTTTGGTTGCTTTACCAGAATTTCCTGAAGCTATTAGCTAATAATGTGGCGCGTGCGGCACGCCTTAGGGCAAATGTAGCCGTGCGGCTAACGGTTCTATCCATTTGGTTATTTTACGAATAAAAGCAAGGCTTGGCCATTTCATTTCATTTTTCACTCTAGACTTGTCCCAATTGTTCCCCGAGCATATTTTGGACCTAAAAGCACCATCTTTGATCACTTTGCGATGGAGAAGCTCGTTAGATTGCAAAGGGGAAACGAGACCATTTTCTATCCGGTCTTCAATCTTGGGCGAGATATAACTTCCAAAATCACAAGGCTGCTTGATTCTTCCTTCAAGATCAAGTCTTTATGGCATTTGAGGGATCTCAGCCTTGCAGGATACGTTGAGAGCCCTTGGCAAAGTTCTGGGACGTCAGGAGACATGTTCTTGCTTTTCTTACAACGAAATCGTCCCAACGCACGAAGACTTGAGCCTTGATTGGGAGTCAGAGTGAAGGGCTATATCTATTCAGCGATCGGAGACGTGCGGTGGCGGTAAAGCTTGCATCTTTTTGCGAGATTTCCTTTGGGAGAGTGAGAGGATGATGGTAGCCCCGGATAGGATTGATCTTTCTGATATCCGGGAAGGTTTGGGTCTCCCGGATATGGCTGCGACCACGGTGGCTATGGATGCTTTCATTCTCTGCGTATTCTCTATTTTGTTTCTTGAGTCGATGGGGATGCATCGTAGTGGTCTCTTGGACATGGTCGAGAGAAGCTGCGAGTAGGGAAGGATATTGTCAGCCCAGTTTTGGGAGGAGACATTTCATGAGATTGATAGGATGGCTCGGGAGACCGTTTCATGAGGTCAGGGAGTCCGGCTATGTTGACTCTGTGGCTGCGGGGGAGGCTCGGGAGCTTTGCTGGGGCTTTGCCGGCTCGGTGCCCTTGGGTGATTTCTCGGAGAGGTGCGCCCTGGGCGGCGGGAACGGGGTAGGCCCAGGAGGCGATGATGGCTAGGCTATCCACTTCGGACATCCGTTGGTGGATACCACATTGGAGGTTGCGGAACCAGGAGGATATTTAGGAGTCTTATCTTTGAGAGGTTCCGGGATTACAGCTGGTCGTCGCCTGCATACCTGCTTGGTATCCGGGCGGTTTGGGGCTTTACGGAGCCGTTGAGTGATTGGGAGGACATCAGGACCATGGAGGTGGTGTCATTGGACATGAGAGATCCGGCCCGGCTTCTCTTTCTTCTCGAGGGCTTGGACACATGCGCTTTCCACCGAGGGCTATTTTCGGGGAGGCGGGGAAGAGCACCATCTTGACCCTTTGTCTACTTGGAGTGAGTACGAGAGGGAGATGGGAGCGACTCGGGTCATCTTGGAGGATAGACGTCCGAGCTTTATTGGGCCAGGCGTGACTCGAGTAGGACTGAGGGGCGAGGCTAAGGCGAGATTGCCATAACCGGTCGGAGTGACTTGGTCGGGAGATATGGAGGCTCGGTACAAGAGATTGTCCGAGGTCGCTCCTTTGAGGCGAGGCTCGGAGAGGGAGGAGGTGCGGACTCGTGCTCGGATAAGAGGCGCTCATTGACACGGGGTTGGTAGAGGCTCCGGTGAGGATACCGAGATCGGGATGAGGGGATCACCGACATTATTGAGAAGAAAAGGAAAGAAGACTCGGCGAGGCGAGGAAAAGGGAAGAAGGCGAAGAAGACTCGGCGAATGATGGCGACAAGTCTTTTCTCAAGATCCTCTTATTGCCATTTTGCAAACACATTAGTTTATTTAGGCATTTTATTGTATTTTAGATCTTTTTAGCGAGGTTAGCGAGTTAAGAGGTAGGCCGTGCTTGAACTCATCAAGAAGTTTTTAACTTGTAATGAACAAGAAATATTATTTTAGAAATTAATCAAGACACATTTCATGGAAATTCAAATGTCTTTATTGATTGGGACCAGCTTTATGAAAATGAAATGCCCTTTACTATTTAGGACACACTTCATGGAAGCTTAATCGTCCTTTTATTATTTAGGACACATTTCCTTGGAAACTTAATCGTCCTTTTTATTGTTTAGGACACATTTCATGGAAACTTAATCGTCCTTTTTATTGTTTAGACCGAACCATATATGGTGCACCTACGTTCCCCTTTTACAAGAAAGGCTAAGGGGCTCGGGTCTTCGTAGTTCATTACAGTGAACTAATAATTTTTAAGTCATGTGCGGCCTGTCTTTTGCCTAGACCGCCCTTTTTGGGGTTTTAGCCTATTTGGGCATTACTCTTTTTGCACTTTTTTTTTTTTTCTTTCTTTTTTTTTCTTTTTTTTATATGTGCGGCCACTGTCTTTTGCCTAGGCGCCCTTTTTGGGGTCTTCGGCCTAGTGGGCATTACTCTTTTGCACTTTTTTTTTCTTCTTTTTTTTTTTATTTATTATTATTTTTTATTTTTTTATCGAGACATAGTATCTTCGGAGTTTATCACCATTGGTGGGTGGACAAAGGGATTGCCATCCAAGTGCAAGCTTCATTGCTCCTCCTGACGGTATTTTACGCACCACATAAGGGCCGATCCGGACGGGTTCCCATTTTCCCGGGGTTGTCTACGGTAGGGGCTTTACTTTCGGCACTAAGTCGCCCTCTTTGATGTCTACGGCCTTGACCTTTTTATCAAACGCTGCGGCTATTCGCCTTTGGTAGGCTCGGGTGTGTTTCATGGCTTTTAGCCTTCTCTCGTCAAGCGGGGCTAACTCATCATGCCATTGCGCAACCATTCCACTTCATTGACCTTTGTTTTCCGGAGGACCCTTAATGACGGGATTTCCGACTCCAGCTTTGGTAACCTTTGCTTCCATCTAGTAAGTTAGGGCGAAAGGAGTTTCTCCTGTGGTTGTTCGACGAGACGTTACGTAGCCCCGAGTGCTAGGTGCGGCTTTTCGGGCCAATCACGACCACGGGTGGCCATCTTCGGATGATCCGCTCGAGTGTCTTATTAGCGGCTTCCACGGCTCCGTTGGTTTGAGGTGCATGCGGGGACGACTTGTGGCGAGTAACTACGAATTACGACGGCGGTCTATCGCGGTCTCCCTTCGAAGTGTGACCCATTATCGAAATGATCTCGTTGGGCACCCCATATATATTATGTTTCTTTGATGAGCTGGGCCACTTTTACGGAAGTGAGGACCTTGTAGGACTTGGCCTCTACCCACTTGGTGAAGTAGTCGATGGCTACCAAAACGAACTCGTGCCCGTTGCTTCTGCGGGGATATTTTCCCTATCACGTCAATGCCCCAAGTTGCAAACGGCCGAGGAGTCGTCATGCGGTACGGAGTCATGAGGTGGGAGATGGTTGAGGTTGGCAAACCGGCGGCATTTGTTGCGGGTTCGGACGTCTTGAACGCGATCTGTTTCCATGGAGATCCGGTAGTAACCCATTCGAGGATCACTTGCATCGGGGCTCACGGCATTCATGTGAGGACCGCGAGGGACCATTGTGGACTTCGGTCATCAACTCTCTCGGCTCTTTCTTGAGTGACACATAAGAGGAGTGGTCCTTGATACCGCTTCTTGTATAGGTTGCCTCCTAGAATGACATGCGAGAAGCCGACCTTTTCGGGGCTTGCAAGCTTTTGGCTCGACTCCTTCTTTTGGTCTACCTTCTTCGTCTCGAAAAGGCGGCTCTCAGGTCTTTGAGAAATTGGTAAATACGATTGTACCAAGAGTTCCTTTATAGGCTCGGGTCCCGAGGTCGGCTTCTGACGAAAATTTGGGGCTTCTCTTCTACCCACTCTGAAGGGCTTTATGGCTTTTCCCTCGGGGATCTCTACAAATGAGGCTAGAGTAGCTAGAGCATCTGCGAATCTGTTCTTTTCCCTCGGCAAGTAGTGGAAAGTCACTTCTCGGAAGCTGTCCGGTCCAACTCCTCCATATGGGCATGATACCGTTGCGAGATTAGGGTCTCTGGTTTTCCACTTGTTGGAGACTTGGTTGATGATCGAGTGAGTCTCAGTAAACTTGAGCTCCTTGACATTTCTTTCTAAGGCGGCCTCCAAACCGGCAATGCGGGCTTCGTACTCGGCGACATTGTTCGTGGCGGGGAAAGTTGACTTGAGGGCTATGGGGGTATGCTCATCTTTCGGATCGACCAATAGCATTCCTACACCATTTCCTCTTTTGTTAGCGGCTCAGTCAAAGAACAAGCTGCCATCTATTTTCGAGGCTCAGCTGCAAAGATCCCTTCATGCGGAAATTGGGGTTCGGGCCCTCTGTGCTTCATTCTTGGGGAAATTCGCCGGGTGATCGACAATGCTTGACCCTTGATGGCCTTTACAGTCACATAGTTGATGTCGTGATACGCCAAGAAGAAGGACCACTTCGCTAGACGCATCGAGAGGAAGGCTTGTCAAAGATGTACTTGATGGGGTCCATTTTCGAGACCAAATTCACGGGGTGGGCTTGCATATAATGCTTCAACTTGCCGAGCTACCCGGACCGGTCTGCCTGAAGTCTTTTCACATCTTTGAGTAATTGAGCTCACTCCACTTGCAGCTTAGGGTGACAAAGTAAATGGCATTTTCTACCCGAGTCTTTCTTCTCTTGAGCAAGCATAGCCCCAGCTGCGCGTGTGCGTGACGGTGAGATAGAGCGAGAAGAGGCTTGTCTATGTGGGAGCATAGTGCGGGGGATGTACTAAGTATGCCTTGATACGGTCAAAGGCATCTTGGCATTCTTCGGTCCATTACGTGTCCACATTCTTCTTCATGAGCTTGAAGATGGGCTCGCGCATAGTAGTTAGCGATTGACAAAGCGGCTATGTACGCAATTTACCCATGAAGCTTTTGACTTACATGCAGGTTTGAGGTGGCCTCATATCCATGATAGCTTTGATCTTTCGGGGGTCAACTTCTATACCTCGCTCCGTGACCATGTACCCGAGCACTTTTCCCCTTGTCACTCAGAAGGTGCATTTGGCGGGGGTTTAGTCTCATGGAATGTTGTCTCGGCCTCTCAAAGAATTTTCGTAGAGTCAACAGAAGTCTTTGCCCACCTTCTCCTTTGGAGTGGATTATCATGTCGTCTCACGTAGAGCCTCAATCTCCTTGTGGATCATGTCATGAAAAAGTGCGATCATTTGCCACTTTGGTAAGTAGCCCCGGCATTCTTGAGCCCGAATGGCATTCTTGTATATGATAGGTTCCCACGGTGTGGTGAATTTGTCTTTTCTTGGTCTTCCTCGGCCATCTTGATGCGGTTGTAGCTTTGCAAAACCATCAACGAAGGATTTGACTTCGTAGTTGGCGGTGGAGTCCACCGGGAGGATGTCTATGTTTGGCGAGAGGGTAGTCGTCTTTGGGGCGGCCTTGTTCGGATCTCGGAAATCCACACGGCGCACCTTCCCATTGGCCTTGGTTACGGTCACGATGTTGGACAACCATGTCGGGTATTCAATAACTACGATGAATCCTACCCGCAGTAGCTTCTCAATTTCTTCTTTGACTGTAGAGACCATTCCGGCTTGATCTTTCTCGGTTACGCTGCGGCTTGGCATCGGTGCTAGAGGGATTACGTGTTCTACTATCGAGCTGTCTAGCCAGGCATATCTTTGTATGACCATGCGAAACACGTCGACGTATTCTACGAGCGGCTCGATTAGTCTGTCCCTTTCAACCCCACTTTGGAAGAAGCTTCCAATCGTGTCTCTTTAGGTTCCTCAATAGTACCCAAGTTCACACTTATCAAAATCTCCTCGGCGGCTTGGGCCCGGTTTTCCTCTTTTACGAAACACCTTAAAGATTTCTTTAATGTATTGTTCGTTTAAGTGTGTTTGCATCTTGTTCAAATGATTCATCATTAAGCATTGTTGTTAAGTTTTGAGTTAATTTATCATTTGTTAAGTTGGCAATAAGAGGATAATCGAAAGATTTGTCATTTCATTCAAGATAAGGGGAAAGATGACATCGATTACATTTTCAGCTAATCCTCGGGCGTGAGGCCTTGGATGACTACGAGGGAATTTGGAATTCGAAGATTCTGACTCAGGCGAAAAGACAACATAGACTCTGGACCCTACACTACTTATTGACTCGAGGGAACTTGACAAGGGTTGGTAGAGATCTCACTCCCTTCTTCTTTGTTGCCACAGGGAGTTAGCGAGTCTTGCCGGCGTTGTTCGAGAAAGTTGGAGACTCTGGAGCGATCAAAAGCTTGCCGGAAATCATTAACGGGCGATGCTTGTGGAAAGATGGTGAGAGGAACTAAAGTAACTTGTTGCGATCTTCCGACTAGCTCTTCAGTAGCGTGGACTCATTGGTGAAAGTGCAGCTCATCTTATCAATGCCTTGCGATAACTCATTTTCTCTTTGCGATCTTGGACACCACGACCTTGCTCGAGTGTAGCCAATAGAAGGGTTGGCCTGGATAATGCTTGATGAAGTCTTCTTCGGAGGGTCTTAATTCTTCCTTGAGCTGGCTACGTATTCAATAGGCACACGTGTTACTGGCAGCTAGATGCGCCTTTAGCTTCTCATTGAACTTTACGGTGGCCACAAATTCAGCACTTTTACAGCCCAGAGGATCGAGTTTGTACACGGAGGTATCGAAATTTGAGGAATTTGTGCTTGGGGTGAAACGGGTTCCTTGACGGGTTCCTTGGCATAAGCCGGCATAGTAGTCGAGACTTGCTGAAGGCTCTCACAAAGTTCCCCTACGCTCTTGTCCCCGGCTTCATATCTTTCCTTAAGCTTACTGGCGTTGTGGACTTTCTCTTCTTTCTTCTTCCTTGGAAGGAGGAGCGTCCTCATTGATCCATTCTTGATACTCATACTCGGCGGTCTTCGCAATCACATACATCATTACCGAGATGTGAGGGCTTGGAGTTGAGCTGGCTGGGGATAGCCCTCCCAATTGCTTGGTCATTACCGTGGTGGATTACCATGTTGGCCATTTTGACAGAAAAGGCGGCAAGCTGGCGAGGATTACATGGCCCCGGGAAGCTGTGCGAGGATTACAGCGCTAACAAGTCGGCGGCCCGGTGTTCTCACCCACTTCTTTCTACATTTGCGGGAAAGGGATAGGGAAAAGGTTTTAGACTTCCCGAGGGTAGGTGTTTAGAGGTGAGAAGGCTCGGAGCAATATGCAAATTAGAATCTTCAAGTTTACTTAAAGCCGGTGTCTTTTATTAATATCTATTTGGTTGGAAAAGGGGTTACGCCCTTCTTTTTCTCACGACTACTGCTAGATCTGAGATCGGTGGGTTCCGATCACTACGTCTATACGCCCCTCGTATTCCACACAGTATTTCGACCTCCCCGGGGAGTGGGACGGCCCGGGCGAGGGTCCTATAGGGCACGCGGATCCCCACCGGCCAGAGTAAGTAACGCTCCCTATCGGGTCTAGCGGGTCATAGGACCTTTCAACGCACGAAGCGATGCGGATTGCAAAAGTGAAACAATGCAGTGAAAGTCTCGTCTCTGCGCCTTGACGGATCTTTGGCTTGAGTTTCGCTTGAGCGAATGACGGTTTTTTGACTTTCGGTAATGTAATAGAATATAATAGGCATGGGTCGGGCGTGCAAAAGCCGGATGACACGGTGTCACTGATGAACTTCGTTGCACTCTTGATGCGTGAGTCGGAATCGAAGTCAATGCCGGTCAAAGATCTTGCCAATTTTTCCTTGTCGGAATTTTAGCGAGCTTCGCTTGAAGCGAAAGATCTTTTGATTTTTGGCAAAGACTCGGTCTTGACTCTTACGCATTCCGTGCGGGTCAAGGTCTGAGTAAGTCAATGTGGATCGAAGATCCTGGAATTTTTTCCTTGTCGGAATTTCGGCGGGAATTTCAAGCAGAGCGAGAAATCTTGGTTTCCGTTATAGGCTAAAACTTGGCCTTTACGTGGGTATGCAAATGGGCTATATGACACGGACTAGACCCAGCTTGACGAAAAGTCACGGATTTTTGAAAGCACGATGCTGACACGCAATTTGTACGTTGAGTGGACAACCTTTGTTTGCCATGGGGAGGTTAGGATGATTCCGTGCGCGCCAGGGGAGCATCGTAAGAGTGTCCCAGTATTACTTGAGTGGAACCACCCTCGGGTTTGAAGGACGTGCGTGCAAAAGTGTCTGGGATATATCGGGTGCGCGTAGTGT